>CM049308.1:32229859-33469026 GCA_026874595.1 Sipunculus nudus
TCAAACAATAATTAACGACCCTTTATAATATAAAACATTAAAAAACATTATAATTTGAAAGTCGAATATCACCGTGTGACGAACGAAAGTGATTTTTGGGTAAGCGAATTTGTTTCAAACTTTTTTTTTTACTTTGCCTCATATATAAATGTCCAAGTAAACCTTAGGTAATTAACACGAGGCTGTAGTTAAAGACATGACATATTCATGGCTTGGTGTCCTGAATTAGATTAAAATGCCAGGCTTTAAATAATTCTTTAACGGATACTGATTGGCGTTACTCCAATAATTGGCACTTTTATGTTTTTGTTACATAAAATACCCCTTTTATTATTTTTTTTAGTTTAGCGTGTAGTTCTATCAACAGGAGTTATCGAAAGGATTTAAGCAATTTTCTCTTCTGTAGGCGGCGCAGTAAAATTTATTCTGTTAATTGTCAAATGTCTGTTCCAATTTGTAATAGTTATATCTCCCTGTTACGCGATAATTTCGTCCCCATGGTCGGCAATGCAAAATGCCGGTATTAAACATCTTTCTTCGTTTTAAGCGACTGTAGTTTTCAGTATATTGGGACAGGTCATGGGTCGGTTCTATAAAGTGGCCGTCACATGTTGGTCACTTTTCTTATTCTTTAAAGCAAACGACCATAACTTCAATGATAGACATTAGAAAACAAGGGCGGGTCTTGTATTCCAGAAGGAAAAAACTTTTTGAGCAATTTTGTCATATCTAAGGTGAAGGATTTACCCCAACTCTTCAAATATATTTGTCAGATATAATTTCAACACACATATTCCATTTAAACCATCTTTAGAGGAAAAAACATTTCGTTAATGTCTTTATTTTTTTTATTGTCATAAAATAAAAAATAATTTAATACATTTAATCCAATAACCCCTTTTACAGTTTGGAAATATACAATGATGAAACAAGCGATTTAAAAAAAAAGATAAAACCTTACCTACTTAAAGTAGAGAAGTACATGATATATCAAATTCGTCACAGGAGTAGACGCTCTGCATGCATGGCTGTTTTTTATTTGTGTTTTTGGGTGTCTATGAATCGGTCACATATATCTCTGTAATTTTATTTAACAAGCGATATTCTTAGTAAAATACCTGCGAGGACGCAGCAATCGCCATGGAGAAGCGAGCTCTTAGAAACATATATTATCAGGCTTGCTGGTTCAGTGATGAATATGAAAATAAAACAACGTCATCTGGAGCACTATTGATTAAATACCATGATTGACAGGTTCGGTCGGCTATTGAAGACAACTTAATGAAGGGTAGGCTCTCTAATTAGAGGACAACATGTTAAACTCCGCCCTGTCATTCCTCACCATGCACTGGGGCTTCTAAATACATCAGTTACGTATAGGTATTGTGTAGCTTATGGCGCAGATATATGCAAAAACAAACATGTTTTGTCACAGTTGTTTTAAAGCAAATTGCTCATTAATGTTTTCAATATGAACCTTATGAAACGAGTAATATCTAGAAAGCAAACATTTTTCACTATAGAAAGAATGCTTTCTCTTGGAGTGCTACGAAGTTTGACCGTTGAGAAAGTTATAGTCACGACCGTCTCTACCTGCCTTAACTAGAAGAAGTATATGTGTTAAGTAGATACGATAAGATGAGAAGCTACGTGGGTTTTATTTGGTTGTGGTCCGCGTTATATGCTCACGTTGGACTATGTCGTACTTTGCCAGCTAACTTTCGCTGATAATTAAACCAGGTGCTTGTTGTCGCCAAGCAGTAACTTGAAGACACCCCCTAAGCAGCAACTGAGCTGTAGTGGAAAATCGACTGTGGTGTACGACCTTTGAAATTAGTCAAGGTCAAAGATTATTAAAGGTGAAAAAAAATCAGTCACCGACGATGATAATAATTTTGCCCAAAGATGAGTTCTTAAACATTAGCTATATTTGAACGCAAACAGGAACAGAAGAAACATAAAAAAAAATGAAGAACAAATGAAATGGTAGGTTTGCACAACGGTGAAAGAAAGTCCGCCCTTAAAAACAATATCCAGATATTAATGTATAAATAAACTCATTAAGCCTATAAGCCTTCCATGGGGAGGGATATTCCATTGTACACAGCCTCCTGGCGAACTCTCAGCAGTGGGAATTTTTCATGTCTAGATCAATCCGTTATACCTCGGCCAGTCGACATTGTCCGCCACGGATGCACTCTGTTTCTTTATTTTAGCTGACCACAAGCTCTTTTCTTTTCAATAAATTTCATTGCCAGTTACAAATCTTTATTAATGCTAGTCAATTGCTTTTGAATCAATGAGGTATGTCAAGACGCAAACTGAACTGATGGAAAACCCTGCTTCCCCCCTTCCTTTAATTTCCCAGGGTGGGTTGCTCTCCTGTCAATTATTACCAGAAAGGCAAACATCTGCTGATCCCTCTCCATGGTTTACACTTGACTTATCAACCACAAGACCAAAAAAATAAAAATAAAAGGTATCGTTCTCAGGCACCGTCCGCGACAATTTTAAACCCCCGCATCAATCATTTCATTTTGATGTTCAATAGAAACTTTCCATTTTTGAGCTCCAGCCGCTCGGACATTTCTTTCAAGAAGATAAAGTCTTACAATTTTTATAAAATTTCCTTTGTTATGTAGTGCTTTTACATGTTTAGCAAAATAAATCTGTCATTATTTCGCTTTTCCCTTATTCTTTGACATTTTTATCGATACATACATACAAAAAAAATAAAAGAAACCATTTGCCCGCATTGATTTATGAAAAATAGTGCCTGAGAACCAAAGCTTACTTTTTGGCCTTATAAAGTGTATAAATGAAAATAAAGAACATATTAAAAAAAGCAAAGCAGTCTGCACTGAGTGTGTCAATTACCACTGGCAATAACAGGGCAGTCACAGTAATCACATCTATAGCTGCCCGACTGCAGCCCTGCAAGGAACTACAGTAAACATGGCTGTCGCTAAAGGTGTCTTCATGTATAACTTAAAAGCAGTAAGTCAGAGGATTGAACGATCATGTTGCTTTAATTGATCAAGATATACGGCTCCTTTTGCCACACCAAAGTCAATGACACTGTAATATGGAAATGTTCCTCGTTAAAGTTATGAATATGATGTTTCATAAGAAAAAATAAAATTAATGTATCAATCAAAATTAGTAATGGCTGAAAAATCAATTTTTACTAAATCAGTATTTCAAATATATATATATATATATATATATATATATATATATATATATTTAAATATATATATATCAATAATATTCAGTTTTCAGTTTATAAATATATTCAATATTTAAATCAATCATCATATACGGTATATCAATGATTAATTAATCATTTAATTCGTTAATGTCACGGGAAAAGATGTCTTAAAAGTTTATTCAATAAGAACATAATGATGAATTTTGATGGAACAAAAATATCTTTTTCATGTTTTGAAACATCAGTACATACACTGTATTGTCCAAAAAGACATTAAGCTAAACAATATGTCAAAACCTTATATGTAATGCATGCAAAGTCGGGGATTGGAGTGTCCCTGTCCCTGTATGTTGCATTTGTCAAGAAAAAAACATCTAAAAACGGACCTCAAGAAATATAAGCTCCTCTAGCGTACCCTTGAACCTAGGTGACTGCCATGGAATTAGGATTAATTAGAAAACAAAAGACTGGCATGTGCTCATGGCATAAACGGCATATATCGGATTACAAAGTAATAATCAAAGTTGTTTATAGGAAGATCTTGCTGAGAGCATAATGCAAATTATTCACAAAGACATGTAAAAATTATAAGGCGCGGTCTCCAGCCCCTAGCTATAAGCCTAACAAAGATATACCACAATGAAATTAACTTTTGATCCGCCATCTTTGTGCTGCAGGAGATTACCGCTATATACATAAGACGTATATATATATATATATATATATATATATATATATATATATATATATATATATATATATATATATATACATATATAACTATGGTTGACAGTCACAAATAATTATCAAAGAGATCTGATATTGTAAATGAATCTTAGAACACTTAGTTCAACGGAGCCTTTAACATTGGTAAAACCCGGGAATTTAGGAAAAAACAAACATATACCACAATGAAATTTACTTTTGATCCGCCATCTTTGTGCTGCAGGAGATTACCGCTATATACATAAGACGTATATATATATATATATATATATATATATATATATATATATATATATATATATATATATATATAAAACTATGGTTGACAGTCACAAATAATTATAAAAAAAATCTGATATTGTAAACGAAACTTAGAACACTTAAGTCAACGGAGCCTTTAACATTGGTAAAACCCGGGAATTTAGGAAAAAAAACAGATAGAGAGATGTCTTTTACGCAGCACCCGTACTTTCGAATGCACTTCAAGGTAACATTAAAGAAGCCAACACACTCACTAAATTTAACAAACTACTTAAGACAATTTTAAAAATTAAATTTATTTTTTAATTTTTAAATTCTGAAAATTCTCCACCAAATTTGAGTTGGCCATCAACATGTTTTAAGATATACATTTTTATCTTTCAATATGAACCTTTCATTTTTGTTAGTGCCGACCTTCCGAACGGATCAGCACAAGAGACGCCAAGATAATTAACCTGTCTTTCGACATGCAGCCCATGTATTATGGAATAACTTTTCGCCTTCGTCATAGGCTTGTGGATACCTATGAACATTTTGAATCCTTTGTTAAAACTGTCTGGAAATTTAGAGATATCTTATAGCTATACTGTGTGTTAATGTATATACCATGTATTTGTGTGCATATGATTTACACATGGGTTGATTGGGGATATGTCCAATTTAAGTAAGTTAGGTGTCAACATGTGTAAATAAAATGTGGCGCTACACATTCATATAACTACACTTCGGCCTTTTGAAATCAGTTCGGCAAATTCAAAACAAAAGGCTTCACTCACACCTCCCGGGGGGTCGTTCGGGACTGGCCTAAAACCAGGAACTGAACGGGACATGGAACGCGGAACAGAGGCCTAATTTACGAAAAGGAACAAAGATATAAAAAGAGTCATAACTTTTAGATGGGTGAATGTTTCATGACATAATTTTTAGTTATTAACACATTTCAACATAAGCGATTTATTAAATTTTTATTTTAGCCCCTGTCCCGCTTCCCGTGTTTTAGGCCAGCCCCGGAAGAACCCAAATGAGGTGCGATTTAAGCCTTTTGTTTTGACTTTGCCAATATGATTTCAAAAGGCAGAAGAGAAGTGAATGCATTCATATATGTATGGCTGTCTCATTTTTAAACCCACGAAGCTTCCCAGATCTGCGGGTACCTATGCATAAAAAACTTTCACACACAGACCTTAGGTTTGATATATATATATATATATATATATATATATATATATATATATATATATTTATAAATTGAACTGCTTTTGTTGACTGGTCAAGTCTGTGTGCATCAGATTAAAATTCTCAGCTGTTGAATAAGTTATTATATCTTAACAATATAATTTGAATATATTTGAATATTTACTGGTTAATATTTTTATACTAGTTTAAATTTTTTTCAACACAGTCACTGGCATACCAACTGGTTAGGTGGAAAACGAGGTGCTGGTGGTTAGCGCAAACTATCACGACCTGAACCTACGGTGTCCCCCTGATGCCTTTAACGGAATCTAACTTTAACTTCTAATCGCCTTCTCCTTCAATGACCTTGTGACGTACTCATATGCAAATATTAGAGATCCAGTCTATTCATAAGACACACCGTTACTATGAGAAACTGAATAAATGATGATTTTGCCTATAAATTCTATGTGGTGTTTTCCAGGTGCTGGATTACGTTTTACTTTACATATTTTCGTAAACGTGAATCGTAACTATGCATGTCCTGGCGGTCTACTGCTTTTGCAATAAGCTCGTTTTCAACAAAGATGGGCAATTATTTAACATTTGACAGATATCGGAAAAGGTCCACATATATATATATATATATATATATATATATATATACATATATATATATATGTATATTTCTAATTGTTAGCAAATAGAATAACTGTTAATTTCAAACAGAGGAACAAAGGATAGAGGTGTATTACTATTTAATTGCATAATTATAATATGTCTTTAGACTCATGACTACGCAATTGCAACATGCATACTGTTCCTGTGTTGGCCTATAGCCAACAGTGAATGCATTACTCAGTAGCCATTCATAATGGACTAATAGGCATACTTTTACCTGACAGACACTAGACTTTCTTTTGTAAGCGAAACAAAAAAAACGGTTATAGTTAATACCGTGAACGGACACGCTGCTTATTAACCCAATTACTTGGGGTAAGTTTGTATCTATTTTTGATATAAGGTAATAAGGTAAGGCCCCCCTGGCCCAGTGCAGTGTTTAACTAGAAGTTACACTTTATGGTCAACGTCAACACTGGTCATTTGCATGTATTCTCTGTCGTACTACTGTTTCTTTCCATTTATAAAATGTCAACCTCAATCTGAAAATATATCCCTATAGCCCTGTGCACCTGTTTAAAGATTCTGAGAGTAGCTTGTCTTAGCGAAAGTTTGTGGAACATGGTATATCTATGGATGCACTGGGTAACTGATCAAAGTATCAGACAGATTTAAACAACAGGACCAATGCCTGTAGGTAATGTCTATCTATATATGTTTTAACACACACATACATATATTTATATATATATATTATATAATTATAATTGTTACTTATGAACCTTTATGTTTAAAAACAAGTAGAAAGTACATGCATTAAGTTTATGAAGTAATCTTAATACAGGAGTAACTATAATAACATTTCAAAGTAGGTGGCAGCACTGAAAGTGGTAGCTGTTACCTCCAAAAAGCGGGCACCTCCATAAAGTGGCAGTTTGGCCGAGTCCCAGGGGTGCCCACATTACAGAGGTTCCACTGCATACTCTTTATCATGAATTTGGGCACCGTTAAAGCAAGACTGTTCCTATATCTTGGCGGAGCTTACAAATACATTAAGAAAGCCGCTGCCTAAATACAGAGCAAGAAAAGCACGAGCTATATCTTCATTTACAAGATATTTTCAGCGTGTTTTACATGTTAAGCAGAGTACTTCGTACAGGCGTATGACAAACAAGTGACTCAGGGGTCATGATGCTCAGCTAATCTTTGACACTTAGAAATTCCACCAACTTAGACTATTGCCATTTTAGTATATTTGCAATGGTGTCTCTTGCAGTTGTAAAGAACCTATTGAATGTTTTTTTTTTTTCTTCAAACTTTCAATTTTCCAGCCCAGTACAGTAATTCGAGTCAAATTTGATAAGTGCTGAAAACTTTTAATATTCTCCAGAATATAAAACTGAAATCCATAAATATTGTAGACATTTAGTTCAACATTCTAACAGATACACAGACATCATATGATCAACGTGTCTGGGATAATGAAACTGCGATTGGCGAGCCTATTTTGTTTTCGATGGAAAAATATAACAAATCAATCCCACAGAAATGGATGAGCACCCGGATACGCTTATTGCCACAAATGGATACCACGTGTCAATTTGGATATTGCCTGTTTTACATATATCTTATGATAGCACTAATGATATTTGATGTCACTTATGTATCATATATATCTACATATATATTTATATAATCCGTGTGGCGTGAATACTTCAAAATTGAAACTGAATACCCAGGTTTAATCCATAGTGGTGAAGAATTTGACTGTATCATCCGGCGACAAAGATGACAAATTATTGCAAGTTCATATTGTGTCCGAGACACGTGTTCACGTTACCTAGCATGAGTCAATCAGTAAATTTAAACACAACTATTCGCCTACCTTTCCTGTTGGGTTCATACGATATCCGGAGTACATGGGTCATCAAGAATTTTTAGAGTGTACATTAATTCAATGAAGAAAGGTATCGCGCTATTTCTTGGATTGCGACGATTTTAAACGTTTATTCTAGACCGTCTCAACTAATCTTAAATGATACAGGTTTGTTCTGAATAGAAGCAAAAGCAGACGGCAAGATGAGTGTTTTGAGGAAAATGACTTCGGGTGCGAGGATGAGAAGCTAAGTGTGTTTTATGTGGTTGTGGACCACGTTATTTCCTGAAATGAGACTAGGTTGCACATAGTCGGCTAACTTAAACTTATAATGAAACCATATGATTACATCTGCGATGACTGGCAGCCATCACGGGCTGTAATGGGCTTAAATATCATTCGTAAACATATGACCAATGAATAAAATTTTGCTCAAAGATCATGTTTTGAAAATCCGTTATATTTGACCTTTATCACAAATACACAGAGAAAGAAATAAAAGGAAAAATTGTACTCGGTTGGTCGCACCTCCGCATGAGAACCTCAAAAAGTTCAGCCAAAAATAAACCCATCAACCAACCACTGCGGTACAACATGTATTTGGTACACCTGAACCAGTCTCACCGAAGACTGCAGGTAAACCACAACTCTAAAGAATTTTATGAGGCCCTGAGCAACAGCGACCCTAGCAGTGTCATGGGCGTGTCCAGGATTTTAATTTGGCGGTTGTGCTACTGAAACAGAGCTTCCTCCCCAACACCCCCCTCCGGATTATTGGCTGGATTATTATATAAATATTGATGTGACAATATTGAAAGAAATCAAGGAAAGCTTACCATACTGCGGAGAATATTAAGAATTAAACTAGAGCATAAATCAAAATTAGGAAGGCAGAAAAAATCAGTATTTTCTATACATATATAAAGTATATAAATAGAATCAGTACTTAATTAATTCATCTTGGTGAGGAAACAAGGATTAATTAATCATTTCAATGTGTTTACATTAATCATGTTAATTCAAACAAAAGAGTATAGATTTATTTCTGCAGAACTGCACTGATTTCCTTGCGACAATTTATGTATATACGCATTGATGTCTTTTCCATCTGTCCGATTCCATGTCTTTACAAAGACTATACAAAGACCCAAAGAGCACAAAAGTTCTCCCCCGAGAACAACATCTAAAACGGTGCTACAGAAAGATAGGCGCCTTAAGCGTCACCTTGAGCCTGGCTGCCAAGCATTCAAATGGATAAGAATTCATTAGGAAACAATATGCTCTCGTATATCATGGCATAAAAAAAAGAATATGTCGGATTACAAAGTAAGCCTCTAGCTGATCGTATACCCAAAGATCTTGCTGAAAGCTTAAGCAAATTCCTGTGGTAAGCAGTCATAAATAAAAATCAAAGTGATCTCATATTTGTAAGGGTAAGCTAGAACACTTGGGTCAAATTGGCTTCTGACATTAGTAAAACTTGCAAACTGTTGGCAAAATCAGAAAGTGAAAGATATGTCTTTCACGCAGCACCCATTATCTTTCGAATGCAGTTCCTAGTAACATTATAGATTTTAAAGTACTATCTAGATTTGACAAACTACTTTAAAATATTAGAAATTAAATGATTTCACTTTTTATATTTTTAATAAAAAAATTTTCCACCACACTCGAGTATGTCGTTAACATGTTTCAAGATAAACATGTTATATATAACAATATGAACGGTTCGATGTAATTTTTGGTAGTACACTGTTAGAAGTAAGGGTTTTCCATAAGGGTGTTCCTCAATCCCCGAGTTTCCAGTTGAATAAACCATACCGCAGATTCGCAAAGGGATTTAAGCCATAACTTCCTGCGTTACACCTATTTCACTTTGACAAAAACCCTTTTGGATACTTAAACATATCTTTTTTTAAATGCCACGAGAGGGCAAGAGCGCCACCCACACTTACGGAGTTTTTCGGATGCACCTAAGTGTCACCGGCTGTGACATCACGTGATATTTATGCAAGCGCCTCGAACTTAGTACCATGTGCTTTTGAAGCAAGCCACATTAACAGTGGGCGGAAAAAGATTCTGCGTCTCAGATCCGATATTACTAGCGTAAGTGCAGGCAGTTTATTATATTTTAGTTCTCGGAATATTAATTCCATGTATGGTGTTGTTATAGACTAGATATGGTAGTGCAATATGAGAAGCTGGCACAGTCTTTCGTGCAACAGATGCAAGATGACGATGGGTCAGTAGGGACCTAAGAGGCGGCGTTCCGGTTTGACAACAGCATCCTTTTTTTCAGTTTTAGTAAAATTTTTAAACAAATCTTACAGACAGTTTACTTAATAGGACTTAATGTGAACAATTCTTCTTGTTAGTAAAAATTTGTAAAATTTATAGTGAGTTGAAAACCAATGAATGAATTCAGTTGGGATCTTGCCAGAAGAGGTCCATTTTATTATGGCTTAAGACTAAAGTACAGGGTAAAAACAAAAGGCGTATCGGCGATTTTCAGCAAAAGATTTTTTTTTAAATTTTCTCAAATAATTCTAAATTTTTTAAACATACAATAAAGGTGGATAAAAGGTTTTTGATGAATAAAAAAGGTTTCAAAAGATAAATAATATCCCACATTGTGTTATTAAATCTAGTGAATCACAACGTCAAACATGTTGTTCAACATGAAATAGAGAGAACTCAAAAACTGCCTGCACTTACGCTAGTAAAATCAGATCTGAGACGGAAAATCTGTCTTTATCCACTGTCAATAAAGCTTGCTTAAAAAAGGTTTCATTCCTTAAATATGTTTCAAAAACTATTCCAAATGGGTTTTAAGATCCCATAAAGGTGTAAAAGGTTTGTTTTATAAATGACAAAGGTTTCTAAAGATTTTTAATAATACTATAAGGGTTTCTAGATGGTTTACTTAAACTTGTGAAATATATTTTTTGGAAAACCCTTAAAAGATTTGATAGAAAAAGGGTTTTAAAGGAAAAGATTAAAGTTTTTAAAGGGTATCGCTATATGGACACGCTGAAAACCCTGTTTAATCACTGTTTAAAACCCTTAGATTTAACAGTGTAGACCTACTGGATATAAGCACCACACTTCAATGACTAGAAAGCCTTGCTTTTCGACATGCAAGGTTCCACTGCATCATATATCCTTGAGTATACCTATCAACATTTTAAATCGGAATTGAAAACATCCAGTATTAAAGCTGTTCCTGAATTTAGAGGTACCTAATAGCCATACTGTGTTTTATTGTATATACCATTTATTAATGTGTGTATACGTTAAAAGCGTATGGTTCTTTCTATCTATCTCTCTTTATTGAAATTTCAAGGTAAAGGGCAACTACACTATGTACAATCAAAGCTGAAACTGAGTTGTTTAGGGTATATGTGTCATTTAAATGTGTGTAGTGTCAGCATGTATAACAGAACATATGTATGGCTATCTAACTGGATTCAAGGACATTTTCAATTCATGCAGCTTCCCTGATCTGCGGGTAACCATGCATAAATCGTTCATAGATCCTTAAGCCTTGTCAACTTATATTCAACCTGCTCTGCGTGTGACTTTCATTGTGTCTCCTGTTTAAGGAATAATATATTGGTAAGTGGCATGTAAAATAAGCATTTATTTATTAATTTTTAGCTCAGTTGTCTGTAAGTCATCTGAGCTATAGTGATCACCCTTTGACCGATGTACGTCCGGCCGTCCGTCCGTTAACAGAGCACAAATAGTAACCGTTAGACCTAGAAACTTCTAACTGTACTTCCAGGGAGGTCCTGGGAAATCTCCTTGGCCACCCGAAATTAGGTCATAGTGACCTATATTTTGTGACCTACGGGCCGAAAATATGATTTTGGAGCACTCAGACAGTCAGACGGGGAACAAATTGTATCCATTAGCCCTAGAAATCTCTCACTTGGCATTTTGAAAGATCCTAGGCAAATGACCTTGGTAACCTGAAATTAGGTCACTGTGGCCTATATTCTGTAACCTATAGGAAATGATTTCGTATGAACACCCTGAATGTCATATGGCGACAAATCATATCTGTTAGGCATAGAATCTTCTTGCACAATTTCCTGGGAGGCTCTAGGCAAATCTCCTTGGAAACCTATAATTAGTTCATGGTTACCAATTTTTTGTGACCCACGGGCCGAACACCTGATTTTGAGAATCCAGACAGTCAGGCGGGGCACAGAGTGTATCGATAAGGCCTAGAATCCTCTAAACGTGACATCTAGTGAGGCCCTAGGCAACTAACTTTGGAAACCTAATATTAGGCCACTGTGACCTATATTCTGCAACCTATAGGAAAATTATGTCGTATGAACACCCTGCATCTAAGGCGACAAATCATATCTGTTCGACATTGAATCTTCTTGCACTATTTCCTGGGAGGCTCTAGGCAAATCTCCTTGGGAACCTGAAAATTAGGTCATTGTGACCTACATTTTGTGACCTACGCGACAAAAACCTGATTTTGAGCACCTTGAATGTCGGATAGGCACAAATCGTATCTGTTAGGCCCAGAGTCTTCTAATGCAACATTCTGGGAGGTCCTAGGGAAACTCCTTGGAAACCTGAAATTAGGTCACTGTGGCTGACATTTTGTGACCCACAGGCCGGAGACAGGATTTTGAGCACCCAGAAAGTCAGGCAGGGCACACATTGTATCCATTAAGCCTAGAATCTTCAAATGTAACATTATGAGACGTCCTTGGCCAATGTCCTTGGAAAACTGAAATTAGGTCACCATGATCTATATTTTGCAATCTATCAGGAAAGATGTCATATAAGCACCCAGACAGTAAGACAGGGCACACATTTTATCCATTAGGCCTAGAAACTTTTGACATAAAATTCAGGGAGCTCTTAGTCAAGGGTCATTTGAAATCTGAAATAAGAGCTCCCTGACCTATATTGTGTGACCTATGAGCTGAAAAATGGTTTTGAGCACCCAGACAAACAAGGCATAAATTGTATCCATTAGGCCTAGACTCTTCTAAAATGACATTCAGGGAAATCCTAGGCAATTCTCCTTGGAAACCTGAAATTGGATCATGGTGACCTATATTCTGCTAGCTATGGACCAGAAACATGATTTTGAGCACCCAGACAGGGTACCAATTGTATCCATTTTCCTTGGAACCCTCTATTGTGAAATCCAAGGGGGTCCTTGGCAGGTCGCCTATGAATCTGAATTTTTTATTTTCAGTCCATTTTTGAAATACAGTAACTTTAACCATATGATATTTTCACAGACAATATATAACATTAATAACAAAATGAGCACTTAGTTGAAATTAGCTTAGCGTCATGGCTCATGGGCCACTGGTTATATATTGTGAAAGTAACCGACTCATTTTCAAATGTTTTAAGTATCAACAAGGGCAGTTCTTATAATTAGTTTGTTATAGATTTTATACATGTGTTAGCTATTCACCTGTGTTATTAAGAGAATTTGTGCGATTTCTGGCTAATACTGAGTACGTGTTGATAAACTGTAGTTCCCTGCTGCTGAGGAAGGGATAATAACGCCCCTGTGACTGAGGTTACATCTTGTTTATCTGGAAGCTATTCGTAACCATGTGCCCATGTTAACAAATAGAAAAAGTATGTAACCAAAAATAACCACATGTGTGAAGTTGAGAGGTCATGAGTTGTTGAGGGTGAGAACATATGAAGCAACGCGATATTTTGTCATAAGAGAAAGCTTTTTATTTGCCCTAAGATTACCAATGGCGTACATTTTGCAAGTTAGATTAAAATATTTGGTAAATATTTACCATGTTATCAAAATGTAGCCAATGACTTATTATTCTAATGCATATATATTTAATATTTTCTTTTAATGACCATTGGTTTTCGAATCAATTTACAGTAAAACCTCGAAATTATGACAACCAGCGGGTCTCACGCCAATGAGCCCACCCAAAGGGGATTGTAGCTGCAGGACAAGAAACCAACAACACAACCGGGTCAGAGAGGAAAAAAAGAAGAATCCCCCCCCCCCCCATGTTCATAAAATAGTGAATAGATGGATAGATGGTAGCTGATAGAGTAGAAATAGAAAAAATAAAATAAAAATAAAAAAAAAAAACATGAAACGTGGTCCTTGGAGACGGGCCTGAGAGCGAGGCGAGAGAGAGAAGAGCGCAAGAAGATCCACAAGTTCCCCGTGCAAGGTTGTGTGTCCCGTGCGGTGTCAGGAACGAGAGACAAGTCAGCAGCTAGGTATCAGACGATAGTTTACATGCTATTCTATAGTTAGACAGAGATTAAAACCTACATTAACTGGCGCCCAACCTAAAAATTCCGTTGTTTTTAACTCGGTTCGCCCGAGCGAGTAGCCAGCGGCCATCTTGCCTTATGTGAAAATTCTTACTTTTGCATTGTTTTTCACGATCCGTGCTCGTTTAATTAGCAGTGACAGGTTTTATTATTTCGGTCTTTCGGTGTCTGACATTTCCCTTTTGTTTATAAAGGTAGTGAGCTGGACGTTAGTTTGATGCTTTTTAAATAAAAGCGGTTTAACACCCGGGGTGTAGTGGTTTCTCGAAAGTTTCCAGCGTCCCTTTCAACAGAGGTCAGAGGTCACCAGCCAGACTAGCTGGCGTAAAATGGTACCTGGGCTTACCACCAGATGGCAGCATGGTCGCGCAGTTCTAACCCTGCGATGGTTTAACAATGGAATTCATGTAATTTCGCTGCAACTTGTTGAAATAGTGTATTTTCACGTGTATGAAAAGTTAATACCGCGTGTAATATATTATTGCTAGTTTTTTCATGGGAAAAGTAAATTGTATTAAATTGACCTGGGGATTTAGGTTAATTTGTTGACAGTACCAGTACATAAGAATAGAGATAAATTGTTTTTCTATAAGATAATGCCTATATGGGTATTGAGATGCATATTTAAGCTGTGTATTTAAGTATTTACTGAACTGTTATGTAAATTAGTACAGTTATACTGGTAATTTACATCTGATTTTTGTTCTGCATGTGCCTGCATTGCATGCTGAAGTAGTGAACTACTTATTGCTAACATAGTGTTTGTAACATTTGCATGTTTTGACCTTGACCTTGATCATTAGAGAAAATTATGTCTCACGTGATTGATCTAAGCACAGCTATTGCAGCTGACTTGATGAAGGCAAATCCCACTCTATTCCCAGAATTTGAAGCCCGAGCTATTGTGGGCCTACGTAGTGAAAAACCTAGGTTTAGTTGTGAGGATTTTGCCCGGATTTCGGGTAGATCTTCCCAGTCCTGGCAGGAATTTTTCTCTGCGGGTGATTTTGTAATTTCTCACTCCCGTGTTGCATCTCATCCTGTTCTGGCCCAGAGTAGCCCAGTACTGGCACGTTCCAATTTTGGTGCTAACACCCTGGCATTCGGCAACTTTCTAGCTGTATCATCATTCCCTAATGTCCAAAGGGGGCATCACAGCATTTTGTCACTAGAGTGGGTTCCACATCTAATGTGCATAAAGATACTGAGAGGACAGTGGCAGGTAAGTCTGTTGTACCTGACAATGCCTCTCCATCCCATAATACAAATTTGGCCCAACTCAGAGTACCGCTAATTGACTCTGACCTTGATCCGACCTTGCCCTATGGCAGTGATGTTTCTAACCGCCCCCAGAATGGGCAAGGCCCTGTTATTTCTAATGATGAACTTGACCTTCTTGAAGTCAATTCAGGTGCTGAATGCCAGAGGCCCACAGGAGTCGAGAGAAACCTACATGACAGCATAGCAATTCTTGATAATGTTATATGCCAGGAAGACCGAATCCCATCAGATAGTGTATGTCTACAGATACCTGTCCTTGAATCAGAAGTAGTAGGTATGGGAGTAAATTCGAGGGGAAATACCAATGATGGGCATCAAGCTGCCAACCTTGTATCAGATCATGCAATCCGTACTGCAACCCGCATGGAATCTCTGCCTTCCAAGCAGATACCGCCACCACAGGTGGCGCCACTGGTACAAGAGATAAGATCCACTCCGCCCTGCCAAGTAGCTGCCCTACCCGAGCCGACACATAATGAGGCCACCCCATTGGTTATTTCTGTAGCAGCACTATTGACAGCCATCAAGAAAGGTCACCTGCAGCCGCAATCAAGTGTATGTAGACAGAGTCTCCCTAGAAAAGTAGCTGAGCGGCGTACCACAGGTGATGATCGATCCTCAAAAGATCCGAGAGACGGCAGTTCAGGCCAACCGAGGCCAGTCTCGCATGAGGATAGTTATAGTTCATGGAACTCAAGGGATCATCGAGGAGCCAGTGCCCCTGCTACTCAGTGGCCAAGTGGCAATCAGGACAGTCATTGGCCACAGCGGATGTCAAGGAGGAACATGGCCTATGGGCGGCCCACCAGGGAACACAATTATGAGAGATGGGAAAGGAGGCATCAGCAACGGCATGAGTTGCCCGACAGCTCTGATGAGTCGTCATGCATTACCAGCAGGGAATCTAGTGTGTCGTCAGAGTATGACAGCGATTCTCATGTGGGTATCCGTTTTCGGCGCTCTGGGAATCGTGGATATCAAATCACCAAAGATGCCACAGTAGAAGACGTAGGTCACCAGTTTCTGCCAGGATGCCAACATTTAGTGGCGTGGAGGACTGGTACACATTTATTTTCCAGTTTGAGAGACTAGGGAATAGGTATCGTTGGTCTTATAGTAAATGTGTGGAGAAACTTGTCGACTGTCTGACAGGCCAAGCCCTCAAGTTTGTCCGAGATTTCGGAATTGATCATAGTTATGCCAAACTTACCAAAAGCCTCGAAAGGAGATTTGGCGTGAAGGATGAGCCACGTACAGTAAGAGGACAGCTGTACCAGCTCCGCCAGCTAGAAAATGAGAGCCTAGAGGAATTCTCCCAGAGAGTATACTTTGAGGTCAAAAATGGACTTCCGGCTACAGCAAACGAGAAGGTTCGTGAACAGTTGGCTATTGACTTCTTTTTGAAGGGGATCCACGACAAGACTGCAGCGAAGGATAAAATTCCCAGGAATGTCAGGAAAGCGGCCAAATATGTGAAAAAATACATCAACAATATGCGCATTATCGTTGGGAATACCAGGACCAATGTAGCTGTGAGGCAAGTGCAGTTGTCGGATGGAGCTTGCCATGAGACCGGCAATGATGAAGAACCAGACCAGCATTCGATGCCTGCCAAAGAACCAGTGACACCGGTAGACATTCTGACCATACAAATTAAAGAAATGGGCAAGAAGATGAGTGGTTCCTTTGAGAAATCTACGGAGGCCATGGCGAAGTCAATAGGGAAGTTGACACGGCATATAGATCAAGTCGCAAGTCCGTCTACACGCAGAAGAGAAACCAGGCAGAGTGGTCAGCATTTCCAACAGAATGCAGGTACAGGTCGCAATCAAACTCTGTGCTTCAAATGTCGCAAGACTGGTAACTTCGCACGGGATTGTCCTACTAGGCAGCCGAGGGCTGCTGAAACAGTAGCTGGTAATGTGGGAACCGCTAGCGATGCACAGTGCCCACCAGAAGGTCAACAACAGCCTTTAAACTCGTAGGGGTCGAGGCAGGTGGCCATTGCTCGACCGAACAGACAGGCCAACAGGTAAAGGTTGAATCAGCGGTATATAGTGTTAGTGTAAGTAATGAAAGTCAGCCATGTGTTTCTGATGATTGTGGCTGCAATATTGTTTCAAGTAACTGTGTACCAGATATGCAAGCGGATTCGGGGTTTACCAGTATGCCTAGTCAAGAAACCGAAAACCAAAGAATTATTGGAAGTGACCATGTAGTCGACAATCGCCAAATAAGTTCTGGTGTGATTCCAGATGTCAAGGAACAAATAGCTCCAGGAGGAGCTGTGTCAACTAATCAACAAGTGATAAGAAGTTATCATTCTGAGGAGCCCCTGGTTCAGGAGGACAGTGACGTAATACACATCAGGAGGTGCATGAGACTAAGCCTAGTGGTACCGATTGTCATTAATGGGCGGGAGAGCGAAGCCATTGTCGGCAGTGCGGCTCAGGTAACAGTGGTGAGCCAACAAGTATTGGGGGAATCTTTCGAAGAGCAGGAAGGCAAAAAGATGATCCTCAAATGTACCGGGGACAAGGAAGAAAAAGTTCCAGCTGTAAAAAAGGAAAGAATTTCGATCAAGTTAGGAAATGCGGTACATACTTGGGTGGTGTATGTGGCAGAAATACCTGATCCTGATCTGCTAGGGCTCGATTTTCTATGTGATAAGAAGTGTGTTATAGACTTTGCAACTGGTGAGATCTGCATGGATTGTAGACCGATTCATGCAACGTTCAAGAGAGGACTAGATGGTGTTAGCTATCCTATTCATAGAGTGGTGGTGGCTAAAAGAAGTGTTATTCCGGCCAGTTCGGTGGCAGCCGTTCCGGTGTCGGTGCAAGATGCAATGGTGGGGAAACCAGGCTTTGTGATAGAGCAATGGTTAAGTCGAAGGGGATTTTTGGCGGCAGCTACAGAAACTTTGAGTAATGGGTATGTTAATGTGATAAACAGTCAGGAAAACGCTGTTATTCTCAGGAAGAATGAAGTCTTCGGGGCAGCCTCTGAGATGGATGCTGTGGTTGTGCTCATGGGAAATACTGAGGTTGCATCTGAGATGGGTGTCACAAGCTTGCCTCACAGCGCTTCAGGAGAAGCATCTGAGATGGATGCTGTGCCTTTGCTCAAGGAAGTGACTGGAGCGTCATCTGAGATTGATGTTGTGGATTCCGCCCAAGCCATTGCGTCACCTGTAGTAAGGCTATCTGTTGTCCAAGAAGACGTTGCAGGCACCGTTGCGGGCGGCAATGTAGAACTACCCATAGAGCCATCAGGTTGCGGTTTAGTGGAGTCGTGCTCTAAAGAAGCTGACACAAGGAGTATCAGTTCACCGGTCTGTAACAGTTCTGGAGGTGAACTACAGGATAGACTGTCTGAGGTTATGGCAGGAATGCCGCAACACCTAGTTACCTTGTTTGAAAACACAAAAGAGGAACTGACAGAGTCTCAGTTGACGAGTCTTGGGGAGCTCCTGATGAGCTACCAAGATGTATTTGCATCTCATGATCTGGATTTGGGGTGCATGAAGGGAATCCAGCATAGGATTGACACCGGAAGTGCACCGCCTGTACGGGAACGAATGAGAAGAATTCCGTTAGGTTTTGAGGGCGAGGAGAAAAAAACATCTGGACAAGCTTTTGGCTGCAGGTGTTATCAGGCCATCAGTTTCGGAGTGGGCGTTAGCGGCGGTGTTGTTGCGAAAGAAAGATGGGTCTGTACGCTGGTGCGTTGATTATAGGTCCCTTAACGATAGGACTGTCAAAGATTTGTACCCTCTGCCATTGATAGAGGACTGTCTGGATACCTTGGCGGGGGCCAAGTTCTTTAGCACCCTTGACTTAGCATCTAGGAATTAGATGAGGAATCGAGTAGGAAGACGGCTTTCATCACAGAGTATGGGTTGTACGAACACACCAGAATGGGTATGGGACACTGCAACGCACCATCGACCTTCGAGCATGCAATCAATCTGGTTTTGACTGTGTTGACATGGATGGAAGTCCTCGTCTACCTGGATGATGTAATAGTTCTGGGCAAGAGCTTTGAGTCACATCTGGCGAGTCTAGCAAGGGTTTTTGACAGACTCCGACGGTACAATTTGAGTCTTGCAGAAATGGCCCCCACCCACCAACAGAAAGGAGTTGGAAAGCTTCTTAGGGTACGCAAACTATCATCGTGCTCATGTGCGAGGATATGCAGGTATATCGGAGCAATTATGCCAGCTGACCAAGCAAAAGACCAGTTTCGATCGGTTGCCAGAACATCAGGCATCAATTGAAGCTTTGAAACAGTCGTTGAGTTCTCCACCCTGCTTGGCTTTCCCGCAAAGGGAAGGCATGTTTATCCTTGACTATGATGAGTCAGATGGAGCAATCGGGGCTGAGCTATCGCAGATCCAGGAGGGCAAACAAAGGACTATAGCTTTTGCCAGTCATGTGCTGTTAGCGGCGCAGAGAAAGTATTGTACCACAAGGAAGGAGTTGTTAGCAGTCGTAAAGTTCTGACGCCATTTTAGACACTACTTGCTCGGCAAGCAGTTTACGATAAGAACTGACCATAACAGCTGGGCATGGCTAACTCGGTTTAGTCACATTGAGGGTCAGCTGTCGAGGTGGATAGAGGAGTTCGCCCAGTATGATTATCAGTTGGTGTATAGGCAGGGCACCAGGCACGGCAATGCCGATGGTCTGTCCAGAATACCAGACAGACTGGAAGCGTGTGATTGCTACAGAGCTGGCATTGATGTCCAGGATTTGCCGTGTAGAGGTTGTGCCTATTGTGAGAGAGCTCACAAACAATGGAACCGGTTCTCAGAAGAGGTGGACGATGTAGTTCCATTGGTGGCTTAATCAAGTTCTCTTAGAACTGAGCCTTGTGGACCGTCATCGGCGCTTGGCAAAATCGAGTCAAAACACTTTTTGGTCAAGAACGCCAAAGTTCTATCTGTGGATGAGAGTTGCACATCCAACTCTTCAGAGGAGTCCAGTGTAGTGAACAGCACCGAGAACGAAGGTTTTGGAGATGAAGCGGAAAATTTGTTTTTGACAGGACTGTTTGAGGATCATACTGATAGTGAGAGCCAGAAGGATGAGGTGGTTACCGGTGAACAATGAACACTACAACAGTCTCCGGATCCTACAACTATGGGAGAGAGTTGGATACAAAGCACTGGGCACAGACCTACTCAGCAGAGGATCTTAGGAGAACACAGCAGGATGACAGCGACATCGGTCCTGTCATGGAGTGGCTTGCTAAAGATAGTGAGCCATCACAGGCAGAGTTATTCCTTTCAGGCCCAGTGACAAAATCCCTTTGGCTGAAACGGCGGAACTTAAAAGTGAAGGAAGGGGTGTTGTATTACATGACACTGGATTTACTGGAAGAAAGACCAGCACTGGTGGTGCCACTATCCTTAAAGCAGGAGGCGATAGGCCTATGTCATAATGCGAAATGTGCAGGACACTTTGGGAGAGATAGAACATATGCAAAGTTAAAGCGTGTTTTCTTTTGGCCAAAAATGAATAACGAGTGCAAACTCTTCGCAATGAATTGTAAAGTTTGCAATCAAGAAAAGAAAGTTCCTCGGAATGCCAAGGCCATACTTAGAAGGTACCATGCGGGATATCCAATGGAAAGAGTGCACTTAGACGTACTTGGACCATTCACGGAGAGTCGAAATGGCAACAAATATGTGCTGATGATGATCGACCAGTTCTCCAAATGGTTGGAGTGTTGTGCAATTCCTGACCAGCAGGCAGATTTAGTGGCCCAGAAATTTCTGGAACATTTTGGCTGTCCATTGGAGGTCCATACAGACCAAGGGAGGAACTTTCAATCCAATCTAATTGCTGCGTTCTGTAGGTCAATGGGAATAGCGCGGACCAGGACAACACCCTATCACCCCTCGTCAAATGGTCAAGTGGAGATGCAGAATAGGACATTGATGCAACTGATAAGGTGTTCTATTAAGGGCAACACTAATAGGTGGGACGAGGATCTGCCTTTAATCAAAATGGCGATGCATGCCACTGTGAATCGAACCGCTGGAACACGCCAAATGAGGTCATGTTGGGGCGTGGGGTAATACAGCCGGTCGAACTTGTCATGGGAAGCCTTCCAGCACCATTGCAGGTGCAGGGTCCTGAGCAGTGGGTGCAGGATCTGATCGAAAGGCAGGCGACAATATACAGGGTTGTCCGAGATAAATTGAAGCTAAGTCTGGTAACGCAAGAATGCGACTATAACTTGAGGTGTAACTAAACCCATTTTGCCCCTGGGGATATGGTATATGTGCGGGAGAGGACTAGTAAAAAGTGATTAAGCCCAAAATTGCAGCCTGTGTGGAAGGGTCCCTACTCATAAAGTCAAAACCCCCTGTTTACCTTATCAGGACGCGTCAGGGCAATAAAGACAAGTATTGGCACTTTAACAATCTTAAGCTCTGCGCCGATAGCTCGTATCCTTTATTGTTGCATCGGGCGAGAAATAAACTGTTGACACCCGATAGCGAGGTTGAGGTTGAAGGCAGGGGGGCTGTTGATCCGATATCGGTAACCCCTCACGAGCCAGTGCAAATACAAGGGCTAAATGGGGATAGTCAACAGGGAGAACAGGGGTTAGAGGACATTTCGAATCCAGAATCCGGAGTACCTGCGAGGACCTCGTCCCAGGATAGAGTAAAGTCTCCCTCAGGGGATATGCCTGTACAGCAGCCGAGGAGGTCTGCCAGGAACAGGCGGAGACCAATATATTTGCATGATTATGTGATATCTAGTGGTGAAGGAGAGAATGAATAGGGTTAAGATTCTTCTGTACTAACGTTGTTAAGGTAAAAAAAAAGAAATAAGAAAAAAAAAAGATTTGTTAAGAGTCGGAGGAGCCATGCGCTGGGTTCGGGCTCCACCAAGAGCAGCGGGGACGGGGCTGTTCTGATGGACATGCTTTTATTTGATGTGTCGTTTATATTTGTGTATCCAGTGTAGGATGTTCACTGGACATGTTCCAAATCCCCTTTTAAGTGATGGAGGTCGGCACTGCTGAGCAGTGAGGCTTCTGCTACAGTTATACTTTATTTTTAAGTTTTGGAGCAGGGTCTCCTTTTAGAAAACAGGGGGGAGTGTTGGAGATTCGCATATACTATGTGTAAGATGTCTGGGGCATCTATTTAAACCCTTGTTGCCATGGAGACCGTGGTCCTTGGAGACGGGCCTGAAAGCAAGGCGAGAGAGAGAGAGGAACGCAAGAAGATCCATAAGTTCCCCGTGCAAGGTTGCGTGTCATCAGGTCCCGTGCGGTGTCACGAACGAGAGACCAGTCAGCAGCTAGGTATCAGACGATAGTTTACATGCTATTCTATGGTTAGACAGAGATTAAAACCTACATTAGTACTATACTTACACATAATTCTCAGTCTAGTATATTCCAGGAACTACATCAACCAAGTCAAGAGGTCTGAATTTCTCTACACACCCACTGCATACATATATGCATCATATCACAGTTTCCTTTTGCCCCTCACAAAAATATGCAGGGAATAACAACGTGCACAGACGGGGTACTCTCAAGGACATGCGAAGCGCAGTAACATATTTCGATGACAGACTGTCCCCACCAGCACAAAGTTGTATTATCATCACCGCTCACGACACATAACAGAATGCAAAATCACCTTTCACGAGGCAGAAGTCATACAACAAATACGACTAAAATATTGAAAAATATTTTTTATTATGTAACAGCTTCACACCATCAAAATTTAAGCACATACTTTTGCGGTTAAGTAATAAGTAATATTAAAACTGAAAACATAATAGCACAATAGCCAAGCGAAAAAAATTGCTTACATAACTGGGAACTGGTTATACATTCCAATGGCCGAAACCGCAAGTATAAAGGCATTGCGTCTCGAAAATTTGTCGTTCACAAGATCGGGTTCGGCTCTCGAATAACATGGCTGGGTCTCCGCTGCTGGGATCGGTAGAGGGATTGCAGGTTGCTTCTGGCTTTGCGGCTGTGGATGCTGTAGCTTTCCTGAAAAGATCACCGACTCGAGATGGACGTTGGCGGCCTTTGCGGCATTCTGCTTGGCTTGGTGTGGCATTGCGTCTGTTGACTCAGAGAACGTGCTTAAGGAGCGCACAGGGCTGAGGTCTTGACCACAGCAACCTGTAGCTGCTCGAAGAGCGTATACTTTCTTTGGCGATATTATGTACATTTTTATAGCACTCGTAAGGTACGCACGATTTTGTTTCACTGAGTTAATCCTGGAGTACTGTCTTTCCTCAGCCAAAAACACTTTCTTAACAGTAAGCCCAATGGTGAGTTAAATATGAACCAATCATTAATCTTTTTTGGGTAATGTGTTTATAAAACTCGGGGTCTACGTATCACGCATAACACTAATGGCAGGCCTCATAAAAAGTTATGAAACTGTGATGCAAACATTCATGGCCTCGTATGATCATCCGTAAACACGCTTTATTCTTTGCTCTATGCTTGTTTTATCTTCTGCCCATTAATTATAAGAGATGTACTGCATTGGATTGAGCTCAAGCCTTCGCTGCGCCTGGCCGGGCAATGTTAACTCTGTACTTAATGGTCGCATAATTAAGGTTCAGGTCACCCGCTAAAACTTCTTGATTAACCCGTTAAAATAAAAAATAAATATTTTACCATTTTATAAAACATGATTTACATTTATTGCATTTATTTATTTTACAATGACACGGTGACTCAGTAACTAAACCGGTTGTATAATCCAATGTCTATATGTAGGCGTGAACATTTATATATATATATATATATATATATATATATATATATATACATATATATATGTGTGTGTGTTTGTGTGTGCTCAATGTTTTAAGAATGGGACAGATATTGTTTATGCCGGTGGAAAATATAAATGTATCATGTATAAAGGGAATATATCATGTATAAAGTATAAATTGCACGACATTCACGGCATCTCTCATTATTCAATATTTTCATTTAATAATTTGATATTATTGCTACATAAATATAAGAACACTGCTGCTGTACATAGTTATTATTTTAGCTGTACCTTCACAAATCAAATTTACCTTAAATCAATGCATTGAAAATATATGAAAAACTACATTTCTATCAAAATATTAATTTCTTTCAGATTTTTTTTTCATTACGTTAATTAATACTGTTCATTTAAATTTATATATATATATATATATATATATATATATATATATTAAACTGTATACCATTAAACATAATAATGGAAGCTATTTAAGGATAGAAATGCATTTAAAGGAAGAACAATCAAAAGTTAATTTAATGCAGTATACGACTCCTATGCCATTGCATCTCATGTTATCTGTCAGAATCAATCAACTCCTGGCAGTTCCCTAGAAATTACACTTGTTACCTATTAAATGACAGAACTAACAGGTTACCATACGAAAATGATCAACCGATCGTTTATTCACCGCTACTCATAAGTATTTATTCTTAAGTATTTATAACTTAAAAATGATCATCTTTCTTGATGAAGTCGACTGTGAAATCGCGGGGTGATTATGGTTGTTCGACACGCCCCGAAAATTGGTTAAATTATCAGGTCCAAGTGTTAAAACATCGCTCATATGTGAAATTATGTATTTTTAATTTATCTTAAATCATGGGGTGCCGTGAGCTAGATGGTGCTTGTAACACAAACATATATCATAATTGACAGTTGTGACGATACTCTTATGTGACCGCGCCCTACAAATGTTTATTCTTTCGTCCTAAGCTGTCAAGAACGAAGGTAATTTAAGTGTGTCGTACCGGTATCTGTGGTCGGGGGTAGAGCACAGGACTCAAAGCTGGGAGATTTTTCACGAATGGCCCCACCCAGGGTGAGAGCCCTGCAGGCTTAATAGGGAGACTGTGCCCATCAGTCGTGTTCTACTCAAAAACGAGTTCGCATTTCGGGGGTTTCTCCGTGTTATGACCCAGAAATTTGGATGAAACACATCCAGGACCCGCAGGAGTGGTACACCGAACCTGATTTACACCGGGAACATCAAATGTAAGCCCCTGTCACCTAGTCCGAAACCAAAATGGAACTCTGGAGATGTACTTTGTTAATCAAGCATTAAATAAATGGAGAGGGTCACCTCCACCTAAATAATAATAATAATAATTAAAATAAAATAAAAATAACAAAAAATTAAAGTGTCGTGAGGAGGGCTGTTTTCTGTATATCCCTTATATCCTGAGACGTGACTTTTTTTCGCGAAGGGCTATGTCAGCGCCATCTGTTAGGAACCATGTCAACTACACAAGTATTGATAAAAGGCAACGCATTTATATAAAATATGCCCATGGTCATAACCAAACAGGGAGCGTCAGGATCTTTTTTGTTCAAAGTTGCATGTTCACACATACAAATACAGTATCTTTGGATTGGTTCATGATATCTCAATGATTTGCAGGTGTCGTAGGCTCTCGTTGTCACTGAACAAGTCAGCATAAAAAAGATAAGTTTCTTAAGAGCTAAACTTTCCCATAATTGTTTTTTTTTTAACTTGATTAATCATAACAATTACTTGTATGAACAGTAGTCTTCAGTAAACCTGCTAAATAAATAAAACCCTCATTTAAACCTCAATCAAACATATTTGATTTCTCTGTGCAAATATAAAGACTCAGGGCGTATTCTGAAAAATTACATCCATAGTTATAGTTCATTGTGGAGGTAATCTGACTCGCAAAATTATACTTTCAATGCAAAGGATTTTTCAGGAATGTGATATAGGGAAATATCCTTTTTCCAGCGTCAAAGTACAGTAATAATTCATTATCATTAGGTTTCGTATAATTGAATTATGGTAAGTGGACCATATGTAGATTGATAAAGCGCCCAACTTAATTAGCCCAACTGCCATGATATGCCATGACGGGGTTAATACTATCCATAGAGAAGGTACAGTGTAAGGGCGTTTTCCTAGATACTTTCAGTGACCTTAGACAGTAATAAAATATAAGTTGAATAGTTTATTACTGCTCTGCCTGAAATCCAGTTGAAACATCACTATGTGATTATTTTATCTAGGTATCGCGGGAGGAGGTAACCCAGGCGTAAGGAACAACACAGTAAACTTATCTGTTTGCCTACGTCTGCTTAAATGTCAACGGTTGATTGCATTTTCATCTTCCTGTTTTAAGCATGCTTTCAACGATTCCCTTGAATGGCTAGACTAACCATCTTATTGCCCGTTCATTATTTCTACTTAAAGGCCAGTTAAGTTTATTCCCAAATACGACCGCTGGCGCCACGTTTCCCGCAAGTTCAAGACAAAAAGCGTGCACAGTCAATGCATGGCCCACCATCAATTATAATACAGATTATATAATAGTTACCCGTACCTTGTTAGGAATACTTTATATTCCTGAAAACAAAAAAAACATGAATATTCATATACATTTCTTTACTGGAGCTTGCAAAACAATAAACATGATAAATTGAACGCTGGGTATCACCGTATAATGTAGGAAAGTGATTTTATCAGGTTACTTTACTTTTACAAGCGATAAAAAATGGAATCCTCAGAGTCTCTCTGCCGAAAAAAAGGCAGAGCCACCGCTCGAAGTTGCATGGATGCTATTGCCGAGATAAGAAACTTGACGTGGCCATAAAAATATAGTACCAATGTAAGAATAACCTTGAGGCAAATATGTCCTGTTTGGTAAATAGCATAGCTATACAGAAGAAAATCCAGGTGATTAGCACTTTGTAATATCAAACACAGACAAGGCAATATTTAATATATTGATACAGGTTTTGAGATCATACTTGTTTTACATATCACCAATATGGCGAGCAGGTTTAGGGGAAACACCTTTAGCACACCTGAAGATTGTTTTGACGATTCTTAAGACGTAAACTGTGAAGGTGCAATACACACCAGCAAGGGCTGACGGTAAAATACCAAAAGCGCCCCCTGTGACTCAATGCCTCACCGGGAAAGTTTAATTTGTCTGCGGATCATTATGGATGGTGCTTGCACTTGTTGTGAGACTTTCATTGGAACCAATATATTTCAAGGCATCATACTTTTGATGGGCCCCTGAAGAGGAATTGGTATTTGTATTATACATTTGGATTATATTAGAAAGCAGAACTATTAAGAAGCCATAGTTATAATTATTACACTATGTGGCTGCTTATCAGCTAAATCATTGTGGCATTTACCCCGCGTCTTCCTATGCCCCATCATCAGATATTCTGAACAGAACCGTGAATCATGTAGAACATGTAAAGTTTTGTAAATTTATAACTGCAGTCAAATACAGTACATCTATGGGGACACTAGATGTACAAACACATCAACCAGGCCTGGAGACTAACGCACCTGCAGTTCCTGGGTTTGTAATCATCTCCAGTGCTAGGTCATGCACGAGAGGGACTTCAGAACATGAGTGAAACACGGGCATGAGGCATGTCCTTCCCCTTAAACTTGTAGACCGTTCACCTTGAGCGGGGACCGACTTGAAAATCTCATCGTGTAGGCTAAGATTCGAATATCTCGGCTTTGGATTTTGGGCTCTGCTCCTAGGCCGTTTTAGGTATACTATCAATATAATATAGTTTAGAACATGTGAAAATGTTGGAACTGGATACGAAGACCGTATGATGGACCAGCATTGAAATATCTGATTATTTTGAATATCAACTAAATCTGGCACTTTAATGTTTGTTTCAGGGATATCTATTTCTTTAGATTAAATTTCTTGCTTACACGAAGACACGCCTGTTTTTTTTTATTCCAATCAGTGTATTTTGCCAAATGAAAATTAAGCTGTGCTTGATCTTATGTACAAAGCCACATACATATTGAACATCATACAAACAACTGCTTTCAATGAATTGTAGTTTCTCTTCATTCAAGCACATTATTATGGTTGAATTGAATTATATATTGGTTGCTGGAAAAAAACACCTTATTCCAAAATATAAAAAAATCAGTAAGTTCAGATGATGTTTTGTGACCCTTAATGTAACGATTTGATGCATTGTTAGACTCAAGGTCAATCAAGATGTATAATGAAGGATTTTTCTGCGAAGGTCCAGAATATTATCAGTGCATTTCAATGAAATTGTGAGTATCCGTAAATAGCAATGAGCATTATACCAATCAATCACGCCAACCCCTTGGTGAGATAAATTTGTTCATAGAATGTCCCACAATGGAAAGTTATGCGTTTAAGGTTCATTAAGTTTTGATACCTGTCAAATTAATTCAAACATATGTCCATTAAAATGAATGGTAATTCACTTGATAAACAAACATTTTTATTCTAACTTAAGGACTTTAGACATATATAATTCTTATATCAGGGGCACTGAGTCCTCCTTCATGAGAATCCGCAATTAAAGTTGTCCAACTGCCCTTGGCTTATTCGACCACAAGCATTCAATTAACATGTATGAATTAGTTCCCATATATTGACATTGCATATTAAGGGACTTCAACCCTAAAGATTGGGGAATAATAAATTTTCCTACCAAAGAAATATCTCTAGCTCCACATATTCAGCGACCATTTGAGTCTTATAAGTTTGTTATCAAAGTTATATACATCACATGCTTTCTTATATTTCGAAAAATAAAAACACATTAAATTATACACAAACAACCGTATCTACAAAATATATCTAATACAATAAACCATAATGCAGAAATGACTTTGATGTACGACCTTGGAATTTAGACAATGTAAAAATGGAGTACCAGGTGAAAAAAAAGACCTGTGACTGTGACATTTTTTTAAATTCAGCCAAATTCTATCTATTCCGGAAAGGCGAACAGAAATGAAAAAAAAAAAAACCAAGACGAAGAAAAAATATAACTGATGGGTTTGCACTCTGTGGGCCTTAGATAATCCAGGTATAAAAATATATTTTATAAATATAGAATTCATCAACCCCTATAAGCCTTAAATAGTGGGAGGCATTATTTCGGTGGTAACTGGTGGCCCAGCGCAAAGGGGCGGGTTTAAAATTGCGGGGTATCGAAATGCAGGAGGGGCCTGGGGTTGGTCATTTTATAAAGTCGCATTTGTACATGATTATCTTTACAGGCATCTATTTACCTACCTTTTCTGTAGACGTCAAGTGAATTTTGGCTGAATAAACTTGTCAAGAAAAGTTCTAATAAGCCCTGTGGTGGATTTATGACCTTACTATACGACAGGCTATCAGTGAACAGGGTATATGCATCAATGTTCACAAACAGTAGGTGGTTGTTTGCATTGTGTTGAAGTTAAACAAAAATCACTAGTTTCAAAACATCTTTCGCAAAACGTGTCGAATGTATTTAAGCAGGCTCCCAAAGTACTATAAACTCGTGGATATAAACAAAATGTGCAGTCTGTGTGCGATTGTATTGGCGTATACGGGCATATTCGTATAAAATATATGAGGAATTATATTTAGATAATAGACGAAAGGTATCGAAAAAAAGCCTCTTTTTAAACGATCCCCTACAAAAAGGTCTGTTGTACTCTTCCATTTATTCCTTTATAAGGAAGATCATAATACAGAACTGAGAAAAGGTTTATGTTTTAATGTTATGTGCCCAGGCATTACTCAATTTTAAGGGTAATTTTCATGAAATCGCAAGCTCGCCAAGCCACACTCTCATGACACAGAACCATTTGTAAATATGTGCTTTGCAATAAGGACTCCCTTTACCAAATTCATGAAATGCATGAATTGCTATCATTAACCTAATCCTTCTCATTCTTTCTGTATTAGAAGGTATTTTTTTCTATTTATAATAATACGGATAAATTATATTGTTGTACGCACGATTATCGGAATTATTTATTAATCTTTATCTGGTATCGGTAAGTATTTGCATAACAATTCTTGTGCTATCTTGTTTATCTGGTACCCTGTGATATATTTATGATAGTAATCAATTAGTACTTTGTACTTTGCATCTAGTAAGACGGGTTCATATTTTATTGTTAATGCTGCAATGGGTCTCCTGGCACGAAGAACTGATGACCTGTCTTCAACGGGGAGCCTAGAACCTTCCATATAAAGAGTGCCGAATATACATACCTGCACTGTAAACGCTACTGCGCTGTAGGGTCAATCGCTCAGGGGTTCCTAGACTACCGCCCAGCTTTACACTATACATAGGGCCTTCGTTCAGACGCAGAATCTCACCATCCTTGGAGCAGATAAGTACATGGTACTTGTTTGTTATTTTTTCATGAACTTCATGACCTTTGCTAACATTTTCCTCTTGATGTTGTCAGCATAATTATGAACTTTTGGGTTAATTTAGGATAATGTTAAATGGTAAAATTGTGTGATCCTTTTGTTGATATTCCTTCTTTAGAATTTTTAAGGTTAGTTCAGGTGAATTTAAATGCTTATGGTGCACTATCAGTTGGTCAGATTTGAGGTTAGCGGCGGACGTCACATCATGTTCTATTGTTGTCCCAGGGTCTTCTATGGCCGAGGTTTCATCTTTGACTAAACGTGAAAGTCTAGATGAATTCCTTAGTTTGGGCTTCCGAAGGTAGACATATTCCAAAAATAGGGACAAAACGTTACTTTATTTCAGATTTTGAAACGAATCGGGTGATCACAGAGCTTAAACACGGAAGGAGTAATGTTAATCAGGTTCCATAAAGGTTACAGTGTTATAAGGGCTAGCTATGGATAATGGCTATTGGTATTCACCATAAGGGGTGCCACAGGTAATTTTTTCACATATATCTGATTAATTCACTCCAACAGATAAGGTGAAGAAAAACGTTGCAGATACTCTGACAATGTTCTGCCCGCAGAAGTGCTTATATAGCAGTTCCATTTTTCGTTGACAGGATTCTTAAAGGAACACAGTGAATTGATGCTCCAGATTTGACAGGCAGTTAGACCTTATAAACCAGAGAAGAACTATTCTACCGTTTGTAATATGAACAACTGCCTATATATATATATATATATATATATATATATATATATATATTTATGGTCTGTCTTCCAAATTCATTTAAGGAGCACCGCGACACAGATATTATATGATGATGAGTGTAATGAGCTGTTTGCAGGAGGAAAATTGTATCGTGCAATCAAATTTCTCTGCAGAATTTTTAATACTTTATCTGGAGTGACTTTGCGCCAGAATATGCATCAGTATTGCAAAATTTACACAAATAGAATTTGGATAACATTACTATATAATAATAACTGCCTGGAAGAACTGATACCCTTTTAATCATGAATACTAGTATGTTTCCCTAAAAGTTAATACCTGCACATCAGAGTTGGGTCCAAAAGTACTCGTACTCATAGTACTCGTACTCATGAGTACTTTTTTGAGTACTCAGTACTCGTACTCGAGTACTTTTTAAAAATCACAAAAGTAATCGTACTTGTACTCGAGTACTTTGAAAGTACTAGCTACTCATATGAGTATTTCATGAGTACTTTTGGGTATTTCATACATCATTAAAATTTCTAAATAAACTTTAATCTTAATTAATTATATTAGTAACAGTTTATTATAGTATATTATAGTAAGATATCATATATAATATATAACATATATAATATCATATATGATAGTCCTGAAAGTAATCCATCTGTTACTATAACTGAAGCTATTACAGCATTTTAGTATCGTTAAATACTACTCTTACTATTACTTGGCTTCTATTACTAATACTCTTACTTTTATTTAATATGAAATATAAATAAATTGAACTATTTTATTATAAATACATTCATGCAATTCATGTGTGCATGTGTACAGTATTATATATTTCCTGCAAGATAAGTACAACATAGTGTTCAATAAAACAATAAATCAACTGAGTAATATTTTAAGAGAAAAATTGTAAATTTTGAAAGGTCCCAAAATAAAAAAAAGTTAAGGTTTGCGACAATTCAATACAATTAAGTCTACTCAGAACCTGTTCATCATAACATAAACCCAGCAGTGCTCCGGGGCCTGGGCTAATCTAGCTTGAATTGATTTATATATTTGGATAACAGGGACCTAATTTTAGGATTTCAAGGAGATTTTTCATGGACCTCCCTGGTTATCAAGTTAGAAGATTCTAATGATTACAATTTTTGCCCTGTAAACGGACGACCGGATCTTTGAAGGTCTCCAAAAATAGAGAAAAAAAAAATGCGTAAATATTCTAAAAAAAAATCCAGTTGGCACCACCAGTCTGCGGGAAGTGATTAGGATTATGGTGATCAATCCATCAGTTGTTCAGATACTGGAGCTTTTGTATCATGTTTTTAATTATTCTTGGGGGTATTTCTGAGCCCCATAGCTCAGAGGATATGTGTAACAGAGACCTAATTTCTAGATTGCAAGATTTTTCTTTATCCTCCCTGGATGTAAAGTCAGGCGATTCTAGGTCCAGTGTTGACGATCTGTGCCCTGTTAATGGATGTCCACATCTTTGATGGTCTAAAAATAGAGAAAAAATCGAAAAACCCAGTTGGCGCCATCAGCCTGCAGGAACTGATGAAACACTCCATGGTGAATATGCATGCAAAGACTCATGGTTATCAATGCATTTCTTGTTCAGATACTGGAGCTTTTGTATCCATTTTTTTAATTATTCGGGGCTGGGGGTATCTTTGAGCCTTATAGATCAGAGGATATGGGTAACAGAGACCTAATTTCAGGTTTCCAAGTACATTTTTCATGGACCCCCCTGGATGAAAAATTGGAAGCTTCCAGGTCCAGTGGTTACGATTTGTGGTAAACAGACGACTGCTTCTTTGAAGGTCTCAAAAATTGAGGAATTAATGCGTAAAAATTGAAAAAATACAGATGGCGCCATCAGTCTGCAGGAACTGATGGAACACTCCATGATCAATATGCATGCAAAATGATTGTGGTGATCAATGCATTAGTCATTCAGATAGTGGACATTTTATATCAAATTTTTAATTATTCTGGGGGTACTTAGGAGCCCCATAGCTCAGCAAAAATGGGTAACAGAGACATAATTTAAGGTTTACAAGAATATTTTTCATCGACCTCCCTGGATGTGAAGTTGGAAGATATCAGGTTCAGTGGTTGCGATTTGTGCCTGGTTAACAGACGACTGCTTCTTTGAAGGTCTCAAAATAGAGAAAACATTTCGTAAAAATTAGACAAAAATACAAGTGGCGCCGCCAGTCTGCCGGAACTGATGGAAAACTCTATTATCAATATGCATGCAAAAAATTATTTACATTACTGTAAATTACAATAATTAAAACAAAGGAGCAAATATATAGAACAAACATTGACATCATTTATTTCAAACATCAGGGTTATAAAGAATATGATTGTCTGTTTGTTTGTTGTAAAATCTGGGGAACTACATGGCGGCGCGATATCGGTGACGTGGCGGTGTAAATATATACAAACAATTAATAGCATATGTCCCATCCGGTTTAAGCATGTATTGGTAAATGGGTGCGATTCAGGGGGGCCAGTTGACGTCCGGGTCCATGTTGTCCACCATGTTTGTATACCATGATTGCCCCAGAAACCTCGGTCAATGTCAGTCAAGGCCGCTGAAGTTTAGTGTCGGGTGAACTATTGCCTGCAGGGCTCTATCATTGTTTCAATGATCTTTAGCCCGTGCGGAGGCTGTCTACAGATAATCAGCATAGTGATTGAAGCGCGCCTCCAGATAGAGAAAAGTGTTGATGACAGATTTTTCTGTTTCTTTTTTTTAAAGGATCGGTCCATGGCCTGTTGGTGGCACTTTCTTTTGAATGAGAATGAAGGTATCCAAATGATAAGAATAATATGTTATTATTTAGCCTTCTGATTTTTTTAGGTTTTATATTCACTGGATCAGGAATAATCCAGCAGTCCTAATATGTCGTTAAGACATTAGAGCGAACCTCTGAGGTTCTATAACGGGATTTCACAATTATGCAATTGAGGCACCAGCGGGGTTCGAACCTGGGACCTTTAGTTCCGAGGTCCAACGCTTTAACCACTAGGCTACGTCCTAGAAGGCTCTTTAGCGACACCTATTGTTGACGAATTAAACTAATCGTGTTACATCAGTACGGGCCGAAAGAAATTTGGCGATCATTCTCTTAAACTTAAAAAGAATATCCTTAAGCTGATGAGGGACTAAAGGCTTGACAAAACCCAACATTAGTATATTTAACAATCTTCTTAATCTTTACTTAGTGACATGGTGTCTGTCATGGTTTACTAGCCTAATGGGGTTCTGGCTTTACTTTGCTAGTGACATGTTTATATGATCAGGAACTGTTCTTACAAGGGACTTCTCTGTGCAGCGTTTTTTCCGGGCTTTGTGCTCATTTATGTGTTTATCATCATTGTTTGAACATATGGAGTGCCTATAAAAGAATGTAAGTAACTTCTCTATTTAATATATTGATTTGTTTTTGTGAATCCATGTCTTACCCGTTTTCTGGAGTGTAAGTATGTATGAGTTCAGCCAGTTGGTTTGACTTTTAATAGAAGCTGGACGTACCCATAGTCATCAAACATAACGACATGCTACTGAAACATCAGTATCACTAACCAGTAGAATCCAAATTTTACATAATTCTTTCAAGAACGGTTGTATGCTTTCCAAAACGGTTGATACACTTACGTGTAAACATCTGTGCTCCATTGTGTCAATTTCAGCTTTTTTCACGAATTACAATAAAATTCATTGAGTCAAATAATTTGCAGTACAGAACGTTAGCGATCATAGAGCGCTGCATGTTAGTTCTACAACAATGATAAATTAGAAATCTGCATTTTAAGGAATGCAAGCCTCCACGGGGCTCCAAAAACCTTGTCTGCATTAGCTTTAACACTTGTGAATATTTTTAGCCGTTCCTCAATCCGTATCATGTGCCGGATCCTCAACAAAATCTAATAGAGTCTCATTGGTCAATTCCCGAAATGCCCTGATAATTTAATGAAAATACCACGAACGGGGATGAATAAATACTCTTCACTGCGAGTTTGACTTAAATAAAGAACGAAAGAAATAAAGGTATTAAACTTTGCATTCCATTTATCGTATCGAGGCGCAACAATACGAATAAATATCATATCTTGATAAAGAGTACTTTGAACATCTATAGCTTATTTAATGCTACGATCTCTCTTTATTGAATCGACAACCAAGAATACGATTTTCCCTTTATTTACGGTAAGTCCTGAAGACATAACACTAGTCTGACTGTATCACATATATTTCACTGATGCAAAGTCAGTCCATATATCTTTTAAATATAAAGTCTTTTTTACAATCCTCAATACAGGGGGATGGGGATGTTGTCCCACCTTTGATTACATTCAAACGTCTGCGAGTCATCCCCTATCATTGATGATAAATTGACGCCCCTGACAGAAATACCCTGTCAAGTTTCTACGCTTCAACGATATAAGTGCATTGATGTCTATATTTCAATATTAAAAATTATAACCCAGTTTTACATTTAGTGTTATTAGTTTTATCATTGTTCATATTTTTTCGGGGTAAAATTCGTTACAATCAAACCAAATAAACTTATCGTTTAACATTATATCCCACCTAGCAAGGTACAGATATAAAACCTAATGGTGTTCTATGGTGTTCAAGCGTGTTCAAAACAGTGGAAATTAAATGCTGAAGATAATCACAAGCAGTGTGTTTTCACACATTTGTGATTACTCTGTAATAATTCAAAGTGATTTTGCTGCATATTAGAACCAAGGTCTGTTGATTTAATTCATCTTTCTTATAAGGCCACAGGGGCTGATCATGTGTTTGTGTGTGTGTGTGGGGGGGGGGGTGTATGTGCATAAAAGTTCTCTGTATTAGTGTTGTTCAGCACGGTCCATCAGGTAGGTATATCGGGAACTATCTGATGGACAATGGGGAGCTTGATTTTAATTTCAGTTTTATAATATATTGCTGTTTGAAATTTCGAAAAATAAAAAAAAACTATGGCTAAAGATCTAATAAATAGTTCCTAAATATCAAACTTATGATCAAATCGATGACAACGCAGTTAAACGAAAATTCAATTATTATTTTCCCAAATTTTTGTCAGCTTTAACATGACTTAATTCCTAACTTAATAATCGTTTGGATTTTCATCCATAAATACTCGAAAATAGGTGGTCAGCTGTTATATATATATATATATATATATATATATATATATATATATATATATATATATATATATATATATATAAAGAGAAAGAGTGACGACATTTAGATAGACTAACTTGTTCATTAACACTATATATTCAAAGCGTCCAGACTATTTGGTCAGGTGGTCAAAGAAACAAAGAAACCTGACGAAATAGTCTGGACGCTTTGAATATCCAGTGTTAATGAACAAGTTAGTCTATCTAAATGTCGTCACTCTTTCTCTTTATATATATCTATAAAACAGCTTCAGATCTAATAAACAGGACCTACAAATCACATTTGTAATCAAATCGATAACCTAATACAGTTCAAGGAAGATTCGAAGATATCCCCCCCCCCCCACCCCCATTTTTATCACCTATCGTGTGGCTACACTCAATTACTATCATATAACACACTTAGCTATATAAATATGTTTTAAATAAACTGAAATTAATTTTGGAGAAACACATTATTCCTATACATTTTTTCACCAAAAAAGATGAGGTTGTGTGATTTGTTTAAAAAGTAAGGGCACATAAAGTCTGCCATGACATCAGCCATAACCCCTGTGACTATAAATTCTTGATCTCATTAAATGCTTTGTACTTCTGAAACTGTCAACCCCAAATTTCAATGGAAGAATATATAAATACATAACCTAAACTTGTGGGACCTGCAGGACCACTGCCTGATCACTAAATAGTGGGCGGTTCAACAAAAATTAGGGCAGACTCTATCATGTAGTCTGCAATATCATGGTCATATCTTGTTCGGTCAGTGAATTTTCTTGCTCACTGTGAAGTATTTGAAATTCATATTTAAACATTATCTTTCTCAGTGGGAAAAAAAATATCACAGGAAAATTAAAAAACCGAGAGGAATATCATTAATCCTTACCTGACTGAAGTTGGAAAATATTCGAATTGTTAATAACTATACCTTGAGCAGACACCCTGAGTGCTTGTATGTCTCTTAGTATAGGCGCATTTGATTGTCATATACTTCCCTTTACATGCTAGTAATTCCTTTGTTGGTACCTTAATCACTGGCAGGAATACTAAAGTCACCAGGGAAATTTATGAAGTTCATATGGACACATTACATCCGTATAAATGGGTGTGGTATACGCAGTAAATTATAAAATTAAACATATGGGAAATTAGAGGCAGTACCTTTGTCCAATGTCTTTATTGATCATTACAGTAGCTTGACGCAGTGAGGGTTATGTAGGAATATAAATAAATGAGATATATTTCAGTTAATTATTTACTTCTGAGAGCTAATTCCTTTGAGACTACTTCTACCAATTTTCGCATAAGTAATTAATGTTTGAATATCTCAAAGGTAATACATTCAGAAAGAAAATCAATTTGTAATTTTTGTATGGTAAAATCCGGTCTGAAGATTTCGCTTTGCTTTAGTCTTGATTTGGTTGCAAGTGCCAGTTCAGGATATCTGTATATAAATTATACTAGCAGATCTGACAAGTTTTACTTTGATATTACATCAGGTAAAAATCAGGTAACACGGCTGAGGTAAGAATAAAGGTACAAAATTCACTTAACTTAGCAGTCATTTCTTGACTGGCACGATAGCAAGTTTATATATACACACCTGATGCATCATATACTTTTTGGATGCAGGAAAACCCTTTTGGGTTGTCATGTGAGTCCTGACATATGTGATTGTCATATTTTAAAATTACACACTTGCCAATATCAGGGATGGGTAAATTCGAGAAAAACCGATTCTCTAACCCCCTGAATTTATTGTCCTGCTTTAGAAAATATCTTATTTTCTTTTAAGCGTAACCCATCTGTACACACCCTCTGAAGTTGGCATAAAATATTTTAAAAAATTCCTTTTTTATTTTTTTTTCTATAGATTCTTCAACTCCTTTATAAACTGGGCTATAAAACAGTTAAGGTCATGTCAAGTATACTGACATGATCTTATGAACTGTTATTGATGTAATATTACCATATTTCATTGGTATAATTAGCATATGGCATTAGCTTTGCCTCAAAATATGAATAAATTGTACAGAAGAGAAAATGAAATATATATAGCCATATAGTATATGGAAATTAACAAAACATTTACTCGTATACTGTTGTATAAAAGCTTGACTTTAGCTTCTGAGTCTGAAAAGATGTTAACGTCCTGCTGTTGAATATTATATTTTCTGTAAAGACGGAAGTGGTGTCAGAAAATAGGATGGGCTTAATTAAAAAAAGTTACATTGTCTGATATATTACGATTACTGCCTTCTTTCCCAAGTTTTAACATGCAAACATGGTTTGGTATGTCCACATTTTTTCCCGTAGCATTCAATAGTCTCGAGTTTAAAATTTGTTTAAAACATTACAGGAACATATATCAAATAAAAAACACACAAAATATATTTCGTTTGTCGATATTTCTTCCTCATTCTACAGATAAGCCTAAGGACACACAGGATTCGGGCGCCTTTTAGGGACATTTCATTCTTGCATGGGTTGCATCCTTTCGTAGATGGGAACACCTTTGCAGGTATAAATATAAAATAATATACATTTTCCCCCTCACAAAATCCCATACCGGATGTATTTGTTGGAAGGACTATATCAACCCTGATAATATCTGGATTAGTAAATATAAATAATCTGTTTCTTCCAGCTGAAGAAATTTAGGCCAAAAAAATATATGGTAACTCTAGGTAAAAGTACAAGATTTTTCACAAGGGAGAGAACATGGCTTTAAACAAGGGGTATCTAATGAGTTATGCCTTTACAAGTCCTCATGAATCGAGTTGAAAACCTTGAATTCATTAATAATGACTTATATTCTCTGAGCTTTGTGATTGTATAAACCTTAATTGACAGCCAGACAAAGTCTTAGCCGCTGCTGCATTAAAATTAATTAAAGGGTCATAAATTAGAAAATGATGAATATCATTAACATAACCTATCCTGTTACCAATTCTACATTTGAACAAAATTTGATCAAGTTTCACAATAGTCTTCATTTTGAAGTTGATTAAAAATTTCTTTTACAATGATTCATCCATACATTTAGATGAAATTTGCTGTGCTTTTGCCTCTAAGATAGATTTGTCTTTAGTACATGAGCCACCAGCAATTTATATTTTTTTGTAGCGAGTACTTTTTCATTTATTTAGAGATTCACAGTTTACATTCAAGTGACATTTTTAACTCTGCAGTAATTTGCCCGACTTTGTAATAAAATACTTAACAGAGTCCCTACGGAATATCCATTTCCTGATCATCGGGCAAAATTAATAGTTCTCATAATAGGGACTATCAGAGGTGAAATCTCCCTTTTTGTGGTCCATTCCAATTACAAATCCATACAATTTCTCCAGGATTAATGCATGGATTACATTATTATTTATTGCACAATTAATATTAGATCTCTTTAGGGATGGTGCCAGACAGGTAAAATCATTTGTAGTATCTTTGAACATTTTATGAAAGTTTAATGGTTAATTTGTGAGCGAGTTTCGTTAATGTAGCAATAATATACAGCATTTGTTTATATAGATGTTTCAGTTAAACGAACATCATGTGTTTTTATTTTGTGAGTGAGATTACAACTTTGGCAAACATAAACATAAATGGGTACAACTTTTTGAAAAATAAACCTGGAGTCCTGAACTTTTAGGTATTTAGCCTAGTCTGTTCTTGAAAGTGTATATATCATTTAGACCATAGTTATTAGATTAAACTTTGCGAATTTCGGACAACAATGACAAGATGTTTATATCCAATGAGAAAAATTGGTTTTTAGGCTAATTTTAATGTACCACAATTTTTGAGAGGTTAGCCGGAATTAAAGATTCTATCAAGAATATTTTCAGCCATTTAAAAAACACAAATTCGGAGGGTTAGCACGAATTGTGTTGGTTAACACGCCTAGCTCACTGCATGTTTTATTATGCAATTGTTTTTTTGTTGATAGAACGGTATTATGGTAATTTTTACCAAAAAAAATGTTTAAATTATGCCTTTATTTGATGTGAATTGCCAAGTCCTGAAGTTAAAGGTCGATAATAATTGCGTATCATTACTTGCGTACATTAGGTTTTCTTGATTTTCTGCCAAAATATATATTTTTCTGTAAGAAAAGCAAATATAGTTAAATGCCTGTTAAAACAAACTAATACAAGTTTTTATATCAACATATATCATGCCAAAATATTTTAACAGAGGGGGTTTACATGTCGGTAAATAAAGAAAAATAGATGTTTGCAATCTGCGATCACTGAAAACTGCCCCCCCCCCTTGATGCCCACAACCAAGGGATAATCGGGAATCAGCTATTGGGCGTATCCCCATGAAATTTGGTCATGGTCGACAGTAAATATTGTAAAAATGTGCACAAACACGGGCATACGAAAGAAAAACAGAAAAAGAGCCCCCCCCCACCCCCACCAAAGTATTGTATTGATGGTTTTGGGATCTGAAAAAGCCCACCCCCAAAAACTGTGTAAATATTGGTGTAGTAATAAACCCACCAACTTTCAGAAGCAAAGTACAGATGGGGTTACACTCTTTTAAAGATTCAAATGATATTACTCCTATATATCTCCAGCTAGTATTTTTTGGCGGGGATGGGGGTTAACACATGAAGTTGATATTATATAAATTTAACATAAACTCAACTCCATTCCTGGAAAGAAACTTTTTCTTATTTATTTTTCCACCAAAAACATAAGTTTGTGGGATTCGTTTAGAAGCTATTGGCACATAAACTCTGCCGACACATCAGCCACAGGGATAACTTGTCTAAAAAATCTAGATGCCATTAAAAGCTTAGTATTTCTGACACTGTCAATCCCGCATTTTCAGAGAAGAACAAATCCCTATTTCTAGATTTAAGTCATTTCTAAATTTTGCCTCTGACGTCACACTTTGCGAAAGCCAATCACATCATGGGTTTCAGGTCCTGTTCTGGATATAATGCACATAACAGCGCCACGTGCTGTTAGGATGACATAACATTTATTTGTGAGGCCTGCACGACCACTGCCTGATCACTTAATAGTAAGAAGTTAAAAAAACTAAAACGGGGAGGACTATGTCCTGTAGTCTGCCATATCATGGTCATTTCTTGTTCAGTCAGTAAAGTGTCTTTTTTGTCAATAGAACCACTTGTTACTACTTAAATAAGAGCTGGTCATAACCATACTAGTAGGTCAGACAGAGCAGCTACAGCCAAATTAAATGCTATAATGCCTAAAATAATTGGCACATCATAGGAAACCATTGGACCTTGCAATGTGAACAACTCCAAGGCAAATGCATGCTCCAATGAGCAACATTTTACATCAAAATTTGAGGGCATGAACGTGTATAAACGTTCAGGACAATTGAACTTAATTTATATATGTCAGGTAATTTCAGATCCATTCAGTTCATATTGATTTCATCTTCAGTTCCAATGCATTCAATTTACCCTTCCTTTTTAATTCAGTTTAAATTAAACTGATATGGTTATGGAATTTATTGATTCATTCTGGGGATACTTGTGATTTAAAACGTAAACGTTTGACAGGATTTCTTACTACATATCACGATTAAGTGATAGCACCCTAAGACTAAATACTTCCGGCGTCACACGCTCGATTATATAATACCTTTTGTGAACTCGGGTAAACCCAATTTATAACGGTATTGACATTCGTAAAGAACCATGTATTCAGGTTAATGTTATTTCGGTGATATAAAATGATACTGTAGCTTTACGATGTAAATGTATTTATACACCTTCAGAGCAAAGATTATATTTTGTATTTTACGTAACTTAATATGGACAATTATCGATCCCTATAACTATATTCAAGAGCACCATGCACAATTCTGAAAGAACCGCGTGATAAGCTACAGCGGAACAGATTGTTATGTAAAATTAAATACAAATAGAAAAAAAATAGTTATGTTTTAAAGAAGAATGTGCTACCAGCTACAATATCTGAGGTTGTCCGACAGATCTATTGCGAAAAGCGCACAAATAAGATTAAAAAAATAAACATCAAGCCACCGATTTTTATCTGCCAGGGTGCGGGGCATACGGTAAAAGTTACCGGCCGTTCACGGAAACTGCCGTGAAATGCCGGTATTTCGGCCCTAATTTCTAACCCTGTGCTGTCCTAACTGAGCTAATAGGGCATGGGGAGATCAGGAACATTCTGATATAATATTAAACAACGTCTTTTAGTAAATCAGTCACATAAAAACGTTTTCTTACCTGTGGAATTAGGAAATTTATGCCAATAAATTGTTACGTGTGTATCTTAGACTTTTTCAAGGGCCTGTTTGACAATATCTATCTTTAATATTCTGTAATATACATTAAATGTATACTTTTAGAAAAAAAAAGTTATATAATGAAAGGTGTTTGTTAAGAAATTATCATGTCTCCTAAATTGAATTTATCCACTCAAAATTTTGATTTTCCGCCATATCAATCTGCATAAATTGAGGATGTCGCCATGAAAACAAGGCATATTTGAGCGTTTTTGGACATTACATATCAAATATATTGGTTATCACACTGTACAGGCCTTATTCTTATATAAGTGTACATTTCTCCTTATAATGATAAATTTTGGAAATATTGCGCAAAAATAGTAAAATAAACCTCTTAAAATGCACAATTACCGCTTAATGTGCTAACAATAGCTCAAGATAATTATGTGTCCTTGGAATGTGAGAAAATCCTGACATGAACAAAATGTGAGTACTTAAATATTTTTGAATTTTTGAAACTTGCCCCTGCAGGGAAAATTATTGTAGGACAAAGAAAAAAGGAAACAGGAAATCCTTAATCCTACCTACCTGATGTAGATAAATGCCAGAAATGTTTCAAGTACCCGGGTCTGGAGTAGATTGACAGCATCTGTAGCCCTTACATATATGATCCCCTCTTACACATAATTCTTTTGTCACTTCTATAACAAACCTCCCAGAGACACTATTTCACCAAGGAAACGCTAGCGGACATAGTTCATCAAAACATTAGCTTGTTAGCGAAACATAATTATGAATACTCTGCAGAGAAGCAAGAGGCAGAGATAACTGACTGGTCTTATTGATCAATAAGATTGACAAGGGACATAACAACGGTGATGTGGGATCAATAAAACAAAAAGAGATCAACTCCGAATTGCGATGACCAGCTTAAAGAGACTTATTCACATGAAAGATTTGTTAAACATATACAAAATATAGTGTTTTCTGCTTGAAATATTATGATATCTGACAATATTTTGTTTTTAAAACCGTCGGCTTATTTGTGCACACGTGGGAAAGAAAGCTGCTTGCGCCATCAGTGGTGCTGAACATATAACGGAACTAAACTACACTGAAATTAACACCAAATGAGAAAACTGCGTTAAAGTTCTCACGCTTACACCTAATACTCCATATTTATGTAAAATAAATGATAAAAACAATCATCTGACCATACTCTGCTGGAACATGCGATTATATAACTACGTAACATTCTCTGGTGACACTGAGAATAAAAGGGTCCTATATTGTATATATATATATATATATTTATATATATATATATATATATATATATATATATGTATATATTTATATATATATATATATATATATATATATATATATATATATATATATATATATTTGAGAACAAGAGCTTGAATTAAATCAGAAGAGCAGTCAAACCAACTAAACGCACACGTCAGTTTTTGACTGCAGCAGGGCTGGATTTCTGCGTTTGGGGATTCCGTCTGCAAATGACATGTTGCGTTCCCGTACCCACACAGGTCCGTGTCATCAGTGTTCAGCAATGTTAAGAAGGGTCTTGTCTTTGCCTGACAAAACGGTCGAAGAACTTCAGTTATAGAACTCGGTCTGTCATAACCAGTCATCCCTACAGCATATGGACCATGTCCGGATGAGGAATGTATTGCATAAGATCACAACCATGATGATTTTACTTTGGTATACTGTTCCTAGGGAAAGACCAGTTAAACATGTGTGACTTGATAACAAGGCTTGCCTTTGCCGAAACTGCCAAGGACATGAAAAAAGCAGCCTAACAGTGACACCAACATTTTCCCAATCATCGGTCACCACTTTGGATGTCTCTGAAATGAATTATGTTTCAGTGTAGCGGATATTCTTATTTTTAAAAGGCAAATATTCCGATATCTATTGAGAAAAGATAATTTCTTGGACTCATGATAAAATTAAACCAACAAGTTCAGATCACACGTTTGTATAGTCTTCCCGTTTTGTTTGTATCCACGTGTTTATAACATTTAGGGCACCACAAATACCCAAACAAACCCTAAGCAAAGGAAAGGGTAAAAAGGAGTGATATTTCATCTTCCGTTGAGTCAACCACCTCTGAAATCGATATTTTGCATTAAATGTGACCGGAAAATCTTTTATTTTTGTTTAAATAATCGTGTCAGGTTCTATCATGTGTGTGACTTCAGATAGACTTGTAGATGATACAGAAAAACTGGAACTATGTTAAAGCCTAAAAAAAGTGATGCCGTTTCGACTGTAAAATTAAAATGCATATTCTAGGGAAACCGTTCATTGATGTCTGTAAATAGATTAATTTAAATATGTTGGCATTGGGTAGTGCCTCAGTTATCCTTACTCATGGACAGTAACATGGATCATTTTATTGATATATTGGATAACCAATGCTGATAGACACTGACGTTGTTATGACAACGGTGATCTCTAATAGTAATACTGGTGCAGGTATCAAAGATGCTGTTCATATAACATTGTGCAGCATAGCAACATATGTAGATGGGTTGTAATGTAGCTCACTAATAGCTCACTAATACCTGAAGGAAAACCTCCCGCTAACGGGAAATGCTTTACAAATGCTCAGAGGTTTTTGATTAAAGGAAAGTAATTAATTGACAACGGGATAATCCCATAATTATCACTTAATTATTAATATTTTATTGTTATTCAACAAATTATCCAACACTTATTTATACATATATATAAACTATGGGAAAAAAAAACATTTATCATTTATATTGAATAATGTGTTTGTTATCTAATTATATTTTTAAGGTACTTTATATTTTAATTTAAATTACTGGAAGATAACTAGTCGTTTCAGAGTATTTCATTTACATTTGCTTTCAAAAGAATATCTGAAAAATAAATAATCATTTGCAATAAACTGTGTATAATCTGAGGCAATTAATTCATTTTGGCAAAAAAAGTTTCCAAGCAAAAGAAACCTAGCACACGGACTAACTGCCTTCAAATAAGCTGTGTTATACATTGTTTACCATAAGACTGTGTGTAAAATAAGACATGTGCAACACGTCTAAAACAAGAAGATCCATGAAGGAGGAAACACAGAATGAATATAGGTTTGAAGCTTAGATTCTCTTGTATCATTAGATGATATCTCTTTATGTTTTGACTACTGATCGCGCCCGGTGAAAGCAGCTCTATTTCTCTCTTGTGTGCACAAATAAGCTAACGGTTTATGAACGAAATATCGGATTAAATTTATAATATTTCAAGGAGAAAACATTTTTAGTGCATGTTTAGCACAAATGTTATGATATAGAACCCTTTTATTCTTAGTGTCACCAGAGAATGAGATGAGTCGGTTACTTTCACAATATAAAACCAGTGGCCCATGAGCCAATACGCTCAGCTTATTTTGACTGGGTGCTCATTTTTTTTATTAATGTTATATATTGTCTGTGAGAATAGCATATGGCTAAAGTTGCTGTATTGAAAAAAAATGGACAGAAAACAAAAATATCCAGGATTCACTAGAAACCTGCCCAGGACCCACCTGGATTTCACAATAGAGAGTTCCATGGAAAATGGATACAATTTGTACCCTGTCTGGGTGCTCAAAATCATGTTTCTGGTCCATAGCTAGCAGAATATGGGTCACCATGATCCAATTTCAGGTTTCCAAGGAGAACTGCCAAGGATTTCCCTGAATGTCATTTTAGAAGAGTCTAGGGCTAATGGAAACAATTTGTGCCTTGTTTGTCTGGGTGATAAAAACCATTTTTCAGCCCATAGGTCACACAACATAGGTCACCATGCTCTTATTTCAGGTTTCAAAGGACACTTGACTAAAAGCTCCCTGAATTTTATGTCAAAGATTCAAGGCCTAATGGATAAAATCTTGTGCCCTGCCTTACTGTCTGGGTGCTTATATGACATCTTTTCTGATAGGTTGCAAAATATAGGTCATGGCGACCATACTTCAGTTTTTCCAAGGACATTGGCTAAGGACGTCTCAGTATGTTACATTAGAAGATTCTAGGCCTAACAAATACGATGTGTGCTCTGCCTGACTTTCTTAGTTCTCAAAATCCTGTCTTCGGCCTGTAGGTCACAAAATGTAGGTCACCATGACCTATTTTCATGTTTCCAAGGAGTTTCCCTAGGACCTCTCAGGATGTTGCATTTGAAGACTCTAGGCCTAACAGATGCGATTCGTGCTCATCCGACTTTCAGGGTGCTCCAAATCAGTTTTTTGTCCTGAGGTCACAAAATATAGGTAACCATGACCTAATTTTCAGGTTTTTAAGGAGATTTGCCTAGATCCTCCCAGGAAATTGTGCAAATCAGGTTTCCAAAGATATTTGCCTTGGGCCTCCCTAGATGTCACGTTGGAGGATTCTACGCCTAATGGATACAATTTGTGCCCCATCAGGAGATTTGCCTTTTGTATGTGGGTATGTGTGTGTGTGTGTGTGTGTGTGAATTGCGCTGTGAGTCCGACCATCGGCGCTATATAAATACTATATTATTATTATTATTATTATTATTATTAAACTCCCAGGATATTATGTTAGACGATCCTTGGCCTCACACACACTATTTGTCCCCATCTGATATTCAGGGTGCTTGAAATCATGTTTTAGCCCTGTAGATAAAAAATATAGGTCACCATGTCCTTATTTCAGGTTTCCAAGGAGATTTGCCTAGGACCTCCCTAAGCGCACTTTGGAGGATTCTAGGCCTTATCGATACAATTTGTGCCCCGTCTGACTGTCTGGATGCTCAAAATCATGTTTTCGGTCACAAAATATAGGCAACCATGACCTAGTTTCAGGTTTCCAAGGAGATTTGCCTTTAGAGCCTCCCAGGAAATTGTGCAAGAAGATTCTATGCCTAACAGATATGACTTGTCGCCATATGACATTCAGGGTATTCATACGACATCATTTTTCTATAGTTTACAGAATATAGGTCACAGTGACCTAATTTCAGGTTTCCAAGGTCATTTGCCTAGGATCTTTCAAAATGTCAGGTAAGAGGTTTCTAGGCCTAATGGAAACAATCCGTGTCCCGTCTGACTGTTTGGGTGCTCAAAATCATGTTTTTTGGCCCGTAGGTCACAAAATATAGGTCACCATGACCTAATTTGGGGTGTCCAAGGAGATTTGCCCAGAACCTCCCTGGATGTACAGTTGGAAGTTTCTTGGTCTAACGGTTACGATTTGTGCCCTGTTAACGGCCTGACGGACGCCGGACAAAGGGTGATCGCTATTTCTCAGATGACTTACAGTCATATGCTGAGCTAAAAATTAATAAATAAATGCTAATTTTTCATGCCACTTACCAAAATATTATTCTTTAAAGAGGAGACACAAAGAAAGTCACACGCAGAGCAGGTGAAAGATAAGTTGACAAGGTTATAGGATCAACTGAGAGAGAATGGTAGCCAGTTCTGTGACTGAAACGAGGTAACTGCAAAAACTGAAGACCTGCCAAGGCATTCATAATTACGATTAATGTTAACGAAGAGATGTTAACTGAAACCAGCGACTGAATAGACCTTACGGATAAAATAAACACCTCTTCAGTTGCTGAAACGAACGGCCTGTCTAATGAATGGAGTGAAACATTAATATTCGCATATTAGTAATACACAAGGCCATTGAAAGAGCAGGCGATTTGAAGTTAACCCCCGTGAAAGACTTGACAGGTGAACACCCTCAGTTCAAATAGAACGTGACAGGTGGCGCTAACCAACACCACCTTGTTCTCCACTTTATCAGTTGGTACACAAGTTGGTATGGTGAATGTTTTTGGCATAATATGTTACAAAATAAATATTCAAATAAATAAGTACGCAAAATTTACAAATTTTGCAATAGCTGAGAACTTTTATTGCACACAGACTTGACCATTCAACAAAAGAAGTAAAATTTATTAAGTATACACCAAACCTGAGGTCTGTCTGTGAAAAATTTATGCATGGTTACCCGCAGATCAGGGAAGCTGCATGAGTTGCATATATATATATATATGTATATATATATATATATATATATATATATATATATATATATATATGGACCTTTTCCGATATCTGTCATATGTTAAATAATTGCCCATCTTTGTTGGAAACGAGCTAACTGCAAAAGCAGTAAACCGCCAGGACATGCATACTTACGATTCACGTTTACGAAAATATATAAAGTAAAACGTAATCCAGCACCTTGATAGAAATTATGGGCAAAATCAACAGTTCTTCAGTTGCTCATAGTAACGGTGTGTCTAATAAATGGAGTAGATCTCTAATATTTGCATATGAGTACGTCACAAGGTCATTGAAAGAGAAGACGATTAGAAGTTAGATTCCGTTAAAGACATCAGGGGGACACCGTAGGTTCAGGTCGTGATAGGTGGCGCTTACCACCAGCACCTCGTTCTCCACTTAACCAGTTGGTATGCCAGTGACTGTGTTGAAAAAAATTTAAACTAGTATAAAAATATTAACCAGTAAATATTCAAATAAGGAGGCAAATTATATTCTTATAATATAATAACTTATTCACCAGCTGAGAATTTTAATCTGATGCAGACAGACTTGACCAGTCAACAAATGCAGTGTAGTTCTATCAACAGGAGTTATCGAAAGGATTTAAGCAATTTTTTCTTCTGTAGGCGGCGCAGTAAAATTTATTCTGTTGTCAAATGTCTGTTCCAATTTGTAATAGTTATTACTCCCTGTTACGCGATAATTTCGTCCCCATGGTCGGCAATGCAAAATGCCGGAATTAAACATTTTTCTTTGTTTTAAGCGACTGTAGTTTTCAGTATATTGGAACAGGTCATGGGTCGGTTCTATAAAGTGGCCGTCACATGTTGGTCACTTTTCTTATTGTTTGAAGCAAACGACCATTATGTATATAATGTATAAATATTTATATGTACAAACTGATGAGGTTGATATTTGGGGGGGGGGGGGTGGTAGTCTATAAGGTCTATTTATCTATCAGGTTATCTTGTAGAGGAGAATAAATTACCTGTACATTAGGGAAAACTGGTACCCTTTTTCCATCAAATTATTGGGGGCTGAATTCGGGGGCCGCACAAACATGTCCCCCAGGCCCCCTGGTTTTGCCACCTATACATGTACAATAAACTGCTACTTTCTAACAACATAATCAATATTGAAAACATCTTCAAAAACGTTGTGTCCTTGGCACTTGTCTGTCCAGAACCCCATAATAAATTTCAGGGTTGTACACACACACACACACACACACACACACACATATATATATATATATTGTCACTTGTTTTAAGAATAATTTGAACTGTTAAATTCCTCAAAACGTTGAGTCCTTGGCACTTGTCTGTCCAGAACCTCATAATAAATTTCAGGGTTGTACACACACACACACACACACACATATATATATATATATATATATATATATATATATATGGTCACTTGTTCTTAGAACAATTAACTGTTATTTTCTCATATTTTCCAGGTTTCCATTTTATGCATGGCAGTGGAACACCAGGAAGTGTGAATAATGACATGATGTGTATCCTCACCTCACCAGGGACATTTTTAGCCAATTTTAAGTGTATATCATTAATAAAGGTCTATTATACTGTTACATGTTGAAAGGTATGTGTTTTTTCTTTCCCTTCTGACATTGCTGTGAAAGAGAATGCTGTTGGTCAACACAAATCAAGAAGATACTAAAAAAAAGAAAATTGAGAATGTGAGTGAATGTGATGTGAAAGACTATTTTTAATGGTAGTGCTCTAGGACAGCACTGCTCAAGGAGAGCACACAGGTCTGCTCTAGAAGAGCACAAAGATCTGCTGTAGGAGAGCACACAGCACTGCCCCAAGAGAGCACTGCTGCAGGAGAGCACACAGCTCTGCTCCAAGAGAGCACTGCTGCAGGAGAGAACATAGTGTGCTCTAGGAGAGCACAGAGCACTGCTCCAAGAGAGCACTGCTGCAGAAGAGCATACTGGTCTGTTGCCAGGAGAGCACTGCTCTGGGAGAGCACACAGCATTGCTCTAGGGGAGCACACAGGTCTGCTACAGGAGAGCATACTGCTCAGATAGGCCTGCTCCATTGGAGCACTAATTTAAATAATTGGAACCGCTCATTTTGTGCTGCATCACTGCTCCAAATCTGCTGCGCAATACAGGATTATACATGGTCAGTTGGGGAGCAGACTTTATGCATATATCCATAGGTCTTGGAGCACATATACAGCATAGGCTGTAATATACTGAATAACTGCTGCAGATCTGCTGGAAACACTGCTCTGGCTATCTGCTGCAAATCTGCTTCAGATGTACTGCAATACTGCTGAATTTTGGTAGGGGATAGGTTTTAAGATTGAGAAAACAATAGTTTTCTCCTTACCATGAAAATCTGGGGTCCATTTTATAAAATACCAATCATTTTCTTTTGTAAGTTTTGATTTTGTTGATGTTGTAGAGGTGCGGGTAAGCACTCTTGCAAACTGTATTAACATGATGCTCCATACTGGAGTATGAATCAAAATACACACCAAGGCTTCTAACATACTGAGATGGCTGGACTACTTGCCCACCGACGGACAGATTTGGGCACACAATTTCAGTGTTGCGAGGTTTTATCAGAATCACTTCTGTTTTATCATCTTTCATTTTGAGTCGGTTGTTTGCCATCCACTTCCGAACGAGCACAGTTGTATGTTCCATATATGAGATATTTGCACCGATTTCTGAAGGTCGAAAATTGAGATAAAGCATTGAATCATCAGCGTACATATGATAATGGCGACGATGGCTGAGTAATGTTCCTAATGATGATGTGTAAAGAGTGAATAAGATGGGCCCGAGAACTGACCCCTGTGGTACACCACAATCAAGCGGCTGAGACGTAGATCTACAGCGATCAATGGTTATGACCTCATTTCGATTAGTGAGGTATGAGTGGAACCACCTCAAAGGACTACCAGAAACACCATGTTTCTCCACAGTCTGCAACAGGCGCTGGTGACTGACAGTGTCGAAAGCTGCTGATAATTCAAGCATAACTATCAGCACACACTTCTTCTCACACACTGGGTGTCGTTATGAACGCAAAGTGTTGCAGTCTCTGTACTATGGCCCCTACGGTAGGCTGACTGGTAGGGTTCTGTTAGGTTATTGTCTTCGAGATGCTTGTTAAACCTGGCTGCAACAACCTTCTCTAAGAGCTTGGACACGTATGCTAAATTAGATACTGGTCTAAAATTCTTCAGGATGTCAGGATCTTATGAAGCCTTTTTTTAGAAGCGGGAGTAACTAGAGCAGTCTTGTATTCAGAAGGAAATTCACCAGTAGACAGTGATGTGTTTAATTTATGATCTTTTTGATGACTGGTACAAGCACAGCAGCACAAACCTTTAGCAATCTTGTAGGAACAGGGTCAAGCTCACACTGCTTACTTGTAGATGATGATTTCATGCGTAATACCTCCTCGTCCGTCGCAGGGAGCAGCGATGACATGGGGTATTGCAGTAAAGTGTAAGGTAACACAGGTTTGTCGCACGTCAGGATCATAGAAGACTCAGATGCTGGTAAAGATGCATTAATATCTTTTATTTTCTGTATAAAAAAAGGTGCTGAACTCTTCTACAAGCTCAGTTTTTGGTTTTTCTGGTAATATGACTTTCTTCTCCTTACCTAGCAAACTGTTCACAATTTTAAAAAGCTTCCTAGAGTCATTCTGACATTCAATTATCTTATTCTGGTAGAAATGAATTTTTGACTGTTGTATAATAGTATTCCCATTTGCCCTTTTAGACAGGTATAATTCACGATGGACAGTTAACCCAGTCTTTTTCCAGAGTCTCTCAGTCTGTCTGCGTTCTTGTTTAGCCACTCTGACCTCACTTGTATACCACTCAGAATCCTTCCGGATGGTGTGAACACAAGTCTTCAATGGTGCGTATTTGTTCACTATCCTTGAAAGTTCAGATTTGTAAGAATGAACGAGATCAGTCAAAGAGTAGTCACTCAGATCAGCACAGAGTGTTGATTTCTGGATATCCTTACTAAAATCACAAGTATTGACTGATTTGAGCTTTCGATAATTAAGTGACTGTGTACTTGGGATTTACTGGCTTTGACACATCAAACTTAAAAAAATACCGGATAATGATCAGGGAAACCCAATTCCTTTACCTGCACATCCTTAACTAGGCATTCACCTGCCCTAGATAACACGAGAATGTGACCGTTGCGGTGGGTACTCTGTTGTACATGCTGCTTAAGGCCAAAACTCTCTGTCAAGCCTGTGAAATCCATTGCCTCTCTATCAAGATTTTTATCCACATGAATGTTAAAGTCCCCATGAATCACCAAATGCTTATAGCTTAAAATGCACTGTACCAGGTAATCCGAAAATTCCTTCAGAAATGTATTGAAAGTAATCCCTTTCTTGCTAGGTAATGGTGGTCTGTATAGGACTATAAGTTTTACTGACTGGCTGCATGTAAAGTCACATTAAATAACCTTAAACCATCATTAAATAATGATGTGAATCTGTCATTATTAGCAATGGGTATAACTTTGAGGCTTATGCTCTCTCTGTATATAACAGCTATCCCTCCGCCCCTGCGACACCTTGCCTGGAGGAGCACTATAAAACCTGGAGGGAGAATCTCTTGTATCACCACACAGTCACGAGAATCTCCCTTCAACCATGTATCAGTTACAGTGAGCAAGTCCAATCCATTATCAACTATGAAATCATAAATGGCGGCGGTTTTATTGCATACTGACCAAGGGTTTAGGAGGCAAAGTTTCATTGGACCAGTCTTTTTATGATAATAGCTGTCAGAATGTTTTACAATTTATTCTGAAATATCCTCTCTACAGGGCACAGAAACCAGATTGTTCAGGCATGGTCCTCTTTGTTTACATTGGAGTGGGTCCGGCCTGTGTGTAGTAATTGTACGAATAGGTCTGGCATAGTACTGACCTGCCCTGGATCCCCTAACCGTGTGTCTTTGAATGCCATAATCCTTGAGTTTGTTCCAGAGAGTACCTATTGATGAATGTTTATTGAGTGCAGGAAAGCTGAGTTTTAACAGTTGGCCAATGCCATAACGGAGTGTTGCCCTGGTCATGGTTCACTGGCCGAACTTGAATGGTGGAAATAGGGCCCAGTGTTCTGATGAAAATCACCAAATTAAAAATGCAGAAATGGAGTCCAAATCCAGCACATAATTGAGTCCAGAATTCCAAGTATGTTGTATGATCACTCAAAAATGGTCTTGTGAACTCTGAATGACCAAACGCTCGTGTCCTTCTGCTATTACACTAAAACATCAGAGCATCAAAAAGTGTGACTCTTTTGCAGCCTGTATGGCGCATGTACATGAATTACTGGTACGTGACACTTTCTTAATCTGAGTTTAAGCAGTACAGCAAGACCATGGTATTACAAGCACAGATAAACAGTGTGTCCTTTTTTTTACGAATCACCCAATGAAATACCCACATTGTTGGTCTTGCGTCAATATACACACACGGTTCAATAAACCCACACATGATGCTCTATTACCAGTAAAAATACATAAGGCCTGGGTTGTGGTTTTCCGCATGTAATGTCAGTTCATTTAATACATTATCTGGGTAACATGGCATTAACTGACCCTTCCCGACCGCACAACATGCATGGGAATTACTTGGCAAAAACCAGAGTAACAGTATACACAGGAATGGGAAGACTTTCCTGTAACAGAACTCAATAAAGCTGCCATCTGTAGTTTCTTCCCAGTATCTAACATTTTGATTCAACAGAATATTTTGTTTGAAACACAATTTATCTATCTTATGATGGCCAACCGTAATAGTACATGATCAATGCCACAAGCACAATAGCCATCAGTCTTTGACACTCTTGGTTTTCATGCTTCACCAGTTAGTCATAGGGTTTTATAGGGAAATACACGTATCCTGAAAACTGTGTTTGTATTTCTATTTTTTTTACAAGTAACGAGAGTTAACTGAAGGAATAAGATGTGTTATGTTTTATTGTGGATGAAATGATTGTTGAAGTAATGAAGTGATAGTATTCATCCTACCTTGAAATTATGGGGAAAGTATGCAAATTTAAAAAAATTTAAGTATCATCATGCAAACTTTTAACATCTTTGATTGGTATTTTATTATATTCCTTTATAAATTCTTGTTTGTTATCTTGATAAAGACAGGGGAGCATTTAAATAGCAGTGTATATGTACCCAATGTGTGCGATTCACTGCTTACAGAGTATAAAACCACAACAAAGTAATAAACATTTTTGTATTATGTGGAGAAATAATTAAGCTGTATACTTTTCGAATAATATATGCTTTTAATTATCAGATATAATTTAAATAAATATAAGAACACACTTCCATAGTCTTGCCTCGGTAAGTTTCAGAATTTTCTGCCATCTTCTGGAATGCAATATCTGGTTAATATCCCATAAAAACATACGTATTGCACGGCTTACACAGGTTTTACTCTGTCACAGACGGGGCACAAAGAAGTATTGGCAGGCGTACGAAGTGGACATGGGAATTTCTTTATTGCCAACAAAAGATTATCGTCTGCTTGAGCTTCAATGTACAACTTTCAAGTCTTGTGCGATATAACCATTACATAATCTTTTTAAGATGTGCATTTGATATAATTGGAAGCACATATTTCACAGAATCTTGCATTCTGGATAGTGAAGACCATTGCACGAATCACATTAGTAAAAGTGCCTTATGCACAGAAAGGCAGTACTACTATCAGAGTGGTCACTGGACAGTCACAAGTTGATAAACATTGCCAAACATAGCTTATTTGCAGACCTAGTCGAACTGCATTTGAGAATGTATACTTCTGAAGCCAAATCCTCAAACATCTGATCTTTAGGTTGGAGTGATTCCTGGACTTTGGTGTTTATTAATATATATAATGAACCTAAATAACCGCCTGATATCCGTTGAAATTCAAACAAGCAAGCACAACATGTAAAACAATCTTAGAAATCTCCCTGAAAACCCAAAGGTGACCTGGAATTGCTCTACTTGCCAAATTTATCTGCAGAATATGGGCAGGTGATCCTGAAAAACTCGGGGGCATTGCACTTCAATTAAAACTAATGAATTGTGTGCCTAAGAATCATCACATCGTGGTACCACAGCATAAATTAAAGAAAACCTCTATCTTGCTAATAGGTTAAATAAAATGTTCAGTACTGTTAATGTTATAGGCCCTTCGCCATTTAAGTGAAATATTTGGCATGTCTTGCTGATGTCAAAGTTATTTGAGCCCCTTTTTTTTTTTTTTTTTTGAGCCCACCAACTGTAAACTTTTAACATGAAATTTTTTTTTTAACTTATTAGCAAGATTTAGTTTTTCTGAAAAAAAGCAGATTATTTGTTTGATTGTAAATATGAGAGAATTCGCTGTAGAGGTCAGAGACAAGTAACATGACAGGCACTGATGATGTTTATCAACGTCGCCCATGCCTGAAGGGTTATACAGAGGAACAGAGGCTGCTGGTGCGACATGACTGAATAGGAGTTGCTAAATAAGTTCATCAGAGACTACCTTACTTTGGAGAATCATTGACACATGGTCAGCTTTACAACCCTCTATAAAATTTGTTTTCCACTGATGGATCTAAAAGGGTTATTTTCTTGGTGTAAGCCCTGAACAATTATATGCTCCCAGATACTGATAACTTAATTTGCTAAGTATGTTCTGAGTATTGTTAAGGTTAAATGACATATCATTCTCACTTATGTATTACCACGAATTGTGCATTTCCAGATTTAAGATGTATTTTCATTGCATGATATAAGTAAATTAATGTCTTAATCTCTTTTATATGACAAAGGACACTACCATGCTTCTTCAATTTTGGTCTTACTGAGATGAAAATGATTTACTTTCCAATGGACATTGGACACAAGGAACATACGAGGACCAGGAGGTGACTGGATCTTCAGGGAGTACAAGTGAGATCCTTTTGCCCGATGATTATGGCTGATTTTAGGCAAGGAAAAGAAAACTCTTTGGACGCAATTTTAAAAAAAAGAGCTAATCACTGAGAACATGGAACATAGGAGTTGAGTGGTAATAGACTTTAATATCTGTGCTGGCTATACCCGGGTTCAGTTTCCAGGACAGCTATGAGAATAAGTGATAGTGACCCTTTCCAGGTCAGTAGTTTCTCCTGGTCCTCTGGCTCTATAGACTAATAAAAGCGGCCATCTCTACACAGGGAGTGCCTAGCATACGCTATTATAACAATTTGCACAATCCATGTAAAGTAATAAATTTTCAATTTATCAAATTCTAAACTTTATTGCATTACAGTTAGACATTGCGGATTTGGCATCTCGCCTTCTTGCTGTGCTTATACTTGGCTGCAAGTTTTTATTTTTGCATCATTAATATGTTGATAATTAGGGACATTATTGCAGCATCTGTGAACAATACTGGATTCATTGTTATTACCTGCACCACATCCTGAACAGTCAGCACTGCCACCATTACTTTTACAATCATTTCATCCATGCGCACAACTAAAATATAAGACATCTAATTCCTTCAGTTCCCTGACATTACTTGTAAAAAATAGAAATGTGAACAAAGTTTTCAGGATATTTCCCTATAAAAGCCTAAACTAATTGGCGAAGCATAAACACTGAGAGTGTCAATGACTGGTGGCTTTTGTGCTTTCAGCATTGATCATGTACTATCATGGGTTGGCTATCATGAGATAGATCGTGAGATAGATAAGATGTGTTTCAAGCAATATATTCTGTCGAATCAAGATGTTAGATTCTGGGAAGGGACCACAATTGGCAACCTTATTGTGTTCTGCTACAGGAATGTTTGCCCATTCCTATGTGTAGTGGTACTCTGGTTTTGTATAAATCTTATGCATTCTGTACTGTCGAGAAAGGTCATTTTATGCCATATTACATAATGTATTACATGAACTGACAGTATATGTGGAAAAAACCGCAACCAAGACCTAATGTATTTTGCTGGTTTTATATAGGCGACGTTTGTCCACTTATAGAACCATGTGTGGAAAAATTGATGAAAGACCAAGAATGTGGATATTCCACTCGGGTATTTTTAATAAAGAAATTTTTTATATAGTGCATTATATACCAAATTGTTGTGGTTTTATGCTCTATGTATGTCGATTGAGGATTGTGTTCAGTGAGATGTGTCTACAGGGTCTTTTCAAAATGTTTAATACCTCCAAATGCCAAGCACATAGATAAGAAGTATATCAGGTTACCATAATGGAAGAAAATCATTGATATTTTATTAAATGTACCCCCGATTTTCATGGTAAGGAGAAAACTATTCTTTTCTTGATCTTGAAACCTATTTCATTGGATTCCTTGACCACAAAAATGTATATTTTGACACAAAAAATTGTCATTATAGCTGTAACAGAAGCGAGCATATGAGGTTTGGAGTATTTTCGGCGGCCATTTTGAATAATTTGCATATATTTCAATTACTAAGGGCGATCTAACTTGTGTCTTTGGATAAATTTATTCCTATGACCATAAGGGGACCTTTGCATCATGACTTGAAGTCAACAGCCTATTTTATGCACTTAACCAACCCATTGTATATATTTACGTGTAAAGAAGATAATTCCGTGAGCTGGAACATTGCCTTCATGTTAGCTATAAATGGGCATACTCACATTGGTCACTGAAGAACAGCGAATTTCGATATTTATGCTACATTTGAAAGGCAAGGATCTCTTTAATAGTAATGTTCAGAAAACAGAATCATTCGAAAATGAAAAGTTTATTATTTTGAAAGAGCTCACAAAAATGCACGCGAGCGTACGCACGCACGCACGCTAACAGAGAGCTTTGTCTTGTCGCCATGCTGTGCCCGTAATTTTCGTTCTTGTGTTGTTTTTAAGTGTTCCTCACTTCTTGTGTACATCATATATCATCATCAAAAATAGTCATGAGTTCCCGAAAATAAGATACCTAGTCAGGGAGTTAAAAGTATGCTTAAATCGCATTTACGCAATGGTGACGGGGCGTTTTTGTAACCATTCCTTGATGTTGGGTATTGCGTACACCTTCTCCTGGTGAACTCGCAGCAGCGGATACTTTTCCATGTCCAGATCAATCCCAGAATCCCTTGGCCAGTCGACACAGTCCGCGACAGCTAGGTCAGCCCACGTCAGCTGAAACATATAATTTTAAAATGATAACAATTCCAGAGGAAAACGTCCAGGACACTTCAGTCGTTAGAATGACTAGCATTTTAAACATTCTTGCTAATTTGCATTACTTCGATCGGGTTTGTGTGCTTTTCCTCTGGCCGAGTTGACATTGACTAAGTTCATTGACATGGTTTCTTAGAGGGCGCTTCGACAAATGGTACCTTGAAATGATCAAATTTCTCTGAGTTACGATTGATTTAAAAAATGGAAAATTGCCCCACCCCTATGATATGTAGATGGAATTGTTACCGATCTTCAAGACCCAAAGGGGGCATCTCCATATTACTTTTGGTATCACAACCGTCTAAAAAAAGCGCCGCAGCAATATAAACTGCACTGTATGTGTCACTGGTCACTGGCAATATGTGTTCAGTCACATTCATCACACTAATGGCGGCCTGGCCGAGGCGCTCCAGGTTATTGATAAGGCATTTAAGTAAACATGGTTGCCGCTTAAGGGGTTTAAACAACTTAGAGGCAGTTTGTTAGGGGTGTGAATTATCAAGTTTCTTATACTCATTAAGATCCACAGGCTCCCGTTACCATCCTCAAGATACTGGCATGTATTGTAATATACAAATAATTATCGCTTATGTGATGTCGAGCATGTTTCCTTGAGTTTTCTGTTTACCTTAAGTTATGTTCCCTGGGCAAATCAGATGTTGATTTATTGCAAATATAGTTGTTTTACAGAAGCTGCCACTCCCGGTACTCCAAAGGATTTCGAAATCCTTAGAACCCTGTATCGGTGGTTTTCATGCCTCCTAAGATAATGAGTCCCTGAGCAACAGCCCCTTCAGCAAAGACCTAAGTGTCACGGGCGTAGCCAGGATTTAAGGTGTCTATGCCGCTGTACCAGTGACATAAATCTCGACCATTTTCCGGCAGGTATATAATTGTGTGAAAGTTTTAGACTGCAATCTAGAAAAAAACACACTGCTGAGCGTATTCATAAAAAGAAGAAACTGAAGTATTAATCAAATTATGTAATGACTGAAAATTCAATATTGGCTAAATCAATATATATATATATATATATATATATATATATATATATAAACACTGGAGAAAAACAACTCAGTTAATTCACAACAGTTTGTTTCACAAGATGCGACCCGATCATCAGGTGAATGCGGTTAGAATGAAGCTAACGGCGTGGTTTGAAAAGCCGAGACTTAACGAGATTATGAGATTATGCCTGTCGGCCATAGAGCACTTTACAACGGAGGGTAAATCTACCTTCTATATATATATATATATATATATATATATATATATATATATATATATATATATATATATATATATAATCAGTATATTAATATTTTCAATAATTCATTAAATTATTATTTGGGTGGAATCAAGGATTAATTATTCATTTCACTCATTACTATTTCGTGACACATTGAGAGATAATATATATGTCTGGAACGTATTGGAAATTAAAGAATATAATGATGCATTTTTATGCAAGACATATTTATATTCATGTTTGAAATTATGTTCAAACTCAAATTATTGCAATCAAACATTAAGACCAAAAATAAGGGAAAACATCATATGTGTTGCCTGCAAAATAGGAATTGTCCCTGTCCGGCATCTCATGGGCAAGGCCCTAAATTTCGAATTGTTCTTTAAAAAAGTATGTTTTATTTTAATCAATTCAAACAAGAGATTGTAGATTTATTCAACTAATCGTCGTTGTATTCCTGGCGACACTGTTTTTAATAAGGCCTTGATATCTTTTCAACTGATAAATCCTATGGCTGTACAAAGACCCTCATACAGTGGACAATTGGCGCACAGAAGTTCTCCCCGATCATAGCATCCAAAGGGCCTTAAGAAAGAGTATCGCCTCAAGCGAACCTTGAGCGCCGGTGACGAAGATTCAAACTGTCTTGGATAAAAATAAATTAGGAAACAATGGACTGCCATGTTTTCATGGCATAAATCGCATTTTATAATAATGGACGATTCACTTCCTCATAGCATGAAAGAGGCCAACTTAGTCGCCAGATTTACCAAATAACTTTTAAAAACTAAAAAATTTTTTTTTTAATTTGAAAAAAAAAAAATCTCCACCATATTCGAGTTGGTCTGCAACTTGATTCAAGATAGACTTTTTTTTATGTAATTGCATAAACGGTTTCCCATGTTTCTTTTTTTATTGCGAGACCTACGGGACGGAAGCACCGAAGACCAACATGTGAAAAAAAAATGTGTGCCGCTATATGTTCATATTTGTATGGCTGTCTCACCGGCTCCAGGGACATTTCTAAAGGCGCCGTCACACTCTAGCGTATAGAGCTAGCGTATGAGGAAAAATTGTTTATACGCACAACTTTTCAGCGTGTGAGGTCGATTTTCGGTTAATGACCGTTAGAGTAACGTGAGTCTAGCGTACCGTCAGCGTATGAGTAGCGTACGCATAGCGTATGTCAGCGTATGTGAGCGTATGTGATGTGATGTGTATTTGGGTTGGACGTATACCGACATATGAGTAACGTATATCAGCGTACCTCCGACGTATGAGAAACGTATGCGGAACGTCAGCCTAACGTATGAGGAGCGTACACAGCGGGGGGGGGGGGGGGATATAAAAGGTGGCAGCGCGCGAATTTCGTCATTCCGCCAGAAGACTTCAAGCTGTCACGATACGCTGGAAATACGCATGTAATACGCATGGGATAAGTTGGCTGTACGCTCAGAACACGTTAGGCATAAGTTGAGTACGTTAGACTGTCGTTAGAACTACCATCATAACGTTAGCCATTCGTTAGACACACGTCAGACACACGTCCATTATACGCTCCTCTAACGCTAGGTTTCCTGACCCACTCAATTTCAACGTATGAGAAGCGTACTCGACGTATGAGTAACCTATTTCAGCCTACCTCTAGCGTGTTCAGCGTATGAGGAACGTATGAGGAGCGTAAAATTCATACGTCGGCATACGCTGAAAATTTTTGTGCATGTTCAAAAAATTTTTTGGACGTCAGCGTACATCAGCGTACACATACGTACCCCGGCGTACTAGAAACGTATTCCAGTGTACCCCTAGCGTGTTTCAGCGTATGTCAACGTATGTCCAAAAAGTACATACGTTCCTCATACGCTGGCTCTATACGCTAGAGTGTGACAGCGCCTTAACGCACGAGCCTATCCCGCCCCACAGGTAACAATGTATAAACAGGTGCACAGACACAGCTTAAGTTTGATATACGCTTTATAAATTAAACTGTTTTTGCTGACGTGAAGTTTGTGTGAATTTGATATAACATCTGAGCTGGGTGAATAAGTAGTATATTTTTTATATTTACTTGTTTATGACACATTTCAAGAAACGCAAAGGCATACGAACTCGTAAGTGGAAAACAAGGTGCTTATGGTTAGCGCCACCTATCACGACCTAACTGAACTGACAGTTATCTTCTGATAAGTCTTTAACTTAAAATGGCCTGCTGTTTCGATGACCTTCTGTCGTACTAATTTGCAATTGTTAGTTATTCACTACATACATTAGACAGACCGTTAGAATGAGCGAATTAAGTAGTGTAGAATTAGTCCGTAACGTCTAACCAGATACTGGATTACGTCTTACTTTACATATTTTCTTTGACGTGAAACAGTCTGATTTTGCAGTTACCTCGTTTCCAACAAAGAACTTGCCACCATTTTCTCGCAGCTGATCCTGGAATCTTGTAAACATATGTTCTAGATACTCTGCGTACTCCTTTCTTAGTGTCTCCTGTTAATTGAATAATATATTGAAATACGAATTTAGCATTTATTTATTTAGTTTATATTTTCTTGGGATACTCGTTTTTAAATATCACCAAACTTAAACGATTCATGTCAGGTGTTGTCATTAAAGGTCTTTTGGTCTTGTTCTTTTTTATTCGTGGAATCCATATTGCATATTTCATTAGATAATATAGGCATATTTAACATAATCATGTAAAATCTTCGACCGATATCACAGGTTATCGTTGATTAACTGCTATGTATTTTAAGCAAATCAATCTTTTAATGAACTTATTTTTGTTAAAGATTTATCTGATTCATACCTTACATTCAATAAAATAGATCTTCAGTATCGTCATATTAATCATGCAAAATCGGCAACTTATCAAATAAAATGTGCAACATATAAAAAAAGGTCCTTAGGCGCATCGGATTTTACGAAAAACATCCATCTTTTCCAATCAAGTGACTTTTGACAGCTAGTAGGCACATATTACAGCATTCCATATCGGGTTCAGACTTTATGGCATGACAGATGCACACGTTTATACTGGTTTCATGCATCCAAGCTCGGTCTGGCCGAGCAAGTGTAGGGACGACGCATTTGGTTGTATGTGAAACATTATCGCAGAAGGAGGTCCGGGGAGGTATGGGTCCGGACCCCTTTTTTTTAGCCACTACAACCTTTTTTAAAGTGTTCTAGCACATTTTTTTAAGCACCTGGGGACCTTTTTTAGGCTTGGTCACTAGTCCTGGGTTGGAACACCGCCCTTGAAAAATTATTCACAATCAATTGAATGTCAACTGAATAGTGATGACAGTGTATTGTAGTAAATTAAAAAAATAGAGAATTACAAAAACATCTAGATTTCGGGTTTCCATTAATACATATACCAAAAAATATTCAAAAGCTCCATATTTTCCTCCAAGTTTAACATACATGTCAATTACCTTTCTGACCTCATCTTTTTCATAATATAGTTCCACCGCTTTAGCCATAATATCATTATGAACAACTTCAACAATCATGTCCGCTTTGGCACGGTCCATTTTGGAATTCCCAGCTAAACCTTAATGGGAACAAAAAGGTCGATAAGGAAATAATTGCATACGGGTTATACATATTAATAAGCTACATGCGTGTATATTTTAATCTGATATTAAATATCTTTTTTTCATGTATTTGTACTTATAACGGTCGACAACTTTATTCCTAATAAACATGAGGCGTAGTTTTTCCCATCTGGACGGGTAAGCATACGAAAAATGAGAAATCATACATTTTATATTTTTTATCATTACTTATGTAATTCGGTAATTACCAAATGACAAACGTTTACTCGTTTAATGTTTTAATTCGTCTATAAACATATACTTACCAAATTCATTTGCCAGGTACCTTGCGATAGCCTTGCTCTGGGCTAGCGTCTGCTTGTTTACTTTAAGAAGAGGTAACTGGCCGTATGGCGTCTCTGTGAAGGAGAGTGTCATATAATATGATAAGTACATTGATATATTGTATATTGGTGAAGCAAGCTAATCACCTATCTTATTTGGAGAATTAATGGGATTTCTGGCTTTCGCTGCGTATGTATTAATAAACTCAAGCCACCTCCTGTTGAGGAAGGGTTAATTAAGTCTGACGCATGAACTTGTTAATATACATGCTATCAGTACGCATGTTCCTTTGGTTGATGAAAAACAGAAAAAGCATGTAACCAAAGGTAACCTAATCTGAAAGGTCTTTAGCTGTTGATGGTGAGAATACATGAGGCAACGTGATTTTTATATTTTGCAACACTCTGATATGACCCCAGATGTCTTTTGGATTACCATGGTTATGTAAAGAAGGTAAATTTTGACCATGTAATCAAAGAGTAGCCAGTAACTAATCTTACTAATGAATACATATATTTCATATTACAGAGCATCGGTTTTCGAATCAACTTATTGAATGAAATATACAGCTCAAAGTATGCTGTATATTTAATAAACAAACATATATTCATGCCTTTATGGTCATAATAACAACCGTTTACACCGCATTAGGGCCAGCTGTCAGCGACGACTGAATCGTCTGGTCCGTTATATTCACAAAAGAAATCTTGGTGAAAGATTATATTGAAAATACTTCTTCGATTTTAATTCAAGTTTCTGGAAGGCTCGGATATAAAATCATGTATGACAAATTTCATAATATACGTTTATTGAACAAGAGCACGGTTGGCGGTAGAAGAATGTTAATAATCCCACCTGCTTTGTACGCTGGCCAATCAGAGAAAGGAATTCTGACATCATCGTAATCAACTCCTGCGTAGGCGAACAGTAACCTGGAGATTTCTCCCTTCCCTCGGAAGTTAAAGTAGATAAATTCATAGTGCGGTGTTTCCGTCATATTCTGTATTATTAATAATAATAAAGAAAAGGAGGGAAGAAAGAAAGAGAAAGTAAAAGAATATTATATAATTTAGTGTATGAAATAAAAGTAATAATAATAGTAATATAATTTTAAGTTATTCAATTAAGGAAAATGTCGAAGGCAATTAAGAAAAATTAATATTTAGTATTTATATAGCGCTAATTCTCGGTCGGTCTCACAGCGCAATTCCCGCTCACACACAAACCAACATATAGTTTCATACAATTCTAGTCCCTGTGCCTGACCCAGTCAGAGGAAAAAGTGCAAATTAATTACCAAAAGTTTGCCGATAGAGATACGTTTTTAAATTAGTTTTAAATGATGCAAGAGTCAAATATTTTCTAAGTGTTATAGGAACCGAATTCCAGACTTTTTGGCCTAAGAAACTAAATTCAGCTAAAGGACCATTGCGTTCATACAAATAGCCTTTGGTTGTAGGAATGAGTGTTGTTTTAATCACCACACAGCTGGAGGTGTTCAGATTTCCGTTAACCCGGTTGATATAGACAGCTGCTTTAACTTACAGCATACAGGTCAATGGTCTAATTTGGTTATATAACGGCTGGTTTGTGTATAAGACCCGCGTGTGAGTGTAAGCTCTGAGTCCCGGACGTCGGGTTAAACACTTAAGTTGCTTGCAAATCATTTGATTACACGTCTGGCGCATACAAAAAGGTGGTAATATGAGGAATAAACCGACAGACATACTAGTAACCAATGGATATTTATCTATGAGTCAGACAAGAGTCTGTGTAAACATTCATAGGTCTTAGGTTAAAAAAAATAACAAATCATTTTCCTGTGACAGGTGGTATTTGTATTTGTATATTGGTGTCAGTATCAAAAGTTAGCCACATGAAGAGCCGAGGACTGAACAGTCTGGGCGTTTTTGTGTGAATGTGAACGTTATTTAAATCGCCTGTTAATACGAAGCCCAGTCCGTATGACACATTTTGAAACTAAAGATTGCGTTTAATACTGAAGAAGTCGTCCATTTACTTACCGTTTTCTTACATGGACGGGAACACTGTAAGCAACTATCCTGTTGCCTAAAATTATACGCGTGAATACCCAGTTTCTGTTCGTGCATGGCTGGTAACACATACGGCACAGAGCTCGGTCACCGAGCGTAAACATTTCAGCACGTATGGTTCAAAGTTTAAGTGTAACGCTGTCCGGACATTGGTACTACCGGCGGTAGATGAATCATTCATATCAATGAATCAAATTTAATCAGCCATTCATAACATATTTGAAAACATAAATTACATTTTGTCTGCATGCACCAATAGATTGTCTTTAAAGGTTTAGAGCAAATGTGTTACACCTCAACAAATACTTTTATGATTATTGTGTAGATTATGATGGTGTAGATGTTTAAATATTATGAACACTATATATCTGATTAACAATCTTACACATCAGGAACAGTCAAGCAGGCTTTAAGGGAGACCAAATTCAAGATGTAGCGGCAGAATATGTAGGTTACCGTGCCCTAATTTCAGGTGTTTATAGAGATCTTCCTTAGATATCCCTGTCAAGTCAGAAGTTTATAAAATCCAACATGTACAATTTTGTGTCCTGTTAATGGCCGAACGGAAAGATCCATCGCTTTGGCCCAGCTGAGCTTGGGACTATATGATGATGTGTTTTTATTTTATGAGATAAGTTTTTGGCATTATTATCTCCACCTCTATCCATTGGTGAAGATATTTGTCTTTGGCACTTTAATTATTATTATCTTTTATCTTTATTATTATGCCACTTTTTTCACCGACTCAGGATACCCACCTACAGTCCAATTAATTTGACTCAGTTTCAGTGACCTTGACCTATTTTTCAAGGTTACAGATTTTCAATGTCAGTTTTTTCTAGCCATAAGGCGTAAAGACGATATCCAATTGCAAACAATACTGTGGGTTCCGCTTTGAAAATCCTCATGTGGAACCATATAAGATAGGTGACTCAGCACTTTTCAGTTAGGCTACGTTTCCAGGCAACCATTTGGCCTAGAAACTTCAATCTTTCGGTACTCCTATAACTTTTGGGAACCAGATATTATGGTACAATGGAAACATAAACTTATCACCCTGTTGAATCAAAAATACTTTGAGTAATAATGCTCTCAGTGTGTACATTAAAGAGAAAAAATATACTTAAGTAGTTTGCAAAAAGTAAGCTGCTCAGATTGAAGAGGTATATTTTAAATGGGTTTCCTACTCAGATTGAGCACTTTAAAAGTTCTACTCATAATGAGCAGTATAATTTACCATATTGGGTGGTACTGTATATTTGAAAGGTTATTACCTCAGCCAAGGTTATATTTTTTCTCATGCATGCTTATCTGTTGTGCAGGATTGCGCAAAAGAAACCCATATAATATCACAGGAACCACCACTATATAGATATATCACAGGTACATGATTACCAGCCTAGTTAGATATTATAATATTCTGAGGGGGACGCTCTCTGTAAACTGTATAGTTTCATAAATATAGCAACAAAATTAAGATCTAAGGGAGCTTATTTATTTTATAAAGATAAACAAAATAAAATATACTTCATCTGTGCCGATCATAACATGAATAATAAGAAAGAACACTTAGAATCTCTCACGGAGACACGTTGACACGGATGAATCCGCTGCCACCTGTCCTGTTCAGCACCAGCTTTGTTGTTGGTGTTTTTACAGCACATCGTTGGTCCAAATTATATATATATATATATATATATATATATATATATATATATATTTTACACATACTCCCACACAAACACACAGGCTTACTTTTGAATGGTTCAGGGGTTGAGTATATGACCTTGAGCTTAATACCGCCAGCTGCACTTCTCATTTGATACTGTTATACATGAAAACATGCTGGCCCCACTCAACCTTGGTACAAATTAGACTTATCCGAGTAAATGAAAGTGTCTTCTAATGTGTACTCACAGAGGTACAAGAACAGGAATATATGAAGGTGCCATCCATTAACATAAAATTATAAAATAAAGTCTTATATTGGCAAGAGGAATGATATTCCAGTACGGAATATATGACCATGAATATGTTTTTTAGGTTGTTATGTAAGTTATTAATTCAGTTATGGCAGATTAATTGGCACTCCTACTTCGCTTCTATTCAAGAAATCATGCACAAGTCTCTTTTGCAGTATAGTTTCTGCCAAACTTATCATACTCAATAGTCCATACCAATCAGATGAGAAGTTTTTATGCGAGTAAAGAGAGAGCAGGTAAACGTACTAAGGTAGATAAAAGTACTCTCTAAACTTCTCACCAGTAATGTTTTCATCCATATAACTATACACCTTACAGATAAGAAGATAACCTGCGACTTGAAAGAGCCAGTATATAGATCCAGTATAAAGCGCAGTATATTTAAGACGATAACGTATAAATTGCATAAATTTGGCCCATTATTTAGAATTATTTCTTTAATTTTGCCAGATTCAGACGTTAACTTTATAACAGTCTACCAGAAGGAACCCCTAAAGTGTGTCTCTGTTTACGTTATAAAAAAACTGCACTGTTGCTCCCATGGCAAGTACCAATAATTAAGAAGGTGGTATCTGTATGCGTTTATAAAAAGGTTTTTTTCCTGCAGCTGTCCCGGCGTAATGACAGTGCCCGAAACCCACCTAGGTAGAAGATACGCAAAATACTTTTCCTCCGGCAAGAGGGGAAGCCAATATATGGAATGACCGATGAACAACAATAAAGTTCTCAGTAATCCCTTAACATAAGCCCATGCTGACAAATAGATAAAGCATGTGGAGGCTGAAAGGTCAAAAGTTGATGATGTTCTGTAATCTCTTGAGAAAACTTATAAACAAATCAAAAAGCGTGTCCTTGGTTACTATGCAATGGCTGTCGGACCTAACGACGGGGGCTTCTTGCTTAATTATCTCTTATATTAGGTAAATAATAAAAAAGTATCGCCTCAAGCGAACCTTGAGCGCCGGTGACGAAGATTCAAACTGTCTTGGATAAAAATAAATTAGGAAACAATGGACTGCCATGTTTTCATGGCATAAATCGCATTTTATAATGATGGACGATTCACTTCCTCATTGCATGAAAGAGGCCCATTCATCGCCAGATTTACCGAATAACTTTTAAAAACTAAAAATTTTTTTTTTTTAATTTGAAAAAAAAATCTCCACCATATTCGAGTTGGTCTGCAACTTGATTCAAGATAGACTTTTTTTATGTAATTGCATAAACGGTTTCCCATGTTTCTTTTTTTATTGCGAGACCTACGGGACGGAAGCACCGAAGACCAACATGTGAAAAAAAATGTGTGCCGCTATATGTTCATATTTGTATGGCTGTCTCACCGGATCCAGGGGCATTTCTAAAGGCGCCGTCACACTCTAGCGTATAGAGCCAGCGTATGAGGAACGAATCGAATATTTCGAAAAATTGTTTATACGCACACTTTTCAGCGTGTGAGGTCGATTTTCGGTTAATGACCGTTAGAGTAACGTGGGCCTAGCGTACCGTCAGCGTATGAATAGCGTACGCATACCGTATGTCAGCGTATGTGATGTGATGTGTATTTGAGTTGGACGTATACCGACATATGAGTAACGTATATCAGCGTACCTCCGACGTATGAGAAACGTATGCGGAACGTCAGCCTAACGTATGAGGAGCGTACCCAGCGGGGTGGGGGGGGGGGGGGGAGGGGATATAAAAGGTGGCAGCGCGCGAATTTCGTCATTCCGCCAGAAGACTTCAAGCTGTCACGATACGCTGGAAATACGCATGTAATACGCATGGGATAAGTTGGCTGTACGCTCAGAACACGTTAGGCATAAGTTGAGTACGTAAGACTGTCGTTAGAACTACCATCATAACGTTAGCCATTCGTTAGACACACGTCAGACACACGTCCATTATACGCTCCTCTAACGCTAGGTTTCATGACCCACTCAATTTCAACGTATGAGAAGCGTACTCGACGTATGAGTAACCTACTTCAGCCTACCTCTAGCGTGTTCAGCGTATGTGGAACGTATGAGGAGCGTAAAATTCATACGTCGGCATACGCTGAAAATTTTTGTGCATGTTCAAAAAATTTTTTGGCCGTTAGCGTACATCAGCGTACACCGACGTACCCCGGCGTACTAGAAACGTATTCCAGTGTACCCCTAGCGTGTACATACGTTCCTCATACGCTGGCTCTATACGCTAGAGTGTGACAGCGCCTTAACGCACTAGCCTTTCCCGCCCCACAGGTAACAATGTATAAACAGGTGCATAGACACAGCTTAAGTTTGATATACGCTTTATAAATTGAACTGTTTTTGCTGACGTGAAGTTTGTGTGAATTTCATATAACATCTGAGCTGGGTGAATAAGTAGTATATTTGGGATATTTACTTGTTTATGACACATTTCAAGAAACGCAAAGGCATACGAACTCGTAAGTGGAAAACAAGGTGCTTATGGTTAGCGCCACCTATCACGACCTAACTGAACTGACAGTGATCTTCTGATAAGTCTTTAACTTAAAATCGCCTGCTGTTTCGATGACCTTCTGTCGTACTAATATGCAATTATTTGTTATTCACTACATACATTAGACAGACCGTTAGAATGAGCGAATTAAGTAGTGTAGAAATAGTCCGTAACGTCTATCCAGATACTGGATTACGTCTTACTTTACATATTTTCTTTAACGTGAAACATAATTAGGGGCCTATATATGAACGGCCTTGCCAGTCTGATTTTGCAGTTACCTCGTTTCCAACAAAGAACTTGCCACCATTCTCTCGCAGCTGATCCTGGAATCTTGTAAACATATGTTCTAGATACTCTGCGTACTCCTTTCTCAGTGTCTCCTGTTTATTGAATAATATATTGAAATACGAATTTAGCATTTATTTATTCAGTTTATATTTTCTTGGGATACTCATTTTTAAATATCACCAAACTTAAACGATTCATGTCAGGTGTTGTCATTTAAAGGTTTTTTGGTCTTGTTTTTTTATTCGTAGAATCCATATTGCATATTTCATTAGATAATATAGGCATATTTAACATAATCATGTAAAATCTTCGACCGATATCACAGGTTATCGTTGATTAACTGCTATGTATTTTAAGCAAATCAATCTTTTAATGAACTTATTTTTGTTAAAGATTTATCTGATTCATACCTTACATTCAATAAAATAGATCTTCAGTATCGTCATATTAATCATGCAAAATCGGCAACTTATCAAATAAAATGTGCAACATATAAAAAAAGGTCCTTAGGCGCATCGGATTTTACGAAAAACATCCATCTTTTCCAATCAAGTGACTTTTGACAGCTAGTAGGCACATATTACAGCATTCCATATCGGGTTCAGACTTTATGGCATGACAGATGCACACGTTTATACTGGTTTCATGCATCCAAGCTCGGTCCGGCCGAGCAAGTGTTAGGGAAGACGCATTTGGTTGTATGTGAAACATTATCGCAGAAGGAGGTCCGGGGAGGTATGGGTCCGGACCCCTTTTTTTTAGCCACTACAACCTTTTTTAAAGTGTTCTAGCAGATTTTTTTAAGCACCTGGGGACCTTTTTTAGGCTTGGTCACTAGTCCTGGGTTGGAACACCCCCCCCCCTTGAAAAATTATGCACAATCAATTGAATGTCAACTGAATAGTGATGACAGTGTATTGTAGTAAATTAAAAAAATAGAGAATTACAAAAACATCTAGATTTTGGGTTTCCAGTAATACATATACCAAAAAATATTCAAAAGCTCCATATTTTCCTCCAAGTTTAACAAACATGTCAATTACCTTTCTGACCTCATCTTTTTCATAATATAGTTCCACCGCTTTAGCCATAATATCATTATGAACAACTTCAACAATCATGTCCGCTTTGGCACGGTCTATTCTGGACTTCCCAGCTAAACCTTAATGGGAACAAAAAGGTCGATAAGGAAATAATTGCATACGGGTTATACATATTAATAAGCTACATGCGTGTATATTTTAATCTGATATTAAATATCTTTTTTTCATGTATTTGTACTTATAACGGTCGACAACTTTATTCCTAATAAACACGAGGCGTAGTTTTTCCCATCTGGACGGGTAAGCATACGAAAAATGAGAAATCATACATTTTATATTTTTTATCATTACTTATGTAATTCGGAAATTACCAAATGACAAACGTTTACTCGTTTAATGTTTTAATTCGTCTATAAACATATACTTACCAAATTCATTTGCCAGGTACCTTGCGATAGCCTTGCTCTGGGCTAGCGTCTGCTTGTTTACTTTAAGAAGTGGTAACTGGCCATATGGCGTCTCTGTGAAGGAGAGTGTCATATAATATGATAAGTACATTGATATATTGTATATTGGTGAAGCAAGCTAATCACCTATCTTATTTGGAGAATTAATGGGTTTTCTGGCTTTCGCTGCGCACGTATTAATAAACTCAAGCTACCTCCTGCTGAGGAAGGGTTAATTAAGTCTGACGCATGAACTTCTTAATATACATGCTATCAGTACGCATGTTCCTTTGGTTGGTGAAAAACAGAAAAAGCATGTAACCAAAGGTAACCTAATCTGAAAGTTCTTTAGCTGTTGATGGTGAGAATACATGAGGCAACGTGATTTTTATATTTTGCAATAATCTGATATGACCCCAGATGTCTTTTGGATTACCACGGTTATGTAAAGAAGGTAAATTTTGACCATGTAATCAAAGAGTAGCCAGTAACTAATCTTACTAATGAATACATATATTTCATATTACAGAGCATCGGTTTTCGAATCAACTTATTGAATGAAATATCCAGCTCAAAGTATGCTGTATATTTAATAAACAAACATATATTCATGCCTTTATGGTCATAATAACAACCGTTTACACCGCATTAGGGCCAGCTGTCAGCGACGACTGAAAAGTCTGGTCCGTTATACTCACAAAAGAAATCTTGGTGAAAGATTATATTGAAAATACTTCTTCGATTTTAATTCAAGTTTCTGGTAGGCTCGGATATAAAATCATGTATGACAAATTTCATAATATACGTTTATTGAACAAGAGCACGGTTGGCGGTAGAAGAATGTTAATAATCCCACCTGCTTTGTACGCTGGCCAATCAGAGAAAGGAATTCTGACATCATCGTAATCAACTCCTGCGTAGGCGAACAGTAACCTGGAGATTTCTCCCTTCCCTCGGAAGTTAAAGTAGATAAATTCATAGTGCGGTGTTTCCGTCATATTCTGTATTATTAATAATAATAAGGACAAGAAGGAGGGAAGAAGGAAAGAGAAAGTAAAAGAATATTATACAATTTAGTGTATGAAATAAAAGTAATAATAATAGTAATATAATTTTAAGTTATTCAATTAAGGAAAATGTCGAAGGCAATTAAGAAAAATTAATATTTAGTATTTATATAGCGCCAATTCTCGGTCGGTCTCACAGCGCAATTCCCGCTCACACACAAACCAACATATAGTTTCATACAATTCTAGTCCCTGTGCGTGACCCAGTCAGAGGAAAAAGTGCAAATTAATTACCAAAAGTTTGCCGATAGAGATACGTTTTTAAATTAGTTTTAAATGATGCAAGAGTCAAAGATTTTCTAAGTGTTATAGGAACCGAATTCCAGACTTTTTGGCCTAAGAAACTAAATTCAGCTAAAGGACCATTCCGTTCATACAAATAGCCTTTGGTTGTAGGAAAGAGTTGTTTTAATCACCACACAGCTGGAGGTGTTCAGATTTCCGTTAACCCGGTTGATATAGACAGCTGCTTTAACTTACAGCATACAGGTCAATGGTCTAATTTGGTTATATAACGGCTGGTTTGTGAATAAGACCCGCGTGTGAGTGTAAGCTCTGAGTCCCGGACGTCGGGTTAAACATTTAAGTTGCTTGCAAATCATTTGATTACACGTCTGGCGCATACAAAAAGGTGGTAATATGAGGAATAAACCGACAGACATACTAGTAACCAATGGATATTTATCTATGAGTCAGACAAGAGTCTGTGTAAACATTCATAGGTCTTAGGTTAAAAAAAATAACAATTCATTTTCCTGTGACAGGTGGTATTTGTATTTGTATATTGGTGTCAGTACCAAAAGTTAGCCACATGAAGAGCCGAGGACTGAACAGTATGGGCGTTTTTGTGTGAATGTGAACGTTATTTAAATCGCCTGTTAATACAAAGCCCAGTCCGTATGTCACATTTTGAAACTAAATATTGCGTTTAATACTGAAGAAGTCGTCCATTTACTTACCGTTTTCTTACATGGACGGGAACACTGTCAGCAACTATCCTGTTGCCTTAAATGATACGCGTGAATACCCAGTTTCTGTTCAGTCATGGCTGGTAACACATACGGCACAGAGCTCGGTCACCGAGCGTAAACATTTCAGAACGTATGGTTCAAAGTTTAGGTGTAACACTGTCCAGACATTGGTACTACCGGCGGTAGATGAATCATTCATATCAATGAATCAAATTTAATCAGCCATTCATGACATATTTGAAAACATAAATTACATTTTGTCTGCATGCACCAATAGATTGTCTATAATGGTTTAGAGCAAATGTCTTACACCTCAATAAATACTTTTATGATTATTGTGTAGATTATGATGGTGTAGATGTTTGAATATTATGAACACTATATATCTGATTAACAATCTTACACATCAGGAACAGTCAAGCAGGCTTTAAGGGAGACCAAATTCAAGATGTAGCGGCAGAATATGTAGGTTACCGTGACTTAATTTCAGGTGTTTATAGAGATCTTCCTAAGACATCCCTGTCAAGTCAGAAGTTTATAAAATCCAACATGTACAATTTTGTGTCCTGTTAATGGCCGAACGGAAAGATCCATCGTTTTGGCCCAGCTGAGCTTGGGACTATATGATGATGTGTTTTCATTTTATGAGATAAGTTTTTGGCATTATTATCTCCACCTCTATCCATTGGTGAAGATATTTGTCTTTGGCACTTTAATTATTATTATTTTTTATTTTTATTAATATGCCACTTTTTTCACCGACTCAGGATACCCACCTACAGTCCAATTAATTTGACTCAGTTTCGGTGACCTTGACCTATTTTTCAAGGTTACAGATTTTCAATGTCAGTTTTTTCTAGCCATAAGGCGTAAAGACGATATCCAATTGCAAACAATACTGTGGGTTCCGCTTTGAAAATCCTCATGTGGAACCATATAAGATAGGTGACTCAGCACTTTTCAGTTAGGCTACGTTTCCAGGCAACCATTTGGCCTAGAAACTTCAATCTTTCGGTACTCCTATAACTTTTGGGAACCAGATATTATGGTACAATGGAAACATAAACTTATCACCCTGATGAATCAAAAATACTTTGAGTAATGATGCTCTCAGTGTGTACATTAAAGGGAAAAAATATACTTAAGTAGTTTGCAACAAGTAAGCTGCTCAGATTGAAGATGTATATTTTAACTGGGTTTCCTACTCAGATTGAGCACTTTAAAAGTTTTACTCATAATGAGCAGTATAATTTACCATATTGGGTGGTACTGTATATTTGAAAGGTTATTACCTCAGCCAAGGTTATATTTTTTCTCATGCATGCTTATCTGTTGTGCAGGATTGCGCAAAAGAAACCCATATAATATCACAGGAACCACCACTATATAGATATATCACAGGTACATGATTACCAGCCTAGTTAGATATTATAATATTCTGAGGGGGACGCTCTCTGTAAACTGTATAGTTTCATAATTATAGCAACAAAATTAAGATCTAAGGGAGCTTATTTATTTTATAAAGATAAACAAAATAAAATATACTTCATCTGTGCCGATCATAACATGTATAATAAAAAAAGAACACTTAGAATCTCTCACGGAGACACGTTGACACGTATGAATCTGCTGCCACCTGTCCTGTTCAGCACCAGCCTTGTTGTTGGTGTTTTTACAGCACATCGTTGGTCCAAATTATATATATATATATATATATATATATATATATATATATATATATATATATATATATATATATATTTTACACATACTCCCACACAAACACACAGGCTTACTTTTGAATGGTTCAGGGGTTGAGTATATGACCTTGAGCTTAATACCGCCAGCTGCACTTCTCATTTGATACTGTTATACATGAAAACATGCTGGCCCCACTCAACCTTGGTACAAATTAGACTTATCCGAGTAAATGAAAGTGTCTTCTAATGTGTACTCACAGAGGTACAAGAACAGGAATATATGAAGGTGCCATCCATTAACATAAAATTATAAAATAAAGTCTTATATTGGCAAGAGGAATGATATTCCAGTACGGAATATATGACCATGAATATGTTTTTTAGGTTGTTATGTAAGTTATTAATTCAGTTATGGCAGATTAATTGGCACTCCTACTTCGCTTCTATTCAAGAAATCATGCACAAGTCTCTTTTGCAGTATAGTTTCTGCCAAACTAATCATACTCAATAGTCCATACCAATCAGATGAGAAGTTTTTATGCGAGTAAAGAGAGAGCAGGTAAACGTACTAAGGTAGATAAAAGTACTCTCTAAACTTCTCACCAGTAATGTTTTCATCCATATAACTATACACCTTACAGATAAGAAGATAACCTGCGACTTGAAAGAGCCAGTATATAGATCCAGTATAAAGCGCAGTATATTTAAGACGATAACGTATAAATTGCATAAATTTGGCCCATTATTCAGAATTATTTCTTTAATTTTGCCAGATTCAGACGTTAACTTTATAACAGTCTACCAGAAGGAACCCCTAAAGTGTGTCTCTGTTTACGTTATAAAAAAAACTGCACTGTTGCTCCCATGGCAAGTACCAATAATTAAGAAGGTGGTATCTGTATGCGTTTATAAAAAGGTTTTTTCCTGCAGCTGTCCCGGCGTAATGACAGTGCCCGAAACCCACCTAGGTAGAAGATACGCAAAATACTTTTCCTCCGGCAAGAGGGGAAGCCAATATATGGAATGACCGATGAACAACAATAAAGTTCTCAGTAATCCCTTAACATGAGCCCATGCTGACAAATAGATAAAGCATGTGGAGGCTGAAAGGTCAAAAGTTGATGATGTTCTGTAATCTCTTGAGAAAACTTATAAACAAATCAAAAAGCGTGTCCTTGGTTACTATGCAATGGCTGTCGGACCTAACGACGGGGGCTTCTTGCTTAATTATCTCTTATATTAGGTAAATAATAAAAAAGGGCCATTTCATGTGAAAAAACGCTAGGAATATGTCATATAAGTAATATTTAAAGGGTAACAACCCAGAAAAAAAGTAACAAACTATATAACAAAATCTACACTAATAGCAATTCAAGCGCATGTGGTATAAAGTTTTTTTTTTTCCACTCAGTATTTCTTTATTCAGTTTCTGCAGGGTTGTAACTGGATGTGTGTACATGTTTGAAACTGCATTTTTGGTATAACAATCAATAAAGTGTCCCTACTTCATCTAAATTTGATTTATCCAGGATTCCTTGTTCAATATTATACATTGGTATAAGTCTAAAATAAAAATCTTTAATTTTGTGCTTAAAATATGTGTGACTGAACTTTTAAAGCATTTTGAAATATTCCCATTGTTGTTTATGTTGCCGTATTGGAATTATAAGAGAGGAATCTATATTGGAATGTTGTGCTTAAAACGGCTTTCTGTTTCCAAGAGCCATTGTATACCTGTGCTCATATTAGATAGACGGCAGTGAAATATTAAGATAAATAATAAGATAAGGTAAGCCATTTTAGGAAATGTCTGTGGCCTTTGTTTTGTTTAGGACATACCCAGAATGAACGTACAATGTGGCATCGACGAATTTTTATTTGGCCTAGATTCATGAAGCACGCCTTACATGTGGAACACATTTTCTGCGGAAGAAATCCTGTGATGCAAGGATTGTCTTATCTTTATTTCTTAAAAACAACGCGTTCTTAACCAGTACCTTGCCAGAGGTGAAATGACAAAGGATACCTGGTCAGTCTTGTGGCCCGGTAAATGGGAGTTAAATTAAACCAGCACGTACTCATCAGGCAGGTTGGGTGCATTGGAATGAAATCTTAAAAAGTTATTGTACCATTTATATATCAAACCGTCGGCTGGTTGGCCCTATTGTGGAACTTAGACTAACTGCCGTGATAAGATGCTAATATGATTCTCGATCTTAATCATTGTCCACGAACGGTCTCAAAGCAATTTGCCCTTATTCAAAATGATCACACGTAGTGTTTGGAAAGATTATAAGATAAGTGCCGGTTTATTTTAGTTCAGTTCAAACTCAGGCATGTCATTATCTCTCTCACGTAATTATCGCCATATGAAAAACTGTTTGGGCACTTATATAGCAGTTGGGCAGAGCTTATAAAACTTAGCAAGAAAAAAACACGTGCTATGTCTTCAATACAAGATGTTTTAAGCGTTTTTAACACGTTAAGTTTAGTACCTGCGTATTACAGTGTTCATCCCTGGGAATCATAAACCCCTAGTTAACTGAAAAGTACAAAATATCATCAAATCTACCAGGTTCCCTATCAGGGAGATAATGATTCCATTAGTTTTAATCCGTCGGATATTCCCTTCTGGTGAGAGCAGCTGCAGAAATTGAACCTGTAGAAGGATTTGCCAGTCGCTTGACGGACAAGTAGAGGAAGCTTTCCTTGGTATACCGTTCGCGAAACCTCATATGGTTCGATTCAGGTTCCGTTCCCCTCAAGCTCCAGATACGTGATGAGATTCACTGAAGGCAGTTGCATTCCCATAGTCCAACATTTAGTTCAGAATGATTGCATATAATAATTTCATTTGGTTCACTGTTTCATGGCTCCGAAAAAAGAAAGTGAAGATTTTCTGTACTGGAACGTATGGACACCCTCTGTTGGCAATAACATTAGGAGAGCCGGGAAGGTTTGGATACAATCTGTTTGTGGAGATGTAGTTGTTATATCCATTCAGTATTGCTTTTGAGCTCTTGATTTCTGTACTTTGGAAATAAAGAATACACTATTAATATGCATCCCTTGGACCAACAGCTGGTCTTGAGGTAGGTGAAGGAAAATATATATGCTTTTCGAGGGGACCCTAAACGTGTTACTTTATTCGAGATAAGTGGCGGTGGGTTTGATGTCGGGTTGCACATCTTATTGCCCGGATGTCAGCTTCTGTTTCAGTACGCAGATCTTCAGAGCAGTGGTTCTTAGGGTCTTGGGGATTCTTTTGAGCCATGATCATCTGAAATATGGGGGCTGCCGAAAGCCACTGAAAAGAGACACCAGAATGGTGAACATTCATCGGCGGCATTTGTAAAGCATTCTGCTGTCAGACATGCGACAATTGAGGGTTACTTGATCAGTAACACTCCCGCAGAACTACTGCGTAAGAGGAGGTAGAAGAAGAAGAGTTTCCTGGCTTCATCCCGTCATTGGATCGGCCGCTATCGCCGTGGAAAGATGAAGAAGAAGTCGATAAAGTATTCAATCCGTTTAATTCAAACAATACCTGGGTAAAAACAGACTGCTGCAACTACGTATAGCCAGGGTCAAAACTAATGAAATCAATCGCTTTGGCTAGAGATATGATTATAACTGGTTGTTTCATTCGTTTTTTTCTTAAGAAAATTCAAAACAGGTCAACCTGGTGTTTATGTACAGATTAAACTACAGGTCTATGATTCACATGTGCCCGGAGTGAATGGGGTCACTATGCAAATTATGTCTATTATATTTCAGGAAGATCTCCATACAATTTTACAGAGGAAGAGGAAATATGTTTCTAAGTATGTTTCTAATTTCGCAAAACCGGATAAGTAATAAACAAGTTTCCACCTTCTAATATATTATCTGGTTATTTTAATTTACAGACAAGTTTTTTATTGTGATTGATCAATTAAGGGTTAATAGAATCACATTATTCGCTAGCGTAGTACTCAAAGCCAAGCACCTTAAATTCCTACCAGTTAAACTGTTCCTCAATGACACACCTATGAACTTAACTGTTCTGAGAAACCAGGAACGAAAAATCGTGATTAAAAGAAAATATGTTTTCTTGATCTGTTTCCTGTGCTTTTATTCTTATAATTGCGTATATAAAAAGGTAATTCTTCATCAATCGTTCATGATATCTATATAAATACTTTGAAATGATCTAGGTTTGAGCATCAGCAAGCAATAGGACCGACGCTGGAGGAGATCAATAAAACAACAACATTTGACCCACCTACAAAAAGAGCACCAACGCCGTAGAATACTGCTTTTGATCAAGGTCAATCAAAAGCCTCCGTTACAGAATATTACATTGAACCCATTAATGTTTTTTGTACACGGATACCTATTGTCATTTTCACTTATATAACAGATATATAAACGTCCGTGTGCTTAATATGGAAACGAACTGAATGTATCCGTATTCACACCCGCATCCTTTAATTTGTTAGCAATAGATGTGTGTATTGTTTAAGTGTCCCTGTACCAACTTTGCCTGGCCAACATAAGAATCCCAAAACCGGACTTTCGCTGTCTTGAAACAAGGTGGACCGAAGTTGACAAGTCCTAATATATATTCTATTTAATGTTGTCACTGTAATCGGAAATATTAAAAACAGTAATAAACAAAGAAGACAATCCCAGCAACTCGGTCATCCAGCCAAGGCAATAGTATTTGTTTGTCCCAGTCGATTATATGTGACGTCTTATCATATTTATTCGCTCCATGGTGTTTTTCTGTAAAAATTAATCGTGGCAATTATTGATTTCTTGTTACTTTTCCTTCAGTCTTCTGCCCTCACTTGACGTCTCGCTTCTTCCACAATGCTTGCGATTTGTAGAGAATCAGAGAGGGACACAAGCGGAGACTCCTCAACCCCTGTCGAGTATAAGTAATCTTGTTAACTATGCCTGATAAAATCCATACACGAGTGTCAAGTTCAAATAAATTAAACTCGTCAAAGGTTTGTAAAAAAGAATACACGTGTAACTATGTATACTAAGGCTAAATGGCACGCGTGTATAGACAGGCTATCTTTGATGGGGCCAGTACGTTTGTATAAACTCGGCTAAAAAGGTGTCATTCGGTGTCGTGTACCTAAACTTATCAATGAAGTCGATGAAAGTATACTGGAAAACGGGAATAATTAACTGAACAACACAATTTAGAGACCCCTTACATTCCGTTTAGGAATGCCTTTTATCCGTGGGCAAGTCTTGTGGAATGGCATGCGTAATAACTTGTACTTCTATTATCTATGTGCGATAGTAATAAATTTAGTCAAAAATCGGAATGGAATTCTGCAGATGTACATATACTTTGTGAATCTATCATTAGAATATGGAGGCGGTTACCTTTAAAAATATTTAAACAATTATCTTCAATCGAATTTTGTCATTATCATGAACTTGAATTGAGAAATTGTTATCAGTGGGTGACCTACCCATCTTAATACATTCCCGCACATGATCTTGTATATATACAAGACCACCAGTGCCGTCAAAATTCATGTTGTACTTTGTCTCTGGTAATGGCATGTCAAACTCTCCATTATTTGTGATTAGTTTAGTAGGTGCCACGAAATTCTCTGGTAGCTGAAACAAAATATCTGAATATGAGGAGTGTGGATTAAGGAAACAACATATAACAAATTAACAGCGATTTATAATTACATACCAATCCTTTCCGTAGCGGAGACAAATGCCATGGGGAAAAATTAAAACAAAATGTGTGTGTGAGGGAGAGAGAGTAATGACCCCAGGGAAACCATCATAAGCAAATTATGAAGACGATTTCACCCATCAAGCCATTAAAAGTAAGACAGAAGGAGACGCATAAATAAGTAAGCGAGTACGCGTAAATAAAAGAACAGTTGTTATAGGTCGCCTGAGCACAGCAGTGTTCCACGTTTACGAGGCATTCAGAAAAAGAAAGAGCAGCGCAGGCGTGCTTAATATGCCTGTCATATTTCCTGTGACCTCTGACCTCATAAAATATGCATCTATTTTGGCGGGAATCAAACTTAGGTGAATTATCTAATCCATCACATTCATGCTCAGTTATCGCAGAAACACTTTAACGCTGACTTTTTCATGACCAAAGGTGGCCTGTGACCTTGACCTTTAACCACCTGAATTATATGGGAGATTCCTAAACCCACAGCACCCCCACCCCATACAACACGTATTTGAAATATAAATAGATTAGGGTGAGTGAAGTATGAGTTGTAAAGAGTTATCCCATAAATATAACCTGATGCAGGTTTGGATCTGTCCAAATTTATTCGTCAAGTGCTAATTACTAGTGCAAAAATTAATGTATGGGGAATGTTTGAGTAGCTGTAGTTATTATTGTCACTGTCCATCAGTTTAATTAAAATATCCTCATCAGGAATTAAGAAATGAGCCTGACATAGATGTTTAATCGGAGTTGCTCATAAATAACGGGGACCCGTGACCTTGACTGGCCTTTGACCTTTTTGATCCCCTAATGTGAAAGGGGGTTTCTTTAATCCTTATACAAAACATAACAATTGGTAGCCGAGTTATAAAGAGTTAATCAAAACTTTAACCTGGAATGTCTACGGAAGCCGCCGACGCCGGGGGTAGGTTAAAAGCTTCTCTTATTAGATAGAGCTCCAATATAAACCGAAAAAAAAGAAAGAGACGGATGGACAAACAGAGAGGAATTGCAATGAATTTGAGCCGACATCATATTACAATCTTAATATTAACAAGCAACCAAACTCTTAAAGTTCTGAAAGTATACCTTGATCCATCCGTTACTTCCGTATATCATCGCCTCATTGCTTAGCTCAATTTCACTGTTGAAAACGAAAGTGGCGAACCTGTTCTTGCTGTAGTGTAGAGTCAATGTGGTCCACACATCAGCATCTATAACGGAATAAATGTAGTCACATTAAAACACACTAAAATGCTAAAAGGCTTATTGGACCCGCTTGTAAAGAGAATGTTCACAGATCGAGGATTTCGGAAAGGGAAGGGTTCAACCTAGGAAGAAAAAAACCATAAAATGTACGGAAAAGTACGGTGGCTCGCACTGGACACAGAATTATATTATTATACTATCCCATGTACGCAATATTATTGCGATATTATCTCGTTTCAACACTACAATTATCTCATTCCCGTTTACGCCGAATGACCTAAGGTAACTTTTAGAACTGCTTTCATTGCGTTATTTCAAATGGATATATTTAAATAAAATGCCCATTTTTATATGTTCAGGAAAAACTTAGAGTTTGTTCATGATTTTAAGGTTAGTGTTAGGTTAATATATATAAACCCTTGTGTACTCGACATTTTAAACAAACTGAAACACTTGTTTGTATATTTTATTCCCGGAAAAGCCCTAGGATGGAGGATTAGGGTTAGGGTAAAACTATCTCTGGTATACGGTACAGAAAAAAAAACATGTCGGTTTGTGTTATTACTCAAGGGAAAAGCTAACAACATAATATGTCAGCCATGACACTTCAACATAGTGTATTGGAGGGGGCATGCAGTGGCACGTCCCCTCACTTTTTAAGAGTTAGGGCACCAACTACCTTTTGTCCCTTTATTCTTTCTAGGAATAAATTCTTTTTAGGAGAAAATTGCTCAATTTTCCTCCTTCAGATCTTTCCACAAAATATTTCATTTATGCATTATTATATTATGAAAATGTACGCACAGGTTATATCTGAACTATACTGTACCCCCCCCCCCCCCCCCCCACACACACACAATCTCTGAACAAACATGGCCTATGGAAGTTGTAAGGGTCGCTGTTGCACCATTTCTGGTCTCGGCGTGTTAAGCCGTTATCTATATTTGTCGCGTTGTAACGAGATAATAATCGCGTGGGAACGAGATACTATCGCGTGGGAACAAGATAAAAAGAAAATCTGTGTTTCCTAGGCGAAATACCGTTAAAAAAAAGGGACCTGAAGGCCGCATGGAAAAACACTGTTAAAGGTTGATAAAGAAAAGTTGTCTGGAAGGATATTCTTATTTATTTACTTTTATACCAATATTTTCAGATTAAAAAAATTAACTGCTTTAGGAGTCGTACCCAAGCCCCCTCTCCCCCTCCTATTTTGACATTTCCTTCTTATACCTCTCGTGTATAGAGCGTAGCGTTATTTGTAAAGCAGACCGTAAAATTTGTCGATATGGTAACTCCGTTTATTAATTAACAGGTGAAAACTATATCCATACTTGTCAGAGGTTCGACGGCCCCGGTGGCCACGATCTTCTCTGGCTCTCCGCCAAAAGCTGTGTTCCCCACCATTATGGCGTAATTTGCAATGGTCATAAAAATTCCTTCTGGTTTGATTCCTATATGTTCATTTTCCCAAGGTGTCAGGTTGAAACCGTAGGATATCGTCACCACTTGCGGCTCACCGATGTTGGCCAACTCTTGTCGTAACTTGCTGTATGCTGGTAGGCACTGGCTGAAAATTCCCTGGAATATATATATATATATATATATATATATATATATATATATATATATATATATATATAATTCATTTTGATGAAAACACTTCAAATAGATTAAATTTAGATAAGTTAGATATAGTAAATGCAAATGCACTAGAAATTGCAAAACTGTATAAGTATTAGAATGATTTATTCAGAGTACATACCGGGTGGTTCAAATTTGTCGTAGTATTATATATTTATTAAATTGATTATAATTGGCAGTTTATTCTGTCATAAGTTTGATGCTTTCAGAATGTAAATGCAGGGTTGTTAGAACTCGAATTCCGGGATCACCTCAATATCGTTCCCTCAGCAAAACGGTAACGTCACAAATGGGGGCTCGTCAGGGACACTTTTTTATTCTGAAGACATTTCATGCATAAATAATTGATATTAATGGATATATTTGAGTACTTTGTCAACCCCGGAGAGTGGTAACATAACGAACCTAAAATTAGGCAAGCAGAGACATACCTATAAAAGGCCCGTAGATACTGATAGTTCAGAAGAAATCGATGATAATATTAGTCCTTTAAATGAGACTTATGAAGTCCCACATAGGTCCAGCCGGTCAAAACCGACTTCATATACCGAAAATATTTCTGAAAACCTGATAAAGGGGAAAATGCAGTGAAGTCAAACAGAATTTCTAAAATAAAAATGTCAAGATATAAAAAGTAATTAATAGCTTACGTGATAATTCAATACCTTTAGAGGAGAGAGGTCAGGAAAATTCATCTTATTATTTGGAAGTTGGAATATTTTTTTTGGATGGGTGTTGCAGATAATGGAAGCCGCCTGACCTTCCTCATTATCAGTCATGGGGCGAGTATTACCCCCAAATATAGATCAGTGGTGCCGAATCTAGCCCATAAGCATCCATTAGCTGGACGTGTCTTAGTAAAAAAGACTAAAGATAAGGTCATCCAACATTTCTATTGGCCAGGTCAGGGCTGGATAAAGCATTGTGCATTGGTAGAATATGCCATACATGTCAGTAAGTGGGTCAGCCAAACCAAACTTTCCCTAAAGCACTTTACAGCCTATTCCTTTGCTACGAGAACCATATGCAAAATTAATCATGGATTTTGCTGGGCCGCTGTCAAAAATTTTAGATGGTTAATAGTATTAGTATCTAATAGGTGTGCACATAGCCGATTTCCTTAAGCTATTCCACTCCGAAACATTTCAGGAAAACCCCGTCACAAAAGCTTTATTAAATAAATAACCTAATGGGATTTTAAAAAGAAATACTGATAAATGATCTAATTTCACTCCTAAGGTATATCAACATGGTATGTCCGTAATGAATGAACTCAAAAGTAATCACTTTAAATCTTCTGCTTATTGTCGAAAATCAAAAGGGGCGTTTTTGCGTTTTCTCCAGACAAAGAAATTAACGAAAAAGACGTATTCTATGAATACAACGAATAGTCGAATGATGAAATACCGTTTGTGTTGTTTGCTGCTCGAGTTTCAATTCAGGAATCTGTAGGATTTAGTCCAATTGATATTGTTCATGGTCATACTATAAATGTACCTCTTACAGCATTGAAAGAATCTTTGATGGAAGACTCTGTGTTGACTGACTTACTGAAGATGTTTATGCTTTATCGAGCAGCCACAGTTCTTGTGGAGCTAACATTTGATGTGTGGTCTATTTTTAAGAGTAACCTGTGTCGGTAAGAGCCTGTATGGAAACGTGACTGCAACAGGAATGATGGGGGTACGTCCCTGGATACGCTTGAATTTGGTGGTTTGGATAAAAATAGTTCACACGAAATGTGAATCCTCGGTTAATTAATGTCGTTCTGAAAGCAGAATGCTTTTAAGAGGGGTTGTGTTATGGGGTGCATATAAAAGCAGACCGAACTGTCTCGCTATTAAAGCTTTTCTCTTTCTTTCTCTCTCTCTCTTTCTCTCTCTTTCTCTCTATATATATGTATATGTTATTACACCGAAATATATAAATACATTGTATATATATATATATACATATTATCCTCGAGAATGGAGATTACAGGCGGTAGTTAGTAGGCGAACATAAGTGACTCCGAAGTGGCATCGACCGTTCGAAAGAAACTTACCTCCATTAGGAAAATTCCCTTCTTTTTCGCCAGGTCGATCACTTCTCTCGTTTCTCTCTCGTTCATAAACATTGGCCCTTCTGTTAACACTGGTTTCCCGGCATTTAGGGCCAGTATACAAGCTTCCTTGTGACATTGAGGGATAGTCCCAATGTATACTACATCTGTAATGTTATCGTGATAGTTCAGTAACATTGGCCTGATTAACAGTTGTCCACATTAAAACGCAAGACAGTTAAGCGTCTGAAATTGATTCAGAGTAAATTAAATTGCTTTAATCGTATAAAACCAAATGAACAAGATGCACATAGTTTAGTTTAGAGTTCTAACATGTGTAATTATAATTCCACTCATTAAACTCTTTTAAATATATATATATATATATATATATATATATATATATATATATATGTGTGTGTGTGTGTCTGCTTACCAATATCACTGTCGTTCACCAGTTCTTCGTAGCTGCCATAATGCCTCGGAATTGTAAACTTATTGGCGAATATTCCCGCGCGTTCCTTGTCTCTTGCTGCCACAGCTAATATCTAGGAACATAAAAGACATATTAACTCATCCAAAGGAAAACTCTAATAGAGTCGTATAATAACAAAAAAATAAAATGATAACAAATAAAGGGGTTACGTACAGACCTCGAGGGGGGATGCATACAACCCATGTAACCTCATAACACTAATCCTAACACAGACACAGTACCAAATGTTCAAAGTTACATGACCTCTTGCTGACGCGTGACGTCTAGACGTTCACGTGGTCTCTGGCGTAATTCGTGTTTACATGGAGCATAGTTCAATCCCAGCATAATACAGACGGTCACAACACACAACTGGTTCTTCCTGCGGGATCACTTTTAATCATCCGTAAAAAAAAAAAAAAAAAAAAAAAACATTACGCTCACCGAATGTTCCTGTTGACCTTAAATCAACAGCTCTCTCAGCTGCACTCTACTGTAGCCCTTCAGTTACCGGAAACCGAACAAACGCACCAGTCCTTCGGCAAACAATTTCACTGTCTCTGAAGTACTTTACAGATCGAGTATCACCAAGATGGCCTCCCTCAGACGTAGACTGTCAATGACCTCTCAAGCGGCCGCCCAATCTAGACACACAGAAGATAGCAGACCAGCCGGTAGGACTGCTAAAGCACGCTCAGGTGACGCTACAATCTCGAAGCGCCCCGGCTCTTCAGAAGATAGCTTGGATTCACGCCTTATATGAGACACCCAACGTCATAACTCTTGCTACACTTCTCCGCCAATCAGCACTTCCTTCAACGATCTCCGTTGTCAACACACATCACCCTAACGTAGACACGCCCCCATAAAGGTTTCGTGGGAAAACAATCCTAAGAAAATTCGCAGACAAGACGTCGCCTATCAGACAGAATTCCTATAAAACCGTCACACACGATCGGTTCTCATGGGTCTTTGCTAAATAGAGATGAACATCAAAGGACGAATGTGTCGTATACTGATTAAAAAATTGCCATGAATTTACATTAAATGAACCACGTGTTCTTCCAAACTGGGTTTCTAACGCTAATGGTTTAACATGATACGTAAAATTAATAAAACTTGCAAACAATTGAGTGGTCATTCTCCCTATTCCTAAATAAATAAAACCATAGTCCTCTGGTGACTATATATATATATATATATATATATATATATATATATATATATATATATATATATATAAATATATATCTCCAAGGTTCGACACAAGCGGGTTTTATTTTGGCATTAATTTAACTAGAGTTGTCCGGAATACCGAGTTTGTAACATAAGCGGGGTATTCGACTTAAGCGAGTTCGACACAATGAGGTTTCACTATATAAATATATATATATATATATATATATATATATATAGAGAGAGAGAGAGAGAGAGAGAGAGAGAGATTAAAAATGGGATAGCCATGTTAGTATATAGTCGAAGTGTAGGTAAAGAGAAAGAGTGATGCCTTTTTAGATAAATTGTCTTGTTTATTGACCACCTGACGAAGAAGCCTGTGCGCTTCTAAAGATGGGGTGTTCTGAGTATTCTGCTTACAAAATAGATTTATTAATTGATTCCCGTATACTAATAAGATAAATATCCCTGTGATTATGAAGACACCAGCATAATGTGGCCTGTTGCTCCTGATATTTGAATATTCATGAATATTCATGAAGATCTCTTTGCATGACCTCTCGTGTGTTTATGTCAGCTTTATTATTTTGTGGTAGATTGGGGCATGAGGGGAAGCAATTAAGTAGGAAGATTGAAAAGTTGTCTTTTAGCGTTATCTAAAGGTAATTATAGCATAATTACGGCTAATTAGTTTGTAGGTTGGTTAGATAGGTGATAGTGAAGTGGGATGTGCCCAGTGATGCTTGTAATTTCGCTCATCCGATAAATACATTGTGTAAAGTGCCCGTGGCCGAAATTGTATTCTCCTGAGGCTGTCCGAAGATGAGGCGAGTGGGACTCGGACGTAAACCCAGCATATCGCCTATTAACCAATCACGTGCTCAAACCAGGTGCCACGTGGTAATTGTTTGTATACATTTATACACCCACGTTACCGACATCGCGCTGCAATGTACATCACCGGGTATTACGAAATATCAAACAAAATAAATAATATGCTTTATAACCGTCATATTTGTAATAAATGTTGTCAGTGCATGCTCTGTATTTGCTTCATTGACTCAATTATTGTAATTAATTAATTTGAAAATAATACTGCAATTTGAATAACTTTTCAGTTACTTTTCAATTACGTAAGAAAGAATATAAGACTACAGCTTTGGACCACAACCTAAGCCTGGTTCACCAGCAAATGCATTATCTTGGATTTCCATAACTGTGCTTATAGAGTAGTGTCTAGTTATAATCCGAAAGTAATTAAGTTTCAAGTTTATTATTAAATTATCATCAGTCAGAAGACTTCATCAGATTCATGTTCAAACCCAATTGAAGAATAACACGTCACGTAACACTATAACCATGGTGAATGCACTGGATTCTAATTTTCTTTCTTATAAATAGTTTAATTGCATAAAATTGTGATATATTAACATTCAGCATGAATATATTTATATGAATTATTCACATGAAAGGTTTGCATGAATGAGTTAAGTGGATCCATATTGTATTAAAAATTCCAGTTTTTATGACATAACATTAATCAATTTTGTGAGTAACGAAATTAGGATTTAGGAGTTGACTAATGTGTAGGATTACTGTTTAGGATTAAAGTAGTCGCTTAAAAGGTTTTCCATCATCAAAGGTTTAAACCAACAATTTTTTTTCCGCATGTGCTCTAATTTGCCCATGCCAGTGTTATCAAGAAGCAAGACATTTTTCTGATAAAGGATAATATGTGATTAAAGAATTCTAGGTAAACTGGTTTTGCACAAATGACTTCATGATAATACATGTATGTTTAAAATATAAATTACCTTGCTTTCAGATATTCTATTTTATGTCAAAACACTAATTTAGCAAATGTTTCAATGCCTGTTACTGTAAACAATATAAATAACGTTCATATATAATGATGACAGCTTTAAGGGAAAAGTATGGATATGACCATTATCAAATGATATACTATCATTAGTAAAGCTTTTGTGCACTTTAATATATGACACCAGACTGGATATCTTTTGTTAGCAGTTTTTTATTTGATAAATTTAATCAGTTGGCCTTTCGCAATGAAAGATACTTTATATGGACAATGTCTCTGTATATTATAATTTTTATCAAGAAATTGAAGTTAATTAATTACTTCTAAAAAGTAAATGTTATTCAATCATTACTTTGTAAAATTTAAGTAATTGTATTTTTAATTTGTTTTTTTTTTGAGAATTGTAATGATAACTTTTCAATGTAACTGGCCCGATCCTGTTTTTGTGCGTCTTTTTCTGAGTTAATTTGAAGTAAACCTCTGCTAGTGTTCTGCCTGACTGCAAACATCCTGGCTGCATTCATCCAGTCTATCTGCTGGTCATCCAGAAATTCCTTACGGGGCTGGTTGCATTGTGTTTTGATCGCAAGGACATATCATTGACCATGGTCCGTTGGAGTACCTACATATAGTTTCTCCTCATCAATGGCCTGTACGTTTACAGCTTATGCTTAACAAGGTTTCCTATGATGGTTTCTGTGTGACTTCACCCTGACAATGAAACACCCCTTTAGTTCTGACTGTCCAAACTATCAGTAGTATATCCGGAAACATCAAAAGGGCTGGTTGCATTGTGTTAGGATTGCAATGACTTAACAGTGACCATAGAGTGTAGACATTTACCGTGATTTAACCACAGCAGAATCATCATTAGCTTTTTCATTAGCCTAAAGGGAGAATAATGTCTAAGATGAGCGACTTTCAGTATCAGTAGGCAAATTGTTTAGGCTTTACAGATGTACGTTCCATGAATGACACTACTTCTGTAATCAATGAGATTTTGTTGATTATAAAGTGGAACCAACAGTTTGATAACATATCATAGACATGCATGGATATCATATGAACCAAGCGGGGCAAGTACATCTGTTTACCTCTGCATTTAATATAGTTAATTAGCAACCACAATATACAGTGATACGCAGCCTAACATGTTTAAACATTTTCATGCAAATAAAGTTCACATTGTGTTAAGTTTGAGTGTTCTAAATGCCCAAGTATTTAAGCTGACATCAAAGTCATTAAAAGTAATTGAAATGTAATTAATAACATTTGAAAGCTATGGAATTTTAATTGTTATTTGACATTTGAAAGTAATTGCAATTGGAAATAATTATATTTTGACGTTAATGACCCCAGCCCTGCCATGCATGGAAAAACGAATAAAAATGTACACAATACCTGGTGTTTCCCTGGCGAATGTGTATACATGGCTGCACAGAAATCATGGCAGATTTTACCAGCACTCAGAATTCCCCAACGTGTAGCTGCCATGGTAACCGTCTGAATGTGAAACACTTAATGTTAAAGTTGTATCAACCTGTAGAAGGGGGTTAATCAACAAAGTTTTACACACACACATGCACACACACACACGGGCGCCCCCCCCCCTTTCTTTTAGCTGTGATATCTCTCATTTTATCTATTTCTTTTCCAAGTTATTCGTAATTTTAATATTTTTTTTCACATATTTTCTTCGCTAGCAATTAAAGTTATCCACAGTTAATAACTTTCTAGTTCATTAGTTGGGGCTATTAGTGACTTTGTTATTCACATAGCATCCAAATGTTTCTATACTGAAGGAGTTTTCCAATATTAACCCACCACCCATTATAAAAACGCACTCGCCTGTGTGAGTTAGGCACGGCCTGCATGGTTGCCTCATAGCCGTTCTTTGGTTTACGTATTGGTTTCAGGGGCGTAGCCAGACCTGACCGTCCGGAGGAGCAAGACACAGGAGGTTTCCCGATTCTGTACTTCTTTTTTCTTCTTCCTTCCCTTTCTCCATTATCTTTTCCTTTTTCCCTTTTCTTTCCCTTCTTCCATCCCTTTCTCTCCTTCCCTCTTTCCCCTCTTTCCCTTCTTTCTTTCCTTTTATTCCTTCCCGATTTTTACCCCTTCCCATTTTTTGGAGGTCCGGGGGGTGTTAATATTTGAAAACTCCTTCAGTATAGAATGTTTGGATGCTATCTGAATTACAGAGTCATTAATAGCCCCAACTAATGAATTAGAAAGTTATTAACTGTGGATAACTTTAATTGGGGGGGGGGGGGGGGGGGGGAGGCTGCCCCGGCCACCCCACTTGTTACGCCACTGCTTGGGTTTCGGGCATTGGCGTCAATTTTTCTTCTGGGGGGGGGGGACACCCGCCGACACACACACACACACATATATACTATAAATATACCTTTTCGTCGCCTGTAAGACACATTTCAAATATATATAAATATATATATATATATATATATATACATATATATATATACTTTAATCACATTTCAAATATATTTCAATATTATATTTTACAGTAAACTCATTAATCAAGCTATCTCGACTCATTAATCGTCTATACTATATTCAAATCTATATATCATTAACAATATATATATATATATATATATATATATATATATATATATATATATAATTCTCTGAAAAGTGGAGATGGGGGTGAAAACATTGATCATATTTCCTGTCTATATTATATTCAAGTCCATATATATAATGGGGGGGGGGGGAATATACCACCCATATACTACTCGAACTTTTGGTGTGTGCTCTGTTGGGTCCGATGTACTGCCTTTACCACAAAAGTCGGCATAGTTCAATATGCGACTTTAAAATATGAATTATTTACCACGAGGATTACATTTAAACGTTGATATTTTACATTTACGTACATTTTTACCATATAGACACCAGACATCGTGGTTCAAACGACTGAATGTTCAATAATCCCGATTCGTCCATGCATTATGATTAAAGCCGATCACCCATCCCAATAAACGCTACACAAAAACGCCAGCAGTGAGAAGGCTATAACTACCACTGCTGTCAAGCTAGGTAAAAATAGTACCGCTTGACACAAGCCGGTTGAACTGAACTGTTCAAAGTTTTAAAGTGCGTTCCTAATGTTACTAAAGCCACGCTTCTGAGATAATCTTACAAGTTATAAATCGTATTTACTCTTGAGGACAGCTATACATTCAGTGGAATATTCTCGGCAATAAATGTCACATACCAGAGTATACCAGGTCGGAAACGCTGAATAAATTAAAAGTCTGAAGGAAAGTGTCATGAAAACTAAAGCTTATGAAAAAAAATATCTTAAAAAATATTTAAAGGTTAATTATCCTGATGATGAAATGCATGTTGAGAAAACACTGCATGCATGCATGGGCCGTTACAAGTTAAGAGATCACCCTATATATCTATAACATGGTCCACTACTATTACTAATAGGCCTAATAATAAATCAAATATTACGATAAAAGGTGCCCATTCACCTACCTTTTGAAAAAACAAATGTGATTTCTGGCTTCCTCTGTGTATATTTTAATGATCTAAGGGTAAATTTTGTTATGAAAAGTGATGATATAAGAGAAGTGTCCCGTATCAGAACGTTGACTGTCTCGGGGTAACCCGTTTAATACCCCCCCCCCCCGTGAAAATATCGTGATATCAAACAAACACACGGGTACAGTTTTCCCCAGTGGCCCTCTCAGTGGAACACCCGCTTGCAAACATGTAGTGGACTGTGGACCTAGTTTGGCTCTGCACATATCACAGTGTAAAAACTACATCTGTCTCTTGTGTATATTATTGTAGCAGTTAGAATTCAGCTCTTGGCTAATAGCCTTGCCATAGTGAATTTGCAATGCATTGAACTTTGAAGAATTTTATTCCTTCATGTGGGAACAGTAATGTATATACTTGTCTATATGTGATTATTTATTTATTTTAATCCAATTTTGTTTTCTGATATACACAATTTTTTAAATAATACTCCATGCATATATAATGATGTGTATTAAAATATATAACATTTAAAGTAAGTGTGAGGAAAATTGTAAGTGGGATGTTAATGTAGGTGACATGTAATTATTATTTTTTTTTTCATAAGTCTGTGTAAGCCAATACACTTATTTATCAACATTTATATGACAATGTATCACTGATGTTTACAAAATAAACATCACATATGTTTTGTCTTGATTATCATTTAAATATCATTAGAAATTGGCATTTGTGTTGCAGATCTTCTGGCTGTATGTCACTCTAACCCTCGTTCAAATGCTTGGTACTGTTCAGAAACTGTTTTAGGAAAGGCATAAGACAGGTTCAGATTCCTACATCCTTCCATCTTGGGTTTTGGTTTTGCTTGATGCAGCTACATATTTGGTCTACAAGCAGATATTTCAGTTTTATAACAATAAAATGTAAGGCTAGCATCGTGCATGGGACCTTATTTTCAAGGGGGATGGGGATCCATAATTATACATATTATATTAAATGGTTTCAGACTTGAAAGCCCATGGTTTTTGTAAAGTATGTACGTACATTTACATCAAAGCAGTGTGGTGCTAACTATTTTAGATGACTCTAACTTACCAGGCACATGGTAATACACATGGTTACATCTGATTTTTACATAAGATATTTTCATCACAAAATGATGAAATGAATATCTGGTAAATACCAAACAGGTAATTTAAAGCATGGAAAATGAAATGAATATTCACTGGCATCAACTTTGTCAACCAAGTTTCTGTGAGCGAAATAATTTTTTTTACGATTCACATGATATTCAAGCAATATATATATATATATAGTATTTGTGTTCAGATTGTGTACACATGGCATATAAAAACATCTGATATGGCCATTAGAGGTCACCAGTCCAGTCACTTTTAAGGAAATAACATTTAAAAAAGTATCTTTTTTTTCTTGTATTTGGTACAGTAATAAATAAGCAAGTGATGAGGATATCATTTATATATACAGAATATTTGCAAACATGCATTAGTTTTGTTTTTGTTTTTACAAACCTTATAAGTGTAAGAGTGGGGCGATAAGTTTACGATAATTTATACTTACTCATAGTCTATTTTGCAGCTATAGAGTACAGAAAATTTCTGCTGTGCATTAATAATTATATGCCAAATTTATTTTATTAAAAAAATATTAAGACAAAAGCGGCACATTAAACCCCTCCCTTTCTCATTTAACGGGCACTGTTTTGACGTTTTGCCGCGAGTCACATGGTATCACTTTGTTTACAAACAACCGCAATGTCTGCCATATTAATTATTGTTAAATAACGTTACCGATATGGGTTTCAATTCCGAACTGTCAGTATTACTCATCGTCATCATCAACAAATTAATGTTATATATGATATGATTTGAAAGAAAATGTGAATTATGTAAGCAAATCCTACCCTGTTTTACAGGTGATGCGTGACTCGGGTAAAATGTCGTCCTCTTGCTCGAACTAATATAAAGACTCTGGCGTCCAAGGCTTCCGTTTAGAGCGCAATGCAGCACCGGGTTGATCGTGCCGTTGCTGCAGTCTTGCAGCGCTGACATATATAGTAAACAAACAATACAAGCGCTGCAGCCTCTGGCGGGGAGAGTCTATACTCCAAGTTTGTACGGATCCGTACAAACCCTCAGACACGTATTTGCCTTGTGAAGCGTGAGGACACCAAACAAACCCTACATATTATAATATATATAGCGATGCTTAGACTCCGTTGGGACCAAAACTTTTGCTGAATGATCAGTATGTAATAAGGTATGGCTACTTACTCTCAATGAAGTCAGATATTACTTCGTCTCCATCAGAGCCTTCAAGTTGGAACAGCCAATAGGAAATTAGCATCATTGACAATACGCGATGTATGATGGGAAGGATGCTTATGAAAATATGGTCTATGCAGATGCACGGCACTGGCATTCCTTGGAAAAGCCCCCCCCCCCCTGAATTCATCTTTTGCATAGATTGCCCACCTAATTTGCATAGGATTCCTTTTCCGGCGGTGTCCAGTTGGCATGCAACAACCGAACCCTGGCAGTTCAAAGGATAAAAAACGTTTACAGGCGCACATAAAGGTGATATATCGATTTAATTTGATACATAAAAAGTTTATTACTATATATAAATACAAGATTGTTTCTCTATCACACAACAAGCAGTGGTAATTCATGTTACAGGTCCCTCCATGTACGGCAGGATGAACTCTCACCGCCAGACGGTCGGACTCCATATCACAGATAAATGGAGTCCGTATGTGGCGGACTAACCGTGACGGGCATCGGTCCCGATGCTCTCCTACATTTTGAGATCATCTGAACGTGCACACATCTCTGATTCTCTTTTTTAAGTGTTTTATATAACAGGATTTCTTGTCCTGGCAAAACTAATCTGAAATGTTCTCAGGGATATGTATGTGCAAGCGAGTATCTGGGTGCCGCCATGCCATGTCCTCGTGTACAAAGAACATGCGCCCGCTTGGACAAAAATACGGGACTTAGCAACCGTCGTTAAGGGGGCGGGCCATAGGGCCAGCCGTCGGAAAGGTCAATCGCACGAAGCAGGTTCTCGATCACCTCAATGTTTAGCCGCCGACGTCGACGCAACAGGGTTCAGGTTTCTGTTGCGTCGCCGGCCCACCAAAGGGCTAACTGGGGTTATAGCACGATACGATCTGTTACTCTTAGAAAGAAAATTAAACAAAAATATTTCCTATGGTTTACGCAAACCAATGTTCAAATAATGTTGTATGTCGAAAGGCCTGTAATAAACTGTAGTCAGCACAAGGAGAGTTTTATTTTTTTTCCCAATTGTACTCAATTATCTGTGACGTAGCACATTATGTGTGCTACGTCATCGTTCTTCTAAGTGCGACGTCCGCTATGGAGGATCCATGTGAAAAGAAGCCAGAACAATCCAATGAATTTGACGGTGTTATAAAGGCCATCGAAAATTTAACGTTGCAGAATAAACAGACTTATAGTCGGTTGGACACTGTCCTTGATATTTTGTGCGAACGTGGCACAGATTGTGCAGGATTAACGCCTGAAAACACTGATTTACCCTCAGGGAGGCGACCGCATCCAGATTGGATCCCCGGTTTCCCACATTTCACTGTGCCGAACCGGATACTCAAGGTGAGTTCGCTGCTATCCGAGACTCTCTTGCTTCTATTAAGCTACCGGCTGATCTAAAAGTAGCCGATTCCCGTCAAGGAATTAAACGTGAGGACCAGCAACATGCTGCAGTAGTAGCAAAATGTGCGCGGTATGCGGAGACGACGTTAAAATTATTGATAAAATGTGACGATGCTGCCAATGTGTCGAACGTTACATTGAAACAGTTATATGACATTCAGGTAGCTCAAATCCGATATTTACAAGAGGAACATTCGACTTTGGTCGTTCAGGGGCAGTTCGACAGAGACACTTCTTGACTTTTTCGTGCACTCCAGAAAAATTCATCAGGATTTACCCCGGCTTCGCTGACCTCATTACAGTACGCTGCGTCGATCACAGCTGCACGTGGGATCACTCAACAGGGGAGAGGAAACCCCCGTCGTGGATTCCGTGGCGGGGGCCGTATAAGAAACAGTTACGGTGCTTTTGCACAACGAGATATTCCCAGCAGAAGATACCACGTGGATGATTCCACTGGACAGTCTGACCATAGTTAAACAAGGTGCTCACCAATACCGTTGACATTTATAGCATTTTATAGTTCGTGTAATATGCCGACTGCATTATCGAAATCATGGAGCACCTGGGTTAAAATTGGTGCCCCTGAGCACGTTTTGAGTTGAATCACAGAGGGTGTATCTATACCTTTTGTTAATTCGCCTTCTTCTTGCTTCTATGAAAACCACAAGTAATCAAACAGTCAAAAGAATTTTGTGAATTCGGAAATTGAAAAATTAGTGTCTCAAGGGTGCATCTCAAAAGTTCCACAACGACCAAAATGTGTGGTACCTATTTCTTGTGTCCCGAAAAGAAATACAAAATACAGACTCATTGTTGACCTGCGCCATGTCAATGTTTTCTGTGAAACAAGAAAATTTAGATATGAAGATCTTTCTTTGTTATCTGATATTGTAAAGCCCAATGACTTACTGGTTACATTAGACTTAAAGGATGGTTTCCACCATGTTCCACTGAACAAAAATTCATCCCCGTTCTTTGGCTTCCATTGGCGGGAGAACTATTACGTGTGGAATGTTTTGCCTTTTGGTTGCAAGTTGAGTCCATATTTCTTTTGTAAAACGCTTAGACCTATAGTACAGTATTTTAGGTCTAAAGGACCTAAATATATGGATGATATTTTACTTGCGTCAGAGTGCGATCAGATTGAGGCAGATCTTGCATTTGTGCGCAGTACACTAGAATCTCTTGGCTGGAATATTAATTTAGAAAAATCAAACCTGGTACCTTCAACTAAACAGGAGTTTTTAGGATTCGTGGTCGACACTGTAGGTATTGAAGGAGTGCCGATCCTTAAGATACCTAGAAAGAAAGTTTACAAACTCCGAAGAGATATATTGCGCGCACTCTCCAAGCCCAGCATTAAGGCCAGGCGTTTGGCCCGCATTGCGGGACAGTGTATATCGATGTGCCGGGCTATTTTCCCAGGTAAACTAAAACTGAGGTCCGTATATAGGCTATTAAACAGGAAAAATTCGTGGGACAGTGAGCTTTCATGGACCACGCATTGTGTTAAAGACTTATCATGGTGGATAAGTGCCCTTTATTCTTGGAACGGACATGTGATACTTCCCCAAAAGATCGATGGACAAATGGAGACCGATGCATCCCAGTCAGGTTGGGGAAGTGTATTTCAAGGAAAGGCGGCTTCGGGCATGTGGGATACCCGAACTTCTTACAAGTCGTCGAACTACAGAGACTTTCTCACTGTACTTCTGTCAATAAAGTCTTTCAAGCGGGAAATTACCGGGAAAACTATCCAAATTTTATCAGACAACATTACAACCATAGCATACTTAAACCACCTAGGTGGTCTATGCAAGGAGCTGACAGAAGTAGCGGAAGCGATATGGGCAGAATGCCTCGAGAACAATGTGATGATATATGCAAGACATCTACCGGGCTATCAGAACGCAACAGCAGATGCATTAAGCCGCTGAGGGACCGTTACGAATTGAAGTTACACCCTCAAATATTCAATGTGTTGGACGAAAGGTGGGGACCCCATACAATAGACCGTTTTGCCTCGTTTCTGACGAGCCACCTACCTTCTTACAACAGTCGGTTCTACGACCCGTTAACCCGTGGAGTAGATGCTCTTGCACAGCTGGACTGGGCACAAAACAACAATTTCATCAATCCCCCCTTTCGTCTAATTCCGCAGGTCTTGGCCATCATTCAAAGGCAAAAGTCAACAGGAACTTTAATAGCTCCGTGGTGGCCAGCCCAAACCTGGTTTGCAAAATTGCGCGAAATGAGTGTAGTTCCGCCATTACGTCTACCACTTCCGCGAAACGTTTGCCTTGCCATCGGCAGCAAACCGGAGCCATTGAACAATCCCAAATGGCGTCTATACGCCTGGAGAATCTCTGGAAATTGAGGCTGCAAAATGCGCATTGGACTGAGAGAGCTGCCTCTCAGATATCACTTTGTCTGGCGCCATCTACTTGAAAACTTTATAATACTTATGTCAATGAATTCAAAAACTTCTGTGAATTTCATAAGTTTGATTTTCCTCCTAATTACAATATAGTTCTCTCATCATATCTATGTGAAGTTGCTGACTCGAGTCAAAAACCTAGATCAAAACTGAAGTGTGTGTGTGCCGCAATAAATGTGATTTTTGAAGCTTTAGGTTTTAATAGTAGGGTGCATGATCCTGATATTTCTAGGCTTGTAGATTCCTTGATTAAATCAAGCACTCAGCAACCGATGAAGCATTCACATGTGATGCCAGTGGAAAGGTTTAACGATCTTTTCCTGTCCTGGGGTGATAATGATTGTTTAAGCATAAAGCAGTTACGGCAAAAGGCTCTGACTTTGTTAGCCTTGGTAACGATGCTTCGGCCTTCTGATGTGGCCCCCAAGTCTGTTCATTTTGACCCAGATACACTGGGTGTACAGAAATGTATTTTTAGCACAGACCAGATAACATTTGAGTCTGACGGGTCGATGTCTATTATATTCCATGGGATCAAAAACGACACAAGCAGGTCAGGTTTCAGGGTGATAGTCAACCGTCTAAGATACCCCTGCTGAACCCAGTGAAAACGTTAGCTGATTATTTAGACCGAACTGCTGCTTTCAGGAAGGTTGGGGGTTCCCCTGTTTTCATTTCATTAAAGGCACCATACGATGGCCTGTCTGCTGCCTCTATTGCTGGTATTCTTGACGACTCCATTGTCCGAGCTGGACTGTCGCGAGACCTGTTTTCCGCGAAGTCCTTCCGGCCATCGGGGGCCACCCTAGCCGTCAGTAAGAAACATGATCCCAAAACAGTCATGAAAGTGGGTAGGTGGAAGACTAATAGTGTCTTCTACGAACATTATGTACACAGTAGAACTCCTGGCTCCTTCACTGACGACATTTTAAATACTTAAGATGTACGTACGCATAATTATATCTGTACTTTTCTTTCTCACTATTAAAGGCATTGTAATTTGTTAATAAATTTCATTATTATTATTATCAGTCTCCTTGTTGCTGACGTAGGTTTCCCACAAACTGTAGTCAGCACAAGGAGAGATTTATTTTTTTTTTCCAATTGTACTCAATTATCTGTGACGTAGCACATTATGTGTGCTACGTCATCGTTCTTCTAAGTGCGAGTTTTTTAAATGTTCTCATGATAAGTGGTCATATCATCATGATATGGATGATTGTATGTTGACACGTCGTACTATGAGGAACAAGGCATTGTAATTTGTTTAATAAATTTCATTATTATTATTATCAGTCTCCTTGTTGCTGACGTAGGTTTCCCACAAAAAATAATCATTCTGGAAAGCACGAAGCACCTGTAACATCAACAACTGATAGTATTTGTCCAGAGAGAATTGAAGCATTAACAGCCCCGGTAGACATCTTGCATTTGGTGAGTCCTGTATAAGGCTTTAGGCCTGTGTACTATTATGTTCATATTTTAACTACCTTGGTGCAAAATAGGGCTGAAAACAGAACAGTAATGTTTTCTAGTGGTCAAATATACAATACACATAGATGTACTGAACATTAATCAATGGATATATGTTAAATCTCAGAGTTGTGTATGGAGTGTTATAGTCACAGTTAACTACAGGAGCAATCTATGGACTCCACAATGCGTCAGTCACTGAAAAAAAAGCAATTGAGGAGTTCATTCTTATGGGCTACTCCTTGTTGAGTAAATGTAAGCCCATGTATACCTGATAACAATTGAGAGTGGGGAACACATCATCAAGAAAACAATAATTAAATATTTCAAGCCTCTTTGAAACATTTACTTCCTGTAATATAACTTTAAATTTGTTTACTACATCTTACATGTAAATGTTAATTATCACAGGACAAGATGTCTTATATCGCCTTCCGTGGTTTTACCATAAGGCAGTTGATTCCCATGTAAGCTTATGAAATCAAGTTCTTATTAACGAGCCTATGTGACATCTAATCTTATATGAAATTGTTCATAGATAGTCTTATAAGTATGTATATTATCAAATACAAACATTAATCTGATAACTATATAATGACGCTTGGTTCTCAGCATTATTTTTATAATAAGGCCATGCATAATACTACTACATGTAGCTTGCCATGACCTACAGCTACCTCCAAAGCCATGTGCTCTTGGCAAGATTGGTTAAGGGCATTGGTGTTAACCTACATTGAGCAAGAAAATGATTAAGTGACCCATTCCGATTCACGCTGTATTATTAAAACAAACTACAACATCTAACGAAGTGAATTAAACTTACCAGATTACTGGAAATAGTGAATCTTCACCGCACAAAATTTCACCCAATCAAGTGTAAAATTGGAATTGATAAATGGAATATAAGCAGGGCTTATTATAATTAAAACATCTCGATCACAGAAAATGAGAAAGCTCGGATATAAATCTGAAGAGTCATGTATCCGCCTTCTATATGTTACTTGGATACGTGTTAGTGTACATAAAAATTACACAAGAATCATTTAAGGAAAAGTATTTAAGTATCAGTATTTGGACTCATCCATTAATGCCACCCCTATTGTAAAGTAGGCTGGCCTACGGCCAGAACTGTTCCGGCCTCCTCACTCTTCTGCGTGCATTTGAATGATGCAGACATGGGCCACTCTGGTCAGCACTAGGTTTAGTCATTTAGACGTGTTAAGGGGTTAAAGGACAATCCACATAAGGCGAAGTTCAGTAGTCTGCCGCGACCCTTCTAGCTCCCTGTTTATCACGTGTAAATACAAGACTGGCAGTATAATATAAAGGACAGATATTTCGGCTACTTGGTTATTTAAACCTAAAATTCTGTGCTGTTTTCTATTATCAGGGGGAAAAATTCTACATTCGCGAGCGGTTGCCAGCTTTTAAATCTAATTTTTTAAGACCAGTGATTCGAACCTGCATTTTTGGCAATATTTGTTCTTCAAAATTTAAAAAAAATGAACTGCCACACATAAAGTAGTTAGGTACATAAATTAATAAGAGTGAAGATGAAGAAGACCACCCAATCCAGAAGTTCCAGGTTCCGGGAAATACTACGGTTTATGAATTTTGCGTTTGTGTCATAGGTGTCTTAGAGTACAATATTCTATCGTACGTATCAAAAAGGGCCCTAAGAGGCTGGATGAATAGATTTGATGTAGATATCATGAGAAATTGCAGTCTGTGACCTTTTAAAGAGAATTGCCATAGCATAGGTAAGCGTGGCCGCTGTTAACCGACACGAACATTTATAAAGTAGTAACGGAGACATGCCTGTACCTTATAAGATCGCTTATATTGGCAAAAACCATGAATAGCAATCAGGCTAGAAAAATTGAATTGCCCTAGTTGATAAAAAAATGGCCCTGAACGGCTTGAAATATAGAAAAGCTGTAAATGACATGAGAAATGGCCTTATGTGGCTGGAAATAGGGAACTGCTGTAGTTCAATGGCATGAAAAATTACCTCAGCGCTCGAAAGGTTCAAACATGTGTCGACATAAGGCGAACCGGTATAGTAGTAGCCTGCCGCGATAGTTTGAAAACTTTCCAATAGCGGTCAAACGAGGACTGGCTGTATAGAAATTGCCCTGAGTGGCTGGAAATAGGGAACGGCTGTAGTTCAATGACATGAAAAATGGCCTCAGCGCTCGAAAGGTTCAAACATGTGTCGACTTAAGGCGAACCTGTATAGTAGTAGCCTGCCGCGATAGTTTGAAAACTTTCCAATTGCGCTCAAAAGAGGACTGGCTGTATAACTAAAGAAATACGAAAAACTCTGCCTTCGGGCAACCAGTGTGCAAAGAATGACACAAGTGTTGCGTCAAATGATCGGACCGGAGGTAGGCCTATATTGTGAGAAAATGTACAAAAGTATTGTACTTATTGACACAGGTATGTGCCACTATTGTTTTGATGTGCATGAAATGTAGAAACTGTAGAAAATGTTACTTTGAGTGTATTTGTTCATAGTACAGAGCCAGGTAAGGCTGCATGAACTAATTTTATGGAAATGGAGCAGTGTGCTAATTAAGTTAATGTAAAATATGACGTTTAAAAGTTGTTATGTCAAGTAAGCGTTGATATGTGTATATATATATATATATATATATATATATATATATATATATATATATATATATAAATATACAGTCGAGCCCACTTTGCATATCGGTTAACAGAAAATCCCGTTTATTGTCACATAAATCTGAAATTCCAAACCATTTACTATATAAACAATGGTAAATATGACCGTTTAATATCATGGAATATTGTCATAATCCCGTTTATTGTCATGCTTGGAACCCTTGGCAATGATATATATATATATATATTGTAAGGCTCTATAAATCCTTTTTTTCACAATGCAGAACTTCATAATTGTTATGATAAAAAGGGGACAGGCAATCGTTCATTTATTAATTATTCTGATTACGTATTATATTTATATATATATATATATATATATATATATATAGATATAGATAAAGTGATTAAGTGCAGACTTTAGTTTAAAATTAACATTAAAAAAAGACAAACTTAGTAAAATATTGTTATATCGATATGTCCCATTATTAATCCATATAACAATCATTAAAATAAAAAAAAAAATTAAGTTTAGCCCATAATACAGTCTAAAAATAATAATATCGGTCTTCATTTTTGTAAATCTTTGTTAGAATCTATTATCCTGGTTTCAAGGGTTAAATATGGTGTTTGAACAAGACATAAGAATTTATAACCTTTAACAAATGTAAGCACATAAGCCTCAAAATAATAATTAAACAGATTTATCTTTAAAAAGAAATACACATCTAGGAAACTAATAAGCACACACTCGAATCTGAATACCTATATATAGGCTGACCCTGTAAAAAGTCATGAATGCGAACGCCGGCGGATTTTCTGTCATTCACTGGTAGGGACAGTAATTGGTGACATGTTTCATCTAATTTTGGGTTTGCTCCCATGTTAAAAGGCTAAGCAGACAATATTTTCATTAACTTAACCCATAAGGGAAAAGCTTATTTAAAAGTATACTATAAGATGAAAAAAATTTTAAAAGGTACATTCCATAGTTATTTTAATGCTAAAGATCATAATTTATTTAACAATTAAAATTTGATGTTAGAACAAATAAAACAATTAATTTCTCATTTTAAAATGAATTTTATCAACAGATTAAAAGCGAGAACCAAAATCCAATAACATCCACTTGTAAAAGTAGTAGTGATACCAATCTTGTAGTACGAGTCTATGAAATTAAAATAAATAAAACTAAAAACTGATAAAATTACAAATACCAAAAAAATGTATAACTCTAAGGCTCGAATGGATAACATATAATTTGATACTAAGTACAGGTGCAGAATTTGTTGTCTAAGGGCCAAGGTCAGTAGTCTTTAGATTTGAATCGTAATGGGTATTTTTGTGTGGTTAAAATGAATAATCTAAACTTTTAATGAAAACTCTTAAGTAATAAATATTACTAAATAACAAACCAGACATAGGAGTTCCCCTCTGAATAATACATATTAAATTAAAATAACCAGTCTCTCTAAGATACAGTTTAAATATATTTTAGTTGTGCCTAGAAAAATAAAGCCCCTAGTTAACACCTGACGCAACTGAAAGATGTATTTTTAAAGTCAATAAACAGCTATATGGTGAGATTCTATCACTTGATCAGTCACAGGTGCATTCACAGTGAAATAATACAAGTCACAAGTTCAAGCATATTTGTCGAGCCAAAATCCTGGTATCAGATGATGTAACACGCTATGGCCGTCATCCTTTGTGACTCTCAAACACTCATTTTATATCAGCGGTCCACAATTCACACTATATAATCCTGTATATATAAAGTCTGATATCAACTAAGCACCTGGCTTTATGTCATGTCTCTGTTTATTAAACAGTAAGCTGTCAAAACGCAGTTGCAGTAGCTTTGTGCACCTTTCGAGTGTCAGGAAGTACTGATAAGTCGAGTAATCCCAGATTAGTTAAATCTGGCTGAGTATGCGTGTTTGGTGACTTTCAAGTGTGTTTAAGGTGGCATTTTCGAAACAGGAAACATATTGAAATATTTGGGGATGCCATTAACCACCTTTTACACAGTTTAGTAATTAAACAACATAGGGCATCTAAAATAAAAAGCACATTTATATTTCTAGTAGTATACATTTTAAATTACGCGATATCAATATTAAATGTTAACAATTAAATCTATTAAAAAAAGATATGTTAATTTAGGAATTATACCCAATATATATTTGTTAGCTTGTTATTACCTAGTTCACTCTCTCGCATTAGAGGGTTGAATAAATAGTGTGATATTTAAAATAAATAGTGTGATATTTTATTCATAATTCGACCAAATGTTCTGTTGGTCTCTTTGCACACTGATACAGTATTTTTTTATTACAGCTTACGGTTTAAGGGTATTTAATTTATTCCTTTAGTATAACATGACTTGCACAACCGAATTTATTAAAACATTATTTATTAAAACATCTAATTATACTTTGAGTTTAATTGTTATTCATGCAAGTTTGCATCCATTTAGGTAATGAATTGGTATGACCTGACCGTATTCTGCATTCAACCTGTACATGATAATTGTTACATTAACCAGATCAGTGTAGCTTGTCAAACCTATAAGCTGTAAGCGGTAGTTATAAAAACAAAACCACATTGACTTTTAAGTCAGAGTTGTTTATTTCTCATATGTTGTGATATAATTTGTGTGGAATAGATACTGCGGCGTTGTTTTATTTCTTTGCAGGAGAAAGACGTACATGTTCTGCCTCCTGCACACACCAGTATGTTCAGCACAGCTACAAGTTACAACACGGGGAATACAGTTGATGTTGCCCAGCAGCAGTGCCCGTAACATATATATTTAAATATATATATATATACAATACAGTAAATAAATAATCTGCCTATGGACTTGCCACATTGTGCAAAGATAATGAAAGACATTTTTGAATGCTATATGCTCAGTATTTTTTTAGTAGGACTGTGTTATATTTTGTGCTATGCTGACACAGTGCAGCCAATTTGAACATTATGCAAAATATTTTGCAAACATTAATGTTTTACTGCTCACGTCTGGTCAGCACTAGGTTAAGTCATTTAGACGTGCTAAGGGGCTAAAGGATAATCCGCATAAGGCAAAGTTCAGTAGTCTGCCGCGACCCTTCTAGCTCCCCGTTTATCACATGTAAATACCAGCCTGGCAGTATAATATAAACACAGATATTTTGGTTACTTGGTAATTTAAAACAAAATTCTTTGTTGTTTTCTATTATTTGTGGGAAAAATCCTACAGCGACACCAGTCTTTGGGAACTGACAACCCAAGTCATTGTCAATGTTCAAAGTAAGAATCATGGCAATCCATGCATTAATTTTCAATAAACGGGAGTTTTTGCATCAAATTGTAAATTATTCCGGGGGGGGGGTACTTGTCACAGTGACCTAATTTCCGGCATGAAAAATTTGTATAGTCCTCCCTAGATATTCAGTTACAGATTTCAAAGATGTCATAAGGTGCCAGTCTTACTTACAAACGGACAGACAGAAGAGCAGCTAGACGGACGGACTACGGACGCTGAGTGATCACTATAGCTCAGCTGAGCTGAGCTAAAAATGGCATATGCTAAAATAGACTTTGAGGTTAAGCACAAAAAGGCGACGGTGAAGGTTGAGCAGCGCTAGTTCCCGTGCTCCCTCCCTGCGCCACACTGTGTTGGATCCCTCATCAGAACGCTGCATGTACTGCAGTTAAAGGTGAAAACGTTTAAATTATGATTCAGCCTTGATATAGAACAACTGCAATGCATTCTATGCTGTAATCAGTGGTATATGTGCATCCATAACGAACCTGTTTTCCAGTGTGTAACAGGAACTCTCGGCCCCAGATACACTCTGCCCAGAGACACTCGGCCCAGATGACTCTCGGCCCCTGAGGCAATCGGTCCAAGAGATACTCGGCCCCAGAGATAATCGGCCTCTAAGCAGTGCGAACAAGTGAAACTCGGCCCCGAGACCGTCGGTCCCAGAGACACTCGGCCCAGAGGACCGTCAAGCCCCGGAAAACCCCCGTTAAGACAATAATTCCCGGAATTATATTCAGTCACCCATGTACAATGGAAGTCCGTAAGGAGAATGTTAAAACAGGAGAATGTAGACAATTATAGAAAATACTTGTTATAATTAAAAAACAAACAAACATATAACCGGCTTATAGCCAATATATACAAATCGAGCTAACTGAAGAAATACAATGTTTAACTTTCATAATTGTAAACCTTAATATGTTCATTTATACTGAATTTTGGCATATCATATATATTTTGATTATTTTAAAAACCACATAAATAGATATATCACCGGATGAATTACGTATATCACAGAAATGCGTACAGTCTGATGGTAACCCTTACAATTAATCATAAAATAATAAAAATAAACAAATTTAAAAAAAAAATACAATAAACATATATACATAATTACATATTTACTTTGACATATATACAACAAACCACACTACATGCTTTAACACGGCGTTCGTAAATACTAAAAGCCAAAATCATATTCTATAGTACAATAGGTTACCATGAAAGTTAATCACTAAAACCACTGAATTTTTTTTTTGGTACAAAATAAACCAAATATATATCATACATTTATAAGTAACATATTTACATATATTTTACACTATATACAGCAAATAATATTAGAATATGACAACGGTTTACAAGCAAAATGCTCCCGGGATAAAAGTAGTGAGACTTTACCCTATTTGGGTCACTAAAACAGAAATATAATGTGAAAAGTGCTCATTGGATATAGCTTTCAAGATACAATATAGGGCCGATTTTAAAAATCCATGCAGATTTAGCGAAAATGGGTATTAATTGAGATGGTAATCTTTGTTTCTGAGCTAACAGATCTACCTCGAGACATTGTCTACTTTTTTCATATATATGCATTTAGGCTAGAGTATTGACAGAATATGCTCTGTTTAAAATATTGCAGAAATCTCTATGTTTTGGAAGTGGACAAAATACATTAACGTAGATACATTTCAAAGTGACGGCACACACTGTTATATTCATCTCAAGTCAAATGTAGCAAATTATAAATTTGAAATTGTCCGTGCCTGATATTTCCAAGGAACTGTCATGTTTTTTACCTTAAGAAACAAAGATACCTCCAAACTGTGTCAACAATCCGGATCACTTCTGTTATATTTGTGGCGAGGTAACCTTTGCATCACAAAAGCGCACTATAACTGCAATGGTGAAAAAAAACATACCATCTTTATTTTGGATTCAAAATTGATGACCAGGATAAGAGTTGGGCCCAACATAATTGTTGTAACACATGTGCAACTAATCTTCGTCAGTGGCTCCACAAGAAATGAAAACGTATGCCCTTCGCGGTTCCAATGATATGGCGAGAACCAACAGATCACAGCAGCAACTGATATATTGTATGGTTTCCCAACTGCAAAAGGAATGTCTAGAAAAAATGGACATTGCACTATCCAAATGTACCATCAGCTCTGCGCCCTGTACCTTATGGAGAAAGGACTACCAATTCCTAATCCACCAGAATCTTTCATTCTAGACTCAAATGATGATCGAGATGATGATCAGGATAAAGTTGGTCCTGAAGCGTCTACATCAGCTGATCCAAACTTCAGGATACCATATTCCTCTCCAGAACCACACCTCATATCACAGAGTGAAAAAAATGACCTGGTCAGGGATTTGTAACTGCCGAAGAGTAATGCAGAACTGTTGCCCTCCAGACTTCAACAGTGGAACCTTTTGGAGAATGATGTTAGAATCCCCACCTTCCGTGATTGCCAAAAAGATCTGGTTCAGTTTTCTCATTGGAAAGTGATTTGGTTTACTGCAATGATATTGCATGGCAGCCCTTAGCATCACTTATGACCCTAATGAATGGAGATTCTTCGTTGATTCATCCAAAACCAGTCTAAAAGCTGTTTTGCTTCACAATGGCAATATTTTGCCATCCATTCCAGTTGGCCATGCCGTCTATATTAAAGAGACATATAAAAATATGAAACAGATGCTGAGGTGTATAAAGTTTGAGCAACATCAGTAGCAGCTCTGTGGCGATTTGAAAGTTGTTGCTCTCTTGCTTGGCCTGCAGGGTGGATATACAAAGTACTGTTTTTCTCCTCTGTGAATGGGACAGCCGAGCCAGGGATTCCCATGACTACGTAAAGAAAGACTGGCCACCACGACAGTCACAGGTACCAGGAAAGAAAAATGTCAAACATCCACCCCTTGTCGACACCCAGAATATGTTGTTACCACCTTTACATATTAAGCTTGGGCTAATGAAGAACTTTGTGAAGGGTATGGATAAAACGAAAGCAGGTTTTAATTATCTCTATGAGAAGTTTCCAAGACTAAGTGAAGCTAAAATCAAAGAAGGTGTCTTCGCCGGTCCACAGATTCGGGAACTTCTAAGAGATGATACGTTTGATCGTCTCTTGCGTGGGAAGGAAAAGAAGGCAGGGACGCCTTTCGATAACTGGCAACGGAGTTTCTGGGGAAACAACAGGGGAGACAATAATGAGAAGCTGGTGGCAAACCTCCTGAAGTCATACAAAGTGCTTGGCTGCATTATGTCACTTAAGATACACTTTTTACATTCACATCTGGATTCTTTTCCCATTGAATTGTGGAGCAGTAAGTGACGAACATGGCAAACGTTTCCACCTGGACATTGCAGCTATGGATAAAATATATCAGGGAAAATGGAATGCATTTATGTTTGCTGACTACTGTTGGAATGTGTCAAGGGATGATCCTACTGCTGTGTACAAGAGACAGGCCAAAAAGCGCCGTGCAGATACTGAATAAAGCCGGAACATTGCTGTTTTATGTAATTGTTTAGCTTGTAATTTGTTACATATTCAAGCAAAATATATCATAAGCTAGTTTTAACGTAATCATTGGCAGGTTAGAACCTAAAAATTTAAGTATTTTCAAAATATGTCTTCTTTGTAATTATATAAGATATATACATCTATTGTATCATTACACCTATGTATCTTTGTAATAAAATTTTACCATTAAATATCTTTAAATCATTAGCCAACCAGCACTTGGATCATATATTTTACAATCCATCTCATCAAAGCAAGTAATAAAGATTTAGCCATTTTTATCTTTGAGCAGATATTTTCCAAAATTTTGTAGACCTTTGTTACATGGTTTTCCGGTTCTCAAGAAGAGGCAATATAAATTTACATAATCATATAGTAAAACTGATTAAAAGGTAAAATGAAAGTTAATCACTAGACACCAGAATTTTTTTTTATTAGACTTGATGGAGAAAATTTTACAAACTTAATGTATACGTAAAAGGTAGGCCAATTCTAGATTAGACAGGGAAATGTTTATAGGAGAGGGAAAAGTTGTGTTTAAGAGAGAGAGGGGGGGGGGGGGCTTGGTTATAGGAGCGATGGAGTAAACAAACAGAAGTTGAAGCATTCATATATTAAAGGGAGGGAAAGAGAACAATGAGACTTAATGTTATCTTTATATATATATCTGTGTGTGTGTGTGTCATTATTTTGACCATCGTAGAATAATGCTTTTAATTGCTTTAGTATTATACACGGTTTCACTATCTGTATATGTATATTTTGTGTAGTGTGTGTGTCTTATTTTTTTTTTTTTTTTAATTTTTATTTTGCAAAATTCAGCTTTGATTGTTTCGTGGCATTCAAGACCAAGGCACTAGGCCTACTCCATGCCGATTGGCGAATACAGGAACTCTCGGCCCCAGAGACACTCGGCCCGGAGACACTCGGCCCAAGCGACTCTCGGCCCCAAAACAGTCGGCCCAAGAGACACTCGGCCCCAGAGACACTCGGCCCCTAAGCAAGGGGACCTAGCGGCACTCGGCCCCGAAGCCGTCGGTCCCAGAGACACTCGGTGACAGGTCCGATCCAAGCCCCGGGAAACCCCTCGTTAACACAATTGTTCCTGTAGTTATCAGGATAGATCCACTCAGCATGCATGGATCGAGTAGGGCTCATCAAGTGAGGGGATAACTAGGCTCATTAATTATTACGGGAACTATTGTCTTAACGGGGGTTTCCCGGGGCTTGACGTACCTCTCGGCCGAGTGTCTCAGTTCGCACTGCTTAGAGGCGGACTGTCTCTGGGGCCGAGTGTCTCTTGGGCCGAGAGTCGCTCGGGCCTAGTCTCTCTAGGGCCGAGAGTTTCTGTATTCATTCCATTGTGACTGAAGTACACCTATCATTTCCTGCATCAGTGCGTACGGATCAAGTTTTCATCGTAAGCGTCCAAGAACGAGGTCTGTTACTGACTTAATTACTCTCATTACAAATTATGTGATTTAATACATACTCAGGGGGTGATAAAGGATTTTGGAATGGGGCGGGTGGGCGCCGGGGGGGGGGGGGGTAACTTTTTATAAAAACATTTTGAAAATTTAGGATGTAATTACACAAATCGGAGAAGTTCAAAATGTACCAAGAAGCGAAAACCGGTTCATTTATTTTCAGTATTTAGGGCTTATGTTCTATATTACCGATCTTGTAGTTTCATAATTAATACCGTTGTCATATGCCATGCAGTGTTAGCACTCACAGACCTGGTAGTGATTGTCAGTGTCGGCTATGTTTACTATGTCTTTTGTAACACTTACCATACGTTATACTTGGTATTAATTTAGATATTCCTGTATAATATTAATATTTATATTTTTGTTTTGCAATTAAAATTAATAAAAAAAAATTGTTTTAATCTTCGTTTACATTATCGGACATTAGGGCAGAATAAAAAGCCAAAAGAATAAAGGTATTAATGAAAAATCATACAAATATTCAGGCCAAAATCACAACTGCCAATTAAAGACAAGGAACCAAATGTAAACTTTACACCGTCCGCACAACATCTGAAATTAACACATGCACCAGAAACGAGACAAGTTTATGTTTACTAAAAAATAGGGACCCGTTGGGTCCCGTTGCAGAAGAAGGGTATATATTTTGCCGCGTATTGTGTGACCAGACCCGTAAAGTAGCGTCTAGTTGTCGATACAGAACCAATCTATTTACGTCTTTGTGGTAATGGGCCAACATGAAGATCAGCAATGGCGAGCGCGTGTGATGCTGCTCGGGATTCAATTGTGTGTAAGTGGAAGGGCCAAATTGGTATGCATTCTGTAATTAAGGGCATCTGACTGACGCTGATAGCAAAACTGGTCCACTGTCATGGCCCCATCTTGCGGAAGTTCTGGTATAAACATACAGACAGGACAATTTTAGAAGTAAATTAAATTACAATTTCATGTATCAAATTTGTTAGATTATTAATGCCACCCCGGCACAGCTAAACGTTTGGTCTAAAAAGGGTAACAGACGTGCGCCGACAGCCGCGTTATAGTGTACGTGAGTGTTATTTGATTGGTTCATGTGTCTTTTTTATTATTATTGAAACAGATGTGAAATTGGCTCGATGAATTTGTCTCTCTGAAAGCGTAGCTGACCGAGGATTAATAATACGGATACGATTATGGTAAGACTTGTTGCCATAAGAGTAGCGACGGTACTTGTACAATCACGTTCTTGTTGCAATCCCGATCGGGTCAGTAATCTGTTTCGGAAAGGAAAGATTGACCAAAATCAATTTTCAAAATTCAACTAACTTACAGAAAATGCCTTTGAACGAGCGATCGATTTGCCATTAAAAATACAAACTGATTTTTATTAATTACATATTAGCATTATTTAAATGGTGTACGATGAAGGTGCAAAAACTACTTTCCAGAATAATTTCAGATATAGGTCATTGTGACCCGATATAATGTACGAATCGATGCTTGCATATCAAGGTATATATATATGTGTGTGTGTGTGATTGTGTTTGCATTTCAAAAAAGAACTTTGAATGCTCAATGTGTAATATGTGTGCCTTGCTATGGAACTGAAGAATGGATTTACTACAGAAACAGGTCCATTCCTATACCTGATGGTCTAGTTAAATTCATGAATATGTCATACTGACCAGTTTTTGATCCATAGTCCCGTCTCGCTGACCATGATTTTGAAATGCTGCATATGCATTTATAATTATGCAGCCTACACCAGATTTGAAAAAAAAATCCGGCCTTGAAAATTTTTCCGTCCTCGGCCGTCTCCGGCCTGCTTTTAAGCTCTGCCACACCGTAACCGACTGTTATTAGTACTGTCACACCGTTCGGTACCTCCAAGTAACTGGCACTGACGGAGCCTGGCCACCATGGCTTTTAAGTCAAAGATGTAAGTTAGAATCACTGGCAAAACCCTCTCATTCAAATCAACCCAAGCGTCAGTGTAAATAAACATGAAACCCTTAAATTTAATATAATTCTAAAACTGGTTCTTTCGTACGTGTGATATTTTCATTTGTTTCGTATAATATGTAAGTATGAAAAATACTTGTTGAAGGACGTTTTAAAGCATTCAGTAACAATGAGCTATTTTAGTGAACAAATATTAATCTAAATTACACTATTAGAACCGTTTTCTGTTTTGTCCTTTACAGTGTGCTTTCCTTGTATAAAACTGAAATTTTATCTTTCACTTATAAAAAAAATAAAATAATTAAAATTTCACTTTTAAGATTGGTAGAAACATCGAGGAAAAACATAATAAGTTAATAATAAGCAAATGAAAAGGTTGTTTGCTGTTTTTTGGGGGCTTTAAATGACGGGCCATATTTGGCACAGCTGAGAGTCACCTGAACTATAGCGATCACTCTTTGTCCGTCGTCCGTTTGTCTGTTCGTTAACAGGGAACAAATCGTAATCACTGAATCTTAAATCTTCTTACTTGAATTCCAGGGAGACGAATGAAAAATCTCCTTGGAAACCTGAAAATTGGTCTCCCATATCCGACGAGCTATAAGGCCCAGAATAATTGAAACTTTGATATAAAAGCTCGAGTATCTAAAAAAATGATGCAATGATCACCATGTTCTATGCATGCATATTGATCTGGAGTGTATTTATCATTTCCTGCAGACTAGTGGCGCTACCTTTTTTTTCTTTCCATTTTTTATGCATTTTTTCTGTGTTATTTGGTCCTCAAAGATGCGATCGTCCGTTCACAGGGCATAAATCAGAACCGTTGGACCTAGAATTTTCTAACTTAGGTTCTAAGGATATTCAAGAAAAATCTCCTTGGAAACGTGGAATTCTAGGTCTCTGTTTCCTATATCCTCCAAGCTATAGAGCAGAATTATAAAAAAAATGATGCAAAAGCTCTAGTATCTGAAAAACTGACGCATTGATCACCGTGATTTTGCATGAATACTGATCATGGACTGTTTCATCGGTTCCTGTACACATGTAGTTTTTTTTCTAATTTTGACCGTATTTTTCTCAACTTTTTTAGACCTTCAAAGATGCGTTCGTCATTTAACAGGGCACAAATTGTAACCGTTTGACCTAGAATCTGTTTACTTGACATCCAGGAAGGTCCATGAAAAGTCTCCTTGGTGACCTGAAATTTGGTCTCTATTACATATATACGCAGAGCAATTGGGCTAGTAAGTACCCCCAAGAATAATGAAAAATTTGATACAAAAGCTACAGTATCTGAATAACTATTTCATTGATTGTTATGATTCTTTCCATGCACTCTGATCATGGAGTGTTTCTTCATTTCCAGAACACTGGTGGCAGCAAATGTAATTTCTTCTAACTTTTTAACGCATTTTTTCTCAGTTTTGGGTACCTTTAGATGAAGCAATCCGTCCGTTAACAGGGCACAAATCGTAACCGTTGACCTAGAAACTTCTAAGTGTATATCCAAGGAGGCCCTTGGCAAATCTACTTCGAAAGCTGAAATTAGGTCAGGGTGACCTTCATTTTGTGAACAACAGGCTGAAAACTGGTTTGTGCAACAAGTCAGTCAGATAGGACACACATTGTATCTGCTAGGCCTAGAATCTTCTAACTTTACTGCCAAATTAAGATCTCCTTGGAAACCTGAAATGATGTCACGGTGACCGATATCGCTAAACTATGGGCCAAAAACATGATTTCTAGCAACCTGAAAATCAAATGGGCACAAATTGTATCTGCTAGCTCCACAATGTTCAAATTTAATATACAGGGAAGTCTTGGCGATCACTATAGAAACCTTAAAATTAGGCATGGTGACCTATATTACGCGCAAAACCGTCAAACCTAGAATCTTCTGTCTTGACATCCAGGGATGTCATAAAATTCACATGGTCATTTTTACCTCAGCTGACTGTAAACAAAAATATCATGGGATTGGCTGGACATATTAACATGAAACTCTTTCTTCTTGTTGATTGCTGTTGAATGGTATACCACCTACAAAACTTAGCATTCAGATGATAAAATTCCTTTTCTGTATGTCTTCCTAATCAGCTGAGCGTCATGACCCATAGGTCATTTGTTTGTTATATAAAAGCATCATATGAAACAGGAATGCACATTTTAAAAGTAGGTATACCATGCGAAGAAAACGGTAACAAGGATTAAGATGGAGACTTGTAAAATTTAAAACAAAATTTTCGCTTACTTTAATTAAAGGGTTATTGCCAGGGATGGTACCTTAAGAAGAGCGCGGTGAACTGTCCATAAGTGTTACTGATATATTATTATTACCATCGGTCGTTCCAGGGAAACTTACTTGAGAAAAAGTTATTTTTCGTCAGGTGAATCGCCCCTTAACCTTCACCTGCGTTCATATACGCGTCGACGCCTCACAGTACACTGTTTGTCATTTCAGATTAACCATCTATTCAAGGCCGCATCCCGAGTTTAGGAAAACAGTCGATATTTTCTATTTGGAGTTTGTTTTCAAGCCCGTGGCGATAAAAGCAGGATTTACGGTGTCCCCATCATATAAGGTCATAAAGCAAGCATCTCTTTGGAATTTGCTGATATTTCCAAAGCGAATCAAAGTACATAAATCAACTGTCGATATATTCGATATCAACACTCGATATTCAGAGCTAGTGATAGGCTCCTCCATTTTTTTAGGTTGATAATATTGAACAAAGACCTGATTCCATGGGCAACGCTTGTTTTTCATCTGTTGTTAGACCATCCAGACGTTCCTGTAGGTGTAGATTAGGTTAACTTCTTAACCTCTAAACTTCACAATGGTTAAAACACTGCAAATGTTTTGAGGTGAAAAGGGTCTACTGTGTGTCAATCATATTTAACTTTTTTATTTAAGGATGTAAGCCACCGTGTTGTTGTGCCGCCAGTATGTATCATTAGTATATTGACGTAAACGTTACTGCCACTGCTGTATGGTCATGTTATCCATGTGCTCTTGATTGGTCAGGTGAGGTCCGGATACACCCCTAAACAACAACAAAGTCGATTGGTACAGCTGATTTTATTGACACAATTTCTCAGTGTTTTTATATATATATTTATATATGTGTGTGTGTGTGTTTATTAGTGAATCTGTATAATGGCTTGGTCATTTTTGGCACTGCGCCTACAATTTCGATTTTAAATTGAATGTTAGTTTAAAAGTTCCAGAATAATACTCTTTTCTAGCCAAATCCAAAAACGGAATCTTAGTTGCGAAAAACTGTGGAATAAACACAAAGATGTAAGCGATGTTTTGAGACTTTGTGCTCAATAGTTATACCAATAATTGTTACATTCGATGTGTTGTAAAATGTTCATTGCAATTTTCATATAGCAAGGGTTCTGAACTCTTATCCCTTGATAATATCTTATCCCTTGAGTAAAACCCTACACGTATTGTTGATTGACAGTGTCGAAAATATCTTGTACAACAATATTTTGAAATATTGCCTAACAGCTCTTAATTTATATAATTATATAATATATAATTAGCCGGGCAGACTAATTATATTATATAGTATGCAAAATGTCTTATAGGAACTGCTCAGTGGGCAATATAACTGAAAATTGTAATATTCTTCCCAGGTCAACATTTTCCATGGTAGATTACTATGACAAAGCTGGTTCCCTAATACAGTTATTATACAAGAATATCAACTTAATATAGAGACAATTTCTAAAAACAACTAAGGTGGCTTGACTAATAATAACATATAAAGCGATTTTGCTGTATATTTAGATATATTCCTGGTAAACGTTTTGTTGTTACTTCAAACCCTTTAGTATCTTCACCTAGGTATCTTATTTTGGGTGAAGGTGTACGGAAGTCTGCGTTGTGACCAATGTGATTTGCTCAAGGTTACATATGTTTTGGTAGTGACGTCAGGAGATACAGTACATGCATTATGTGTAAACGGTGATCCAGTGTAAAAGAATTGTTTCCAACTGCGGAAATTATGGTTGATTTAATCAAGCTAGTGAATTGCGTTTTCTATACGTAAATGTATTGTATATCAAAGAGCCCGTTTAATCTCCTGTGTTTTCTTTTATTTCATTCTGTTATCTTCTTTCTCTGCCTCATCCCTTAGTTGACGACATACCTCGTCTCCGATAGCTGCGAATTTTACAGAGTCGGAGGGAGACAACAGCGGTGATTCTTTGAGTCCTGTGAAGTATATAAATGAGTATTAATATGAAAAATAATATCTAACAATATATCAATGCCTATGTCAAATTGCGTGTCTTCTCTCCAGGTGGTAGTATAGCAACATTTTTGACATACTAGTGTGCGTTAGGACTACAATTTTGTATTTTGAACATTACAGTGGTGTTGTTTGATTAGAAAGCCGAAACGGGAATTCCTTACATGCCTTGCTGAATGAAGTAACTAAAATATAATGTATGTTGTTAAGATAGAAGGGAAAACCTGACAGATTCGTTTCAAAGCAGTCGCTTTATGTTTGATTAGCCAATAACCGTATTTTAAAACCCGACAGCTAAGGGCGAGGCCAGTATGAAGTGCTTTTGTGTAGTGCTTTGGTCGTTTAGCTGTTTACCAAACATTACTCGTAATTGTTGTGTATGACTTAAACACGATAGTCTCCTTCACAAGAATTGGTTGTCTGTGTATTTAGATACACCTTATTCCATAAACGTGGTAAATAAGAAAGATATGTCGACTTACCTTTCTGAAGACATTCTCTGACATGTTCCTGTACATAAGCAACAGCACTGCTAGACTCAAAATTAAACTCATAGTTTGTTTCTTGGCGGGGCACTTCAAACTCTCCGGCACTGGTTATTGATTTTGAAGGTGCGAAAAATTCTGTCAACTTAAATACATCATCAAGGGAACGTGAGTATTTATCTTATATTATATTCTTCATTAAAGGTATATTCACTCAGGTACTGATTGCTAATGTAACGCTGTCATCTGAGAGAGGAAATGGATATAAGATAAGCGATCGTAAATTGAGCATTATGATCGCCACGTATGAATAAATGACACTATAAATATAGGTACTAGTGTCACTACATCGTACATATTATCATGTACCTTTATCCATCCTTTGGTTCCGTATATCATAACTTCTTGGTTTAGTTCCTGAATACTGCTGGTTAAAACAGTGGCAAATTTGTCATTGTCAAAATGGAGAGTCACTGTAGCGGTCAAATCTGCTCCTTGTTTGAAAAAAAAAACTTATCTAAACATGACGCATTAAGATGTAATTTTACTGAATATTAATGATATAAGTCAAACACAGTTTATATCTTGATTGCAATCAGAAAGCACGTTCTTAAACGTTTAACCACTAAATTATAAAAAATAAAGATATATCTTTTGTTTAATACTTGTCCTCAATGAGGACAGCCAATAAATGTACACTTAATTTATTATTATATAAAGAGATATCGATTATGCTCAAAATATACCCTAGAAGTTTGTTTTAACATTCTTAAAAAACACAATTATGGATTTAAAACCAATCAGACAAAAAGCCTACTAAGATGGTTGAACCTGGCAAGAAGCACCGACAGATATCAGATAGTACAAGTATGATCTTTAGTTCTGGCATAACACGTTGCAATTGAGGAAGTGATAAAAAGGTTTCCTTGACAATAACATCAAGTTATTGTTGCAATAACATCAAGTTATTGTTGCAGTTTTGATTAAGCAAAATGCAAGTTTCTGAGACCCACCGTCCCCCACCAAATTAATTTACTAGAATTATTTTGTAACATGTAGTATATTGAAAAATCAGTATTACTTTTACGTTCTTATAGATATGAAAGTTCAGACTGACTATTATGTCGCTTATGTGTATTTTACCGGGTTTAATGAGAATATTATACTAAATATTAGTTCAAAAATAAGAAAATTAGCAAAGGATGAATGCACCCAATTCCGCAAAGAGATGCACAAGAGTCACCTGTTTGTCATATTGATAAAATGTTGGTCTCAGTTAAAGTGTGTGATATCAATTTTTTAAAACTTAACCGGGTGTATGAACAGGCGGACGCGAAACAAAGAATAAGTGCAGTATATCTTAAATAGCCAAATATATTGCCTGGAAAAGGGATCCCATGTAGTGCACTAAATTCTTTTCTACTTCCGGTAAAATCTTGTAAGTATTCTTGTCTTGTAAGTCCTGTAGGTCTTTTGGGATAAGACGTCCACCGATTATCCGATGATTACACTAAAAATATGAACCTTGAAAGAAGGAGAACGGTGGACAAAGGCCACTGTTTTCATCCTACCCTTGATTTTCGTCCATCATGTTACAAAACAAGAAAATGTACTATTCACCTGTTTGTGGATGAACGGTCCCAGTGGCCACGATTTTCCTTGGTTCTCTTTGAAATACATTCTGTGGTATAGCTCCGATGTACCTTGCACCCAGTTGAAAAAAGCCAGCTTCGAAATCTTCCCGTTCAAAATACCCAGCCATATCGTAACCGACTGTTACTGTAACCACTTTCGGATCTCCGATGTTGGCTAGCTCTTCTCGCAACTTATCATACACTGGTACAAATTGGTTCCTAATTCCCTGTGTAAATATATATATATATATATATATATATATATATATATATATATATATAGAGAGAGAGAGAGAGAGAGAGAGAGGGAGAGACATTGTCATATACAGCTGGAAAAAGTTGTAACAAAAAACTAATTACAAAAATGATTACTAGTACCTCGAATGTTTAACAGAAAATGAGATACATGATTTTATATCAGGCGCATCGTGTAACGTGGAAAGGAGCAGTGTGATTTAGCTAGCTATATATATATATATATATATATATATATATATATATATATATATATATATATATATATATATATATATGACAATTCCTCAGCGAATCAATCCATATATCGGTTAACATGACTAATGGTAAAACAGGGCATGTTAAATTGAAAGTACAAAATGGCGCCAAACACACCAGAAAAGAGATGAAATTATCACCAATTTGCATTCACTGCACTTATCATTGGAAGCTTCAATTATTCGTGAAATGCCTGAACCAATATAATATCCCATTTTAAGTTAGCTTGCATATATATGTAGCATAGTATTAATGCGAGAGAGAGAGAGAGAGAGAGAGAGAGAGAGACAGAGACAGAGAGACACACGTATGGTCACTGATTGTTAGTGTAATTAACCACGACCTATCCACGAAAACTTACCTCAATGAGGAAAAGATTTTTTACTTTCGCCAACGCGGCTACCTCTTTAGCTTCGCTCTCATTCATACACATTGGAGTTTCACAATACACAGGTTTCCCGGCATTTAAGGCCATTGCACAGGTTTCTTTGTGACACTTACTGATTGTCCCAACATAAATTATATCTGAAATATAGTGTATCAGAGTCTTACAATAGAATAATTTTGAATGTAGGGGTTTCCCTTTATTGCCGTCGCACATATTGTTGCAACCTTTTGCTTTCTTTTTGTTATTGTATAGTATAATTCTTTTTTTTCCAAAGTTTTCTTTTTAATGTTACCGGAGTGTCGCAAAGTATTTGAGATTATCAAGGCCCCATGTTTCAGCTTTTGCATTTTATGGAAACAAATTCGTCTATTGCACACACACCTGACGGAAAAGATACCGCAAAGATCATATATAACTATCCTTACATATATGGGCATAACTTGAAATTAATGATCTTAAGCCAAACCTATATTTACCGATGTCTTCGTCGTTCACCAAGTCCTGGTAATTGTCGTAATACCTTGGAATGTTGAACTTCTCGGCAAACTTTCTCGCACGTTCCTTGTCACTTGATGTGCCTACCGCTGATATCTGTGTCAGCGCACAACAAAAACACAATTCAGGTAGTAATTTAAATTGTGATGTCCCGGATTCAGATACTGGTATCAACATATATATTTGAATATGTTGGGCTTTATCACTGGCTGAGAGATGTGAAGTTTTCAAATATAACGCTGCAGCTGATGGGCTTTTACACTTATGTTTCAAACATAACACTGCAGGTTGTAACATTAACATAATAAAATGTTTTATAATTATCACAAAATGACTGACAAATAGAACAATCTTCAGGTTTTGTCACGGTTATCCAAACATGTTAAGGGGTTAAGCAACCATTTCTGATTTACCAAAAATCAGATGACTTTCTGGTAGAAAGACATTTTCAAGAACTGTTGCTGGTCAAAACTCTTTACAAAATTATGAATGAAAACCTGGAATTTAAACGTGAGTTACAGAGAGAATGAAAAACCACGGCATATGTACAGTTGTGACAGGTTGTTACAAATAAACATAACACAAAAATGGTAACATCAGAACGACAAGCTTGCTTTTAGCGACTCGTTATCCTTTGTAGAACATGTTCCTTACAGTCAGTCCCTTGATCGGAGACAGACATGCTTTAATAATAACAAATCGCGTTCTTTCATGAATGCATAAAGTTTAAGAAACATATATCTGACAAACAGGGTCACACAAATTAATACACCAACTGAAAGGGGAGAGAAGTGCGACAAAAAATAAATTTTAAATACTTATATATATGAACATAATTTAATGTTAGAGTTAACAAGTAGGAGTGGTTCCATTAGCAGGGGTTCCCTTTACGTACTTCTTCTTGATATATAATTAAGTGATAAACACTATACCTTGTGTTTCCCTGGGGAATGCGTACGCATTGCTGCACAGAAATCATTGCACATTTTCCCAGCACCCAGGATTCCCCATCTCGTTGCTGCCATGACAATAAACTGGAGATCAAAGTGAAAAAATATTGGCCTAAACTACCTTTTAGTCCTCACGGTGTATGGGTTAATTTCGAGCAACATTATCATATCGGTTAATAATATGTTATTAATTATACATAGGTTGAATGCCATCATTGGTCATTATTCGAATTGATCATGCACCAGTAGTCTCTCCGAGAGCCTTCATAACAAAACAACAAGGGAATATGTGTATGGAGAAGGTTACAACGGCTCTCATTGGTGTATGGAGAAACATACAATGGTTCTCATTGGCCATGATTGGTACGATTGATCTTTCATACTGGCTGACTCAGGAGAACCCTTCAAATGACTCAGCTCTAATAATTAAAATCCACACACATGGTCCCTGACATTACACGGATATATATGCAACATAATATTTTTTTTATTATTTTTGAAGTAGTTTGTGAGTTTTATAAACAAATACATGGGCACATCATTTTAGGGGATTCTCAGCATGAGATCACTGGCCGGGGTGACCTGGCTATAATTTATGCCCCTCACAAGCCAATCGAAATATTTCTTAAAAACAGATGGCGTCCAAAGACAAACGCATCGGTTGTAGACATGGATTCACTTTATTAGAACCCGGAGCCATGTTATCCGTACAAATGCGGCTGGCTTGAACAAAAAGACGGCTGACTTTAGTAGTAGGCCGTGTTCGTGCAAAATGTTTAAACTGACATGAAAGACTATTTATACGACAATGTTATACAAAGAACTCGTTTTATTTACAGAAGTCATCTATATAACAATGTTACATATAGTATTAATCTTACATTAAACTAATTTCTGATTGTATATCGAGTGTAATTTATTCGGGTTGTTCCTTTAGAGAAGTAATGTCATACCTAAACAATCAAACCTCTCCTTTCAGCGACAAGAATCGAAAAATATTAACAAAACCTGAACATTCCTTTTGGTTAGTTTTAATTGAAAAAAAAACTTGTTTAATTTTTTTTCTCAAGCCAAAATTAGATGCACCAAATCGGCTTACGTTGGCTTAATGAAATGTCAGCGGGTCCTGATGATTAACTCGGCTGGGGTCAGCTTGATCTTAACTCGGGTCGAGCTGGCACAAAATTGTGGCAGCCCAGGGATTTGCACTCAATATTAGAGACTTACGCATCAGTTGTTATAGGTTTCCAGACCCGTTTGTAGGGGAGTTATCAGTACACGGATGATTTTGAATAACACTTGTAGACTGGAATAAGCCAGCGTTGGTAAAACGATAGGGACAATCGACAAACGACAAAAACGTTAAATTGTTTTAAAAGGGAGTATTTTAAGTGTGGTTAACAAATAGCAGTTTGTTTATAGATATTAGCTGCTCTGTATGGTCCCTACAAATTGTTATAATCATTTCACCATTATGGGGAATTAACGCAGTAGACAGTTTTGAATTACCCGAACTGTTTGAGAGTCATATGCTTTAATCAGGCTGTAATTCTTTGCTCTAACGCGTTAGTTTTCCAGTTGGCTACTAAAAAGGCGTTTACCAAAACGTGATCCGATACATTGATGGACTCAGTGCGCCTCTAATCACAAGCCCTGTATGGTCAATTCCTAATATTTGCATATCAGGGTGCAACAAGACTTTGCGGACCTTTCATTTACATATAAGTATGCCCCACTTCAGGAGAAGGAAGGACACCATTGCTTTGGGAATGCTATACGCGTCACAATATATAGGCAAATCGACTAAATCCGTATGGTCACAATCGCACTGAAATCATGTATTCTTGAAAGTTGGGCAAATCGATTTTGGAGTATCTATAGATACACACACCATAACAGTTTGAAACCAAATGATTGTTTCGTTCAAGTTGTTTACAAGTTGTTTAAAGGAACACGCGTAGTTAACCATATTCCGAGAATACCAATTTCAAGGAAATACCTTTTAATTGACATTTCAAATTCGAATGCTTCAAAAATGTAACTTTTCTGTTCTTACAACAAAACACAAGTATCTAATCTGCCCTGAAACAATTGTAATCCAACATATCTGAACGCTGTACATTACCCATAATTTATACCTTCGCCGCTGGTGTATTTAGAAGCCCCAGTGAATTGTGGGAAACACCTTGACTTGGGCATCCCAGAGCAGACATTTTCAGCGCTTATCACCCAAAATCAGGGCTTATCATTGTGTATAAGGAAAATATTTTTAAAAATGATTTTTAAAGTGATAAAACACTGTCCAAGCAGCATTATACATACGGATTTGATAAACAAATCTTTGTTATTTTATTAATACGACACTTCTAGCCTAAGTATTATTAATTTATAGTTAAGAGGATTGTTTTCAGTTTTTTAATGCATATTATAGACTCTCATACCGCTAGTACTATTTTAAAATAATAGCTCATACTCCCACTTTGTTCACCTCCCATCGACCAGTTATGATATGCTTTTCCCTTTGCGAGCAAAACGGATACCTGCCAAGCAAGGACTGCACCAAAGCAACCAATGTTCTGACATTTTGCCTACACCTCATTGCACAGGGGCTAATCTCTCGGGATAGCGTGCCGGTATGCTTTCATTTTAAACAGAACTTGATGGTAAACATGACCTGTTCAAAAAGAGGAGCGGGAGACATGCCGCCACCAACGAAGGGGAGGCATAGTACTGGATGGCATGATCCGGATGTTAATAGTTTATCGTTAAGTTAGACGTTATTCTTTGCAAATAACCAGCGTGACTTGCCGGTTAATATTTCTTCCATAACCTTAGTTTGTCATAATCACACACAGTAAACGCTGCTCTGATAGCTGGATCGAGAGTCAATTCGTCGTTATCAGTGTTGGGTACCTCGGCAACCAGTCATTTCAAATTAATGTAAAAGCATAATTTTTGGTATCAAATTAAAGAATAGGTTCTAATTGACAACTATAAAGTCCAAGTGGATAACTATCAGTCTACTGGGGGATGCTCTAAATCTTGATGAATATCAAATATAATAGTGCAAGTGGACAAAGGTCAGCCCACCTCCACTAGGGGGCGTTTGTGACTGAAATAGCGGAGAAATAAAAAAGTGCCTTATCATTCAAATAGTGGTATATATGAGTACCAACGTTGCGTGTATTTTATCTTAAAACCTATGAAAAAACAACATATTGCGACCATTTTTATTTTCAAGATGTTTCACACGGTGCCTTATCCCGATGTTTTCTTTTTATTGTAAAGAAAACTGAAAATATATCTCATTGATGATGTTTACATCATGTTACTTCGGGCTTTACTTTTGCAATATATCGATGACTGCTAGATGTCAAGAGGGGAACCGGTAGCGTGTAATAAATACGCCTGACATCACTCGAAAGACCAGTTTCGTGAGGCGGTGATGCAAGGCGCTTTCTTTTTCCCTTAGTTTACAGGGAGATGCAGCTGGAGTTTCAGAGGTACAGACATGTGAGACAATGTTTTGTTGGTAAAACCAAAGAGCCTTCTAGACATATCAACGGTGTTTAGGAGGCACTTGTATCAGATCGTTTACCCACTTGAATATGCAAGCGGTTCGTAAGAATTTGAATATAAACCAGTGTAGTTTAAACACCTGCAGCCATTTATGTTGACGTAAGTTATGAATGTACACATCCCTGTGTTTCTGTAGACATCTTTATTACTTGACCAAGTGTTAATAACATTTAAATATTCATCTACATTCAAATTACGTTTAAGGCATTTTCAGCAATTAACGGCCTGTCCGTGGTAAATAGGCACCTAAAATAAGGAAAAGCAATTGGATTAAGATAAAATATACTAAAACGACGGTGGAGGAGGGATGCTCCAGTCGAAAATCAGTTATAAAAAGGTGGGAGTACCTGTCCTAAGTGTGATTATACAGAGAGAGCACGTTTAATATTTCTCTCAGAAGAATTGCTTCAGCTGAATCGACTGGGGCAGTCTATAATGTGACCTCTCCCTACGTTAGATTCTAGAAAGATCAAGATTATAAGAGCAAAAGCAGCTTAAAGCAGCATTTCCACGGCAAGTATATGCGTATATATGTGAAAAAATAGGTGCGTGTTCCATGAGCTCGTATATGCGAATATGCGAGAACTATCAGACGTATATATTTGTACAATGGATCAAGCAGGCCTTCCACAAAAAGATTGTGAAATGATGTCATTTTATCCGGAGTCCCTGATTTCACGCAGACCCTATGCGTGAAATTCGCTCCTGTGTCGATTTTCACGCAAATACGTACATACGCATGTACGCTGACGGACACATGGAAACACCCCAGTTACAAAATCATATGAGCGATTTTTTACGCATATACGCATATAAACGCACATGGAAACGCTGCTTAACAATAAATTTGCTCTGCATGTTCTTCCTGTCACGTCGGACCAGCATCCTTTAGGGTAAACATGTTACAATGTATCAGAGCTATTAACAAAGTTCACCAAGATTTATCAACGGGATTGTTTCTGGTCCAGAGGCAGTTTTAAAGCGCCCTTGTTGCATAGTTTAAATACTGTTAAAAACAGAAGAAGATTATGTTTTCAGTAACAAAAACAATTTACCTTATTGCATGGCCTTTCAAATATTTGTATATTACTAATTAGTGCCTCTCATAAGATAAATTTCTTTTACATAAACTAAATTTGCCTTTATACAAGTTTTGTATACGAGGATTCTAGTTTCCTACGCCCGATGTATGAAGTAATGTTTAACAGAAAATATCTAATAAGACACGATATATATTATTTCTAAAGTAATATATAACGCATTAATGTTGTTTCACGATTTTATGTGACATATTGTAATGTATGTCGTGGATATTATTATAAAGATGTAAATATAGTCACCCTTTTCTGGAGCCCAAGGGAAAAGGTTGCCCTTACCAAGTGACGACCGGGTTGCTTTTGGTTCAACGTGGAAATGTAGATATTGTGTGGTTTTGATGGCGCATTCAACTTATCAGTACTCAGGCTCACAACAAATCACAAGTCAGCGGTTTAAACAACAAGAGTATATTAAAATAACATAAATAATAGAGTGTTCAAAGTCTACTACCAGATCGGTTCCCAGCCTGTTACGCCTCACTAGATACCCTCGTATTAACTAAATAATAACTTAATAATAAGCACAGTCCCTTACAGCCTCTAGATCTCGTGGACTTGTGATTACGGACACGGCTGCAGCATCTCACTGGACACCAGCGGAGGGAGGCGGGGAACTGTCGGTTTTCCCGATGCCCTGTACTTAAGCTTATGGGATTTTTTGGATTTCCGCGGAGACGTTTCCCTGAGAAAAAAATGGCGGGAGGTGCCAGCAAATTGCTAGCAATTTGCGAACTGGGAGACCAGGAGAGAGGGGGCCTGACTGTCAAAGTAGCAATTTGCTAGCAAATTGCGGATTTACCAGAATAAAAAAATTGGCAGGGGAATATCCGCAAATTGCTAGCAATTTGCGACCTGGGCGCCAAGGAAAGAGGGGCCTGCCTGTCAAAGTGGCAATTTGCTAGCAATTTGCGGATTTACCAGGGAAAAAAAATGACCGGGGGGTATCGGCAACTTGCTAGCAATTTGCGACCTGGGCGCCCAGGAGAGAGGGGGCCTGATTGGCCTGGGGGTATCGGCAAATTGCCAGCAATTTGCGACCTGAGCGACAAGGAGAGTAGGGGCCAGGCTGTCAAAGTAGCAATTTGCTAGCAATTTGCGGATTTACTAGAAAAAAAATTGGCCTGGGGGTATCGGAAATTGCTAGCAATTTGCGACCTGGGCGCCCAGGAGAGAGGGGGCCTGGTTGTCAAAGTAGCAATTTGCTAGCAATTTGCGGATTTACCAGAAAAAAAAATTGGCGACCTGAGCGACCAGGAGAAGAGGCCTGGTTGTCAAAGTAGCAATTTGCTAGCAATTTGCGGATTTTCCAGAAAAAAAAATTGGCCGGGGGGTATCGGCAAATTGCTAGCAATTTGCGACCTGGGCGCCCATGAGAGAGGGGGCCTGGTTGTCAAAGTAGCAATTTGCTAGCTATTTGCGGATTTTCCAGAAAAAAAAAATTGGCCGGGGGGTATCGGCAAATTGCTAGCAATTTGCGACCTGGGAGCCCATGAGAGAGGGGGCCTGGTTGTCAAAGTAGCAATTTGCTAGCAATTTGCGGATTTTCCAGAAAAAAAAAATATTGGCCGGGGGGTATCGGCAAATGGCTAGCAATTTGCGACCTGGGCGCCCATGAGAGAGGGGGCCTGGTTGTCAAAGTAGCAATTTGCTAGCAATTTGCTAGCAATTTGCGGAATTTCCAGAAAAAAAGAAAAATTGGCCGGGGGTTATCCGCAAATTGCTAGCAATTTGCGACCTGAGCGACAAGGAGAGAAGGGGTCTGGTTGTCAAAGTAGCAATTTGCTAGCAATTTGCGGATTTACCAGAAAAAAAAATTGGCGACTTGAGCGACCAGGAGAAGGGGGCTGGTTGTCAAAGTAGCAATTTGCTAGCAATTTGCGGATTTACCAGAAAAAAAAAAAAAATTGGCCAGGGGGTATCCGCAAAACGCTAGCAATTTGCGACCTGAGCGACCAGGAGAGAGGGGGCCTGGTTGTCAAAGTAGCAATTTGCTAGCAATTTGCGGATTTACCAGAAAAAAAAATTGGCGACCTGAGCGACCAGGAGAACGGCCTGGTTGTCAAAGTAGCAATTTGCTAGCAATTTGAGGATTTAACAGAAAAAAAAATTGGTCGGGGGGTATCCGCAAATTGCTAGCAATTTGCGACCTGGGCGACCAGGAAAGAGGGGGCCTGGCTGTCAAAGTAGCAATTTGCTAGCAATTTGCGGATTTAACAGAAAAAACAAATTGGTCGGGGGGTATCCGCAAATTGCTAGCAATTTGCGACCTGGGCGCCCAGGAGAGAGGGGGCCTTGCTGTCAAAGTAGCAATTTGCTAGCAATTTGCGGAATTTCCAGAAAAAAAAATTGGCGACCTGAGCGACCAGGAGAAGGGGCCTGGTTGTCAAAGTAGCAATTTGCTAGCAATTTGCGGATTTAACAGAAAAAACAAATTGGTCGGGGGGTATCCGCAAATTGCTAGCAATTTGCGACCTGGGCGCCCAGGAGAGAGGGGGCCTTGCTGTCAAAGTAGCAATTTGCTAGCAATTTGCGGAATTTCCAGAAAAAAAAAAAATTGGCCGGGGGGTATCCGCAAATTGCTAGCAATTTGCGACCTGAGCGACAAAGAGAGAAGGGGTCTGGTTGTCAAAGTAGCAATTTGCTAGCAATTTGCGGATTTACCAGAAAAAAAAAAAAAAAATTGGCCAGGGGGTATCCGCAAATTGCTAGCAATTTGCGACCTGAGAGACCAGGAGAGAGGGGGCCTGGTTGTCAAAGTAGCAATTTGCTAGCAATTTGCGGATTTACCAGAAAAAAAAAATTGGCGACCTCAGCGACCAGGAGAAGGGGCCTGGTTGTCAAAGTAGCAATTTGCTAGCAATTTGCGGATTTCCCAGAAAAAAAAAAATTGGCCTTGGGGTATCGGCAAATTGCTAGCAATTTGCGACCTGGGCGCCCATGAGAGAGGGGGCCTGGTTGTCAAAGTAGTAATTTGCTAGCAATTTGCGGATTTTCCAGAAAAAAAAAATTGGCCGGGGGGTATCGGCAAATTGCTAGCAATTTGCGATCTGGGCGCCCATGAGAGAGGGGGCCTGGTTGTCAAAGTAGCAATTTGCTAGCAATTTGCGGATTTTCCAGAAAAAAAAAAATTGGCCGGGGGGTATCGGCAAATGGCTAGCAATTTGCGACCTGGGCGCCCATGAGAGAGGGGGCCTGGTTGTCAAAGTAGCAATTTGCTAGCAATTTGCTAGCAATTTGCGGAATTTCCAGAAAAAAAGAAAAATTGGCCGGGGGTTATCCGCAAATTGCTAGCAATTTGCGACCTGAGCGACAAGGAGAGAAGGGGTCTGGTTGTCAAAGTAGCAATTTGCTAGCAATTTGCGGATTTACCAGAAAAAAAAATTGGCGACTTGAGCGACCAGGAGAAGGGGGCTGGTTGTCAAAGTAGCAATTTGCTAGCAATTTGCGGATTTACCAGAAAAAAAAAAAAATTGGCCAGGGGGTATCCGCAAAACGCTAGCAATTTGCGACCTGAGCGACCAGGAGAGAGGGGGCCTGGTTGTCAAAGTAGCAATTTGCAAGCAATTTGCGGATTTACCAGAAAAAAAAATTGGCGACCTGAGCGACCAGGAGAACGGCCTGGTTGTCAAAGTAGCAATTTGCTAGCAATTTGAGGATTTAACAGAAAAAAAAATTGGTCGGGGGGTATCCGCAAATTGCTAGCAATTTGCGACCTGGGCGACCAGGAAAGAGGGGGCCTGGCTGTCAAAGTAGCAATTTGCTAGCAATTTGCGGATTTAACAGAAAAAACAAATTGGTCGGGGGGTATCCGCAAATTGCTAGCAATTTGCGACCTGGGCGCCCAGGAGAGAGGGGGCCTTGCTGTCAAAGTAGCAATTTGCTAGCAATTTGCGGAATTTCCAGAAAAAAAAATTGGCGACCTGAGCGACCAGGAGAAGGGGCCTGGTTGTCAAAGTAGCAATTTGCTAGCAATTTGCGGATTTAACAGAAAAAACAAATTGGTCGGGGGGTATCCGCAAATTGCTAGCAATTTGCGACCTGGGCGCCCAGGAGAGAGGGGGCCTTGCTGTCAAAGTAGCAATTTGCTAGCAATTTGCGGAATTTCCAGAAAAAAAAATTGGCGACCTGAGCGACCAGGAGAAGGGGCCTGGTTGTCAAAGTAGCAATTTGCTAGCAATTTGCGGATTTAACAGAAAAAACAAATTGGTCGGGGGGTATCCGCAAATTGCTAGCAATTTGCGACCTGGGCGCCCAGGAAAGAGGGGGCCTTGCTGTCAAAGAAGCAATTTGCTAGCAATTTGCGGAATTTCCAGAAAAAAAAAAAATTGGCCGGGGGGTATCCGAAAATTGCTAGCAATTTGCGACCTGAGCGACAAAGAGAGAAGGGGTCTGGTTGTCAAAGTAGCAATTTGCTAGCAATTTGCGGATTTACCAGAAAAAAAAAAAAAAAATTGGCCAGGGGGTATCCGCAAATTGCTAGCAATTTGCGACCTGAGAGACCAGGAGAGAGGGGGCCTGGTTGTCAAAGTAGCAATTTGCTAGCAATTTGCGGATTTACCAGAAAAAAAAAATTGGCGACCTCAGCGACCAGGAGAAGTGGCCTGGTTGTCAAAGTAGCAATTTGCTAGCAATTTGCGGATTTCCCAGAAAAAAAAAAATTGGCCTGGGGGTATCGGCAAATTGCTAGCAATTTGCGACCTGGGCGCCCATGAGAGAGGGGGCCTGGTTGTCAAAGTAGTAATTTGCTAGCAATTTGCGGATTTTCCAGAAAAAAAAAATTGGCCGGGGGGTATCGGCAAATTGCTAGCAATTTGCGATCTGGGCGCCCATGAGAGAGGGGGCCTGGTTGTCAAAGTAGTAATTTGCTAGCAATTTGCGGATTTTCCAGAAAAAAAAAAATTGGCCGGGGGGTATCGGCAAATTGCTAGCAATTTGCGATCTGGGCGCCCATGAGAGAGGGGGCCTGGTTGTCAAAGTAGCAATTTGCTAGCAATTTGCGGAATTTCCAGAAAAAAAAATTGGCGACCTGAGCGACCAGGAGAAGGGGCCTGGTTGTCAAAGTAGCAATTTGCTAGCAATTTGCGGATTTAACAGAAAAAACAAATTGGTCGAGGGGTATCCGCAAATTGCTAGCAATTTGCGACCTGGGCGCCCAGGAGAGAGGGGGCCTTGCTGTCAAAGTAGCAATTTGCTAGCAATTTGCGGAATTTCCAGAAAAAAAAAAAAATTGGCCGGGGGGTATCCGCAAATTGCTAGCAATTTGCGACCTGAGCGACAAAGAGAGAAGGGGTCTGGTTGTCAAAGTAGCAATTTGCTAGCAATTTGCGGATTTACCAGAAAAAAAAAAAAATTGGCCAGGGGGTATCCGCAAATTGCTAGCAATTTGCGACCTGAGAGACCAGGAGAGAGGGGGCCTGGTTGTCAAAGTAGCAATTTGCTAGCAATTTGCGGATTTACCAGAAAAAAAAAATTGGCGACCTCAGCGACCAGGAGAAGGGGCCTGGTTGTCAAAGTAGCAATTTGCTAGCAATTTGCGGATTTCCCAGAAAAAAAAAAATTGGCCTGGGGGTATCGGCAAATTGCTAGCAATTTGCGACCTGGGCGCCCATGAGAGAGGGGGCCTGGTTGTCAAAGTAGTAATTTGCTAGCAATTTGCGGATTTTCCAAAAAAAAAAAATTGGCCGGGGGGTATCGGCAAATTGCTAGCAATTTGCGATCTGGGCGCCCATGAGAGAGGGGGCCTGGTTGTCAAAGTAGCAATTTGCTAGCAATTTGCGGATTTTCCAGAAAAAAAAAAAATTGGCCGGGGGGTATCGGCAAATTGCTAGCAATTTGCGATCTGGGCGCCCATGAGAGAGGGGGCCTGGTTGTCAAAGTAGCAATTTGCTAGCAATTTGCGGAATTTCCAGAAAAAAAAAAATTGGCCGGGGGGTATCCGCAAATTGCTAGCAATTTGCGACCTGAGCAACAAGGAGAGAAGGGGTCTGGTTGTCAAAGTAGCAATTTGCTAGCAATTTGCGGATTTACCAGAAAAAAAAAAAATTGGCCAGGGGGTATCCGCGAATTGCTAGCAATTTGCGACCTGAGCGACCAGGAGAGAGGGGGCCTGGTTGTCAAAGTAGCACTTTGCTAGCAATTTGCGGATTTACCAGAAAAAAAAATTGGCGACCTGAGCGACCAGGAGAAGGGGACTGGTTGTCAAAGTAGCAATTTGCGGATTTAACAGAAAAAAAAATTGGTCGGGGGGTATCCGCAAATTGCTAGCAATTTGCGACCTGGGCGCCCAGGAGAGAGGGGGCCTTGCTGTCAAAGTAGCAATTTGCTAGCAATTTGCGGAATTTCCAGAAAAAAAAAAATTGGCCGGGGGGTATCCGCAAATTGCTAGCAATTTGCGACCTGAGCGACAAAGAGAGAAGGGGTCTGGTTGTCAAAGTAGCAATTTGCTAGCAATTTGCGGATTTACCAGAAAAAAAAAAAAAAAATTGGCCAGGGGGTATCCGCAAATTGCTAGCAATTTGCGACCTGAGAGACCAGGAGAGAGGGGGCCTGGTTGTCAAAGTAGCAATTTGCTAGCAATTTGCGGATTTACCAGAAAAAAAAAATTGGCGACCTCAGCGACCAGGAGAAGGGGCCTGGTTGTCAAAGTAGCAATTTGCTAGCAATTTGCGGATTTCCCAGAAAAAAAAAAATTGGCCTGGGGGTATCGGCAAATTGCTAGCAATTTGCGACCTGGGCGCCCATGAGAGAGGGGGCCTGGTTGTCAAAGTAGTAATTTGCTAGCAATTTGCGGATTTTCCAGAAAAAAAAAATTGGCCGGGGGGTATCGGCAAATTGCTAGCAATTTGCGATCTGGGCGCCCATGAGAGAGGGGGCCTGGTTGTCAAAGTAGCAATTTGCTAGCAATTTGCGGATTTTCCAGAAAAAAAAAAATTGGCCGGGGGGTATCGGCAAATTGCTAGCAATTTGCGATCTGGGCGCCCATGAGAGAGGGGGCCTGGTTGTCAAAGTAGCAATTTGCTAGCAATTTGCGGAATTTCCAGAAAAAAAAATTGGCGACCTGAGCGACCAGGAGAAGGGGCCTGGTTGTCAAAGTAGCAATTTGCTAGCAATTTGCGGATTTAACAGAAAAAACAAATTGGTCGGGGGGTATCCGCAAATTGCTAGCAATTTGCGACCTGGGCGCCCAGGAGAGAGGGGGCCTTGCTGTCAAAGTAGCAATTTGCTAGCAATTTGCGGAATTTCCAGAAAAAAAAAAAAATTGGCCGGGGGGTATCCGCAAATTGCTAGCAATTTGCGACCTGAGCGACAAAGAGAGAAGGGGTCTGGTTGTCAAAGTAGCAATTTGCTAGCAATTTGCGGATTTACCAGAAAAAAAAAAAAAATTGGCCAGGGGGTATCCGCAAATTGCTAGCAATTTGCGACCTGAGAGACCAGGAGAGAGGGGGCCTGGTTGTCAAAGTAGCAATTTGCTAGCAATTTGCGGATTTACCAGAAAAAAAAAATTGGCGACCTCAGCGACCAGGAGAAGGGGCCTGGTTGTCAAAGTAGCAATTTGCTAGCAATTTGCGGAATTCCCAGAAAAAAAAAAATTGGCCTGGGGGTATCGGCAAATTGCTAGCAATTTGCGACCTGGGCGCCCATGAGAGAGGGGGCCTGGTTGTCAAAGTAGTAATTTGCTAGCAATTTGCGGATTTTCCAAAAAAAAAAAAATTGGCCGGGGGGTATCGGCAAATTGCTAGCAATTTGCGATCTGGGCGCCCATGAGAGAGGGGGCCTGGTTGTCAAAGTAGCAATTTCTAGCAATTTGCGGATTTTCCAGAAAAAAAAAAATTGGCCGGGGGGTATCGGCAAATTGCTAGCAATTTGCGATCTGGGCGCCCATGAGAGAGGGGGCCTGGTTGTCAAAGTAGCAATTTGCTAGCAATTTGCGGAATTTCCAGAAAAAAAAAAAAATTGGCCGGGGGGTATCCGCAAATTGCTAGCAATTTGCGACCTGAGCAACAAGGAGAGAAGGGGTCTGGTTGTCAAAGTAGCAATTTGCTAGCAATTTGCGGATTTACCAGAAAAAAAAAAAATTGGCCAGGGGGTATCCGCGAATTGCTAGCAATTTGCGACCTGAGCGACCAGGAGAGAGGGGGCCTGGTTGTCAAAGTAGCACTTTGCTAGCAATTTGCGGATTTACCAGAAAAAAAAATTGGCGACCTGAGCGACCAGGAGAAGGGGACTGGTTGCCAAAGTAGCAATTTGCGGATTTAACAGAAAAAAAAATTGGTCGGGGGGTATCCGCAAATTGCTAGCAATTTGCGACCTGGGCGACCAGGAAAGAGGGGGCCTGGCTGTCAAAGTAGCAATTTGCTAGCAATTTGCGGATTTACCAGAAAAAAAAATTGGCGACCTGAGCGACCAGGAGAAGGGGCCTGGTTGTCAAAGTAGCAATTTGCTAGTAAAATTTGCGGATTTACCAGAAAAAAACAAAAATTGGCCTGGGGGTATCGGCAAATTGCTAGCAATTTACGACCTGGGCGCCCATGAGAGAGGGGGCCTGGTTGTCAAAGTAGCAATTTGCTAGCAATTTGCGGATTTTCCAGAAAAAAAAAAAATTGGTCGGGGGGGGGGGGGGTATCCGCAAATTGCTAGCAATTTGCGACCTGGGCGACAAGGAAAGAGGGGGCCTGGCTGTCAAAGTAGCAATTTGCGGATTTACCAGAAAAAAAATTGGCGACCTGAGCGACCAGGAGAAGGGGCCTGGTTGTCAAAGTAGCAATTTGCTAGCAATTTGCGGATTTCCCAGAAAAAAAAAAATTGGCCTGGGGGTATCGGCAAATTGCTAGCAATTTGCGACCTGGGAGCCCATGAGAGAGGGGGCCTGGTTGTCAAAGTAGCAATTTGCTAGCAATTTGCGGATTTTCCAGAAAAAAAAAATATTGGCCGGGGGGTATCGGCAAATGGCTAGCAATTTGCGACCTGGGCGCCCATGAGAGAGGGGGCCTGGTTGTCAAAGTAGCAATTTGCTAGCAATTTGCTAGCAATTTGCGGAATTTCCAGAAAAAAAGAAAAATTGGCCGGGGGTTATCCGCAAATTGCTAGCAATTTGCGACCTGAGCGACAAGGAGAGAAGGGGTCTGGTTGTCAAAGTAGCAATTTGCTAGCAATTTGCGGATTTACCAGAAAAAAAAATTGGCGACTTGAGCGACCAGGAGAAGGGGGCTGGTTGTCAAAGTAGCAATTTGCTAGCAATTTGCGGATTTACCAGAAAAAAAAAAAAAATTGGCCAGGGGGTATCCGCAAAACGCTAGCAATTTGCGACCTGAGCGACCAGGAGAGAGGGGGCCTGGTTGTCAAAGTAGCAATTTGCAAGCAATTTGCGGATTTACCAGAAAAAAAAATTGGCGACCTGAGCGACCAGGAGAACGGCCTGGTTGTCAAAGTAGCAATTTGCTAGCAATTTGAGGATTTAACAGAAAAAAAAATTGGTCGGGGGGTATCCGCAAATTGCTAGCAATTTGCGACCTGGGCGACCAGGAAAGAGGGGGCCTGGCTGTCAAAGTAGCAATTTGCTAGCAATTTGCGGATTTAACAGAAAAAACAAATTGGTCGGGGGGTATCCGCAAATTGCTAGCAATTTGCGACCTGGGCGCCCAGGAGAGAGGGGGCCTTGCTGTCAAAGTAGCAATTTGCTAGCAATTTGCGGAATTTCCAGAAAAAAAAATTGGCGACCTGAGCGACCAGGAGAAGGGGCCTGGTTGTCAAAGTAGCAATTTGCTAGCAATTTGCGGATTTAACAGAAAAAACAAATTGGTCGGGGGGTATCCGCAAATTGCTAGCAATTTGCGACCTGGGCGCCCAGGAGAGAGGGGGCCTTGCTGTCAAAGTAGCAATTTGCTAGCAATTTGCGGAATTTCCAGAAAAAAAAAAAATTGGCCGGGGGGTATCCGCAAATTGCTAGCAATTTGCGACCTGAGCGACAAAGAGAGAAGGGGTCTGGTTGTCAAAGTAGCAATTTGCTAGCAATTTGCGGATTTACCAGAAAAAAAAAAAAAAATTGGCCAGGGGGTATCCGCAAATTGCTAGCAATTTGCGACCTGAGAGACAAGGAGAGAGGGGGCCTGGTTGTCAAAGTAGCAATTTGCTAGCAATTTGCGGATTTACCAGAAAAAAAAAATTGGCGACCTCAGCGACCAGGAGAAGGGGCCTGGTTGTCAAAGTAGCAATTTGCTAGCAATTTGCGGATTTCCCAGAAAAAAAAAAAATTGGCCTGGGGGTATCGGCAAATTGCTAGCAATTTGCGACCTGGGCGCCCATGAGAGAGGGGGCCTGGTTGTCAAAGTAGTAATTTGCTAGCAATTTGCGGATTTTCCAGAAAAAAAAAAATTGGCCGGGGGGTATCGGCAAATTGCTAGCAATTTGCGATCTGGGCGCCCATGAGAGAGGGGGCCTGGTTGTCAAAGTAGCAATTTGCTAGCAATTTGCGGAATTTCCAGAAAAAAAAATTGGCGACCTGAGCGACCAGGAGAAGGGGCCTGGTTGTCAAAGTAGCAATTTGCTAGCAATTTGCGGATTTAACAGAAAAAACAAATTGGTCGGGGGGTATCCGCAAATTGCTAGCAATTTGCGACCTGGGCGCCCAGGAGAGAGGGGGCCTTGCTGTCAAAGTAGCAATTTGCTAGCAATTTGCGGAATTTCCAGAAAAAAAAAAAATTGGCCGGGGGGTATCCGCAAATTGCTAGCAATTTGCGACCTGAGCGACAAAGAGAGAAGGGGTCTGGTTGTCAAAGTAGCAATTTGCTAGCAATTTGCGGATTTACCAGAAAAAAAAAAAAAAATTGGCCAGGGGGTATCCGCAAATTGCTAGCAATTTGCGACCTGAGAGACCAGGAGAGAGGGGGCCTGGTTGTCAAAGTAGCAATTTGCTAGCAATTTGCGGATTTACCAGAAAAAAAAAATTGGCGACCTCAGCGACCAGGAGAAGGGGCCTGCTTGTCAAAGTAGCAATTTGCTAGCAATTTGCGGAATTCCCAGAAAAAAAAAAATTGGCCTGGGGGTATCGGCAAATTGCTAGCAATTTGCGACCTGGGCGCCCATGAGAGAGGGGGCCTGGTTGTCAAAGTAGTAATTTGCTAGCAATTTGCGGATTTTCCAAAAAAAAAAAATTGGCCGGGGGGTATCGGCAAATTGCTAGCAATTTGCGATCTGGGCGCCCATGAGAGAGGGGGCCTGGTTGTCAAAGTAGCAATTTGCTAGCAATTTGCGGATTTTCCAGAAAAAAAAAAATTGGCCGGGGGGTATCGGCAAATTGCTAGCAATTTGCGATCTGGGCGCCCATGAGAGAGGGGGCCTGGTTGTCAAAGTAGCAATTTGCTAGCAATTTGCGGAATTTCCAGAAAAAAAAAAAAATTGGCCGGGGGGTATCCGCAAATTGCTAGCAATTTGCGACCTGAGCAACAAGGAGAGAAGGGGTCTGGTTGTCAAAGTAGCAATTTGCTAGCAATTTGCGGATTTACCAGAAAAAAAAAAAATTGGCCAGGGGGTATCCGCGAATTGCTAGCAATTTGCGACCTGAGCGACCAGGAGAGAGGGGGCCTGGTTGTCAAAGTAGCACTTTGCTAGCAATTTGCGGATTTACCAGAAAAAAAAATTGGCGACCTGAGCGACCAGGAGAAGGGGACTGGTTGCCAAAGTAGCAATTTGCGGATTTAACAGAAAAAAAAATTGGTCGGGGGGTATCCGCAAATTGCTAGCAATTTGCGACCTGGGCGACCAGGAAAGAGGGGGCCTGGCTGTCAAAGTAGCAATTTGCTAGCAATTTGCGGATTTACCAGAAAAAAAAATTGGCGACCTGAGCGACCAGGAGAAGGGGCCTGGTTGTCAAAGTAGCAATTTGCTAGTAAAATTTGCGGATTTACCAGAAAAAAACAAAAATTGGCCTGGGGGTATCGGCAAATTGCTAGCAATTTGCGACCTGGGCGCCCATGAGAGAGGGGGCCTGGTTGTCAAAGTAGCAATTTGCTAGCAATTTGCGGATTTTCCAGAAAAAAAAAAAAATTGGTCGGGGGGGGGGGGGGTATCCGCAAATTGCTAGCAATTTGCGACCTGGGCGACAAGGAAAGAGGGGGCCTGGCTGTCAAAGTAGCAATTTGCGGATTTACCAGAAAAAAAATTGGCGACCTGAGCGACCAGGAGAAGGGGCCTGGTTGTCAAAGTAGCAATTTGCTAGCAATTTGCGGATTTCCCAGAAAAAAAAAAATTGGCCTGGGGGTATCGGCAAATTGCTAGCAATTTGCGACCTGGGAGCCCATGAGAGAGGGGGCCTGGTTGTCAAAGTAGCAATTTGCTAGCAATTTGCGGATTTTCCAGAAAAAAAAAATATTGGCCGGGGGGTATCGGCAAATGGCTAGCAATTTGCGACCTGGGCGCCCATGAGAGAGGGGGCCTGGTTGTCAAAGTAGCAATTTGCTAGCAATTTGCTAGCAATTTGCGGAATTTCCAGAAAAAAAGAAAAATTGGCCGGGGGTTATCCGCAAATTGCTAGCAATTTGCGACCTGAGCGACAAGGAGAGAAGGGGTCTGGTTGTCAAAGTAGCAATTTGCTAGCAATTTGCGGATTTACCAGAAAAAAAAATTGGCGACTTGAGCGACCAGGAGAAGGGGGCTGGTTGTCAAAGTAGCAATTTGCTAGCAATTTGCGGATTTACCAGAAAAAAAAAAAAAATTGGCCAGGGGGTATCCGCAAAACGCTAGCAATTTGCGACCTGAGCGACCAGGAGAGAGGGGGCCTGGTTGTCAAAGTAGCAATTTGCAAGCAATTTGCGGATTTACCAGAAAAAAAAATTGGCGACCTGAGCGACCAGGAGAACGGCCTGGTTGTCAAAGTAGCAATTTGCTAGCAATTTGAGGATTTAACAGAAAAAAAAATTGGTCGGGGGGTATCCGCAAATTGCTAGCAATTTGCGACCTGGGCGACCAGGAAAGAGGGGGCCTGGCTGTCAAAGTAGCAATTTGCTAGCAATTTGCGGATTTAACAGAAAAAACAAATTGGTCGGGGGGTATCCGCAAATTGCTAGCAATTTGCGACCTGGGCGCCCAGGAGAGAGGGGGCCTTGCTGTCAAAGTAGCAATTTGCTAGCAATTTGCGGAATTTCCAGAAAAAAAAATTGGCGACCTGAGCGACCAGGAGAAGGGGCCTGGTTGTCAAAGTAGCAATTTGCTAGCAATTTGCGGATTTAACAGAAAAAACAAATTGGTCGGGGGGTATCCGCAAATTGCTAGCAATTTGCGACCTGGGCGCCCAGGAGAGAGGGGGCCTTGCTGTCAAAGTAGCAATTTGCTAGCAATTTGCGGAATTTCCAGAAAAAAAAAAAATTGGCCGGGGGGTATCCGCAAATTGCTAGCAATTTGCGACCTGAGCGACAAAGAGAGAAGGGGTCTGGTTGTCAAAGTAGCAATTTGCTAGCAATTTGCGGATTTACCAGAAAAAAAAAAAAAAAATTGGCCAGGGGGTATCCGCAAATTGCTAGCAATTTGCGACCTGAGAGACAAGGAGAGAGGGGGCCTGGTTGTCAAAGTAGCAATTTGCTAGCAATTTGCGGATTTACCAGAAAAAAAAAATTGGCGACCTCAGCGACCAGGAGAAGGGGCCTGGTTGTCAAAGTAGCAATTTGCTAGCAATTTGCGGATTTCCCAGAAAAAAAAAAAATTGGCCTGGGGGTATCGGCAAATTGCTAGCAATTTGCGACCTGGGCGCCCATGAGAGAGGGGGCCTGGTTGTCAAAGTAGTAATTTGCTAGCAATTTGCGGATTTTCCAGAAAAAAAAAAATTGGCCGGGGGGTATCGGCAAATTGCTAGCAATTTGCGATCTGGGCGCCCATGAGAGAGGGGGCCTGGTTGTCAAAGTAGCAATTTGCTAGCAATTTGCGGATTTTCCAGAAAAAAAAAAATTGGCCGGGGGGTATCGGCAAATTGCTAGCAATTTGCGATCTGGGCGCCCATGAGAGAGGGGGCCTGGTTGTCAAAGTAGCAATTTGCTAGCAATTTGCGGAATTTCCAGAAAAAAAAAAAATTGGCCGGGGGGTATCCGCAAATTGCTAGCAATTTGCGACCTGAGCAACAAGGAGAGAAGGGGTCTGGTTGTCAAAGTAGCAATTTGCTAGCAATTTGCGGATTTACCAGAAAAAAAAAAAAATTGGCCAGGGGGTATCCGCGAATTGCTAGCAATTTGCGACCTGAGCGACCAGGAGAGAGGGGGCCTGGTTGTCAAAGTAGCACTTTGCTAGCAATTTGCGGATTTACCAGAAAAAAAAATTGGCGACCTGAGCGACCAGAAGAAGGGGACTGGTTGTCAAAGTAGCAATTTGCGGATTTAACAGAAAAAAAAATTGGTCGGGGGGTATCCGCAAATTGCTAGCAATTTGCGACCTGGGCGACCAGGAAAGAGGGGGCCTGGCTGTCAAAGTAGCAATTTGCTAGCAATTTGCGGATTTACCAGAAAAAAAAAATTGGCGACCTGAGCGACCAGGAGAAGGGGCCTGGTTGTCAAAGTAGCAATTTGCTAGTAAAATTTGCGGATTTACCAGAAAAAAACAAAAATTGGCCTGGGGGTATCGGCAAATTGCTAGCAATTTGCGACCTGGGCGCCCATGAGAGAGGGGGCCTGGTTGTCAAAGTAGCAATTTGCTAGCAATTTGCGGATTTTCCAGAAAAAAAAAAAATTGGTCGGGGGGGGGGGGGGGTATCCGCAAATTGCTAGCAATTTGCGACCTGGGCGACAAGGAAAGAGGGGGCCTGGCTGTCAAAGTAGCAATTTGCGGATTTACCAGAAAAAAAATTGGCGACCTGAGCGACCAGGAGAAGGGGCCTGGTTGTCAAAGTAGCAATTTGCTAGCAATTTGCGGATTTCCCAGAAAAAAAAAAATTGGCCTGGGGGTATCGGCAAATTGCTAGCAATTTGCGACCTGGGCGCCCATGAGAGAGGGGGCCTGGTTGTCAAAGTAGTAATTTGCTAGCAATTTGCGGATTTTCCAGAAAAAAAAAAATTGGCCGGGGGGTATCGGCAAATTGCTAGCAATTTGCGATCTGGGCGCCCATGAGAGAGGGGGCCTGGTTGTCAAAGTAGCACTTTGCTAGCAATTTGCGGATTTTCCAGAAAAAAAAAAAATTGGCCGGGGGGTATCGGCAAATTGCTAGCAATTTGCGATCTGGGCGCCCATGAGAGAGGGGGCCTGGTTGTCAAAGTAGCAATTTGCTAGCAATTTGCGGATTTTCCAGAAAAAAAAAAAATTGGCCGGGGGTATCGGCAAATTGCTAGCAATTTGCGACCTGGGCGCCCGTGAGAGAGGGGGCCTGGTTGTCAAAGTAGCAATTTGCTAGCAATTTGCGGATTTTCCAGAATAAAAAAAAAATTGGCCGGGGGGTATCGGCAAATGGCTAGCAATTTGCGACCTGGGCGCCCATGAGAGAGGGGGCCTGGTTGTCAAAGTAGCAATTTGCTAGCAATTTGCGGATTTACCAGAAAAAAAGAAATTGGCCAGGGGGTATCCGCAAATTGCTAGCAAATTGCGACATGAGCGACCAGGAGAGAGGGGGCCTGGTTGTCAAAGTAGCAATTTGCTAGCAATTTGCGGATTTACCAGAAAAAAAAAATGGCCAGGGGGTATCCGCAAATTGCTAGCAATTTGCGAACTGAGCGACCAGGAGAGAGGGGGCCTGGCTGTCAAAGTAGCAATTTGCTAGCAATTTGCGGATTTACCAGAAAAAAAAAATTGGCCAGGGGGTATCCGCAAATTGCTAGCAGATTGCGACATGAGCGACCAGGAGAGAGGGGGCCTGGTTGTCAAAGTAGCAATTTGCTAGCAATTTGCGGATTTACCAGAAAAAAAAAAATTGGCCGGGGGGTATCGGCAAATGGCTAGCAATTTGCGACTGGGCGCCCATGAGAGAGGGGGCCTGGTTGTCAAAGTAGCAATTTGCTAGCAATATGCGGATTTTCCAGAAAAAAAAAAAAATTGGCCAGGGGGTATCCGCAAATTGCTAGCAATTTGCGACCTGAGCGACAAGGAGAGAAGGGGTCTGGTTGTCAAAGTAGCAATTTGCTAGCAATTTGCGGATTTACCAGAAAAAAAAAATTGGCCAGGGGGTATCGGCAAATTGCTAGCAAATTGCGACATGAGCGACCAGGAGAGAGGGGGCCTGGTTGTCAAAGTAGCAATTTGCTAGCAATTTGCGGATTTTCCAGAAAAAAAAAAATGGCCAGGGGGTATCCGCAAATTGCTAGCAATTTGCGACCTGAGCGACAAGGAGAGAAGGGGTCTGGTTGTCAAAGTAGCAATTTGCTAGCAATTTGCGGATTTACCAGAAAAAAAAAAAATTGGCCAGGGGGTATCGGCAAATTGCTAGCAAATTGCGACATGAGCGACCAGGAGAGAGGGGGCCTGGTTGTCAAAGTAGCAATTTGCTAGCAATTTGCGGATTTAACAGAAAAAAAGAAAAATTGGCCGGGGGTTATCCGCAAATTGCTAGCAATTTGCGACCTGAGCGACAAGGAGAGAAGGGGTCTGGTTGTCAAAGTAGCAATTTGCTAGCAATTTGCGGATTTACCAGGAAAAAAAAATTGGCGACCTGAGCGACCAGCAGAAGGGGCCTGGTTGTCAAGGTAGCAATTTGCTAGCAATTTGCGGATTTACCAGAAAAAAATAAATTGGCCAGGGGGTATCCGCAAATTGCTAGCAATTTACGAACTGAGCGACCAGGAGAGAGGGGGCCTGGCTGTCAAAGTAGCAATTTGCTAGCAATTTGCGGATTTAACAGAAAAAAAAAATTGGTCGGGGGGTATCCGAAAATTGCTAGCAATTTGCGACCTGGGCGACCAGGAAAGAGGGGGCCTGGCTGTCAAAGTAGCAATTTGCTAGCAATTTGCGGATTTACCAGAAAAAAAAATTGGCGACCTGAGCGACCAGGAGAAGGGGCCTGGTTGTCAAAGTAGCAATTTGCTAGCAATTTGCGGATTTAACAGAAAAAACAAATTGGTCGGGGGGTATCCGCAAATTGCTAGCAATTTGCGACCTGGGCGACAAGGAGAGAGGGGGCCTTGCTGTCAAAGTAGCAATTTGCTAGCAATTTTCGGATTTCCAGAAAAAAAAAATTGGCCGGGGGGTATCGGCAAATTGCTTGCAATTTTTAACCTGGACGCCCAGGAGAGAAGGGGCCTGGTTGTCAAAGTAGCAATTTGCTAGCAATTTGCGGATTTACCAGAAAAAAAATTGGCCGCGGGGTATCCGCAAATTCCTAGCAATTTGCGACCTGAGCGACCAGGAGAGAAGGGGCCTGGCTTTCAAAGTAGCAATTTGTTAGCAATTTGCCAGAAGAAAAATTGGCCGGGGGTATCCGCAAATTGTTAGCATTTTGCAACCTGGGCGCCCAGGAGAGAGGGGGCCTGGTTGTAAAAGTAGCAATTTGCTAGCAATTTGCGGATTTACCAGAAAAAAAAAAATTGGGCGGGGGGGGGGGGGGTTCGGCAAATTGCTAGAAATTGCGACCTGAGCGACGAGGACAGAGGGGGCCTGGTTGTCAAAGTAGCAATTTGCTAGCAATTTGCGGATTTACCAGAAGAAAAAAATTGGCCGGGGGTTATCCGCAAATTGCTAGCAATTTGCGACCTGAGCGACGAGAAGAGAAGGGGCCTGGTTGTAAAAGTAGCAATTTGCTAGCAATTTGCAGATTTACCAGAAAAAAAAATTGGCCGGGGGGTATCCGCAAATTGCTAGCAATTTGCGACCTGAGCGACGAGAAGAGAAGGGGCCTGGCTGTCAAAGTAGCAATTTGCTAGCAATTTGCGGAATTACCCGAAAAAAAAAATTGGCCGGGGGGTATCCGCAAATTGCTAGCAATTTGCGATATGGGCGCCTAGGAGAGAGGGGGCCTGGCTGTCAAAGAAGCAATTTGCTAGCAATTTGCGGATTTACCAGAAAAAAAAATTGGCCGGGGGGTATCGGGAAATTGCTGGCAATTTGCGACCTGGGCGCCCAAGATAGAAGGGGCCTGTTGTCAAAGTAGCAATTTGCGACCTGATCGGCCAGCAGAGAGGGGCCTGGTTGTTAAAGTAGCAATTTGCTAGCAATTTGCGGATTTACCAGAAAAAAAACAGGGTTGGGGCCAGGTACTTGTACCTGTACCTGTACCTAGGTACACATTTCAGAATACCTTTACCAGTACCTGTACCTGCCAGTCATGTGTAGGAAGTACCTTGTACCTCTACCTGTACCTGGAACTAAAGTACCTGTACCTGGTACAAGGTACTCCAGGTATATTTTCATATTTTCATTTTTTAAAAGTTTTTTACTCTTTTAGTATCAAAAAAGGTTACCTGTAGTGTAAAATAATCAGTAAGCCATCAGTGTGATAAACTGCTCATGAATTGTTATCAAACCTTCAGAATGGTCACATGTGTGAAATAAGCTGTAACCACTAATTGAACAAATCATTCGAGGTGGTACACACAACTAGTTTGGTCATAGGGGATATAAAAATTAATTGAACAGAGCTTTAAAGCTGTTAATTTGAGTGATATTTAAGGTATGAAATCTGGCAAATGTTTATTCTCTCATTTGAACACAGTTCAGTGTCAGTGCAAACAACTTAGTTCTGTAATGTGTCAGATCCAGTTGTGGCATCCAATGTTTGAAGCTAGGAACCTAGGAATGTATGGTGCCATACAGATAATAAGCTCTAATTAAATATATTTTAGCAAATGATTTCAATATTGTTTGACAGAAAAAAAGGCGTGTCAACTTGCATATATATGTCAATTTATGCCGCTTTTATTATCCTTCAAAACGTCTTTGAAGTGATCCTAAAATAAATGTACCTGTACCTGTACCTAGGTACTTTCTAATGTACCTGTACCTGTACCTAGGTACTCTGTGAAAATCAAGTACCTGTACCTGTACCTGTACCTGGCAAATTCACAAGTACCTGTACCTGTACATAGGTACTTTTACTTGTACCTGGCCCCAACCCTGAAAAAAAAATTAGCCGGGGGGTATCCGCAAATTGCTAACAGTTTGCGACCTGAGCGACCAGGAGAGAGGGGGCCTGGCTGTCAAAGTAGCAATTTGCGGATTTACCAGAAAAAAAAAATTAGCCGGGGGGTATCCGCAAATTGCTAGCAATTTGCAACCTGGAAGACCAGGAGAGAGGGGGCCTGGTTGTCAAAGTAGCAATTTGCTAGCAATTTGCGGATTTACCAGAAAAAAAAATGGCCGGGGGTAGGGGGGGGGGGTATCCGCAAATTGCTAGCAATTTGCGACCTGGGAGACCAGGAGAGAGGGGGCCTGGTTGTCAAAGTAGCAATTTGCTAGCAATTTGGGGATTTACCAGGAAAAAAAATGGCCGATGGGTATCCGCAAATTGCTAGGAATTTACGCCTGGGAGACCAGGAGAGAGGGGGCCTGGTTGTCAAAGTTGCTAAACGCAGATGTTCAATAGACCAGCTAGCAAGCATGTTCTGACTGTTCTGGTATTGATAAATCAGGGTAGTAATGATTGATCTGATTTTTTATTTAAATATTTATTATTCCACTCATCACTTGTTATTATTGACAAATTAGACAATAAAAACTCTCGAAATACTTGTAAACACTACACTGTTGCAATTTAAGCCAAATAGACCTAGAGCTGTGATAAGTGAACAGGGCCAATTACGTAGAAAAGTAATCATTACAATAACAAATACTTCCAAAAAAAATCCCAATTACAATTTCAAATTATTTACATTTTACAAAGTAATGATTAAATTACAATTACTTTTAAAAGTGATTAATTACTTTCAATTACTTAAAAAAAATATAATATACAAAGGCATGGTTCATGTACAGTATCATTCAGGGTGGAGGCCAATTAAGTTTTTAAAAGGAAAAACTACAAACAAAACATATCAAGTCTGGTGTCATAAATTAAAGTGCACAAAATACTAATGATAATATATCATTGCATATTGTTCAAATTTACACTTTTCTTTCATGGAAAGGCAAAACTGGCGGTCTTCATCATATATGATCATTGCATGTATTCTTTATAGTATCAGGTTTGAAACATTTGCTGAATTAGTCTTTAATAAAGTGGAATGACAATAAATGGGCAAGGGTACGTGCATAAGAGCATTTGTGAAAGCAAGGATGAAAATGAGGAGAGAACATTGTCTGCCCAAGTTCTCAAAGTGTAAGGTACTGTGAGCATATATCTATGTCTGATTATAATTCATGTCCGTTAGTTTTTAACAGTTTTTTACTCAACTGAGCACAGGCTACTTCCAGCAAGTAAACATGTTTTCATGATCTGCTATTCAGATGATATGGGATGCACACAAAGAGGAAAGATTGAATATACGATGGATGCTGAGGCTGCCCAGGCCATGGGGCATGAGTATAACAGATTGGCCTTGCAAGGTGCAAGTTACTACTACACGGATGATGACAAGTAAGTATGAACTGCCTGGAAGAAAAAGAAAATAAGAGCAATATAAAACATGATAATACAAGGGGTTTTTGTTTTTAAGAAATGCAGAGAGCTTTATAAATCTCCTTTTGCGAATAGTGTAAGGTTTTCGTTTTCTCAGGTTTTTAAACGACATATGTTGCGAGAAATTATTGGACAACCTCAAATTGCCATTGAAAACCCATATGACATTTCAGGACAGCCTAATATCAAAACCGCTGATCAGTTGCTCTTAATACTTACCAGAAGTATTCTCATATATATTTCCTATGTATACTTGCCAGAAATAAAGTCTGTTAGGTAAAATTTATTTCAAAAGTTATGGACCAAAACATAATGGACTTTGTAAAAAATCGAGTATATAATTTTGTTCAATTAAGATTTGAATTTAAACCCAAAACTAGATCTTTAAGCTCAGCATTATAAATCAGTACCTTTTGCCCAATGTTAACCATGGCTGGTTTTTAGCTCAGCAGACTATAAGACATCTGAGCTATAGTTGTGGTCCATTGTCCGTCTGTCCGTCCGTTCGTCCGTCGATGTGGCACGTTTTAAAACTGTAGGACCTAGAAATCGAAAATTCAGCATCTTGTTAGATGTCCCCAGGATCTCCTACCAAGCCGAAAACTGGGTCTTTGCGACTTCGTTCCTTTGAGAAATTAAGGAGAAACCTCAATTGTTTATTAAAAACCTATATTCACAATTCAGGACTGCCTAATATCAAAACCACTCATCTGTTTTTCCTCATATTTACCATAAATATTTCTCGATAGTTCCTATGTACATGCCAGAAATTAAGTTTGTTAAGTATAATGTTTTTAAGTTATGGGCCCGAACATTATGGACTTTGTAAAAAGTCAGGAAAAATATTTTCTCACTTAACATGAAAAATTTTGAAACTAGAGTCTATTTTCCCCAAGTATATAACTATGTTAAATTAAGATTCAATTGTTTACCAAAAATTAGATCAGAATTTTGTAAATTTTTTAAGTTATTAGCATAAAAATAAAATCAGTACCTTAAAAACCTTTTCCTCTTAGACTTTATCTCCATTAGATATTATTTTTGACTGTAACTTAGCACAGTGACCCATGGGTCCCTTATTATTTATTGTGATAAATTTTAAATGTGAAGCCCATACTGACAGACCTCCAAATACAATCTCTGTTTGTTCCCTCAGTGGAGAGGGGTACTTTGGTTAATTTTAAAGTCTGCCTTTGACCCTGTGCCATAGGCTAAACACAGCATTTTAACTGTTGTCAATACATATTAAATATATCTTCTGACCTCATGAACCAGTTGCTGTAGCAATTCAGGCTCTATATGCACTAATGTATCAAATTCAGTTCTCCCATGTCAACTGCAGGGCAACAACATTATGATTATACATGCATGTTTGTGTGTAACAATCAAATCCATGCACAATATGAACAAATGCAAGACAGTTATTAAAAAATCGGAAAAAAGTGGAGAAGCTAGTTGAGTAAAAAATGAATTGCACATCTGGCAAGCGGTGTGCATGTACAGCCCCTAAAGGGGCTTATTAAGGGCCATATCCATCTATTTATTGTGTATGCCATATTGTAACAAGAGTCCTTATCTTTCAGGCACGGCTATTTGGCAAAGATGAGAGAGATTTTAGGAAGACTGGTGATGGCACTCCATACTCTTAGTCAAGCGGCATCAGTGACATTGGCCTCGAAGCTGAAAGATCAGGAGATTGACCAGGGTGCAGTGGAACGCCAGTGGAGAGAATTCACAAGTGCCCTGCCAGAACGTCTCCCTGACGCTTCCTCACAAGAGAGCACAGGCACTGGAAGACACCCTACTGAACGCCAGCCATCCACTAGTGGCCAGTCAGTTGATGGTTCGATAACCCCTGCATTATCGGAAATATCAGAGGACAGCAATGACACGGAGAGTGTGGTGTCCGAATCGGCAACGGAGGTGCCAAACCCATATTTGGCTCTGGTACCCACCCCAGAAGAGCTACAGAAACCATTGCCAGATGTCACTGAAGGAAATCCACCTTGGCAGACACAGATTACAGTGGATACTGTGGAGCGTGCCATTCAGCTGGGTAGATACTTTGTGCAAGTCTACTTCAAATTGCTGGGCAGCTGTGAGGAAATGGAGGAAGCCACCCCAGACTTGGCCGTGTATGCAGGGCCATCTAATGCCATTCCATTTGATTGGGATGTGGTGAATAGGTATGCGACCTGCATTAAACGACTGCTAACATATGGACCGTCTGTAACTACATCTGAGGCATGTGCCAGAAAACTGATTCCCTCAGTTAGGAGAAATGGTAAGGCAAGTTATCGAAAGGAAGACGCAAAGGCTTTTTTTTACACTTGTAGCCAGTGCAGGTCTCGGAAATGTTGTTGAAGATCAGAATGGTGTGAGAACTTTAATTAAAATGAAGCGTGTTGATTTTGATTCAATTCCTGAATCAGTGCGTGAACGCCTGCAACTGGAACGTTACTGAGGCAGCTGTGGTTCATGGAATGGGGAAATCTGAACTTTTGTGTATTTAGCATACCTGTGTTTGGCCAATGTTGGGCCCTATTGCATAATGTACTGGAGGTCAGGATGATGAGTTATATATTTTGTATGTGCCAACTTCATGTTTTTTATTTGTGAATATGTTGGATTTGTACTTATATGTCCAATTGTTAATGGAATAGTGTAAAATATTTGTCTTGGTTGTTGGAGAAAAGTTTGTGCATATTATGGTCATTGTGTAGGCATAAAAAAGAACAGATGAATCCGTATGTGTGAAGGTAGTTGAGGCCAATGTTCACGAATAATCAGTTTTGTTAGTGGAAAGCTGAATAATGAATCAGAAATGATGATCATGAATAATTACTAATAGGAAAGTTGGGAACAAGTTGTATCAAGAAATGCATAATATTTCATTTGATAATGCCTGAATGGAGTAATTTTACTTTTCATTTAATGACTAGGACTATTGTTGGAAATGCTTTAGTATCACCCCATTTGCAAGCAGTGGTAATGCTGGTAATATTTAGTTGACTGACCTGTTTATATGAATAAGAGGCAAGGGAGCCGTAAATGTACTGATCTGTAATAATTAGTTCATGTATAAATTGATATTTTATTCATTGTGCATAATTAAGGTTTCCCTTGATGCTGACAGGTGGCTGTTAGTAGAAAAGCAGTAGAGAAAGTTATACCGAAGCTGCAGTGGTTAAATGTTATTAATATATATTTTAAAAAATCATTCCAGTTAGCAAGCAAGTTAAGAACGAAAATAGACTGTTTGAATTTGACAGAGTAGTGACCAACAGTGCATGTTCATATTTCATTTTATGCAGCGCTTATCCATCATGACTAAAAGTTATATGTAATTGACTAAGATGTACCGATGTTTCAAATATGAAAGTGTGGATATATGTGACATTTGTTGTGCGTGTTGAAACATGGATGGCCATAATCATTTGTAAAATATCTGTTGCCCCATGATTTCTGATTATTTATAGTGTTATAAATAACAGTGAAAACTGTAACATAACAATTAAGCTGCAGAATGACAAGTACAGGCAATGCTCATTCCTGTTGTATGTACATTTGAGTAAAAAAACATGTATATAGTGTTTGTGTACATATTTAAGAATAAAGTGGGATTAGTTCATGTTAACAAAGCATGCTTATGGAAGAATAAAAGATCTGTTAATCAATTTCATTGTTACTTTGTTGAGATGCTGTGGATGGTGCGGTGATGTGTTTGCACCTAGGCACAACAAAGGCTATTTGGACACTTGAATTCAAAAATGTACATGCACATAGATGAATTAGTCATTTACAATACAACCCTGATGAGAGGAGACGGTTGAGAATGGTGTGAAGCTTAATATTTGTACCCTGACCTGACTAGGCACAATGGAGACTGGAACTAGTAGTTCGCCGGGGCAGTAGTAACGTCGCTTGGTGTGACTGTCAGTGTAGGTGGTATGTTTGAGAGGGACCAGTGGCTGATTGATGCCCCCCCCCCCCAGTGAACTGTTACATGTCTCGTTATTTATATCTGTTCCTAGATATTCGTTAGGAATTGTCATTTTTAGATATTTATTCCCCTAACAAGTAAAGTAATTATCCACATTTGTTTCATACATTGTAGATCATAAGTTGATGATATTAATGAAAAGCCCTGTGATTACGATAGCTTCTGTATGTTTCTACACTGAGGGAGTGAATGAATCTTAAATCTGCTCTGCTTGGTCAAAACACCGAGCTCCCCCCCATCCCCCCCATACAAAATGCACCGTTTAAATGCCACTTGATCGAACATGATATTACGGTGAGGAGTACATTTAACTGAAGATATTTTGCAGGTTATAAGCATGGATGGGCATTTTTACCATATACAGACTGAATGTTTAGACACTCCAGTTAATATCCACATTTTGAAGAAATATTAATGTTATAGCCGTCTACACATCAACACCCACCAGTCTACCCATCACGCATTTTCTCGCAATTTTGCAACTTTCTCACCCTCCCTGTGATGGTCGCCCTCATCACTCAATTCTCTAACAATTTAGCAACTTTGCCATCCTCCTTGTAACGACCGTCGCCATGACGCCTTTTGCTAGCAATTTGCTCATCCTCCCCGAACAACGTTACCGTCTCAATCTCGCAATTTGCTATCAATTTACGTGCAATTTTGCAACTTTGTCCTATTCATTTTTATAGGCGAAACCCATCACCTAAATTGCTAGCATTTTAGAAAATTGCCCCCAGCCCACAGCCGTTCCATCTTACAATTCGCTAGCATTTTTGCAACTTTGTTAACCCCCCCCCCCCCCCCCACACACACACAGCCATCCGCATCTGGCAATTTGCTATCAAATTGCCAGCAATTCAGCAACTCTGTCACCCTCCTTGTATCAGCCGTGCCCACCACGCAATTATTCAGGCACCCCCCGCGTCACTTTAAATCCCCCGCGTCAAACGTTTTTATTACCCAAGGGTCACATGGTAATCTGGTGACATACTTGATCCCTACTAACAAAAATCCATGACTCTCGCGTCGGCAAGTTTACCTGCGAATCATAGTGTGCCCAATTTTACCAATGAAAATACTTAAAACATTAAAAATTTTCCCAAAACTTTTTCACCAATGAGACCCCCACAATCATTTATGTTTCACTCGTATATTTCCGTCTATGTGGACTCTTTTCTTTAACGGCCGCTACGCGGCGCCAGTCTTCATAGCTCACGATGCGTCGCTCGGTTTTCCGTAGAAGCGTTTAGGCCTTTAAATCTTTAAACAATACCTGGAATTGCTCTTATTTCTGTGTAATAGAATTCGAATGTTAAATTTTCTTCCCAAAAAGAGAAATTGTATGCGTATTTCCCCTATTGCCATGCTACGTGACCGTTCGGCCAGATTAAAAACATGGCTGAAACGGGGCCGGTCGACAAAAGTGGATTTTTAATCAAACTCAAGTTGTACTTCTTATGCATTTAAATTGAAATAAGAAATATCAACAAAGATTATATTGGACTTAAAGAAATATCTTGTGTAATTGTTTATTAAACGATCTCGGATCTTGTTCTGGTAACGCATAATCATGATGCATTCCGATGGGGAATCCCCCCCATGTGTCGGCTAGCTATCGGCGGGCCCCGCATGTTCCGGCTTCCAGTGCGATATTTTAACACCCATAAATTATGTTTAGTAATATGCTTTGAATGTTGATATTACACGTAAAGATATTAAATGTTACATATTTCGAGCATTCTTCCTCAATTTTGACATTATCTCATATTTTAGCGTTACTTGTCATTTCCATGTCAGTGCCTGAGAAATAATTTATGACATTTTCAGCTGTGTTTCCCGAAAAAAAAAAGAAATAAAAAGTGGCATTTTCCAAAACAAAGCGCCAAATATCAGCAAATATAATGCAATAAAATGTATTGGCTCAATACAATACATGCATTGTATATGGCGCACCAGTGAACATGGCTGCATGAGCATCTTAATAATACATTTGCGACGGAACTTACATACATGATCACAGTTATACACAACCTGAGTGCACATAGGACTAGAACATTTCATAAAAAAAATCAGTATTTGTGCAGCTTGTTTCCACTAAAAAATGATGAAAACATTAATAAACATATCCCAGCTGGCCTTCAAGTTTGTTGATGCTGATACATTACTATAATAATTATCATGTTACCTGAGGTTCCGCAGCTGCCCATACAGAAATTTGGAACCAGGGGCGCGTTAATATATAGGGTTACCCTTTCATTAGTATCATGCAGTATATTACACTGTGGATTCAGAAAATATCGTGGTTTTGAAATTTCGTGGTTTTGACCTGAAACACTATTCGTTGAGTTAGAATATATTGGATTAATAGTTCCTAGTCAGGCAATGTATTCAAAATTAATATGCCGTGAACAGACGTGAAATTGAGCAAAAGATCAGTGTTTTGCTTATGTTAAAAAAATACGCAGTCCCGGTACAAGCGAAAGGCTCAGTGACACAAATGACAAATATATCGGCTGACTTATCTGAAATTTGTTGGGCGAAAAAAAAGAGTGTCTTCTTTGAAATCAAGGACAGTCCGACAAGCTGTCCTCGGAATTTTATTGCCCAGTCGTATTGTCACGGCGGTGATCGGCTTTTGATCTCCGCTTCCTAGACTGGTACCCTGCACTATAATGGCCCTTACCAAGCATGGGGTGCCAGACTACTCAACTTCCCCGTGGAAATTACACGCCCCCCCTCCCCCCCCCCCCCCCCCCCCCCGGGGAAATTGCCCGGTCCGATTTGGTCTGCGATCGTGAGAACAAATCCTCCGATTAACTGACATACTGGTTGTGATTTTATGAATTATTAGAACAAACGGAAGTCAATATTTATATTCTGCATATTCATTAATTAAAAGAGTTAATACTTCTTGGTATGTCGTTCGTTCAGTTTGAACCCTTAGTTGATTGCAGATCCCGGGAAAGAGACTACAGTTACACTGGGCTCCAGCTCATAACAGTGCTCAACTGACCGTAACTTATCACCAAGCCGGGGCATTAGGTTAACTCTGCCGCATGGATGTTCTGCCGCACGGTTATTTTTTTTAAATAATGACATTCTTATAGACGAACAATCAAAAAGATTAGTCGGGCAAAATGGCCTTTACCTACGACTTTTAGCGAGAAAATATGAGATAAAGAGCAAGTCCACATATACCAGTGTTGGTGCAGACGCACATTCACACAGTCACTTGTAAGTCCGACACGGATGAAATCTTATAGTTTGTTTGCTCCCCCCGAGGGAACTGAATACCTATCCTCACAATTTAATCATTATTTTTTTTAATTTATTGGCTACATATCGGTTTCTTTGTGTTTATTAATCCATTTAGAAGCATGGACGATGAAAGCGGGCCAACACGATAAATTATTAGGCCCCACTCGAGAGTGTGAAACTGGTTTCGGTTCAGCGAAACCGTTCACTTATTAATAGCGAAACCGAAACTGGTTTTGGCGAAACTGCGAAACCATCTCCGGGTATGGTTTCGGTTTCTCCAAAACCGCCCAATCGATAATTATACTGGAAAGATGGCGGAGGTGGGCCAAAGGAGTGCAATTCTGTTAATTATTTTATTAATGGATACTGTTAATGCCTGTAAGAGTTAATTCAGCAATGATTGAGATATAAACATTCTTTCGGAAATGTTTTGAATTCAATATTCCCTACTATATATATAACCATGTATGGCTAAAGATGAGCCGCACGTATCCTGTGCGTCCATGCCGTCTGACACATGTACATGTTATAAGATGAAGAGAAACAGTCTATTTTCATCATAATTTAATATATATTTGCCAGTCACAATTAATCATGCTCTCATTGGGTCTCAAAGTGCCAAGGCAAGGATCTCTAGCGTTTGAGAAAACTTTCATCATTAATTTATTTCATTGATAATAAATAATTTACGATGGTATCAATATTTTCTATTAAAACCGAAACCGTCCACTTAAAAATAAAGGTGAAACCATACAGAACCGGTTTTCCCGAAACCGAAACCAGTTTCGAATTTTCGAGTACGCCCCTGGTGTACAGGATCGTAGACAGGTACCCTGCTCTATTATGGCCCTCAGCCAACCAAAGAGACAGGCGTACAACGTCATCTTAGGTACTCCCAGTTGCAACTCCTGACTTACCTGAAGACTTGTTCCAGCTCCATAATGCACCCTCATACCGGTTGTCATGGACGTTCACGCGTTCCTGGTTGATAATCCATGAAGGTTTCTTATAAAATAACTTTCTTTAGTTATTTCTAGTTTTTAAATATTGAAGAATGAGTTGTTGCACAAAAAAATGAATGATGGATGTATAGATAATACGATATACTGGATCTCTGATATTCCACTGTGCGTTGCAGTGATTTATTGTTAATATCTATTAATTTAATCATTAATTACACACGTAATGTACAGCCAACATTTGGTAACTTCTCTGAGCAAACGAAATGCTTATTTTTATCATATACAATACATACTGGAGTTGGAACCTGTCTGCCGGGAGTACATAAGATGGCGTTGTATGCCCGTCTCTATGATTGGCCCAGAGCAGCGGTGCCATAATAGAGCGGGGTACCAGTCTACGTGATGGGGACGGCTGGTACAAGGAGGATGGTAAAGTTGCTAAATTGCTAGCAAATTGCGTGATGGGAACGGCAATCGCAGGGAGGGCGAGAAAGTTGCATAATTGCTGGCCAAATGCTAGCAACTTTGAATAATTGCGCATAGCAAGTTTTTTTCAGTAAGGATTCAAACTTTGATAGACACTCGCGGTAAAGTTGCCAAATTGCTAGTAAATTGCGTGATTGGGGCGGCCGTCACAGGGAGGGCGAGAAAGTTGCAAAATTGCGTGCAAATTGCTAGCAAATTGCGTGATGGGGCCGGCCATCACAGGGAGGGCGAGAAAGTTGCAAAATTGCTAGCAAATTGCGTTATGGAGACGGCTGTTACATGGAGGATGGCAAAATTGCTAAATTGCTAGCAAATTGCGTGATGGGGACGGCCATCACAGGGAGGGTGAGAAAGTTTCAAAATTGCGAGCAAATTGCTAGCAAATTGCGTGATAGTGATGGCTGTTACAAGAAGGATGGCAAAGTTGCTAAATTGCTAGCAAATTGCGTGATGGGGCCGGCCATCACAGGGAGGGCGAGAAAGCTGAAATTGCGAGCAAATTGCTAGCAAATTGCGTTATGGGGACGGCTGTTACATGGAGGATGGCAAAATTGCGAGCACATTGCTAGCAAATTGCGTTATGGAGACGGCTGTTACATGGAGGATGGCAAAGTTGCTAAATTGCTAGCAAATTGTGTGATGGGGATGGTCAAAACAGGATGAGTGAGTAAGTTGCAAAATTGCGTGCAAATTGCTAGCAAATTGCGTGATGGGGCCGGCCATCACAGGGAGGGCGAGAAAGCTGAAAATTGCGAGCAAATTGCTAGCAAATTGCGTTATGGAGACGGCTGTTACATGGAGGATGGCAAAGTTCCTAAATTGCTAGCAAATTGCTTGATGGGGACGGTCAAAACAGGATGATTGAGAAAGTTGCAAAATTGCGAGCAAATTGCTAGCAAATTTCAATATGGAGACGGCTGTTACATGGAGGATGGCAAAGTTGCTAAATTGCTAGCAAATTGCGTGATGGGGACGGCCATCAGAGGGAGGGTGAGAAAGTTTCAAAATTGCGAGCAAATTGCTAGCAAATTGCGTGATAGGGATGGCTGTTACAAGAAGGATGGCAAAGTTGCTAAATTGCTAGCAAATTGCGTGATGGGGCCGGCCATCACAGGGAGGGCGAGAAAGCTGAAAATTGCGAGCAAATTGCTAGCAAATTGCGTTATGGAGACGGCTGTTACATGGAGGATGGCAAAGTTCCTAAATTGCTAGCAAATTGCTTGATGGGGACGGTCAAAACAGGATGATTGAGAAAGTTGCAAAATTGCGAGCAAATTGCTAGCAAATTTCAATATGGAGACGGCTGTTACATGGAGGATGGCAAAGTTGCTAAATTGCTAGCAAATTGCGTGATGGGGACGGCCATTAGAGGGAGGGTGAGAAAGTTTCAAAATTGCGAGCAAATTGCTAGCAAATTGCGTGATAGGGATGGCTGTTACAAGAAGGATGGCAAAGTTGCTAAATTGCTAGCAAATTGCGTGATGGGGCCGGCCATCACAGGGAGGGCGAGAAAGCTGAAAATTGCGAGCAAATTGCTAGCAAATTGCGTTATGGAGACGGCTGTTACATGGAGGATGGCAAAGTTCCTAAATTGCTAGCAAATTGCTTGATGGGGACGGTCAAAACAGGATGATTGAGAAAGTTGCAAAATTGCGAGCAAATTGCTAGCAAATTTCAATATGGAGACGGCTGTTACATGGAGGATGGCAAAGTTGCGAGCACATTGCTAGCAAATTGCGTTATGGAGACGGCTGTTTCATGGAGGATGGCAAAGTTGCTAAATTGCTAGCAAATTGTGTGATGGGGATGGTCAAAACAGGATGAGTGAGTAAGTTGCAAAATTGCGTGCAAATTGCTAGCAAATTGCGTGATGGGGCCGGCCATCACAGGGAGGGCGTAAAAGCTGAAAATTGCGAGCAAATTGCTAGCAAATTGCGTTATGGAGACGGCTGTTACATGGAGGATGGCAAAGTTGCTAAATTGCTAGCAAATTGTGTGATGGGGATGGTCAAAACAGGATGAGTGAGTAAGTTGCAAAATTGCGTGCAAATTGCTAGCAAATTGCGTGATGGGGCCGGCCATCACAGGGAGGGCGAGAAAGCTGAAAATTGCGAGCAAATTGCTAGCAAATTGCGTTATGGAGACGGCTGTTACATGGAGGATGGCAAAGTTCCTAAATTGCTAGCAAATTGCTTGATGGGGACGGTCAAAACAGGATGATTGAGAAAGTTGCAAAATTGCGAGCAAATTGCTAGCAAATTTCAATATGGAGACGGCTGTTACATGGAGGATGGCAAAGTTGCTAAATTGCTAGCAAGTTGCGTTGAATGGGACGGCCATCAGAGGGAGGGTGAGAAAGTTTCAAAATTGCGAGCAAATTGCTAGCAAATTGCGTGATAGGGATGGCTGTTACAAGAAGGATGGCAAAGTTGCTAAATTGCTAGCAAATTGCGTGATGGGGCCGGCCATCACAGGGAGGGCGAGAAAGCTGAAAATTGCGAGCAAATTGCTAGCAAATTGCGTTATGGAGACGGCTGTTACATGGAGGATGGCAAAGTTCCTAAATTGCTAGCAAATTGCTTGATGGGGACGGTCAAAACAGGATGATTGAGAAAGTTGCAAAATTGCGAGCAAATAGCTAGCAAATTTCAATATGGAGACGGCTGTTACATGGAGGATGGCAAAGTTGCGAGCACATTGCTAGGAAATTGCGTTATGGAGACGGCTGTTTCATGGAGGATGGAGGATGGTTGCTAAATTGCTAGCAAATTGTGTGATGGGGACGGTTAAAACAGGATGAGTGAGAAAGTTGCAAAATTGAGAGCAAATTGCTAGCAAGTTTGCAATAATTGCGTATAGCAAGTTTTGCAATGAGGATTCAAACTTTGATAGACACTTGCGCAAGTTTGCTAGATACTCATGCTTCAACAGGGAAAAACCGACAGTTCCCCGCCTATATGGCTTTCAGCACCTCACTGAACACCCGTTGGCAACACCTCACTGGACATCCGCTGGCAGAACCTCACTGGCAACGCCTCCCTGGACAGCACCTCACCAGCAATACCTCGCAGGACAGCACCTCACTGCAACGCCTCGTTGGACAGCACCTCAACGGCAGCACCTTACCCGACTTTACCTCACTTAACAGCACCACGTACACTGAACAGCACATCGCTGGACAGCACCTCGCCGAACAGTACCTTGCCGGACAGCATCTGGATAGACAGCACCTGGCCAAACAAAACACCTCGCCAGACAACACCTCGCAAGACACCACCTCACTGTTCACTTGGAAGCGGCACCTCACAGGACAGCAGTTCTCTGGTCACTGGGCAGATGCACCTCACTGGACAGCACCTCACTGATTACTTAGCAGAGGCACCTCCCTGAACAGCACCTCACAAGTCACTGGGCAACAGCACATCACAGGGCAGCACCTCACTGTGAACTGGGCAACGGCACCTCACTAGAGAGCACCTCACTGACCATTTGGCAACGACGCCTCACTGCACAGCAACTCACTGGTAACTGGGCAGCGGCACCTCACTGATCACTACGCAGCGGCACCTAACTAGGCAGCACCTCACTAATCACTTGGCAGAAGCATCTTCCTGGACAGCACCTCACAAGTCACTGGGCAGCGGTACCTTACTGGACAGCAACTCACTGGTAACTGGGCAGCGGCACCTCACTGGAGAGCACCTCACTTACCACTTGGCAGCGACACCTTACTTGGCAGCACCTCACTGGTCACTCGGACGGCACTTCGTGTCTCTGCAGGCAACACTTTGTGTCTGGCCATGAAATAATCGTCTGCACGTCCTTCAATACCCATCTACCCTGGAGTCTTATTTATTTTCATAAGACGAATATAATGAATCGCCTGCTTTTCCTACTATGACCCATCTATATTCACCTTCTATATCCATAAGCACGCTGAATACAAAAAAGGCTGGGAAAAAAACGGTAATTCTAAAAAGATCACTTTTAACCAAAGGCACAGCTAGATCTCAAAAGCGATTTAACAAAGGCCTGCAGTGCACTCACCTAATTGTCATTAAAGCGGTCATTGGTTAAGGAAAGTAGGAAACATACTCTGACCGGCGAGTCACTTCTGGCTCAACAAACACAAATGTACAGGTTATTATAGATCAAAATCAATTTCTTGACAGTCACAAAAAGAAAGAAAAATGCATATTACTTAGCTTGTATTTATTTTGGTGTATCATGTTTTGCTATATTTAGCTCATTCACATGTTTTTATGAATTATTATAACTAATATGACGCGCATGTATGTAAACGTCTAGAGAAAATAAAAAGCCCTAAACTTACGTTCTGCTTCTTGTATTATCTATAAATACATATTATTTAAAAACATGTTCCTTGGTGTGACGAAATCAAAATCGGAGGCCGTTCTCCTACAACATCAGCAAGGGGTGTAGTTATTAAGTGCTGTCCCATTTGCGAAGGCTTGATCATGAACTACTGATCGAGCCATTGTAAAACTTTGTGAAAAACTAACATTTTTTAGCGTATAGTAGAATACAATGTACCTACTCACCTAGCAATGTGCGATCCTGCGTACAATGTTTGAAACCTCACGTCTCAGACACAATGCCTGGTTCACAGCTGTACAGCAGAGCCTTTACGCTCCCGAGGCAGCGAAAATCTTGCGCTTCTAAAGAAGCTACGATACAGGTAGTAGGCCGATAGGTAAGGTGCTGTGTAAAAAGCGTACACAGCCTGTCGCACGATAAAATTATGCTAGGCTAAAAATCCTGATACAAATGCTCGTTAGCGTGAAGTCAGCCCCAATACACTGATACCAAATCCAATGGTGGAATGCAAGTGTAAAGAATTTGTGTTTTTTATATGTAGAGGCCTCGTAATATTGTAAGTCATGTGCGTCTCAGTATGTAGGTCAGTGTCAGGGGCGAGAACCTTTTCACTGAGCGAGGTGTAAAACATACACAGACCTTTTTACGATGTTACATTGTGCTCAGACCACATTTTCCTCTTGCATTTTAATTGAACATTGTTAAAATTTAGTTTCTGATGTACTGGTATATTGCTTCCACGTAGGCAAGCTCTACCTATCAATTGGATGAGAGTAAAATATCTTTTGTCGTGCTCAGTAAGTTGCAGCTCACATTCTAAAGAAGCCCAAAACAGGATATGCTGCGTTTGCTTTTACCTTTATTTAATCTATACCTAGACAGAGAAAGTGTGAGAGAGAGGAACCTGTCTGAATTAAAGAGCGCCTGCGTAAGACCGCCCGGAAGCGAATACATTCACATTTGTAATGAATGACCTCTTTGATAAGAGGATGTGAATAAATCCTAATATATATATATATATATATATATATATATATATATATATATATATATATATATATATATATATATATCGCAAGGCGCAAGGAATTCTAGGGATTCATGAAAATTTAACTTTCTGACACGTTCATTTGTTTATTAAAAATTGCTTTGTGTTGATAAAATTTTTTATTTGTTTAATATCTTGATCTGACAACGAATAAAATCAACAGAGCCCATGTTTTAACGTGAACAGGAAACAGGATAACGGGTAGCTTACAAATATCAAAGCAAATGTTCTAAGAAAAAGAGCAGCATTTTTAAAGTTGCATCTGAAGTCAGTATTTATTATTTAACCAATGACATTTCTAGGCAATACTATTATTAATATCTTGATCTGACAACGAATAAAATCAACACAGCCCATGTTTTAACGTGAAGAGGAAACGGGATAACGGGTAGGTTCTATATATCAAAGCAAATGTTCTAAAAGAAGAGCAGCATTTTTAAAGTTGAATCTCCAGTCAGTATTTACTAATTTACCAATGACATTTGTAGGCAATACTATTATTAAACTACTTATAATATGGAGAACTGTTCAATATTATCTATCATCTTTTAATATTCGTCCAACAGACCCTAACAGTGATTTTAAATTAAAATAAATTGATCAGCATAAACTGAAAATAGAATTATATATGTGTATCTATACCCCAGGTGTATTTCTAGTATATTTTTAAGCATGGGCTGAAGAAATATGCTGATTAAAAACACACATAAATTTGAAGAAATAATGAGAAAGACACATATGGCTACTGAAGGCCTTATTTGTAATCATTATGGACTCACCCTTTTAAGACATTCTACCACATGGTCCTGTATATATACAAGTCCACCGGTGCCGCGGTAAATCATTTCATGTTTTGTTTCTGGAAACGGCTTTTCAAAATCCCCCTCATGTGTAAATATTATCGTAGGCCAAATAAAGTATTCCGGTACCTGGAAAAAAAGATCTTCAGGGTACAGGCTGATTGAAGTAACTCTTTAATAACAAAAACAAGCGAACCTACGCTGTTCTCATATATTCACTTCTCAAAAAAGCAGGCGGAGTCAATTTAAAAATACCTGGTCGTTCAGACAATTTTCCTCCTGTTAAGACATTAAAATGATCAGAAATGCACCTGCATTGATTCCTCAGGAGAAAGAATAAAGCATCGCCATGAAGACCTCAGCATCCTTTCATTGGTCCAATAGTTTACAGTTGTATTGTAATTAAAAACCCAATATCCCATTCCACAGGAGAATGGCGTGGTATCTTATACCTTAATAAACAATTTTGCCCCGTATATAATCAACTCTTGGTTCAGTTTCATTTCGCTGCTGACTACGGAAATGGTGAGTATATTCTTGTCGTAATGTAGAATTACTCCAGACCAAATATCAACGTCTGATGATTAATGAAGATAAATATATTTACGACTTTGTGAACCCACAAAGTAGTGCCTTTAAACGGTATGCTTCTACGCCGGCCAGACGAATGGTTTGGTTGTTGATAGGACTGAAGAACATATATACTAGGATCAAGTAATAACTGCTCCTTTCTAAGAGAATATGAAAAGTGCTGCCAATCTCTGCGCAGATTACATTTTTATTTACATCATTTTGACGAAGTTTTATCACTATATCGTTCTTTGTTTTAATTAACTTTGTAATAATGTACATAGTTGTAATATTCTAAATTCATCCCTTTCTTTACTGTTTTTGCCGTAGTTATTATTGAGTGATCAGGCTGACTGAGGTCAGTGTTCCTTGTAATATGTTATATTCAGTATAATAAATATAAAAGTTTAGGCAGACCAAGGTATACTATGCTGAATTGTCAATATGCACAAAGAAATTTAACAAGTGATCAGGCATAGTTGTCTAGGGTTTTAGAATTGCGTATAATAAAACGAACAAATAAAATGAACAAAGTTGGTGTAGACTCAGATGCACCAGACAGACACTGGTGATGAAGAAAAAAAAAACAGAGAAGTTATCACTAAACATGCTTCCAAGTCAAGTTTCTTTTATTAGTTAGGCTGACTACTCTCGCCAACATGTGTCGCAGTATATGCTTAAATAAATTCGGAGTAGTTTATGTTGAAATAAAAACTAGTGACGACACACACAGGATAACCTTCCACGTTACAACTAGATCTTTTTGAGTTATAAATTGTGAAATGTTCACAAATTGGCCTTAAGCTGATAGTGTTTCACTCACCAGTCGACGGATCGAGGCCCATCCCGATGACTAATGAACCCGATGTTTTTCACTCAGCCCAGCTTAAATAACAAAAGAAAAGAAATCACTCACTTGTGTGTGGGAGCACTGTCCCGGTGGCTTTTATTTTTCCTGGTTCATCTCGAAATACTATATATGCAATCATTAGGTAACCTGCAACACCTTTAAAGAATCTGCTCATGAACGTTTTCTTGTCCTGATCCAACCCTGCCCCGTCAAAACCTGTAATAACGGTCACTGCCTGCGGCTCCCCAATATTAGCGATTTTCTGTCCTTACCTTTACGAGATGTCTGCTTTGGGATATATCAATGTTTTGTATTGCTCAATGTATAATTATTAAAGTGGCCACACCACCTATAAAGCATTTTGAGCTAACACTATAATTACTTCTTCCCTTTAATATAAATATGTACCTGCCAAAATATTGCCCTGACACCATTTGCTTTCTCCTAAAAAAAATGTTCAGACAGTGGACTGGGCGCGATGAAAGGTGTCAACATAAACACAGCGCGTGGGGCCGTATGCATCGCTGAGCCAAAATACGTGTCAATCAGGAGATGCCAAGTCCGACTTGGGCAAGAAAAATATAATACATGTTTCTGCTGGCTGAAAAACAGCGTGTTGCCCCTCTTAATCGGACCTCCGGTCAAGCGGCCTTGTTATGATAAACAGACTTGTGTTTACCAACACGCAGAGCGATAACATGGTCTTAAACAGCCTTATGCGAGGAAATGAGACCGCTTATCGCTTCAGCGATGAGGCAGTATCTACACATTGCCGTGTTCCACACGCGTCACGGGCGCCCGCTCGATCAAACATATAACCGCCTGTGATGTAACCACGAGTGCTGGTCAGCAGGCAGGGCGCTCCCGCAGATAGAGGTTGATTCATGAGCTTTGGTAGAACTCTAAGTATCCAACGAACCGCTTTACAGACGCAGGACTGCAGTCGTAATATAATAACTGAGGGCAGGACAGGAGCCAGAGTGAAGAGTTTTCCTCTTGAATTCTTTATTGGACATCTGCTTTTTAAAATGATACAAATTGAAAAAGATGGATGACAGTTGTGCTAGTGAAGATTTTACCATAAAAACCTTTTCCATGTACACATTAAAAAGATGAATTCTGGGCAGATCTTCCTGTCAAGGGCAAACATTTTGCCTTCCCACCTGAACTGTCATATAAAAAATTTCAAGCCTTATATCCTTATCTTACAGGCAATCAAACCGCGGCCAGTTTATGTGATTTTAAAAATCAGCCATAAATTTATTACTATAACCAGATATGCAAACCTCCAAACGGATCCTCATATCAACTTTCCTGCAGGGTTTTGATATTTAGTATCGCTTCATCATACGGAATCCAGTTCCTACTAAGAATCGTTGTGATGTTTTCCAAGCGGGGTCTGTGTAATAAGCGGGGACCACTGATACACATACTGAAGCCAGATCCTACTTAGATTTGGTTTGATATTTTCCAAGCGGGGTCTTTTTAGACAAAATGTTGTGTGTAACAAGCGGGGATCTCTGACACGCACATACTTCATGAGGCCTTTACCTACTTAGATCGTTTTGATGTCTTCCCTGCAGGGACATATTTTAGACAAAAATCGTTCGTAACAAGCGGAACCTCCGACACATGCATATATTGAAGCTGGTTCCTGCTTGATTCGTTTTGATGTCTCCCAAGCGGAAAGTAAGAAAGACAATTTCGAACCAGTTACCCATCACACTCATCTTCAGCACAACACGGGTTATACCTCTTCTATAATTTTTTTTATAAATTTCAAATTAGATACGAAAAAAATTCTATATACACCAACAACTTGGGACCAGGCAACAAAATATGTATAATATCTAGAACCTTACTGAAATAAGATGTGGCAATTTTGTATTTCAACTTTTTTATACTAGTTCAAGAATTATGGGATAAATTTGAAACAATTGACAGAAAATGCGTTTGAACGAGCGATTGATTTGTCATTACAATTACAAACTGATTTTTATTTAATTAAAAACTGGTATTATATATATGTTTTATTACTATGGACCTGATTTAAGAATCACAGGACATATCCGTTAAAGGTGCAGAAACTAATTAAATGCAGAAGTTTTCAGATATAGGTCACTGTGACCCGATATAATGCACGAATGGATGTTCTTAGCAAGGTATGTATATATATATATATATATATATGTGTGTGTGTGTGTGTGTGTGTGTATGTGTGATTGAGTTTGCTTAATGTTTAATATTCGTGTTTTGCTATCGAACTAAAGGATGGATTTACTACGGAAACAGGGCAGTTTCTAAACCTGATGGTCTAGTTGAATTCAGATAATCTAAAACAGGAATATGTCATACTGACCTGTTTTTAATCCATAGTCCGGTTCCCTTGGCATTGATTTTGAAATGCTTCATATGCATTCATAATAATGCAGCCTACACCAGATTTGTTCCGTCCTTTCCGGCCTGCAAATTGTCCGGTATGCTTTTAATCCCTGCACCGTTCGGTTCCTCCAGGTAACGGGCAATGACGGAGCCTGGCCACCTTGGCTTTAGTTACGCTTACGTCATAGACGTAAGTTAGAATCCCTGGCAATAATCTCTCATACAAAGCAGCCTAAACGTCAATGTAAATTAAAATGAAACCCTTAAACTTGGTGGAAACATGGAGGAAAAACACTATAATAAGTTTATAATAAGCAAATAGAAAGGTTGTTTGCTGTTACTGGGTGCTTAAAATAGCGGACCATTTTTTTCGGGGCTCTGCTGACAGAGAGTCATCTGAACTTTAGGGATCACTCTTTGTCAGTCATCTTTATGTCTGTCCGTCTGTCTTCTCGTCCGTCCGTTATCAGGGCACAAATCGGAACCACTGAATCTAGAATCTTCTTACTTTATTTCCAGGGAGGCCAATGAAAACTCTCTTCGGAAACCTAAAATTAGGTCTCTCTTATTCATATCAGCCGAGGTAAGGGGCTCAGAAGTACCCTCAAGAATAATTAAAACTTTGATATAAAAGCTCCAGTATCTGAATTACTGATGCATTGATCAGCATAAATCAAAATCGTTGGACCTAGAATATTTTAACTTACCATCTAGGGATATTTATGAAAAATCTCAATAGAAACGTATAATTAGTTCTATATTATCTATATCCACCAAGTTATGGGTCCGGTAAATATCTACCAGAATTATTAAAATTCAATATAAAACTTCCAGTATCTGAAAATAATAATGCATAGATCACCATGATTCTATGCATGCATATTCATCACGTAGTGTTCATTCAGACTTGTAGCGCCACATGTACTTTTTTCTAATTCTTACACATTTTTCCTCTATTTTTTACACCTTCAAAGATGCGATCGTCCGTTAACAGGGCACAAATTGTACCAGTTGGACCTTGAATCTTTTAACTTGACATCCACGGAGTTCCATGAAGATTCTCCTTTGAAACTTGAAATAAGCTCTGGGTGACTTACATTTTGTGAACTACAGGCTAGAAACTGGATTTAAAGTGCCCAGTCAGTCAGATGGGGCCAAATTTTATCAACTAGGCCTATCATCTTTTAACGTTATCTTTTAACTTATAGAACCCTGAATGGATTATTTCACTCGGCTTCTATCGGGGGCCGATATATAGACTCGGATGTCCCAAGCCGAATGTCCAGATGACATGTATGCTAGCACGGATACTCGACTGGTTGTTTAAATATATGTTCTATCATGTCTCTGGATGAAAAAAGAAAAGGGCGACTAGTCATTTTGAACAGCTTATTTTTATTTGTGAGTTTTTGTTATATTGGTGACTAATTCACTTGTGATATCGTACAAACTAGGCCGCCATATCTGCACTTTTGGCCAAATTCGTTTCCTCTCACGAAATATAAAAAGAGCCTTTGGCTGAGAGAGGGTTATGTTGTCTGCATGCAAATATTTCCAACAAACCTAACATAAAAAATCAAGGCAAGAGCAGTAAATGAACATACAACATTTTGCTTGGGTTCCACCAAAAATAAATGATAGATATTGCAGTTTGACTTTGTGTAAGGACTAACTGTGAAGCAGAGCTGTAAGTTATTCATTCTTAGTTGCCTTTGTTTATACTGTTAATATTTCAGACAGGAGAGAGCTTTTAAATAAATACCATTTTCTGTAACGGAAACTAGATGCTTATTTGAACCATGGGGCAAACAGAGTTTTAATATATAAATGTTTGCTATATTGCCAGTAAGTGCAATGACAGATCCTGTTTCATGTAAAAACAAAGTCTAGTAAATGCTAGTTATAAGCCCAATTTAATCAAATCAGTTGTTGAACAAATCTTATTTAATTCTAACATGCTTTGACTCAGGATTTCAGGGATTATGTCTCGAACAAAACCCTAGCAGTCATGTGTCAACTAATTTTACATGATTGGAAGACATGCATGGTTCGCCTTGGGCTATGTAATTGCACCATAAAGTGCCATTAAGATTGTTTGTTTTAATTTTTAAAATGCAAATTTTCACTAAACGGTCAAAGCAACTTGAGGTCCTGTCATTCCCCAGGTTGAAGGGAGATCATGTTAATCACTGACTGTTGTACTGGCCGAACAATTATAATATCAACGGGGTTTACGGTTTTGCCCTTAAGAGAATATTATCTTTCGCTTACTAGAATATAATTGTAACTGTTAGACCACAAAATGGAGATACATATTGTAAATGTTTTATTTTCAAGTCATTTTCTTTTATTTAAACTTTTCACTAGAAATATACATGATAATAAACATGAAAATAATTGATTTTTCATTCTTCTGGTGATATATATTTTAATTCCTTGCAAGTGCTTTCTTTCTTTTAATATGGCAAGGTTGCCCGGCTCGAAATAACTATAAGATATAATAGACTTATAAAAGCCCCGGTATTAGTCCAAAATAAAAAATGACTAAATGATTTTCATATTCCACTCGATTTTATCTTTCCCAGCATGCAAAATAGAAGCGATTGCATATTTATATGATTATGAACTTATAATCTGATATTGCATATTATCCTTTTAAACCTAACATAATGATTGAACAATAATTAGATAGTTTTATTTTGGAATATGAAAGTTCAAAATACACAATGGCCTAATTGTGAAAAATCAATGTAACAAACAATTCATTCACAAAAAGAAACTTAAAAGTCATACATTAACTTTTTGCATTGTTCACTATGGCGAATAATAATGGAACAAAAGAGAGGAGAGTGAATCTAAGAAATACCATTTCAGCTCTAGTCCATCACAGTTGGTAAGATTCATAAAGATTAAATGTTCTTACCATTCAGAAAAAAAACTACTAATAATGTAATGGTTTGCTCGCAGACGAAAGGGAAACATAAATGGTGCCATCTGTAGTTTATATACATTGTACTCGTTAAAGTCACATGATCAATGTTTCGTAAAGCACATTACAAATTGTAGCTAAAATCAAATATCAAATACAAAAATAAGCGAATATAAGTTTAACTACGCTAAGGTAGCGTTATCCCAAATATAACAGCTATTTTTTTGCTATATTTCCTGATCTGAGTAGTAGGAACTGAAAAAAAGATCGTTTTGACTCAAGTCAGCATAAGTGGCGTTACTTGCAACACTGATATACCAGTCATGAGATCAATGTGCTGGGTAATGGTCTTTTACTAAGTTAAAAGAAAGTAAAGACATATCTTATATACATAATTCAGCACACCTCATAATCATTTAGTCATCTTTTGATCACCTCCAATGAATAAGCCATGGAATGAAAGGAGTTATAAGGAGTTATATGGAGTTTTTTGACTGCACAAGTTAGGACAATTTTTTTTTCAGATGGTAAATCTTTTTTATATATATCTTTCTTGTCAGCTGAGCGTCATTACCAATGGGTCACTTGTTTGTTCTATTAAAGAATCATAATGAAAATGAATGCAAATTTTAAAAATAGGTATACCATCAGAAGAAAACGTTTATAAGGATTATGATGGAGACTAATAGACTTTAAAACAAATTTTGGCATACATTAATAAAAATCCTATTGCCAGGGATGCTACCTATATTATAATTACCATCGGTCTCTCCAGGGAAACTTTCTTACTTGAGAAAAATTTATTTTTCGCCAGGTCGACCGCCTCTTTAGCTTTAACCGCCTCTCAATACACTGTTTACCATTCCAGATAAACCATCTATTTAAAACCGCATCCCGAGTTAAGGAAAACAGTCGAGATTTTTTATTTTGAGTTTGTTTTTAAGGTCGCAACACTTAAAACAGTATTTACGGTATCCCCTTCATATAAGGCCATCAAACAGGCGTCTTTTTGGAATTTGCTGATATTTCCAAAGTGAATCAAAGAACTAAAATCAATTGTCGATATTTTTTGATATCAACACTCGATTTTCAGCGCTAGTGATTGGCTCGTCCATGGGTTTTTATAGGTGGATAATATTGAATAAAGACATGATTTCGGGGGCAAAGCTTGTCATGCATCTGTTGTTTGACTATCCAGACGTTCCTATAGGGGCAGATCGGGTTAACTTCTTTGTGTTTGGGTACTTAGAGAGGCACAATGGTTAATACACTGCAAATGTGTTGAGGTGAAAGGGTCTACGGTGAGTCAATCATATTTAACTTTTTGTTTAAGGATGTAAGCCACTCTGTTATTGTGCTGCTAGTATGTTGACGTAAAAATTATTGCCACTTTTGTATGCAGAGCTCCCACTCACTATTAAAACATATATATAGAAATTCCTCCCAATATATACAACGGCGGCAAAGGATGTCATATATCCATTAAAAACAGCAAATTACTTCAATATATTTTACCATACAAATTACCATAATTGCAATATGATTGAGAGTCATGCCCATGTATAGTCATGTTTGTATGCTAAGTTTGTTTTAGGGCATTGAAGAGTGATTTTCTATGAAGAAATCTCAATGTATCCCATTCAATATCTACTATCATGGAAATTAAAATGTAAAATGTCATGTCAAATGTGAGAGTCTGGATATAAGTGACATGTTTCCCATTATTTACGATGCTAAGGCTTTCTTAGCTGAGGGTTTGCTGTACAGCTTCTTCAGCAAACTTGCACTTTTTTAAGTATCCTGCAGAATGTTATTATTTTAATTAGTTGTTAGGTTATCAATAATGGGCCATGAAATAAAGGGTATGCAGGCATATTACCGCACTGAACTTGTAGAAAATAAATGATCAGTGCAAAATAAAAAATTTGCAAATGTACACATTTTCATAAAAAAACCATATCTTGTAACTTAAATATTATTTGTGACTTTTTACTAATCCTCTAAAACAATGTCATTATAATCTGCATTACCAAATTAATTAATTTAGTTGACAAAATAAAGGATATGGGTAATTAATCAAAAGTTTATATAAATCAATGTCAATTTAAATCAAAAACTTTAAAAATCATTTTTTTATAAAAATCAATTTTTTACCAGCCCTGTCAAGAAATAATAACAGTTATAAATTTGTTTTACAATTTTGTGATACATCAAACTTGTGCCAAAATACTGCTCAACATGTAGAGCAAAGCTGGTCAAGAAACCACAATGTCTATCTGCACTTCCATGCTTGCTTCTGGCTATAGTTACAATATACTTTAGATGTCTGCTGCAGAACTTTTTATGCATTTTGGTCAGTATAACATGATTATGACAATTTACTCAGTGTTACATAACACTTCATCTAGATATCTAATTTTGGGTGAAGGTGTATGGAAGTTTTCGTTGGGAAAATGTGATTTGTTTAAAGTAACATATGTTTTGGTGGTGACGTCAGGAGACAGAGTACATGCATAATGTGTAAACGGTGATCCACTGTTAAAGAATGATTTCAAACTGCGGAAATTCTGGTTGATTTAATTAAACTGCGTTTCCTTAACGTAAATATAGTGTATTTCAAAAAGCCTTTTCAATCTCCTGTGTTTTGTTTTACTGCATTCTTTTATCTTCTTTCTCTGCCTCAGCCCGCAGTTGACGACATACCTCGTCTCCGATAGCTGCGAATTTTACAGAGTCCGAGGGAGACAACAGCGGTGATTCTTTCAGTCCTGTAAAAATTTAAATGAGAATTAATAAAAAAAATTCTTATTCATATTTTACAATATGTATAATTGCGTGTCTTATGTCCAGGTGGTAGTCTAGCAATATTTTTGACATACCAGTGTGCATTAAGACCCCAATTTTGTATTTTGAACATTACGGTGGAGTTGTTTGATTAGAAAGCCCAAACGGGATTCCTTACATGCCTTGCTGAATGAAGTAACTAATATAATGTACGGTGTTTAGATAGCATAGAAAACCTGACAGATTCGCCTGTAAACCAACGCATTATGTTCCAGGAGCCTATAACCGCATTTCTATAGCCCGGTAGGTAAAGACCGAGGCAAGTATAAAGAGAATTTGTATTATACTTCGGTCGTTTGCTGTTAACCAAACATTACTCGTAATTTTGTGTATGATTTAAAAACGAAAGTCTGCTTCACTAGAATTGGTTGTCTCTGTATCTACATGCACCTTATGCCATAAAAGGGATAACTATAAGAAAGATATGCTGATTTACCTTTCTTGAGACATTCTCTGACATGTTCCTGTACATAAGCAACAGCACTGCTTGACGGATAAATCATCTCATGGTTTGTTTCTGGGTGGGGCACTTCAAACTCTCCAGCATTGGTTATTAATTTTGAAGGTGCGAAAACCTCCGGCAACTAAAATATATCATCAAGGGAACGTGACTATTTATTTTATATTATACTCTTTATTAAAGGTATATTCACTCAGGTACTAATTGCTTGTAATGCAACGCAGTCACCTAACACAGGAAAGAACACTAAGATAAGCGTTCGTAAAGTGAGCATTATGAACACCTAATATATTGATTAATGACACAGTAAATCTAGGTACTGGTGTCGCTAAACCGTACATATCATCATGTACCTTCATCCATCCTTTTGTTCCGTATATCATCACTTCTTGGTTTAGTTCCTGAATACTGCTAGTTATAACAGTGGCAAATTTGCCATTGTCATAATGTAGAGTCGCTGTAGCGGTCAAATCTGCTCCTTGTGTGAAAAAAGTAAAACCTGTTTTAACATGACGCATTCAGATGATATGTTCTTAAATATTAATGATATAGGTCAGACACAGTTTATATTTTGAATGCAATCAGAAAGCACGTGCTTAAAAATTTTAACTCCAAATCATATAAAGTAAAGAGACATCGATTATGCTCAAAACATACCCTAGAAGTTTTAGTTTTAACATTCTTCAAAGAAACACATTTATTGGATTTAAAACCAATCACACAAAAAGCCTATTCCAAGATGGTTCAAACCGACAAGAAGCAGCTACAGATAACAGATAGTACAAGTATAATCTTTAGTTCTGGCATAACACGTTGCAATTAAGGAAGTGATAAATAGGTTTCCTTGACAATAACATCAAGTTCTTGTTGCAGTTTTGATTTACCAAAATGCAAGTTTTTGAGACCCCCCCCCCCCCCCGCGGTCCCCCACCAAATTAATTTACTAGAATTACTTTGTATCATGTAGTATATTGAAAAATCAGTTTTCCTTTTTCGTGGTTATAGATATGCAAGTCCAGACTGACTATTATGTCGCTGATGTGTATTTTACCGGCTTTAATGATAAAACTAAATATTAGTTCAAAATAAGAAATTAGCAAAGAATGAATGGACCCGATTCCGCGAAGAGATGCACAAGAGGCACCTGTTTGTCATATTGATAAAAGATGGATCTCAGATAAAGTGTGTGACTTCAATTTTTTTTAATTTAACCGGGTGTATGAACAGGCGGACTGAAAATAAAGAATAAGTGCAGTATATCTGGCACCTGAGCTGAGTTTTCTATCTTCCTAAAATCTTTAAATGGTTAAAAAGAGAAGGCAAAAATTATATTCTGTATACGTTGTAGAACAAACCCAAAGTTTAAAGTGTGTGAATCTCTAATTTTCACCTGGTCATGGCCCTTTTATTTTCGGACTACCGTCTAAGAGATTAGCAGTAGATATGGCCGGTGGTACGAGGTCACAAAGTCTCCCCTGATTTCAATATCATTTTATGAGCATGATGAATGCTCAAGCATTGGTCCTGTCAAGAAACTGTTGCCCATGTATCCTACTGGTCGTGTATCCGGCGAAGTATTCAAAGGATAGTAGAACGGCTCAGTTATATTTAAGCAGCCAGATATATTGCCTGGAAAAGGGATCCCACGGAGTTCACCAAATTATTTTCTACTTCCGGTAAAATCTTGTAAGTATTCTTGTCTTGTAAGTCCTGTAGTTCTTTTAGGATAAGACGTCCACCGATTGTCCGATGATGACACTAAAATATGAACCTCGAAAGAAGGAGAACGGTGGACAAAGCCCCTGTTTTCATCATACCGCTGAATTTCGTCTATTCATCTTATAAAACAATAAAAATGTACTATTCACCTGTTTGTGGATGAACGGTCCCAGTGGCCACGATTTTCCTTGGTTCTCCTTGAAATACATTCTTTGGTATAACTCCGATGTACCTTGCACCCAGCTGAAAAAATCCAGCTTCGAAATCTTCCCGTTCAAAATACCCAGCCATATCGTAACCGACTGTTACTGTAACCACATTCGGATCTCCGATGTTGGCTAGCTCTTCTCGCAACTTTTCATACACTGGTACAAATTGGTTCCAAATTCCCTGTATGTATATATATATATATATATATATATATATATATATATATAGAGAGAGAGAGAGAGAGAGAGAGAGAGAGAGAAAGACATCGTCATATGGAGCTGGAAAAAGTTAAAACTTATTTTAAAAAATTATTACTTGTACCTCGAATGTTTAACAGAAAATTAGATACATGATTATATATCAGGCTCATCGTGTAACGTAGAAAGGAAAGTGCCATTTAGCTAGGTCGCCAAGTTTGAGACGTCTACCATGTGACTGTTGAGCTGGATCATCTCGGTTGGTGTAAACCAGGATTGCACTTATTCAATGTGACTCACAAAATACTGAGTCACAGGACTCTTTCAGATTTATATATATATATTCCTCAGCGAATCAATCAATATATCGGTTAACATGACTAATGGTAAAACAGGGCATGTTAAATTGAACATACAATTACACTTTTGCGCCAAACACCACAGGAAGGAGATGAAATGATCACCAAATTGCATTCACTGCACTTATCACTGGAAGTTCAGTTATTCGTGAAATGCCTGAACCAATATAATATGCCATTTTAAGTTAGCTTGCATATATACGAGCATATTATTAATGCGAGAGAGCGAGAGAGAGACAGACAGACAGATAGAGAGAAAGAGAGACATTTGAAGTCAGAAATTAAAAATGGACACACGTAAGGTCATTGATTGTTAGTGTTACTCGACCTATCCACGAAAACTTACTTCAATTAGGAAAAGATTTTTTTCTTTCGCCAACGCGGCTACCTCTTTAGCTTCGCTCTCATTCATACACATCGTTGTTTCACAATACACAGGTTTCCCGGCATTTAAGGCCATTGCACAGGTTTCTTTGTGACACTTGCTGATTGTCCCAACATAAATTATATCTGAAATATAGTGTATCAGAGTCTTAAAGTAGAATAATTTTGAATGTAGGGGTTTCCTTTTATTGTCGTAGCACTTATTGTCGCAGCCTTATTTTACTTTTTGTTATTGTATATTATATTTCTATTTTCCGAAGTTTTTTTTATGTTACCTGGAGTGTCGCAAAATATTTTCGATTATCAAGGCCCCATGTTTCAGAATTTGCATTTTATGCAAACAATTTTGTCTAATGCCAACACATCTGACGGAAAAGATACCGCAAAGATCACCAATAATTATCCTTATATATATGGGCATAACTTGAAATTAATGAACTTAAGCCACACCCATACTTACCGATGTCTTCGTCATTCACCAAGTCCTGGTAATTGTCGTAATACCTACGAATGTTGAACTTCTCGGCAAACTTTCTCGCACGTTCCTTGTCACTTGATGTGCCTACTGCTGATATCTGTGATAGCGCACACCAAAAACACAACTCAGGTACTAATTTAAATTGTGATGTCCCGGATTCAGATACTGGTATCAACATATATATTTGAATATGTTGGGCCTTTCCATTGGCTGAGAGATGTGAAGTTTTAAAATATAACACTGCAGCTTGTAACATTAACGTAATAAAATGTATTATAATTATCAGAAAATGACTGACAAATAGAACAATCTTCAGTTTTGTCAGGGTGATCCAAACATGTCAAGGGGTTAAGTAACCATTTCTGATTTTCAAAAAATCAGATGACTTTCTGATAGAAAGACATTTTCAAGAACTGTTGTGGGTCAAAACTATTCATGAAGTTATGAATGAACACCTGGAATTTAAACGTAATTAACAGAGAGAATGAGAAACACCTGCAAATGTACAGTTGTGGCAAGTTGTTACTAAAAAACGTAACACATAAATGGTAACATCAGAGCGACAAGCTTGCTTTTAGCGACTATTTTTCCTTTGTGGAACATGTTCCTTACAGTGAGTCCCTTGATCGGAGGCGATATGCTTTAACAATGACAAATCGCGTTCTTTCAGGATTGAATAACGTTTAGGAAACATATATCTGACAAACAGGATCACACAAATTAATACACTACCTGAAAGAGGAGAAGTGCGACAAAAAAATAATTTTTAAATATATGTATATATATATATATATATATATATATATATATATATGAATTTAATTTAATGTTAGAGTAAACAAGTAACAGTGGTTCCATCAGCAGGGGCACCTTTACGTACTTCTTCTTGATATATAATTAAGTGATAAACACTATACCTCGTGCTTTCCTGGTGAATGCGTACGCATTGCTGCGCAGAAGTCATTGCACATTTTCCCAGCGCCCAGGATTCCCCATCTCGTTGCTGCCATGACAATAACCTGGAGATCAAACTGTAAAAAAATATTGGCCTAAACTACCTTATGGTTCTCACGGTATATGGGTTAATTTCGAGCAACATTGTCATATCGGTTAATAATTAGTCATTAATTATACATAGGTTTAATGCCAACTTTGGTCATTATTCGAATTTATCATGCACCAGTAGTCTCTTCCGCAGCCTTCATAACAAAGCAACAAGGGAATATGTGTATGGAGAACGTTACAGGGCCCTCATTGGTTAATGGAGAAAGATACAATGTCTCTCATTGGCCAGAACGATTGATCTTTTGTACTGACTTTCTCAGGAGAAGCCTTCAAATGACTCGGCACTAATAATTAAAATCCACACACATGGTCCCTGACACTACACGGATATATATACAACAAAATATGTTTTTTTTTTTTTTTTTTTTGTAATGATCATTTTTTAAGTAGGTTGTGAGTTTTATAAACAAATACATGGGCACATCATTTTAGCGGATTCTCAGCATGGGATCACTGGCCGCGGTGACCTGGCTAAAGGTTATGCCTCTCACAAGCCAAACGAAATGTTTCTTGAAAACAGATGGCGTCCAATGACAAACGCACCGGTTGTAGACGTAGATTCACTTTGTTAGAACATGTTATCCGTACAAATGCGGCTGGCTTGAACAAAAAGACGGCTGACTTTAGTAGTAGGCCGAGTTCGTGCAAAATGTTTAAACTGACATGAAAGACTATTTATTTGACAATGTTATACAAAGTACCAGTTTTATTTAAAAAAGTCATCTATATTACGTGTGACATATTGCATTTATTTTACATTAAACTCATTTCTGATTGAATATCGAGTGTAATTTATTCGGGTATGTTCGAGTAGAGAAGTAATGTTATACCTAAATAATCAAACATCTCCTTTCAGCGACAAGAAACGAAAAAATTACAAACCCTGAACAGTTTTAATTGGAAAACAAATCTTTTTGTTTTATTTTTTTTTTCTCAAGCCAAAATAAGCTGCACCAAGCTGCTTACGTCGGCTTAATGAAATGTCAGCGGCGCCTGATGATTAACTCGGCTGGGCTCGGCTTGATCTTAACTCGGCTCGAGGTGGCACACAATTACGGCGGCGCAGGGATTTGCACTTAATTTTAGAGACTTGCGCATCAGTTATTATAGGTTTCTAGACCAGTCTGTTGGGGAGTTATCAGCACACGGAGCATTTTACTTAACACTTGTAGACGGGAATTAGCCAGCGTTGGTAACTGAATTGGGACAATCGACAAAGGACAAAAACGTTAAACTGTTTTAATAAGGAGTATGTTAAGTGTGGTTAACAAATAGCGGTTTGTTTATAGATGTTAGCTGCTCTGTATTTAGGTCCCTAGAAATTTTTATAAGCATTTGACCATTATGGGGAATTAATGCAGTAGACAGTTTTGAATATCCCGATATGTATGAGAGTCGTATGCTTTTACCAGGCTGTAGTTCATAACATATCCTAGCCCTGTCTTTCGTGCTCTTACGCATTAGTTTTCAAGTTGGCTACTAAAAAGGCTTTTATCAAAACGAGATCCAATACATTGATGGAAAAAATGTAACTTTTCTGTTCTTACTACAAAACACAATTATCTAAGCTGCTCTTAAACAATTGTAATCCAAAATATCTGAACGCTCTACATTATCAATTATTTACACCTTCGCCGCTTTTGTATTTAGAGGCCCAAATGCATTGTAGGCCACACCGTGACTTGGGCATCCAAGAGCAGACATTTTCACCGCTTATCACCCATAATCAGGGCTTATAATTGTCTATAAGGACAATATTCTTACAACTGATTTTTAAAGTAATGAAACACTGTCGAAGTACCATGTGCAAAAAATGAAAGAAGCATGAAAGTTGGCAAAGTATTCTTTTGGATCTTATTGATGATTTTCAGATATAGGGCCAAGCTGAAAAAAAATATCTTGGCCAAAATCCGAGATGGCGGCCAAGATGGCCGCCAGATTAGAAAATGTCATTAACTTGAGTTATAATGTCCCCAATAAACATTTCAAATACTCTTATATTATGTTTTTTGGGCTGAGACATTCAATTTTCGAGGTTTCAAACCTCTTCAGATTCTCATTAGCTGGGTTTTTATCAAGAATTTGATAATATTCCCATTAGTCCAGCAGTAAAGCTGCATATTGAGAAGAATTGTGCAAAAGATGAAAGAAGAATGAAACTTGGCATAGTAATTTTACAGACCATACATTATATGTTCAGATATTGAACCGAGCGGAATTCACTATGTCTTGGTAAAAATCCAAGATGGCCACCGAAATATATAATACCAATACAGCTGGTTATATTTGTCCTAGAATGCAATGCAAGTGCACTGTTTCTATGTTATTGGGGTCGAGAAATTCATTTATTAGGGTTTGGGGTCTCTTTCATGAATGTGTGAATGAAGTCTGATTTTGTTGGTATTGAAGTTGTACTAAAATTGCCCTTTTTACCAGCATATCTGAGGTATAACGTATTTGTTGATTACCCTGCTGAAACTTAATATATTTGATAATTTTAAGTATTTAAACACTCTCTCTTTCAATGTAATGTAAAGGACAGTCGATTGTTAAAACTCGGCTCTCTTCACTTGCGACCAAGTTTCTATTAAAGTATTAGCAAAAGTATTTTGTTGACATAAACACATTATGCAAAGTGAATTTTAATGGCAACTTGTTGGCAAGGAACTAGTTCTATATCATAAAGAAAGCATCACAATAAAGGGCAGTGATATTTTACTGACGTGGTGGTTCATTCATACGAGCATACAGTTTAAAGTCTGCATCATCACCATATCACAAAAATAGTAATCTGCAAAGGAATCTACATGAGTATTGATTATTTCATGCATTTATCACCATATTACAAAGGCAGCATATAGCAACATGGTGCGTACCTGTAAATGTGTGTTGATTCTGTTTTCATGCCAACACACAGTCTGAAATCCATCACTTAATGGCAAATGAAGCTTAGAATCTATACAGCAAACTGGTGTGACATTCTACATTAGCGCAAATCTTGTCATGCACGCATTTAGTCTAAATAAAATATATATTAAAGGCTTTCCTTTGAAACAGACATGATGTTCAAATACATGAAAGTAGTACATGTAAATTCCATTTCAGCTGAACTTTTTATATTTCTTAATAGCACTCATGAAGATTTGTATGTTAAGTTGATGGTAAAATTTAATGTCATGTTTGTAGACACAACAAATTTCCTAACTATTCTTCACGGATACATCAAGCTCCCACTTTGATACGAGACAGGATACCTAAGTTTTTTTCATCTCTCACCTATGCAAAGCAGTTAGCATGCAAATAATGGGATATCAAACAGAAGAAATCAGATATGAAATATTAATGTAATAAAACCTACCCCAGCAAATGACAATTTCATTTAAAGGTGCAGAATTCAAACACATTTATCAAATTTAACCGTTGGTGTGCTGATGAAAAAGGGACTTTTAGCACGTACAAGTATTGGTTATAGCCCAATGAAATGTTATGCAAGCCGTGAGGTTTGCGCGGCTTGTGTCACATGGCTGGCGAGCCGTTTAGGCGAGCCTGCCATGATTGACACAAGCCAAGCAAATCTCATGGCTTGCTTTACATTTCATTGGGCTATAACTGATTTGTCCCACATGCTCCGCCCCCTTGGTCGAAGGTCACGCGTGTCATTTCTTTTGGCAGCGCACCAGTTCTTTGCCATATTTGGAAAGTCGCCATGAAACTTCACTTGCATGGTCACTTTTCATGTCTCTGTGATGCAAGCAGTTTTGAACGTACAGTTAGAACAGAGGAAAATACGCCGCATGTGGGACAATTTCAGTAGGTACACAAGGCAGAATCTATAGAGCTGACAGGTGTGAGCTTCTTACATAGGTCTGTATCCTGCCAGGCATGCATTCAGTCTCATATAAAAGTTAGAAACAAGACAAACTCTATTTTATATGGATTGTCTAATTTATTATATTATAATATATAGTTTATATGGACAGTTAGTTATAATAACTATTACAAGCCACTCTCCATGGCTCGGATGGTGGCTTTTGGTGGAATATATATTCAGGGGTGGAGGAAAGCGAAGGACAAGGAGAAATTCACCCACTTTGGACGGGCCGTTACAACCCACTAATAGGAACGATGTTGATTAAAAACGGGGCGCCAGTGGAGATAGCCGGGCGTTTTACCACTCGATTGTCCATTACATTACATTACATAAAACCAGACATAGGACTCAAATACGTAATATATATATGTACATAAAATGTTAGCACAGTTGGATTTATGCATTTGATATTTCCCAATTGCACTTACAGAGGTTTACATGAAAGCTAATCGTAAAATCTAATTACATGTATGTAGTTTTAAAACAGTCAAATGATTAGTGTTAACGGACATATCAAGTTCAATCCTAATTTAATTGCAGATTTCGACAGATAAGATTTTTTTTGCAACCTTCTCCTCTTCAAAGCATTTACATTTGTAAGCATGCAATTAAAGGAAAATTCTAAGGAAGAATATTGCAATTAAAACTGTTCTACAATTCAAGCATCCAAATGCATGATAAAGCAGACAAACCTAAACCATCAAAGGACACTTTCATTTGAATACAATCAAAATGTATGCCACTACTGTGCAAAGCCCAACAAATAATGTTTGCTGTACATGTGCTAGTAAACAAAAGCAAATTTAGGAAAATTCAGTATAAACAAAACAAGGATTCATTAACATAGTCATTTTACAGACTTTAAAACTTATAAATGAATTTATCGACCCCGTTAACATAGGAATAGTGCACTTGGAAAGCAATCTATGACAAATATAACCAAATTTATTGATATTTTATTATCCGGCGGCCATCTTAGCCGCCATCCTGGATTTTTACCAACACGGGGTGAATTCCGCTTGGCCCTATATCTAAAATATTGAGTATGGTCTGGCCATCTATTATGCCAAGTTTCATGCTTTTTTCACTTTTGGCACAATTCTTCTCTTAACAGCTGGACTAATAGGGCTCCCACGCCGCTAGCACTCTTTTTAAAAAATAGCTCATGCCAACCTTCCACTTTGCTCCCCTCCCATCGACCTGTTATGATATGCTATTTCCTTTGCCAGCAAAACGGATACCTGCCAAGCGAGGACCGCGCCAGAGCAACCAATGTTCTGACATTTTGCCTACAACTCGTTTGCACAGGGGCTTATCTCTCGGGATAGAGTGAAGGTATGCTTTCATTGTAAAACAGAACTCGGTGGAAAACATGGCCTTTTCAAAAAGAGAATCGGGATACATGCCGCCGCCTACAAAGGGAGGGCATAGTATCGGATGGCATGATCCGGATGTTAAGAGTTAATCGTTAAGTCAGTCGCTATTCTTTGCAAATAACCAGCGTGACTTGCCGGGTAATATTCCTTCAAAAACCTTAGTTTCAAATTAATGTAAAAGCATAATTTTTGATATCAAATTAAAGATTAGGTTCTAATTGACATCTAAAGTCCGAGTAGATAAAAATCAGTCTTCTTGGGGACGCTTGAAGTCTTGACGAATATCAAATATATATAATATATAAGTCCAAGTGGACAAAGCTCAGCCGATCTCCACTAGGAGGCGTTGGTGGCTTAAATAGCGGAGAAATGGAAAAAAAGCCTTATCATTCAAATAGTGGTATATGAGTATGCCTGTATTTTATCTTAACACCTATTAAAAAAACACCATATTGCGACCGTTTTTATTTTCAAGATGTTCCACACGATGCCTTAGCCCGGTGTTTTTTTTTATATTGTATGATATATACTTTTGCTATATATCGTATACTGCTAGTGGTCAACTGAAGACCAGGGAGCGTGTAATAAATACCCCTGACATAACTGGAAAGATCAGTTCCGTGAAGCGGTGATGCAAGGCGCTTTCTTTTTCCCTGAGTTTACAAGTCTATGCAGCTGGAGTTTCAGAGGTACAGACACTTTAGACAATGTTTGGGGGCTAAAACCAAAAAGCCTTCTAGACATACCAACGTTGCTTAGTAGGCACTTGTATCAGATCACTTCTCCACTTGAATATGCAGCGGTTCGTGAGTATTTTGAATATAAACTAGTGTAGTCTAAATACTGACAACCATTTACGTTGACCTCCTGAGGAATGTACACATCCCTGTGTTTCTGTAGACATCTTAAATAAGGAAAAGCAATTTGATTAGATCAAATATACTAAAACGACGGTTAAGAGGGGGGGGGGGGTCCTCAAGTGCTTATTATATTGAACCAGACCCCCTCTCCCCCTCCCCACCAGACACCGTGTGTGTGCCTGTGGTCAGAGAGCCGGAAAGTTGGAGTACATGTCCTAAGTATGACTATACAGAGAGAGCACGATTGATAGCTCTCTCAGAAGGATTACTTCAGCTGAATCTACTGTTGTATACCGTGTCTTCTCCCTACGTTAGAGCTCTCACAGATAATGTTGGAAAACTAGAGTTATTCCAATTCACGATATTATTATGACTAAAACGTGTTGTATCCGTCTTAAAACAAATAATAATTTTATCAAATGTGTACAAAACATATCACTTTAACAGTGTTTTATACTTAAAATATTTATGTAAAGCACATATTCTTTACTTGCGAAAAAGCAGCATATCAATACGCTTGCTCTGCATGTTCCACCCTGCCACGTCGGACCACAATCCACTAGGGTAAACATCTTACAATGTATCAGAGCTATTAACAAAGTTCCCCAAGAATTATAAACATTATTGTTTCTGGTTCGGAGGCAGTTTCAAGCGCCGTTGTTGCACAGTTTGATTATTGTTAAAAACAGAAGTAGATTATCTTTTTAGTCACAAAAACAATTTTAGCTGAATCGGCCATTCAAATAAATGTATATTACTATTTAGTGCCTCTATTAAGATAAGTTTCCCTTACATTAACTCAATATTTGCTTAAAGTTGTGTTTTTTGCACGAGGCTTTTATATTCTATCGTTTTCACTAACCTTTCTGTCGAGGAATCTGGGTTCCTACGCCCGATATATACAGTAATGTTTAACGGAAAATATCTTATAGTACACGATATGTATTATTTCTTAAGTATTATATAACGCATGTTGTTTCACGATTTAATGTGACATATAGAAATGTATATTGTGGATATGAATTCAAATATAAAGATGTAAATATAGTTACCCCTTTCCGGTGCCCAAGGGAAAAGCTTGCCCTTACGAAGTGACGACCAAGTTGCCTTTGGTTTATCGTGGAAAAGTAGAGATTGATTGTTTTGATGGCGCACTCAACGTATCAGTACTCGGGCACACAACAAATCACAAGTAAGCGGTTTAAGATACCTTGGTATTAGCTAAATATTAACTATTTTAATATTAACACAGGTCAAGGTCGGTTGCACTCAGGCAGGAACCACATGTTTGAAGCTGCAGCTTATTTGGCAATTTAAAGGCAAGAATATTTATTTACCATCGAAAAAGGTGGTCAGAAAGGAAGGTAAGAAGTTTGTTACAGGTGCTCTTTTTATTGTGTGGTGCGGGCGTAACTCGTGTTGTGGCGCCCTCGCCGGGCCGTTTGTTACATTCTGTGTTTGATCCGTGCTGGTTGAACTCTCGTTGACTCTGAAACAGAGTTTATGACTGAAACTGTCAATGTCAGTTCTTTGTTTGATGAAGCTGAGGTAGTAGATTCCTCTCTTGACTCTGAAATGCAGTTATTTGAGCCATTCTGCATGATGGTTTTGTATCACTTTCAAGTGATTTTTTAGATTCTACCCCTATTAGAATTTTGAGGAACACTGGTTAAGGCCAGACTCTCATGTTAGCAAACACTTTGCCATTTTCTAATAGGTCGTTTACCTGTGCACATGCACTTGTTAATTGTGTGTTTTAAGACAGGCACACTTCAGTTCTGCTTCACAATATCCATTTAAAGTCAGATTTGATTTCTGGGAATATTACTGTGGGCACAAGAACTGCTTTACCCTTTAAGGAAATTCAATTGCTACTAGGCAATGACGTTGCAGGTGATAGAGTGCAGCCTGTACCAATAGTGACAGAAAAGCCGTCACTAGATCAGGACACTGATCCGAAAAGTCAGGAAATTCCTGGTTTGTATCCTTCATGTGCTGTAACTAGATCTATGGCCAATAAAAACACACATGAGGATAATGGTCCGGATAATAACACTCTGGGAGTCATAGTGACTTGTCTAACGACTCGCCCGTACCGGATGCAGCATTCTCAAAGTCAGAACTTATCGCGAAACAGCATAAGGACCCTGATATTTCATGTGTTTCCGAGGGCAGTTTCTAAAGATGAGCTGTCACAAAACCCTGTTTGTTTCTATTTTAAAAATGGAGTGCTTATGCGTAAATGGCGACCACCTGATGTATGCGCTGATAATGAGTGGGCCATCAAACATCAAATAGTATTGCCCAAAAGCTTTCGCAATGAAGTTCTAAGCATGGCACATAAGGCTCCTTTGTCTGGCCATTTAGGTATAAATAAAACTTATCAGAAAGTTAGTACACACTTCTATTAGCTTAACCTTAGGAAAGTGTTGTACAATATTGTAAATCATGCCATACATGCCAGATTGTAGGCAAGCCAAATCAGAATCCTCCTAAGGCCCCACTTAGGCCTATTCCTGCTTTAGATGAAACATTCAGTAGGATTATTGTTGATTGTGTTAGACCACTGCCCAAAACAAAATCTGGACATGAATACTTGCTGACAATTATGTGCACATCTACCAGGTTCCCTGAGGCAATGCCATTGCGCAAAATTAATGCCGAAAGTGTTGTCAAAGCTCTGACCAATTTTTTTTTTACAACTTTTGGATTACCAAAATCCGTCCAGTCTGACCAAGGGTCTAATTTTATGTCTGGCTTATTCCAACAAGATATGCTTGAGCTAGGTATAAAACAGTACAGCTCTTCGCCATACCATCCTGAAAGTCAGGGCGCCCTCGAGCGTTTTCACCAAACATTAAAAAACATAATCAAGATTTATTGCTATGACACACGGAAAGACTGGGATGAAGGAATCCACCTATTGCTGTTTGCTGTCAGAGAATCCTTTCAAGAGTCGTTGGGTTTCAGTCCCTTTGAACTAGTTTTTGGACACTCCGTTCGAGGTCCACTGAAACTGCTTAAAGAAAAAACTCTTGTGTGAAAATACTGATTCTTTTAGTTTACTGCAGTATGTTTCAGACTTTCGCACTAAACTGCACAATTCTTGTGATATTGCAAAGTCAAATCTAAAATCTGCGCAAAGTAATATGAAAACAAAGTATGACAAGCACACTTTAAGTAGGACGTTTGAGCCTGGTGAAAAGGCCCTAGCCTTACTTCCCATCCCTGGCAGACCTCTGCAAGCTAGGTATTTTGGTCCTTACATTATTGACAAGAGAGTCAAGATTTAAATTACATACTGTTGACACCAGATAGACGTAAAAAGAAACAACTGTGTCATGTTAACATGTAGAAACCATATTATGACAGAAATAGCACATCAGATGTTATACGAAACGTTACTACTGTTAATTGTGTAAAAAATGACCCTGACCCAGTTAAAATAGATACTGATTGTAAGTGTGATGTAGATATCCAGTGTGGTACAGTACCATTAAAATAACTCAGACGTGCTTAAAAACCTGGATGCCAAACTGTCACACCATACCGCACAAGAACAACAAGACCTCAAGAACCTGCTGCGGAATTATGAACATTTGTTTAGTGACATTCCAACGCGAACTAACATGTTGTGCCATGACGTCGATGTTGGCGAGGCAAGCGCAGTCAAGCAAAATCCATATAGACTGAATCCAGAAAAGCAAAAGTATCTACAGGTAGAGATTCAATATTTGCTTGACAATGATTTTATTGAACCTAGTAACAGAAACTGGAGTTCACCATGTATTCTTGTGCCAAAACCTGATGGAAGTTACCTATGTGCACAGATTATCGAAAACTGAACTCTGTCACCAAGACTGATACGTTCCCGATTCCGAGGATCAATGATTGTATTGATAGAGTCGGTAGTTCCAGATATGTCTCCAAGTTTGACTTGCTAAAAGGATTCTGGCAAGTTCCACTGACAAAACGAGCGAAAGAATTGTCCGCATTTGTGACGCCGCAAGGACTGTACCGGTATAAAGTTATGCCGTTTTGCATGAAGAACTCGCCAGCCACGTTCCAGCGCCTCATCAATATGGTTGTCAAGGACATTCAGGGCTGCGACGCATATATTGATGACCTCATCGTGTACAGCGACACCTTGGAGAAACATCTGCAAATTCTTCGCGACCTCTTCGAAAGACTCAGTAAAGCACGTCTGACCGTCAACTTAGTGAAATCTGAGTTTTGTCATGCACAAGTAACATTTTTGGGTCATATTGTAGGGCAAGGTCAGGTAAAACCTGTTGATGCTAAGATAAGTGCTATGTCTGCATTTCCTAGACCAGAGATCAAAAAGCAAATAATGCATTTTCTTGGTATGGTTGGATACTACAGGAAGTTTTGTCCAAATTGTGCTGCTGTAGCTGAACTTTTGACTAATTTGTTAAAGAAGAAACAAAAGTTTGTATGGAATGTTCAGTGTGAAAGTGCATTTCAGAATTTGAAAGCAACTCTTGAAAGTTCATCAGTCTTAGCAGCGCCAGACTTTTCTGTACCTTATAAGTTAGCTGTAGATGCTTTTGACACTGCTCCTGGTGCTGTGTTGTTGCAGGAAGGCAATGATGGCATAGATCATCCAATTTTTTATTTCTCGGGAAAGTTTAATGCAAACAGAAAACTACTCCACTATTGAAAAAGAATGTTTGGCTTTGATTTTGGCGTTGCAACATTTTCAAGTGTATGTTACTTCATCACTCAGGCCTATCATTGTCTTTATAGTGATCACAATTCCCTCACGTTCATGAACAAGTTGAAGTGTAAGAATCAAAGATTGTTGAGATGGAGTTTGTTCTTACAGGATTACAATCTGGATATCATACACATTAAAGGGAAAGACAATGTACTTGCTGATTGCTTATCGAGATGTTAAGAAATGTTGTGAACAAGATGTTCATGTAATGTTGTAAATAAGATGTCGTTGTCATGTTAGCCTTGGGTTTTCACGCCTGGCCGAGGTCACGTGATGAGCTTGGTATGTGGAGATACACAGCGCCGTTTTTCCAGAGAATTCCTGAATCGCGTGTTTACTGTGTTGTGCAAGATATTATAGACTGTTCGAGAAATGGAAGGTTCTCGGCTTGGGGTGTGAAGGTATATAAAGGGGCTGTGTTTTAGAACCGGGCAGAGAGCAGATTCCAGCGGACGCAGAAGCGTGTGTCAGTTTCTAGGGCATTATCCGACGAATGCGGCAATTATAGATTTTCTAAAACTTTCATAAGATTTTATGCATTTGGACTTCGGTTTACATTCTGGATTGTTACAAGAGCTTTACACTGGACTGTCATTCTCCGAGAGTATACATTTGAAGAATTTATCGTTGTGACGGTGTTGGTGTCCAGGTATTGTGCACATTATTTTTCTATGTGATTGTATTGATTTGTTGTTGTACCGGTGTTTTACTGTATAATTGTATTGATTTGGTGTATTGTAATGTTAGGGTTGTTTTAAGAATAAATTATAGTTATTTGTTAACAAAAAACACTGACTTCTTTATTCATTCCCCTAGACATTCCACGCTGCCCAATGTTACAGAATCTGTTTTTTTATCTCGTTACAGAATTTGCTTTCATCACGCATACGTGATCTGTTTATATTAGGTTCCGTAACAAGTTACTCTACCCGCTGTGAAACTTCTGAACTGAACAACTATCATTGTGATTGGAAAATTAGTAAAGTTTACTCTTCATTCATTGGACCGCGCAAAATATGGATCAAGCACCTGTGTTACTCGTGTTCATACTGAACAGGGATATTGTAAGCCCACAAAGGAAAAGCTTGAGTCATTATGAAATGTCGATAGAAGTTAGAAACTGTGCTGGACTGCATAGAAGGTTGCGAAAAAGTGGTGGACTATGGAGGATATATTTAACAACTATTGAAGCTAGAAGCTAATTATTGATAAATGGTATAACCATAGTTGAACAGTTGGTTCAGGTCCACGAGCGTAATCCTTTTGTGACCGGTGAAACTGACCCAGACAATTCTTCAGTAAAAAATAACTCTAAAGGATTTACCCCTGTCATTTAGTAATGATGGTATCAGGGATCTGCTTAATGAAATGGGAGCTGAACTCAGAGGTGATATCAAAGTTGGCCAAATTAGAGATAATGATAGCAAATTAACGTCAATAAAAATTGAGATAGGTTTGTCTATGCGGCTGAAGTCAGCGTAAAGGAAAACCGCTACCTCGAAAGGCTCTGTGTGGACCATTCAAATGCAGGATATTTCGTAAACATCAGCCGGGATTTGCTGAGCAGCCTTTTTGTAGAAACTGTAAAACAAAAGGACAGTGGACCTCAAAATGTATTAATCAGAAAGTTTGTCCGGTGTGTGATGCTGAAGGCCACTCAGAGGGTTCAACGGAGTGTGCAGCTTATGAGGAGTGTGATGATAAGATTCAGTCAGTGTTTGGTTCTAGAGAACCCTTGTCATCATTTCATCTGCAGGAGTTCAAAAGTATTTCGACTTTGCTTTGAGTGAGTGGAACATGCCTTCCAGTATACCAGAGCTTTACGCTCAGGTCAACTTGATATTGCAGCTAAAATTAAGGAATCAGGTACCCCATATAGAGCAAATGAACTATCTAGGCAGCTGAAACCGATACGGATAGGGATTAACAAAATTATAAAGTTATGAAAGAAATCTTATGTTGCAAGGCAAGTCCGTGTGATGAATTTAAGGAAGCCCTGCTACTAAGTGGTTCCAAGGTTCTTGTCAACCCAAAGATCGGTGATTACTACTGGGGGACAGGTCTGAATGACGTCCCAGCTCGGATTAAACCAGGTGCATGGCCGGGGAAGAACCGATACGGCAAAATTCTGATTTCACTGAGGGACGACCTAACTAATACAGAGGATATGACCAAGATACCAGAGGGTCCAACCAACAAGAATGCTAACACAAAACCAAAAGACAAAAACAGACTGTGTGAAGAAATGATGGTAACACGATCTAGTAGTGGAAAACCTCCTAGTGGTGGCATAAGGCAGTACCTTGGAAAAAACAAAACTCTAAAAATTCCTAAACTAGGGCAAGTGGTACTGTAAAATGTATTTCTTACGATGTTCGGGGCCTTAACAATTAAAAAAAAGAAAATAATTATATTTATGGTTAAACGATATACTGAATTTATAGAAAATTTGAATGTAAGTGATGTATATCAGCTGAAATATGGAAAGGATGTACAAGAATTTACTTATGAACGTGGCGAAAATTATAAAAGCAGAATAGACTATATCTTTACAAATAGCTGTTTGAAGATTGATTATTGTTATTGTCAATATTTAGTTGCTGATCAAAAGGAAATCAGCCTGTCTGATCATAAAGCAGTAATAGCAGCTTTTAAGTATTATAGATCTATAAGAGGTCCAAATTACTCGAAATTAAATGTAAGTTTATTGAAAAACCAATTATATATTAAGGGTAAATAGGAATTATTTAATGAAAAAATTGAATTTCGAAGGTCCATATCAAAAATAAATTTCTGGGAAAATCTGAAGTATAAAAGAAAACATTTCTCTATAAATTTCTCAAAACAACATCAACACTAAGATAAAAAATATTCAGACTTCAGAAATATCTCAAGATGAAAAAAAAAGACAAAATAAAAGATTTAAAGCAAGAAATTGATAATATTTATAGTGATAGAGTAGATGGCGCTAGAATACGTTCAAGGATAAAATGGTGGGAACAAGGAAAAAAGAGTTCAACATATTTTCTGAGGCTAGGTTCAGAACGACAAACTTTTAATGTCATTAAAAAAATACAGATTGGTGATAAACAAATAACCATAGACAATGAAATTATGAGGGAAATTGTGTCTTTCTATGAGAAAATGTATGAGTCTGATAATATAAAAAAGAAGATGTAGATAAGTATTTGGACATAACCAAAGTAAATAGAGTACTGACATCAAGTGAAAAGAAAAACAGCGAGGGTTTCATAACAGTAAAGGAAATCGATGAGTTCGTTAAAAAAACTAAAAAGAAATAAAAGTCCAGATTGGATGGATTGTGTAATGAATTTTATAAATGCTTCTGGACTCAATTAAAAGTATATTATTTAGCAATGATCAATGAAATATATGGTAAAATGAATACATTCATGCGACGGCCAGTAATTTCACTTTTCTTTAAAAAAAGGCAATAGGAATGAGTTAACTAATTATCGTCTTATAAGTATAACTAATGTGGATTATAAATTACTTGTTTCTCTTTGGCTGATAGAATACAACGAACATTAGATAAACTTATTTCTAAAGAACAAACTGCATATATTATAGGGCGCTACATGTGTACCAATAGTAGATATGTTCTTGAATATATTGAATATTGTAAAGAAAATAATGTTGTTATTATGCCTGACAGATTATAAAAAGGCTTTTGATAGCTTAAATCATCACTTTCTGTTAGCATGCTTAAAAAAATTAAATTTTGGAAAATCGTTTATACACTGGATGAACATTCTTTATAATTAGCCGGAATTTGTATTGAAAAATAAGGGATGGTTAACCAGACCTATTTTATGAATAGGGGAATCCGTCAAGGGTGCCCCGTTTCAGCTATGTTATCTATTTTGGCCAGTGAAATATTATCTATTCAAATTAAACAAATAAACAAATCTCTCGTATTCGTTTGAAAAATGACGTTAAATGTTCACCTATAATGCAATACGCAGATGATACTGCACTTCTGTTAGATAGTTTCTGTTCATTAAAGAGGGCTTTACGGGTCATAGAAGATTTTGGTATTGTTTCTGGGCTTAGACTAAACAGGGAAAAAACTAAAGCGATTGCATTAGGCCCATTATCAGATTCTCTAACTTCTATAACTTCTATAATCCCATTTCGGCAAATATCAATAATGACATTGATGAAGTATGGGAAAGTAATATTTAAAAAAAAAAGAGTTGTTATTGAAGACCTGGAAACAACGGAATTTATCGACTAAAGGAGAAATTTTGATTTTAAAGTCACTAGCTGTATCGAAAATTACATTAGTATTATCCTTATTTCCGTTTAAAGGATCTTTAATTCTGAAGTTAAAAGACTTTACTTTAATTTTGTTAGAACATCAACTGAAAGAATTAAAAGGAACACCTTGATTGGTAATTATGAAGATGGTGGCTTAAAAATGATAGATGTTGAAATATATGAAAAGGCATTAAAAGCCAGATGGATACCGAGACTTTTTAGTGATGGCAAATGTATAAATGTCTTTGGAACCTTTTTTTTTTTTAGAAAATTGTGTGATAATGACTTATTATTACTGAACGGGAATTTTGAGAAAAAGAATTTTTTTAATATTGAAAACATACCTGTTTTTTATTAAAATGTTTTATGTTGTTTTCTTGAATGTAAAGACAGAATAAGTATCATGAATATCACAACCGCTAACTTTTTAGGTCAACACATCTGGTGTAATAGGTTATTTATGTACGAAGGGCAGTGCTTAGCTTTCAAAAATTGGATTGAGGCAGGTTTTGTTTTTGTCAAAGATTTATATGATGAATATGGTAAGTTCATCACACCTGAGGAAGTAATATCATCCTTGAAGAACAAATCTAATTGGCTATGTGAATATGTAATTATGAAAAGTGTTTTTAAACAATTAGAAAATGTATTTAATTGTTCAGAAGCAAAATGCAGCAATCCAAGGTTATCTGAATTGTTTTTGATAAATGGTAAATTGTTAAATATTTATATATTAACAACAAAGATATTTTATGATTCTTTTGTTAAACAGAAAACTGTTAAGCCGTTGTCGCAAAAAAAATGGATAGCGAGGGTTTATTTAGAAAATAATAGTCATATTTTCAAGAACATTTATTTAAGAAAGGTAAAAAGGGAAGTAATTGCTAAAGTAGCATTTTTCAACTATAAGATGTTACATAACATTGTAGTTTCTGGTTTAGATTTATGTAAATGGAAAAAGACTCTTTCTGAAAATTGTTACAAACATTGTAACAATTGTTACAACGTTGGAAGATATAGAACATATGATTTACTCGTGTATTATGGTGAGGCCAATATGGCAATATTTTAATACATGTTTTCATTGTAAATTAATAGTAGAATTATTGAGAGGTTCCCCTAACTGTGTGGTTGACAACCACAACAGGTCTGTCAAATCGGGTGTTTTTCTAAGGTTAAATGTACATGTTTTCCTTCTAACTTGGCAGAGATATTTATCATATAAACTGTAAACAGATTCTAGAGGCAAATATTTGAATTTTGATTCCGGAGGTTATACATTTTCAGTTTTGTTTTATTTCTTTAGGTAAAGGTTTGAAATCGGTGAAATTTTGTAACGCCTCACTGGTTTCATTTTGTTTGGTCCAAGTGCACTCAGTGAACCATCAGTTAGGTGTGTACTGGCCAGCTGATTGAGTATAAGGGGTCGTCTCAAACGGGTACTTTTAAGATAGGCTGTTGCAAAAGCTGTACTAAAATGGTGCGAATGTGTACAAATTGTAAAAAGCGTAAACGATGTGTTGAAGTACGCCCAGATGATGACTTGTACTGTCAAAGGTTGCCACGGAAAGGTGGCCAAATATCTATAAGAAATCAAAACAAACTGAAACAGATAATGGCGGTGTATAAATAATAAGGAAAGGGAGTCTGTGAGATCTAGGAACAGAGCAAGTAACATTACTGATGATGATACACCTGTACTCTATGACTGTATTTGTAACAATGTACTGTCTTATGTTCAGTACTTTATACACAGGGCCACATCTGGTAATGTTCGTAGTGTTGTATGTAAGTTCTCTGGACAAAATGAAATCAGAGATGCAAAAATTCTGTTATGGAAAGTAGCTTGTGTGGATGTATTGGGATCTCCACCTAGTAGGTTGACCTCAGCCACCAGAACATCCAGAGAGGCAGATGCTAGTGATATAATATCAGCTTTCCGAAAGCTTGATGTATGAATTGTAGATCTCCCAAAATTTGGGGCATGTAACCTTGATAGGCTTTCTAATTTGCCCCTGAGAAGATGGAGCATATGGCACTGTTAGATATAATAAATATCTTGGATCAGAGACTGAAGTTAATAGAGGTAAAATTCGAGCAAACTTTAGATTCAGTTGCTGCCCTGCAGGTTATTGTGCAGCAGGGGCTTCTTGAAAATGCTAAGGCCAGGCAGGTCTCACAAGCTAGGGAGGAGCAGGGTCCAAACCAAACGCCTGATGTTACCACTGTCAGTATGTCAAAGTCGTTCACTGATGTAGTCAGGGATGGCAACTGTAGTTCTGATGCTGACCGTAGGCATTCTGTCAACTGTGTTAAGGATGGAAGAATAAAAACTTATTCCCATGAAGCCTAAATACCACGTGTAAAGGAAAAGAATGATGAGTTTCAGTTCCAGAGGCAGGAAAAGCGACGACAGAGAAATAAACCTACAGTAGTTGGGAAAAAAATACATGACTCAATTAAAGGTAGCCCAAGAACTGTAGACATATTGGTAAACAGAGTCAGTAATGATGTTTAGGATGATGAACTGAAAAAATATTTTGTTAGTGAAGGAGTAAATGTATTGCAAATTGAAAAAGTCTCTCATCATGAATCGAAGATGAAGTCATACAAGGTAAGGGTAAATGATATAGATAAGGTAATGGATGCAGATTTTTGGCCAGATGGTATTGGGTGTAGAAATTGTTGTACAAGAAGGCGTGACAATAGCAATAGGGGTAAAACATAATCTGCATTGATCATGGTGGCACTGACAACTCCTACAAATCTCAGTTGTATATCATATAACCCTACGGGGGTTAACAATGATACAAAAAGGTCATATATAGGGAACCTTATTGAAACAAACCATGTCGATTTTATATTTTTACAAGAGACCTGGTCGCTTGGTGAACGACAGCCATTACTAGCCACAATTCATAAGGATTATATGTTTCATGCTCAGACAAGTATGGACAGCTCAAAGGATATAATGTGTGGTCGCCCATACGGTGGAGTGGCCATTCTATGTGCCATTCTATTAAGTCAAATCGTCTGTGTGCTATATCTTTACGACTGTCAGATGTTTCAAATGTCATATTAATTTGTATATATTTGCCGTGTGACATTCGATCACAAACAGAAGCTGACCAGGAATTTATTGATACTTTGAGTGAGCTTCAGCACATTTTAGAAACACATGATGCAAATGCTGTTATCATTGGTAGAGATTGTAATGTTGAACTAAATAGATCTAATGCTCACACAAGGTACTTAAACAGTTTTTGCAGCACCCATCAATTATATTTTGCTTGGGACAGTCCAGATGCTGTGCTAGACCATTCTTATATGAATTGTGAGGGAGTGGGGAGATCTACTATATTTACAAATCTATCTCACTTGTTTGAATTATAGATGATCCATTGAACGCTTCCAGTCACAGTCCTGTATTTTTGAAACTTAATATTGATGCAGGTCGATCAGTATTACATGGTGAATAATGTAATGACTTCCAAGAAAACACAAATTGATTGGGTTAACACAACTGAGAACGAGATCATAAAATATAAGAATGCCTTAGATATAAAACTTAAGGACATTTGCATAGCTAGTAATCATTTGACATGTATCGATAATGCGTGCTCATTATCTGAGCATAAGAAAAGAATTTGTTTTATATGCAGATACTGCAATAGCTGTGTCAATGCAAGTAATCAGTGTCTACCCTTTAGGTGTAAATTTAAGCACATACAATACTGGTTGGAGCATGTTAAGCCTTTTAAAGAACAAGCACTTTTCTGGCATTGGCTGTGGATCCAAAATGATCGTCCAACCGTTGGAATCGAGCCCACTATTATTGGGAAGGGAAGCAGTGTAAACGAAATGAGGATATTTTACGAAAACAAAGGATGGCAGAAATGCTTAATAACAGTTGTGATCGAGACCTGTGGGCGGAGAATAGGATAATTAGAACAGATGGTGCTGTGCAGACTAAGGTTGTTGACAATAAATGTTCATGTACTGAGATTGCCAATCATTTTGGGAAAAAATGCGAGGATTTGTATAATAGTCTCCATGACAATACAGATGATTTTAATGCATTAGAAGATGTGACAATGCGAAGGATACATGTAAATGATAAATTATGTGTAGATGTCTCAGATGTGAAAAGGGCGGTTATAATTAAGCATTTAATGAGGGGAAAATCTGATGGCAGAAATATTTTACAGTCTGACCATATAATTCAAGGCCCTGATCGTCTGTATATATATCTGTCAATTTTGTTTCAATTTATGATCTCCCATGGACATGTTCCCAAAGATATGAATACATATGAAATTGTACCCATACCTAAAGATCGTAAGGGTGATCTCACATATAGTGACAATTATAGGGGTATCTCTTTAGCTAGTTGTTTGAGTAAGTTGCTCGATATTATAATCATCAATGGGACTTGAAATAAACAAAGTACCTCCTCATTACAGTTTGCATTTAAAAAGGGCCACTAAACTGACATGTGTACAGTAGTCCTAAAGGAAACAGTTGGACATTACATATGGAATGGCTCACCAGTGTATTCTTGTTTTGTTGAATCAACTCGTGCATTTGACAAAGTTAATATTCCTAAGTTGTTCGGAATGTTATTGGAACGAAATGTTCAGCTTGCTATCATTCGGGTCCTAACTGATATGTACAGGACACCTGTTATCAAAACTAAAAGGGGGTGGAGTTGAATCCCAAGAGTTTGGAGCCAGTAATGGTGTGCGGCAAGGAGGAGTTTTATTCTGTTTACTATATATATGGATGAATTACTGAATCGGCTTAGAAATAAAGGTATTGGATGTCATGTTGGTAGCCATTATGTAGGAGCATTAGGCTATGCTGATGATCTCACATTGATAAGCCCCAGTAGGTTAGGCCTTCAGGAAATGTTAAAAGAATGTGGACGTTTTGCAATAGAATTTGATATGGTTCAAAGAAAACAACATGTGTTCTGTTCTAAAAGGGTTCAGCAGTTAAACCAGAATACGTATGCTTAAATGGTGTTCTGATAGAATGGGAGGAATCTGTACAGTACCTAGGAAATATGGTAAGCTCAGACTTATCAGATCATCATGATATAATGAATAAAAGGAGCAAATTTATCTCAAGCTTGAATGTTCTAATGTCTAACTTTGGTTGTCTGTCGACGAGGGTTGTAAATTAGTTATTTCATTCCTGTTGCTGTTCATTCTATGGCTGTCAGTTCTGGGTATTACAGCATAAATCAATAGAAAAATTTGTACATCTTATAACAAGGCTTTGCGTCATATTTGGCTTTTGCCATTTAACTCACACGGAAGTATTGTTCATGGTCTTGCAGGGTCTTCTTCCCTGAAAAATATATTCATTGCACGCTTTATCGGAGATCATAAAGACGTAAAGACGGATAAAGTACGTCACACTTAACAACTGAGGAAGTGAACGTGTTGATTAATGTGTTGTCTACTGTTGAGGTGATGTCTTTGGACTGAATGGTCCTTTATATGTATTTTGATTTGCACTTTCGTTGTTAGTTTGTTTGTTTTTCATTGTATACAATCAATGTACTCTGTTGTGGTACAATAAAGGTATATACAGACGAATCCGCTTAATTGCAAGAGGCTTTTGTCAAGCAAAATTGTTGCAATTAACCGACGTTACATTAAGGCGAAGTTTATCGTCTACCTTATGTAAGGGGAAGCCGAATGATCGTTTGGACTGCCAAATATCTAATTAATTTAGCATTTGTTTTGTAACACTATTCGTATTGTGATAAAGAATAAAAATACCAGTATTAGATAACTTTTAAAGCCAATGTTGATGCTGAGAGGGTGCTCTGAGCATCGATAATCTCTGAAACAATCTTGGCGACCGTCTTATTCCTGTAGTGGTGTTTCAGAATTCGGATGATTCCCATGTCGCAGGTGTGTATTATTGAAGTTGTGTTTGGAGGCTTGACATTCTTTGGGCCATTTGCGGAGTCTTTAGAATGCGCTGCACAGTTGCAACCACCAGGAAGACATGTCTGTTCTGCAGATGCATTTGTTTGTCGAACGCCGTCAGCTATTCTTTAAACAGAGCTCAAGTCATCCATGAAATGCTGCTGTTTCTGTAAGTTACCAGTAAATGCTTTGCGCCTCTGAAACATTGCGGATGTTTTGCTTTTGCCGATGATCAGTAGAGGGCGCTTGTCTGTACCTGTCATGTTTACCGCTACCAAGGTTCTCGTGATCTAGGTGTTTAATATGCGTGACGTATTTTAACCTACCATTGTTAAACCACTTCAAAGAGATGTGTGCTGTGACGTATTGAACCGCATCATCGAGCACAGGGTAATTAAGGTCCTTTGTACACATGTGCACCTGCAGTTATCACAGCGGCTACTTTTGATGTTCCGGTCAATGATCATTATTGGGATGACACAAAAACAACTCACCGACTGATTGAAGTACTTGCATTTAACGTGAGATTTCTACCTTTCTGCCCAAATTTTCCCTTGCGTTAATCGGAAGTTTGCGGTTATGAGTCTTCCGATTATGCGGCGCTTTCTTAAAGATAAAGGAAATGGTTTTGTTTTTCATAATTTCTTGCAAATAAGCGGCATTTCCTGTTAACCGACTTGCAAATAAGTGGTGTCGTCTGTATATATAAATATATATATATATATATATTGTTTTGGCCTTTGAACAAGAAGGTGAATATTTAAAATATGTAGAAGAAACTATATCAGTAACAGCTTTATCAATTTATACATGTAATTACAAAATCAAGTGTAAAATGAACAAGTGACCAATGGGTCATGACGTTCAGCTGACTGGGAAGAGATTCGTAAAAGGAAATGTCATCATCTGAATGGTACTATATACCCATTCACCTGAAGCATCAAACAGATTAACCAACAGGCCAAGATTGTGTCTGTATTTATATTTCTCAAAAATAGAGAAAAAATGTGTTATCTTTAAAAAAAATACAGGTGGCTTCACCAGTCTGCAGAAACTAATAAGGAAAGACCCATAAATATGAAGTTTGAATCACATTCAGTGATGCATAGATGTGGCATATGTGAAAGACTGAAGGTTTGGGTTGAACAGGTTCACTTGAAATATGTTCACAAGCATTTAGAACAATATTGTGACCTTGACCTTTGACCTTTTGAACTCAACATCAATAGGCTTCTTCCCCTATTGGTAGGTAAGCCATATATGACAGATGGAAAGTATAGATTGAAAAGTTTGCCTGAAAATGACTCCACGCAAGAAGAGGGTGCTGTGAACTTGACCTTTGACCTCAAAATCAACAGGTCTTTTCCGAGAATATAGGTCGCAGTGACCTTATTTCAGGTTTGCAAGGAGATCTTTTTAGAACCTCTAAGACTGCATAGGGTTCATGGCCCTAGCCCCTACGGTTACGATTTGTGCCTTGCTAACGGCCGGACGGACAGACGGAAGGACGACTTACAAAGACCCATCGCTATAGCCCAGCATGACTGAAAGTCAGCTGAGCTAAAACAACCTTGTGTAACAGGTATAAAAGATATGTGAAATATGATATGAAGTACTATTTAGCTTTTATAAGAAACAAAAATACTGGAATTGCAATACAGATAGACAAACTTGCTCAGTGTATGCTTGGAAGCAGTCTTATATTGTGGCGTGGATCTTAAGTGCAGGGATCAACGTTGAATATGTAATTGGCAATGTTTTTTTATTGAATAAAGTTTTTTTGTGAAAAAAAAAATATTAACTTAACAGTAAGCACAGTCTTATACAGTCTATAGATCTCTTTGACAAGTGATTGCGGACCCCGGCTGGCAGCACCTCATTGCATCTCACTTGACAATGGCTTGCAGCACCTCACTGAACACCTGATGGCAGCACCTGAATGGCAACGCCTCGCTGATTTGACCTCACTTGCACGCCTCGATGGACAGTACCTCACTGGCAGCACCACACATGACAGTACCTCTTTGGACATGTACACCGTACAGCACCACGTACACTGTACAGCACCTCGCTGGGCAGTACCTCGTTGTGCAGCACTTCGCCGGACAGGACCTCGCCAGACATCACCTCGCCAGATACTGGTCACTGGGAAGCGGGACCTCACTGGACGGCAACTCACTGAGCACTTGGCAGAGGAACCTCCCTGGACAGCACCCCACAAGTCACTGGGCAGCGGCATCTCTCTAGCAATCTTTCTGGTCAATGGGCGACAGCACCTCTCTGGACACCTCTAGTCACTGGGCAGCGGCATTTTACTGGACAGCACCTGACTGGTCACTTGGCAGCGGCACCTCACTGATCAGCACCTCACTGACCTCTTAGCAGCGACACCTCACTTGGCAGCACCTCACTGGTCACTTGGGCGGACGGCACTTCGTGTCTCTGCAGGTTACACTTTGTGTCTGACCCTTAAATAATCGTCTGCACGTCCTTCAATGCCCTTCTATCCTGGAGGCCTATTTATTTTCATGAGACAAATACAATGAATCGCCTGATTTTCTTCTATGGCCCATCAATATTCACCATCTATATTCATAAGCACGCTGAATACAAAATAGACCCGGAATAAAACACGGTAATTCTATAACGATCGCTTTTAACAAAAGCCATATCTAGATCCAAAAGGCTTGCAGTGCACTCACCAAATTGTCATTGAAATCGGTCATAAACAATACTCTGACCGGAGCGTCACTTCTGGCTCAACAAATACAAACGTACAGCTAATTCGGTACGTTTTACTCGAGAAATGAAAATAGGACAAAATTAAATTCTTGACAGTCACAAAAAGAAAAAAAATGCATATTACTCAGCTGATATTTTTGGTGTATCTTGTTTTGCTATATTTAACTGATTCATACGTTTTTTATTAATTATTATAACTAATATGACGCGAATGTATGTAAATGATTAGAGAAAATAAAAAGCCCTAAACTCATGTCCTGCTTCTGTTCTTTTCTATAAATACATAAATTTAATAAAACATGTTCCATGGTGTGACGAAATCAAAATCGGAGACCGTTCTCCTACAACATCAGCAAGGGCTGTTGTTATTAAGTGCTATCCCATTTGCCAAGGCTTGATCATGAACTACTGATCGAGCCATTGTGAAACTTTGTGAAAAACAAACATTTTTTTAACGTATAGTAGAATACAATGTACCTACTCACCTAGCAATGTGCGATCCTGCGTACAATGTTTGAAACCTCACGTCTCAGATAAAACGTTACAGCTGTACAGCACAGCCTGTACGCTCCCGAGGCAGCGGAAATTTTGCGCTTCTAAAAAAGCTACGATATAGGTAGTAGCCCTATAGGTAAAGCGCTGTGGAAAAAGCGTACACAGCCTGTCGCACGATAAAAATATGCTAGCACAGGCACAGCGAGGATAAACTGATACAAATACTCGGTCGCGTGAAGGTCAGCCCCATTACTCTGATACCAAATCCAATGGTGGAATTGCCAGTGTAAAGAAGTCGTGTTTTATATATAGAGGCCTCGTGATATTGTAGGTCTTGTGCGTCTGTGTAAATAGGTCCGTGGCAGGGGCGAGAACATTTTTACATCTCCAGCTGAGCCAGGCGTAAAAAAAACACACAGTTTTTACGTTGTTACATTGTGCTCAGACCACATTTTCCCCCTGCATTCTAACTGAACATTGTTTAAATGTTGTTTCTGATATGCTGGTATCGTGTTTCCACGTAGGCCAGCTCTACCTTTCAATTTGATAAGAGTAAAATTTCGTTTGTCGTGCTTAGTAAGTTGCAGTGTATATGCTAAAGAAAACCCTAACAGGATATTTACTGCGTTTGCTTTTATCTTGATCTTTAGTCCCATCTATACCAAGAGAGAGAGAGAGAGGTGAGAGAGAGAGAGAGAGAGAGAGAGAAAATGAGAGGAACCTGTTTGAATTAAAGACCGTCTGGAAGCGAAAACATTCTTATTAGTCACGAATGACCTCTCTGATAAGAGCAACTGTGAATCAATTTAAACATATATTGTTACAAAAACAAATGGCTCAGGGGAAATCATTGGGCCGAACCCGCTTTCGAACCCATGTCGGTGGCGCACATGTCCGGCGTTCCAACCGCTTCGCCAGTTCGGTCCGCTTTTATGTCGTCCTGTAACATCGATGTGAAAATAACACTGTAAATTTACTACAAACTGTTTCAGGGGATGCGACCCGATCCTCAGGTGAATGTTGTTAGAATGAAGCTAATGAAGGTTTGAAAAGCCGAAACATTACGAAATTACGAAATTATGCTTTGTGGGTATCGGGGAGAGCAAGTAAATGACTCACACAGATCCTATTTTCCTCGGGGGCACAATGTACACGTGCGATGGGGTACACCTGCGATGCTGGAACATTATAGGGGATAGAAGCTTTTTTCTGTTTTATTATTAAATTATTTATCACAAAGATATTTTAGCAGGATGGTTCCCTGCAACTATATATATATATATATATATATATATATATATAATTTTTGGCAAGGCGTAGGGAAAATTGCTGTGTTGATAAAATCTTCATTTTTTTACATCTTGATCTGACAGCGAATTAAATCAATACAGCCAATGTTTTGACTTTTTTGTTGCAATGTTGCATTTTTAAAGTACCTTAAATATGGAGAACTGTTCAATATTATCAATCATCTTTTCATAATCGCCCAACAGACCCTAACAGTGATTCTAAATTAAAACTAGCTGCACCCGTAGAAAATCCATGGCTCTTTCTGATGCATACTTTTGTAATGAGCTCATATGAACTGAACGACGCATGTTTAAATCCTAATGTTTTTGCAGGAACCTTTGTCATGTGTTTCACTTATGTGATATAAAGATTACTTCTGCTAGAATTCTCCAGGAACAAACTCCCCCAAAATATCAACATAGAAAGAAAATTATTCTATTCCAGAAATCTCTCGAAATAAATTTTGAAAAGAGACGTGAGGCATATACAGGGTGTACGAATTTTTACTTCCTTTTACTTCTTTACTTCATTTTGACAAAGTAAAATTCCTTAACAGGCAATATAATCGAAATGGGGTTCAGTGAGGATTACAGGGCGCCTCCTGAAAAAGCATGATGAACGAAAAATATTTTGCTGAGCATTTGTAGAAGTTTAGGGTAAAGAAATATAAATTGACCATTTCATTTTGGAGTTAATAAGAATCACCATAACATATATTTTCTTATAAACCATTATGACAAAGGACCATTCCTTTGTCCCCGTGTCGAAGCTACCAATTCGTATTAATTTGTTCTGCCATTCGCAAGGTGAACTCGGGTTACTGAAGCATGACAGTGTTTCACTCACCAATCGACCGACCAAGGCCCATCCCGATGACTAATGAACCCGATGACTTTCACTCAGCCCAGCTTGAATAAATAAAGAAAAAGAAAGAAAACACTCACTTGTGGTTCATCTCGAAATACTATATATGCAATCATCAGGTAACCTGCACCTTTTGAAGAACCTGCTCATGAACGTTTTCTTGTCCTGATCCAACCCTGCCCCATCAGAACCTGTAATAAGTGTCACTGCCTGCAGCTCCCAAATGTTAGCGATTTCCTGTCCTTGTCGACTGGCTTCTGAGTGCGACGATACACACACACACACACACATACATATATACATAGGCTTTGCAGCGGGGGGGGGGGGGCAGTGTGAAATGACGTAAATTCTATCAATTTGCTTGGAAAAGCCATTGTATTTCTTCCCTATCTACATCCCTTACATAAAAACAACTGGGACTTAAGTAATTATTAACATAGGTCAGTATTGTGTTATATTATGTTATTGTATTATATGTATTTTATATTATATGTATTTTATATACCATTCTTATGGCAAGAAAATTAAATATAATACAATTAATTTTAGTGAAAATGGATGGAAATATATACCTCTATGCTTAATATTTAAAGTGCTAACCTTTACGAGATGTCTGCTTTTGGATATAACAATGTTTTGTATTGTTCAATGTGTAATTATTAAAGTGGCCCAATCACCTATAAAGCATGTTGAGCTAACACGAAAAATAATTCCTTCCCTTTCACATAAATATGTACCTGCCAAATTATTGCCCTGAAACCGTTTGCTTTCTCCTGTAAAAAAACTGTTAAAAACAGTGGACTTTCCGCGATGAAAGGTGTCAACGTAAACACAGCGCGTGGGGCCGTATGCATCGCTGAGCCATAACACGTGTCAATCAGAAGATGCCAAGTCTGACTTGGGCAAGAAAAATGTAATTCATGCTTCTGCTGGCTGAAAAACAGCGTGTTGCCCCTTTTAATCGGACCTCCGGCCAAGCGGCCTTGTTAAGGTAAACAGACTTGTGTTTACCAACACGCAGAGCCATAACATGGTGTGAAACAGCCGTATGCAAGGAAATGAGACCGCTTATCGCTTCAGGGATGAGGCAGTATCTACACATTGCCGTGTTCCTCACGCGGTACGGGCGCCCGCTCGGTCCAACATATGACCGCCTGTGATGTAACCTCGAGTGCTGGTCAGTAGGCAGGGCGCTCCCGCAGATAGAGGTGGATTCATGAGCTTTGGTAGAACTTAAAGTATCCAGCGAACCGCTTTACAGACGCAGGACTGCAATCATAATATTATAACTGAGGGCAGGACAGCAGCCAGAGTGAAGAGTTTTCCTCTAGGAGTCATCATTGGACATCTGTTTTTTTTTTAAATGAATCTAATTGAAAAGATGGATGACAGTTGTGCGAGTGAAGATTTTACCATATAAAACTTTTCTATGTACACATTAAAAAGATGAATTTTGGGCAGATCTTCCTGTCAAGGGCAAACAATTTGCCGGCCAACCTAACCTGTCATATAGAAATTTGAAGCCTTATATCCTTATCTTACAGGCAATCGAACCGCGGCAGTTTATGTGATTTTAAAAATCATCCATAAATTTATTACTATACCCAGATATGCAAACCTCCTTACGGATCCTCGTATCATCTTTCCTGCAGGGTTTTAATATTTAGTATCGCCTCACCATACTGATCCGGTTCCTACTAAGTTTCGTTTTGACGTCTTCCAAGCGGGGACTTTTTTGAGACAAAAAGTCGTGTTTTATAAGCGGGGACCACTGATACACATACTGAAGCTAGTTCCTACTTAGATTCGGTTTGATGTTTTCCAAGCAGGATCTGTTTAGATAAAATGTTGTGTGTAACAAGCGGGGATCTCTGACACGCACATACTGAAGCCTTTACCTAATAAGATCGTTTTGATGTCTTCCCAGCAGGGACATATTTTAGACAGAAATCGTTTGTAACAAGCGGAACCTCCGACATGCACATATTGAAGCCGGTTCCTGCCTGATTCGTTTTGATGTCTTCCAAGCGGGGTCTTTTTTGGGGGAAAAAAGTTGTGTGTTACAAGCCAGAAACTTTGGCACACACATACTGAGGCCGGTTATTACTTAGATTCTTATTGATGTCTCCCAAGCGGAAAGTAAGAAAGAGAATTTTGAACCAGTTACTCATCACACTCATCTTCAGCAAGGACGGGTTATAACTCTTCTATTTTTTTTTATAAATAACAAATTTAATAGGAAAAAAACTTTATGTACACCAACAACTTTGGGCCAGGCAACAAAATATGTAAAATATCTAGTACCTTAATGAAATAAGATGTGGCAATTTTGTATCTCAGCTTTTTTTATACTAGTTCAAGAATTATGGGATACATTTAAAACAATTGAGAGACAATGCCTTTGAGCGAGCGATTGATTTGTCATTACAATTACAAACTAATTTTTAATTAATTAAAAAACTGGTATTATATATATGTTTTTACTATGTACCTGATTTTAAAAATCCCTATACGTTAAAGGTGCAGAAACTATTTCAATGCAGAAGTTTTCAGATATAGGTCACTGTGACCCGATATAATGCACGAGTGGATGCTGGTAACAAGGTATGTGTATATATATGTGTGTGTGTGATTGTGTTTGCATTTCAAAACAGAACATGCTTAATGTTTATTATTTGTGCCATGCTATCGAATTGATGGATGGATTTACAACAGAAACAGGGCAATTTCTAAACCTGATGGTCTAGTTGAATTAAGATAATCTAAAACAGGAATATATGTCATACTGACCTGTTCGTGATCAATAGTCCCGTCCCGCTGGCCATTATTTCGAAATGCTGCATATGCATTTATAAAAATGCAGCCTACACCAGATTTGTTCCGTCCTTGTCCGGCCTGCAAATTGTCTGTCCAGCTTTTCAGCCCTGCCACACCGACTGTTATTTGTACTGTCACACCATTGGGTACCTCCAGGTAACGGGCACTGACGGAGCCTGGCCACCTTGGCTTTATTTACCCTTACGTCAAGGACGTAAGGTAGAATCCCTGGCAAAAATCTCTCATTAAAAGCAACCCAAACGTCAATGTAAATTAACATGAAACACTTAAACTTAGTGGAAACATGGAGGAAAAACCCTATAATAAGTTTAAAATAAGCAAAGAAAAAGTTTTTTTGCTGTTACTGGGTGCTTAAAATACAATTTTTTCGGGGCTCAGCTGACAGAACGTCATCTGAACTTAAGCGATCACTCTTTGTCCGTCGTCCTTTTGCTAGTCCGTCTGCTGCGCGTCCGTCCGTTAACAGGGCACAAATCGTAACCACTGAACCTTGAATATTCTTATTTAATTTTCTGGGAGGCCAATGAAAACTCTCTTCGGAAACCTAAAATTAGGTCTCTGTTATCCATATCCGCCGAGCTAAGGGGCTCAAAAGTAGCCTCAAGAATAATTAAAACTTTGATATAAAAGCTCCAGTATCTGAATTACTGATGCATTGATCAGCATAATTCTTTGGATGCATCTTCACCATGGAGTGTTTTCTTCATTTCATGCGGACTGGTGGCGCCACCGTATATTTCCTTTTTTATGCTTTTTTTGAGACCTCAAAGATGCGATCGTCCGTTAACAGGCCCAAAATCAATATCGTTTGACCTAGAATATTCTAACTTACCATCTAGGGATATTCATTAAGAATCTCCATGGAAACGTGAAATTAGGTCTCTATTTTCTATATCCACCAAGTTACGGGGCTGATAAATACCTACCAGAATTATTAAAATTTGATATAAAACTTCCAGTATCTAAATAAAAATGCATTAATCACCATGATTCTTTGCGTGCACATTCATCATGTTGTGTTCTTTCAGTTCCTGAAGACTGGTAGCGCAATATGTATTTTTTCAAATTCCTGCATATTTTGATCTGTATTTTTAGACCTTTAAAGATGTGTGCGTTCGTTAACAGGGCACAAATTGTACCAGTTGGACCTTGAATCTTTTAACTTGACATCCAGGGAGGTCCTTGAAAAATCTCCTTTGAAACCTGAAATTTGGTCTCTGTTACCTATATAATCCAAACTATGGGGATGGTAACTACCCCCAAGACTGATTTGATACAAAAGCTCCAGTATCTGAATAACTAATTGATTAATTGTCATGAGTCTTTCCATGCACATTAAACACGGTGTGTTTAATTTTCTGAAGACTGGTGGTGCCAACTGTACTTTTTCTCATTTTCACGCATTATTTCTCTGTTTTGGAGACCTTTAGATGAAGCAGTCCGTCCGTTAAGAGGGCACAAATTGTAACCGTTTGACCTGGAAAGTGTACATCCAGGGAGGTCCTTGGCAAATCTTCTTGAAAACCTGAAATAAGGTCTTGGTGACCTACACTTTGTAAACTACAGGCTAAAAACCAGATTTTGAGTACCCAGTCAGTCAGATGAGGTACAAATTCTATTAACTAGGCCTAGCATCTTCTAACGTTGTCCTATAACTTATCGAACGTTGATTGGCCACCCCTCCCAATTATTTCACTCGGCTGCTATCAAGGGCCGATATATAGACTAAAACTTGGATGTCACAAGCCATATGTCCAGATGACATGCATGCAGGCACGGATACTTGGCAAATTGTTTTTAATATATGTTTCTCATGTCTCTGGTTGAAAAAAAGGAAAGGGCGACAAGTCATTTTGAGCAGTTTATTTGTAAGTTTTTGTTATATTGGTGACTAAGTTAGTTGTGATATCGTACAAAATAGGCCGCCATATCGATCTGCACTTCTGGCCAAACTCGCTTTCTTAAAAAGTTTTAACATGGATATATACAAGTTTGCTATATTGCAAATAAGTGCAATGACTCATCCTGTTTTAAGTTAAAACAAAGTCTATTAAATGCTAGTGATAAGCCCAATTTAATAAAATCAGTTGTTGAACAAATCTTATTTAATTCTAACCTGCTTTGACTCAGGAGTTCAGAGATTATGTCTCAAACAAAACCCCAGCAGTCCAGTGTCAACTAATTTTACAGGATTTGAAGACATGCATGGTTCGCCTTGGGCTATGTAATTGCACCATAAAGTGCCATTAAGATCGTTTTGTTTTAATCTTTAAAATTCAATTTTTCACTTAAAGGTCAAAGCAACTTGAGGCCCTGTCCTTCCACAGGTTTAAGGGAGATCATATTAATCACTGACTGTTGTACTGGCCGAGCAATTATTATATCAACGGAGTTTATGGTTTTGCCCTAAAGAGAATATTATCTCTCGCTTATTAGGATATTATTGTAACTGTTAGTCCACATGATAGTGATACATATTCTATATGTTTTATTTTCATATGATTTTTTTAAACAAACAGAAACACACATGATAATAAACATGAAAATGACTGATTTTTCATTCTTCTGAAGATTTCTATTTTAATTCCTTTGCTAATGTTTACTGTCATTTAATATGGCAAGGTTGCCAAGCTTGAAAAAACTATAAGATAAAATAGACTTGTAAAAGCCCCGGTGATAATCCAAATTAAAAAATGACGTAAAAATTTTCATATTCCACTCGATGTTATCTTTCCCACCATGTAAAATAGAAATAATCAGAAATGGTGTTTTTCTGTCAGAAAGCGATTGCATATTTATATGATTATGAACTAATAAACTGATATTGCTTATTTTCCCTTTAAACCTAATATAATGATAGGGTATTACTTAGATACTGTTATTTTGGAATATGAAAGTTCAAAATTCCCAAGGGCCTAATTGTGAAAGATCAATGTAAAAAATAATTCTTTAAGGAGTCTTTATCACATAGCGAACATTCACGTTGAACAGTGAAACTTTACATGAGTAAACAAATTCTATATCTTAAATACATTATAATATGTTACCTCTTCTGTTGATTTTAAATGTTTAACTTTACTAAGTGCCCTACTGGTCATAATTCTCAGCTGAACCTATATTGATCAGTGATCTAATTCTCATGTACTAAGGAGAGTTTAAGAGAACCTGTATACACAACGTCTGAACATTCCGGGTTTAGCAATAACGAATTGTGCCTTGATATATATATCACGCTGATAACTGCAGTCTGTCATTCACAAAAAGAAACTTAAAAGTCAAACATTAACTTTTTGCATTGTTCATTATCGCGAAAAATGATGGAACAAAAGAGAGGAGAGTGAAACTAAGAAATACCATTTCAGCTCTAGTCCATCATAGTTGGTAAGTTTCATATAGATTAAATTTTCTTACCATTCAGAACAAAAACTACTAATAATGTACCGGTTTGCTCGCAGACGAAAGGTAAACATTAATGGTGCCATCTGTAGATTATATACATTGTACTCGTAAAAGTCACATGATCAATGTTTGGTAAAGGACATTACAAAATACAACAATAAGCGAATATAAGTTTAATTACGCTAAGGTAACGCTATCCCAAACATAAACGCTATTTTTTTATTTCCTGATTTTAGAAGTAAGAACTGAAAAGATCGTTTTGACTCAAGTCAGCATAAGTGTGGATACTTGCAACTAACACTGACATACCAGTCATTGGAACAATGCTGGGTACTGGTCTTTTACTAAGTTAAAAGAAAGTAAAGACAAATCTTATAATAAATCAGCACACCTCATACTTATTTAGTCATCTTTTGATCATCTCCAATGAATAAGCCATGGAATGAAAGGAGTTATAAGGAGTTTTTTTTGGCTAGCACAAGTTAGGACAACATATACTTTACAACCAAAATACTAGTCCCTTGGTCAATATTACAACAGAACTTGGAGCTGACAGTTGCGGCAGTTCCTGCTGTATTCGGTTACCGACATAAAGTTTTATCTGTTGACGTATTCTAAATATGGAGTATTTTTTAAGGTGAGGCAGAAGCCTATCTAACACACATTGCGAAAATTTGTCACCAAAATGTTAACGATGATCCAAATTTTGGGGTTTTGCTGAAGTACTACATCGAGGTCCATTAAAATCTCCTATGAAATAAAATTATGTCATGGTGACCTATATTCTCTAAACTATTGGTAAAAAACATGATTTTAGCAAAATGAAAATCAGATTGGCACAAATCGTATCTGCTATCTCCAGATTGTTCCGATATAATATAGAGGGAAGTCTTGGGCAATCACCATGGAAACCTGAAATTAAGTCATGGTGACCTATATTACTGGCCAAATACATTTTACGCACCCTGACAGTCAGGCAGGGTACACAACTTAACCGTTACACCTAGAAATTTCTGTCTTGACATCCATGCATGCGTTAAAAATGTGCAACGTCAGTTTAGCCCAGCTGACTGCATACAAAAAGGCTAAAAGTCATGGGATTGGCTGGACATATTATCATAAAACATTTTCTCCTTGTTGATTTTGAAAACTTAAATAGCTACAGTTGAATGGTATACCACCTACAAAATTTACCAGATGGTGGTAAATTTTCAGATGATAAAATTCCTTTTTGGTATACTTTCCTAGTCAACTGAGCGTCATGACCCTTGGGTCACTTGTTCGTTTTATTAAAAATCATAACGAAAATGAATGCAAATTTTTAAAAAATAGGTATACCATTAGAAGAAAACGTTTATAAGGATTATGATTGAGACTAATAGACTTTAAAACAAATTTTTGCTTACTTTAATTAAAATGCTATTGTCAGGGATGGTACCTATATTATAATTACCGTCGGGCTTTCCAGGGAAACTTTCTTACTTGAGAAAAAGTTATTTTTTGCCAGGTCGACCGCCTCTTTAGCTTCAACCGCATTCATATACGCGTCGACGCCTCACAATACACTATTTATCATTCCAGGTAAACCACCTATTTAGAACCCGCATCCCGAGTTCAGGAAAACATGTATTGGCCATGTGCTCCTGATTTGTCAGGTGAGGTCCGGATATACCCAAAAACAAAAAACAAGTATATATGTACAGCTGATTTTACTGACACAACTTCTCAGTGTTTGCGATATATATATTTTGTTTTTGTGAATATGTATAATGGCTTGGTAAATTTTGGTACTGTTGAATGTTAGTTAAAAAGGTCCTAAATAATACTTATTTCTGCCATGTCCGAAAAACGGAATCTTACTTGCGAGAAACTGTGGAATAAACACAAATATGTGAGCAATGTTTTGAGACTTTGTGTTCAATAGTTGTACCTATAATTGTTTCATGTGTTCTAAAATGTTCACTGAAATTTTTTATGTAGCCAAGGGTCTGAACATTGATTTTTGAAGTATTCAAAATCATTATCTTTCCCTTGAGTAAAACCATTCACGCATTGTTGATTGACGGGGTCGAAAATATCATATATAGCATTATACCGTAAAATTATCTGAAAGCTCCTGATCTTAACAAGCTAAGAGACTAATTACATATTATATAAACTGCAAAACGTCTTATAGGAACTGCTCAGTAGGCAGTATAATTGAAAGTTGTAATATACTTCCCAAGTCAATATTTTCCATGGCTGATTATTATGACAAAGCTGCTTCCCTATTACAGTTATTATACAATAATATCAGCTAAATACAGAGACATTTTCAAAAGACAACTAAGGTGGCATGACTAATAATAATATATACCAAGCGATTTTGCCCTGTGTTTTAGATATATTCCTGCTAATCGTTTTGTTGTTACTTCAAAACTTTTAGTATCTTCATCTAGGTATCTTATTTTGGGTGAAGGTGTACGGAAGTCTGCGTTGTGACCAATGTGGTTTGTTTAAGGTTACATATGTTTTGGTAGGGACGTCAGGAGAAACTGTACATACATTAGGTGTAAACCGCGATCCAGTGTTAAAGGATTATTTCCAACTGCGGAAATTATGGTTGATTTAATTAAGCTAGTGAACTGCATTTTCTATACGTAAATATATTGTATTGTATATCAAAGGGCCTGTTCAATCCCCTGTGTTTTCTTTTATTTCATTCTGTTATCTTCTTTCTCTGCCTCAGCCCTCAATTGACGACATACCTCGTCTCCGATAGCTGCGAATTTTACAGAGTCGGAGGGAGACAACAGCGGTGATTCTTTGAGTCCTGTGAAGTATATAAATGAGAATTAATATAAAAAATAAGATATTATACTATGTGTATAGTTAGCTTGATTTCATGATATACTACAGTACTGTTTCGTGGGTTCAGCTTGCTAGCCGGCTGAACCCACGAAACAGTACTGTAGTACATCATGAATCAAGCCAAGTATACACATAGTATAATATTAATAATGTTCCCCGTACGGTAGAGCACTTACACTGTGATGTATTGAACCTTAATGTATTATATTGATTAAACAAGGCCTACAGGCCTAATGCGAATTTGTGCAAAGATTGGGAGTATGAATGGAGGTTTATTTTTTAAATTTAATATTGATCCTCTTAAGTCCTGCATATCTACCTATGCATTATGATTTCAGCAAAATGGATGTTTCGGACCTGCAAGTTTCAGACTAGGACATTTTAAAACTACAATACGGGTAGTCGACAAGCGACTACGTGTATCCGCCTAAATCAGAGTGGAACGGGTGAAGTGAGGCATGGATTAAGTGGCAAGGGGAAATAGAGTGAAGTGTTGCATATTAGCATGGATGTCTGCAGCCAAATTGTGTATGAAGGTTGCCCCCCCTACCACAAAATCCAGAAAGCCGTCCAAGTTGTATACATATGCAAAATTTAAGGCAGATAAGTCAAACCACTACATGTATATGAGTGATTTTAGCCCGTGGCAGACAATCAGATGGACGCTGAGCAAAAATGATTGCAGGTGACGCCACCAGTTTTGCGTATGATAAAGAGCTATGTGAGAACTATACACATGCAAAACTTTGGCCCACTCTGTCAAACGGTTCCCAAGATCTGGCTTGGATGCCTGCTGCATAAACTAGAATGCAGGTGGCGCCACCTGTCATAAAATCAAGAGAGCTGTCGGGGATGTATAAACCTGCAAAATTTTAGCCAGATATGTCAAACCACTGCCAAGATATGAGTGATTTTATCCCATGGCAGACAAACAGACAGGAGCTGTGCCAAAATGGCTGCAGGTGGCGCCACCAGTTTTGCGTATGATAAAGAACTATGTGAGATATATACACATGCAAAATTTTGGCCCAATCGGTCAAACGGTTCCCGAGATATGAGCTTGGATGTCTGCAGCGTAAACGTGAAAGTAGGTGGCGCCACCTGTCATAAAATCAGAAAAGCTATCCAAGATGTATACGCATGCCGAATTTCAGGTGAATTAGTCAAGTCACTGCAGAGATGTGAGTGATTTTAACCCAAGGCAGACAAACAGATGGACACTGTGCAAACATGGTTGCAGGTGGCGCCACCATTTTTTGTGTATGTTATAAAGCTCTCCAAGGGCTACATTTGTGCAAAAAAATTTTCCTGATCGGTCAAACGGTTCCCGAGATATGAGTTTGGATGTCTGCAGCGTAAACGTGAATGTAGGTGGCGCCACCTGTCACAAAATCAGAAAAGCTATCCAGGATGTATACGCATGCCAAATTTCAGGTGAATTAGTCGATTCACTGCAGAGATATGAGTGATTTTAACCCAAGGCAGACGAACAGATGGACATTGTGCAAACATGGTTGCAGGTGGCGCCACCATTTTATTTGTGTATGTTATAAAGCTCTCCAAGGGCTACATTTGTGCAAAAAAATTTTCCTGATCCGTCAAATGGTTCCCGAGATATGTGGGTTTATGTGTGGAAACAGACGCACAAACGGACGCAGACCGCAGAGGAAAGGTCAGAGGTCAAAACAAAATCGGGGCGCAGCAGTTCACATGTGACCCGAACATAATCCCGGGTTTCGTAAAATTCCGCCCAGCGGTTACGGAGGAGTTCTCCGGAAACCTACGTGGCGGCGCCGGCGGCGGCGTGCAGCTGAAAACATAGTATTCGCAAAACTCTATTCAACTAGAATATGGGTAGTCGACAAGCGACTATGTGTATCCGCAGAAATCAGAGTGGGACAGGTGAAGTGAGGCATAGATTAAGTGGCAAGGGGAAAAGAGTGAGGTGTGTTGCATATTAGCATGGATGTCTGCAGCGTAAACCTGAATGTAGGTGGTTCCACCTGTCATAAAATCGAGAACATTGTCCAGAATGTATAAACCTGCAAAATTTCAGGTGGATAAGTCAAACCACTGCTGAGATATGAGTGATTTTATCCCAAGGCAGATGAACAGATGGACGCTGTGCATAAGTGGTTGCAGGTGGCGCCACCAGATTTCCCTATGATGAAATGCTATGTGAGATCTATACACAAGCAGAATTTTGGCCCAATCAGTCAAACGGTTTCTGAGATATGAGTTTGGATGTCTGCAGAGTAAACGTGAATGTAGGTGGCGCCACCTGTCATAAAATCGAGAAAGGTGTCCAGGATGTAATAACCTGCAAAATTTCAGGTGGAAAAGTCAAACCACTTCTGAGATATGAGTGATTTTATCCAAAGGCAGATGAACAGATGGACGCTGTGCAAAAATGGTTGCAGGTGGCGCCACCAGTTTTGCCATTGATGAAGAGCTATAAGAGATCTATACACATGCAAAATTTTGGCTCAATCGGTCAAACGGTTCCCGAGATATGAGCTTGGATGTCTGCAGAGTAAACGTGAATGTAGGTGGCGCCACCTGTCATGAAATCGAGAAAGCTGTCCAGGATGTATAAACCTGCAAAATTTCAGGCGGAAAAGTCAAACCACTTCTGTGATATTAGTGATTATATCCCAAAGCAGATGAACAGATGGACGCAGTGCAAAAATGGTTGCAGGTGGTGCAACCATTTTTAGTGTATGTTATAAAGCTTTCCAAGGGCTACATTTGTGCAAGATATGTGGGTTTATGTGAGGAAACAGACGCACAAATGGAAGCTGGGCAGAGAGAGGAAAGGTCAGAGGTCAGCCAAAAATGAGGGCGCAGCAGTTCACATGTTACCGATCATAATTCCGAATTTTAAAAAATTCTGCCCAGTGGTTATAGAGGAGTTCTCCGGAAATCTATGCAGCAATGGCGGCAGCGTCGGCGTCCGACTGAAAACATAGTATCCGCAAAACTCTGTTTTGGCGGATACAATGATTGTAGCTGGCACCACCTGTCTTATATACAACGAAGAGATATATAAATATGCCCAATGTCAGACTGATATGTCAAACCCGTCCTGTGAAATAGGCAGGGACATACACTGTGCAAAAATTATTGTAGGTTGTGCCACCAGTCTTGTACACTATAAAGCTACCCGATATGTATAAACATGCCCAACTTAAGGCTGATGTATCAAATTCCTCTGTAGAAATAAGCAGGCGCATACAATGCAAAAGTCAATGTAGGTGGCACCACCTGTCTTGTAAATAAGAATACCATCAAAGACGCATAGACAGGTCATAGACAACTTCCCCAGAGTTTGATGCACTGGGCTGACAAGGCTTAGGTGAGTAAGGCAGTTGCCCCCGAGTGACCTGTGACAAATTGCTGCCTCAAGCTACTGCACTGAGTGAACTCTTGACCTGCACCTGGCTAGACTGAGTGAACTTTTGACCTGTACCTGGCTGCACTGAGTGAACTCTTGACCTATTGCATAATCTGACACAGTTGGCAGTCTGTCAAAGCTATAAATAAATTCAGGCTGAACTTTGGTGCCAAATATGATGCAATGAGCAGTCTTCCAAAGCTATAAATAGAATGCAGATACTGCACTGAGTTAACTCTTGCCCTCTACCTGGCTGCACTTCTTCCAATCCTGGCACTGTGCAAAAACTATTTATAGAGCTGACATCATCTTGGCTAATGGCCAACATCAAGGCACTGGCAATCTGCCAATGGTAAAACCAGTGCTGCCATCTGTACACAAAAGTGGTCCCTACTTGAAATAACTTTGAAATTTATTTTCCCAATACAAAATGCTTTTCAGCTGACTTTTTATCAAAAAGAAATCAGGAATATATGTAAAATTAGTACGGATGCATACTGAATGCTAAATTAAAATAAAGATATTTCTCATTGATGGCAAATTCTTGAATTAAGTTGAGTAGGGATACCAATAATTTATAATCCACGTACAGTTGTCTTTATATAGCCACAGAGAGCTGAATATCCATGATTGTAACATTGCCTGGTATGATGAATAACTTAAATCATAAATCTAAAATTTTTAAAAGCTTTTAAAAAAAACTTTCTTGTCAATATTAACCAAAGATAACCTGAAATCTAAATGTCTAGTGGCATGATATAATAGATGCTGATTAAATGGTGCCAGGCTAGATGTAACAGCATAAAAAAAGCTAACATATATGGTAAAATGACTCAATTCAATTTCCATAATTCAGCCAAAAATCATTCATGTGGAACCATTAATGACAATTATTATAAGAATTATTGTAGGGATCATTCTTGTAAAATATTTAACAAACTGGCTTCAGTGGCATCAGTCGAAAAACGTTTCGCAGGTTTATAACTCATATAGGAAGATACAGCAAACTGGCTAAGTTCAGCTTCCCGTAACTCAGCCAAAAAAAACAATGAACCAGAAAACCATTTGAACAAACTTAAATTATCAACATCTGAGGATAATTAATGTGTGAGGTTTAAGAATTTGGCCCAGTGGTTTTTGAGAAGAAGATCTTTGTAGCCACTGAGCTAAAATGGGCTGTTATGGCATGTGACTAAATTCAGCTTCCCATGACTTGGCCAAAAGTCACTGAAAAGAGACCATTTGAACAAACGTCAGAAAGCACTACCCTAGGATCATTTCTGTGCGATATTAAACATTTTGGCCATATGGTTTCAGAGAAGAAGTTTTTTGTAGCCCTCAGTGTGTTACAGGCACTGATGACCCCGTACAAGAAAGGCCGATGCAGGTGGCGCCACCAATACCTCAATTTCAGATATGACCTATGTGACCAACATTGGCATAAAATTTGGTGATGATAGCTCCAGCCGCTCCTGAGATTTAAATTTTAATATCATTTTTTGCACATTTAACAAAGTTCAACCATCTGTAACTCTGCAAAAAATCATCGAACTGGAACCATTCGAACAAACTTGAGAAAGATTGTTCCAGGGATCATTTCTGTGAAATATTGGACAATTTGGCTGGACAGTTTTGGAGAAGAAGATTTTTAAAGCTTTTTTTTAGCTTTTTTCCTACAAAATCTAAGAAAATGCAGTAAGGCAAAAAATTAACAAAATCCGATATAGTTTTTTGGATGACTGATCATTTGCCAAAAATTGTGGGGATGCTAGCTCTAGCTGTTTTTGAGATAGCTATGGTTAACGTACAGACGACGCACGACGCACGACACACGCCGCACCATCGCATAAACTCACAGGTTCGCTAAAAATGCTGTTAGCCAAAAAATAAGCAAAATCCGATAGAGTTTTTCAGATGACTAATTTTATGCATAAAATTTTGTGATGCTAATTCTTGCCGTTTTCAAGATAGTATTGGTTAACGTACAGACGACGGACGCCGGACGACGCCACACCGTCGCATAAGCTCACAGGTTCGCTAAAAATAATATATAACACTATATCAATGCCTATGTCAAATTGTGTGTATTCTATCCAGGTGGTATGGTAGTAATATTTTTGACGTACCAGTGCGCGTTAGGACCCCAATTTTGTATTTTGAACATTACGGTGGTGTTGTTTAATTAGAAAGCCGAAACGGGAATTCCTTACATGCATTGCTGAATGAAGGAACTAAAATATAATGTACGGTGTTAAGATAGCAGGGAAAACCTGCTTCGTTTCGTAGCAAGCGCATTGCGTTCGATTAGCCCATAACCGTATTTTTAAAGCCCGACAGCTAAGGGTATGAAGTGGATTTGTGTTATGCTTTGGTCGTTTTGCTGTTTACCAAACATTACTCGTAATTGTTGTGTATGACTTAAACACGATAGTCTGCTTCGCTAGAATTGATTGTCTGTGTATTTACATGCACCTTGTGACATAAAATTGTTAACTAAGAAAGATATGCCGACTTACCTTTCTGAAGACATTCTCTGACATGTTCCTGAACATAAGCAACAACACTGCTAGACTCAACATTCAACTCATAGTTTGTTTTTGGGTGGGGCACTTCAAACTCTCCGGCACTGGTTATTAATTTTGAAGTGCGTAAAATTCCGTCAACTAAAATACATCATCAAGGGAACGTGAGTATTTATTTTATATTATATTCTTCATTAAAGGTATATTCACTCAGGTACTGATCGCTTGTAATGCAACGCATTCATGTGATCGTGAGACAGGAGAGAGATCTAAGATAAGCGATCGTATAGTGAGCATTATTAACACCACATGTATGGATTAATGACACTATAAATATAGGTACTAGTGTCCCTACTTCGTATATATTATCATGTACCTTCATCCTTCCTTTGGTTCCGTATATCATCACTTCTTCGTTTAGTTCCTGAATACTGCTGGTTATAATAGTGGCAAATTTGTCATTTTCATAATGGAGAGTCACTGTAGCGGTCAAATCTGCTCCTTGTGTGAAAAAAATAAAACTTGTTTATACATGACGCATTTATATGTTATGTTCCTAAATATTAATAATATAGGTCAGACACAGTTTAAATCTTGGATGCAATTAGAAAGCACGTGCTTAAACGTTTTACCTCCAAATCATATGAAGTCGAGGGATATCGATCATGCTCAAAATATCCCCTAGAAATTAAAAAAAAAAAAAAACACGGTTATGTGTATTTAAAACCAATCAGACAAAAAGTCCATTATAAGATGTTTGAACATGGCAGGAAGCAGCTACAGATTATATAGAGCATAATTTTACATCCAAACTACATATAGTACAAGTATAATCATCAGTTCTGGCATTACACGTTGCAATTAAGGTAGTCATGGACAATAACATCATGTTCTTGTTGCAGTTTTGATATACCAAAATGCAAGTTTCTTACCCCTCCCCCCCCCCCCCACCCCACCAAATTAATTGACTAGAATTACTTTGTAACATGTAGTATATTGAAAAGTCAGTATTACTTTTACGTGCTTATAGATATGCAAGTCCTGACTGACTTTTGTGTCGCTTTGGTGTATTTTACCAGGTTTAATGATAACATTAACTATAAGTTCAAAATAAGAAAATTAGCAAAGAGTGAATGAACCCGATTCCGCGAGGAGAATCACAAGTCTCCTGTTTTTCATATTGATAAAAAGTGGATCTCAGTAACAGTGTTACATCAATTTTTTTTTAAACTTAACCGGGTGTATGGACAGGCGGACTGAAAACAAAGATTTAGTGCAGTATATCTGGCACCTGAGCTGAGTTTTCTATCTTCCTGAAATCTTTTAATGGTTAAAAAAGAAGGCAAAATATATTTTCTGCATACGTTGTAGTACAAACTCGAAGTTTAAAGTGTGTGCATCTCTAATTTTCACCCAGAGCTGATGAAAATTACAGGTCATGGCACTTTTATTTTCGAACTACCGTCTAAGAGATTGGCAGTAGGTATGACGACGTCACAAAGTCTCCCCTGATTTCAATATCATTTTATGAGCATCATGAATGCTCAAGCAGTGGTCCTGTCAAGAAGCTGTTGCCCATGTATCCTACGGGTCGTGTATCCGGCGAAGTATTCAAAGAATGGTAGAACGGCACAGTTATAGTCTTATTTGTAAGCAGCTAGATATATTGCCGGAAAAAAAAATTCCCTGAGAGTGGCCGAATTATTTTCTACCTAGTGTTAAGTCTTGCATTTATGTCTTTTAAGACTTTAGGGATAAGACTGGGCCGATAATGACACTAAAATATGAACACTGTTTAAGTGTAAAAAAGGAGAGCCGATGGATAAAGGCCCCTGTTTTCATCATACCGCTGATTTACCTCCATTCATCTTATAAAACGAGAAAAATGTACTATTCACCTGTTTTCGGATGAACGGTCCCAGTGGCCACGATTTTCCTTGGTTCTCCTTAAAATACATTATGTGGTATAACTCCGATGTACCTTGCACCCAGTTGAAAAAATCCAGCTTCGAAATCTTCCCGTTCAAAATACCCAGCCATATCGTAACCGACTGTTACTGTAACCACTTTCGGATCTCCGATGTTGGCTAGCTCTTCTCGCAACTTATCATACACTGGTACAAATTGGTTCCAAATTCCCTGTATGTATATATATATATATATATATATATATAGAGAGAGAGAGAGAGAGAGAGAGAGAGAGAGAGAGACCACGTCCTATACAGCTGGAAAAAAATGTAACAAATAATTGTATTACAAAAATGATTACTAGTACCTTGCATGTTTAGAAAAATTAGATACATTATTATATATCAGGCGCACTGTGTAACGTGGAAAGGAACAGTGTCATTTAGCTTGGTCGCCAAATTTCAGACGTCTAACATGTGACTGTTGAGCTGGATCGTCTCGGTGAGTGTAAACCTGGATTGTACTTATTCAGTGTGACTCACAAAATACTGAGGCAAAGGACTCACAGGATACACAGATCACCAAATTGCATTCACTGCACTTATCATTGGAAGCTTCAGTCATTCGTGAAATGCCTGAACCAATATAATATGCCATTTTAAGTTAGCTTGCATATATATTTATAGCATATTATTAATGCGAGAGAGAGAGAGACAGACAGACAGACAGAGAGGAACATTTGAAGTCAGAGATTTAAAATGGACACACGTATAGGTCACTGATTGTTAGTGTAATTAACCTCGACCTATCCACGAAAACTAACTTCAATGAGGAAAAGATTATTTTCTTTCGCCAACGCGGCTACCTCTTTAGCTTTGCTCTCATTCATACACATTGGAGTTTCACAATACACAGGTTTCCCGGCATTTAAGGCCATTGCACAGGTTTCCTTGTGACAATTGCTGATTGTTCCAACATAAATTATATCTGAAATAAAGTGTATCAAAGTCTTACAGTAGAATAATTTTGAATGTTTCCCCTTATTGCCGTCGCAATTATTGTCGCATCTTTTTTTCTGTTTGTTAATATATATTATAATTCTATTTTCCGAAGGTTTCTTTTTAATATTACTGGGAGTATCGCAAATTATTTTAGATTAACAAGGCCCCATGTTTCAGATTTTGCATTTTATGCAAACATTTTTGTCTAATGCAAACACATCTGGCGGAAAAGATACCGCAAAGATCACAAATAATTATCCTTGCATATATGGGCATAACTTGTAATTAGTGATCTTAAGCCAAACCTATACTTACCGATGTCTTCGTCATTCACCAAGTCCTGGTTATTGTCGTAATACCTTGGAATGTTAAATTTCTCGGCAAACTTTCTCGCACGTTCCTTGTCAATGTGCCTACTGCTGATATCTGTGTCAGCGCACAACAAAAACACAATTCAGGTAGTTATTAAAATTGTGATGTCATCACAAAATGACCGACAAATAGAACAATCTTTAGCTTTTGTCACGGTTATCTAAAAATGTTATGGGGTTAAGCAACCATTTTGGTAGGAAGAAATTTTCAAGAACTGTTGCTGGTCAAAACTGTTTACGAAGTTATGAAGGAAAACCTGGAATTTAAACGTAAGTAACAGAGAGAATGAGAAACCACGGCATATGTACAGTTGTGACAAGTTGTTACAAATAGTTACAAATAAACGTAACACAAAAATTGTATCATCAGAGCGACTAGAATGCTTTTAGCGACTAGTTATCCTTTGTGGAACATGTTAATTTCCTCACAGTCAGTCCCTTGATCGGAGAGAGACATGCTTTAATAATGACAAATCGCGTTCTTCCATGAATGCATAAAGTTTAAGAAACATGTATCTGACAAACAGGATCAAACAAATTAATACACCAACTAAAAGGGGAGAGAGTGCGACAAAAATAATTTTTAAATATTTATATATATGAACATAATTTAATGTTAGAGTGAACAAGTAAGAGTGGTTCCATTAGCAGGGGTTCCCTTTACGTACTTCTTCTTGATATATAATTAAGTGATAAACACTATACCTTGTGCTTCCCTGGTGAATGCGTACGCATTGCTGCACAGAAATCATTGCACATTTTCCCAGCACCCAGGATTCCCCATCTCGTTGCTGCCATGACAATAAACTGGAGATCAAAGTGAAAAAAATATTGGCCTAACTACCTTTTGGTTCTCACGGTGTATGGGTTAATTTCGAGCAACATTGTCATATCGGTTAATAATATGTTATTAATTATACATAGGTTTAATGCCAACATTGGTCATAAATCGAATTTACCATGCACCAGTAATCTCTTCCGCAGCCTTCATGACTACAAGGGAATATGTGTATGGAGAATGTTACAGTGGCTCTCATTGGTGTATGGAGAAAGAAACAATGTCTCTCATTGGCCAGAACGATTGACCTTTCGTACTGGCTTACTTAGGAGAAGCCTTCAAATGACTCGGCACTAATATCTAAAATCCACACACATGGTCCAAGACATTACACGGATATATATGCAACATATTATGTTTTTTTAATGATTATTTTTGAAGTAGATTGTGAGTTTTATAAACAAATACATGGGCACATCATTTTAGGGGATTCTCAGCATGGGATAACTGGCCGGGGTGACCTGGCTATAATTTATGCCTCTCACAAGCCAAACGAAATATTTCTTGAAAACAGATGGCGTCCAATGACAAATGCATCGGTTGTAGACATAGATTCACTTTATTAGAACCCGGAGCCATGTTATCCGTACAAATGCGGCTGGCTTGAACAAAGAGACGGCTGACTTTAGTAGTAGGCCGAGTTATTGCAAAATGTTTAAACTGACATGAAAGACTATTTATTTGACAATGTTATACAAAGTACCCGTTTTATTTTAACAACTCATCTATATTACGTGTGACATATTGCATTTATTTTACATTAAACTCATTTCTGATTGAATATCGAGTGTAATTTATTCGGATTGTTCCATTAGAGAAGTAATGTCATACCTAAACAATCAAACCTCTCCTTTCAGCGTCAAGAAACGAAAAAAATAACAAAACCTGAACATTTATTTTGGGTAGTTTTAATTTTTAAAAAATCTTTTTGTTTTTTTTCACAAACAAAAGATAGCTGCACCAAATCGGCTTACGTCGGCTTAATGAAATGTCAGCGGCGCCTGACGGTTAACTCGGCTGGGCTCGGCTTGACCTTAACTCTGCTCTAGGTGGCACAAAATTGCGGCGGAGCAGGGATTTGTACTCAATTTTATCCCTAGAAATGTTTATAATCATTTGACTATTATGGGGAATTAATGCAGTAGACAGTTTTGAATACCCCGATCTGTATGAGAGTCATAAGCTTTAATCAGGCTGTAATTCATAACATATCCTAGCCCTGGCTTTCGTGCTCTTACGCGTTAGTTTTCAAGTTGGCTACTTAGAAGGCGTTTATCAAAACGTGATCCTATACATTGATGGACATAAACTCAGTGCGCCTCTTTACAAGCGCCGCTTGATGACAGTTTATGGTCGAATTTTAATTGCTCCCTCTGCATTCTCGCATCATCGACCGATTCGATTATGACATTATGACTGTTAGCGTTGCCATGTATCTGTTGTCTGGAGAACTGAAACCAGCCAGCGAGGTGTGCACGCAGCTTTGTTGTTACGTTTCGCTTGAATTACAGCTCACCGGCCGGGCAACCTATGTGCCCAAGGCCCTAAGCAAACCACGGCTGTGCCTTTCTCTCTGAGCCTGTGGCCTATTCAGACGGTTCCCGGGGCGATGAGCTGTCACTCAAAACGAAATGAACAAAATTGGCTCCGTGTATGCTTCTGTTATTTTCTATAAATACATAATAATTAATAAAACATGTTCCTTGGTGTGACGAAATAAAAATCGGAGACCGTTCTCCTACAACATCAGCAAGGGACCGGTGTTGTTTTTAAGTGCTGTCCCATTTGCCAAGGTTTGGTCATGAACTACTGATCTAGCCATTGTGAAACTTTGTGAAAAACAAACATGTTTATAACGTAAAGTAGAATACAATAAACACACTCACTTAGCAATGTACGATCCTGCGTACAATGTTTGAAACCTCGCGTCTCGTGCACAATGCCTGGTTTACATCTGCACAGCACAGCCTGCCGCACGATAAAATTATGCTAGAACAGGCACGGCGAGGATAGACTGTAAAAAAAACGGAGGGAAAAGGTTCGTTACACAAATACTCGGTCGCGTGAAATGTAGAGGTCTCGTGACATTGTAGGTCATGTGCGTCTGAGTATATAGGCAACCTTTCAAGGATACCCTACACGAATGTACACATCCTTGTGTTTCTGTAGACATCTATATTTAGGGCCTAGTGTAAAAAACATTTGAAAATACCTCTACATTAAAGTTATATTTAAGGCGTTTTTAGCTATTAACGGCATGTTTGTGGTTAATAGGCACCTAAATAAGGAAAAGACATTTGATTAAGATAAAATATACTGAAACGACGGTTGAGGAGTTGTCCTCCAGTGCTTATTATATCGATCCAGCCCCCCCCCCCCCCCCCCCAGCCCCCACAAGTTCTTGTGGCCAGAGAGCCGAAAATTTAACCTATAAAGGTGGGAGTACCTGTCTTATGGGACATAATCAGGAGCAAAACTATGCCTATTGTTTCAAACTATCAGTTCAGTTTTGCATTATAAAAAAAAGTTTCCCAGGAAAACTGTCCCAGCACACAGTCTCAGTACCTGGCATACAGCTGTTTAATTAACACCTTGTTATGGCTCTGCGGGTTGGTAAACACAGTCCACGTGTGTCTTTTTACCATAACAAGGCCACGTGACTGTAGGTCCGAATATGAACCTCAACACGTGATGTTAAGCCAGCGGGAACCTGTATTACATTTTTTGGCCAAGTCAGTCGAGGCATCTCCAGAATGACACGTGTTATGGCTCCGCGATGCACACGGCCCCACGCGCTGTGTTTATGTTGACACCTGTGATGACTTTGCTGACCTTGAACGTAAAAATCTAAAATAATATCAAATGAAGAAGAAGTGTAAGAGGAAGAGGTAATATAGGCAATGGTTGGTATATATGATTGGTTTATATTGATGAGCAAGATATTATTGCTAATAATATATTTTGTGACCTGACTATGTGTTTCCTAATGTTGAAACTGAAGCATGTGAGCAGTTAGTTAACAAATGATCTGTACTATTACCATGATCATTAGTTGGCTTTTTGATTAACTATTGACATTTTAGTCGTTTACACATTTGTTCAATTGAATCTATTTTTTAATAATATATATTATCAAATAAATGTTTTTTTTTTATTTTATGAAATGTATACAGTTGAAATATAACTAATGTCCCCAGTCCACAGATGAAAGGACTTGGTGGTGGTGGTGGGGGGGGGAATGGTTGGAGTTACAACATATCTGTATTATTATAGTGTATATACATAGGATTTTCATTTAATTCAACAATACTTACAGGATAAAAAAAGTTCATTCATAATTACTTAATACTTAAAAAATGACAGACAGACTGGTAGACAAACAAAGCTAATAACATATGAAGTTTATCATATGAAGTTATATCATTATATATAGAGCTGATCACTTTTTGTTCCATTCTCCTAAGGCAAGAATATATTTCAATAAGATCTTAATTTTTCTAATCCTATTATTTTTAATTCAATAAATTTACACATTTGCAATAAAATTACATGTCCGAGTGCACAGGAATCAATGGCGGCAGATGGTGGGGGGGGGGGGGGGGAGTGGTTTAACAACACATATACATACAGGGCAAACAAAGCCTGATCTCCATTTCTGCTGAGGCAGGAAAATAATGAACAAATGTTTGTATTAGATCCTCACTTCTTATCACATCCATTTTTTATTATGAGTTTATATTTCTATACATTTCCATTATAACATATATATCTGAATATAAAAGTTGATTCATAATTCTCAATTGCATCATCATAAATCACAATCTTGTCAGACAACACCACATCATGCATACAAATGTTCTATAATAATACTTGATTCAGATTTCATAATTTTAAATTGTGCCTTTATTTATCCATAATTTGCTTCATATTTTATAAATGTAAGCATGCTGATGGGTTTAATTATATTTGTTAAAATCATTTAAAAGAAAATTGATTTCTATAAAAATGCTACATTAACACAACATGGCATCTTCTGGATTACCCCTCGAATTACTTTTTCAAGGAAAGTTTTTGTAAATTGGAGTGGAAACAGCATTTTAATTAAGGAGATACAGTGAAAAGAATAACAATTACTGCATAACACTTGGTGGGTTGGGTTTGCAGGGAGGGGGGGGGGGGGGAAGGGGGGGGGGGATAGGGGTGGTGATATGAGAATAACATTACAACTGCCACAGAAGGGGATCTCCCCCAGTGACTGTAACAAATCAGAAACCCTGGCATAGCTGACTTCCGGTGACCTGGAGTGGGACCCTGCATCTCGACAAAGCAACTGACTACAATAGAGCCTAAAAAAATCAGTAACTTGCCTAATTTTCAAGCTTTTATTTTCAAATTTCAGATTTAAACAAATTAAATACTTATGTTTACAAGCTTTGAAAATAAAATCAATAGTACTTACAGGGAAAAAAGTGCCATGGTCATAGTTAGGCACAATTTAAGGTACTGATTTTATTTTTATGCTAATAACTTAAAATATTTACAAAATTCAGATATAATTTTTGGTAAACAATTGAATCTTAATTAAACAAAGTTATATACTTGGGAAAATAGTCTCTAGTTTCAAAATTTTTCATGTCAAGTGAGTAAATATTTTTCCTGATTTTTAACAAAGTCCATTATTTTCGGGTCCATAACTTAAGGAAATTATACTTAACGCACTTAATTTCTGGCATGTATATAGGAAATATATAGGAGATGACTTCTGGTAAATATCAAGAAAACAGATAAGTGATTTTGATATTAGGCAGTCCTGAAGTGTGATAATCAGTTTTTAATGGAAATTTGAGTTTTTTTCTAAATATCTCGAAGGAACGAAGTCATATTGACCCAATTTTCGGCATGGAAGGAGATTTTGGGGACATCTAACAGTATGCCGAATTTTGGATTCGTAGGTCTAACGGTTTCAAAACGTGCAAGTCTAACGGACGGACAGACGGACAGACAGACTAACGGACGGACGGACGACGGACAATGGACCACGACTATAGCTCAAATGACTTACAGTCAGCTGAGCTAAAAACTAGAGACACTTAACAATAACATTAATGATAACATTATGTTATATGGGCAACAACGTGTTGTTTCCATCATAAACATATAATAATTTTATTGAATGTGTACAAAACATACCACATTGAAAGTGTTTTTATACTTTAAATATCGATTAAAAGCAATTGTTCTATATAAGAGCAAAAGCAGCAAAAAAAATACGTCTGCTCTGAGTGTTCAACCCTGCCACATCGCACCAACATGCATCCGCAAGGGTAAACATATTACAATTTCAGTCATAAAATTTAATTGGTCATTCAAATATATGAAGATTACTATTCATTGCCGCTCATCAGATAAGTTTCCCTTTCATAAACTAAATATATGATTTAATACGAGTTTTTCCCGAAGAGGTTTTTTGTTCTATCGTTCTCTCTAACTTTTTCTATCAAGGTGTCTGGATTCTTACGCCCGATAATGCAGTTATTTATAAACCGTAATATAACATACAAGACACGAGAACTATTAGTTTTTAATTAATAAATTAGGCATTAAGAATTTTTCACGATTTTATGTAACATTTTATAATGTATGTCGTGATTAAGAATATAAATATACAGATGTAAATATAACATGGGTAGTAACAGACGGGTAATAACATTGTATGTTATAATGGGTGGAATCACACATTTGTTTATTTAATGGAACATTTCTTTAGATTGGAGGTATTGCACATGTGTAGGTGAGACGTCCTTTCTAATAAATAATTTTTTGTTCTTATAATTTCTTTTTAATAAATCAGATGCCCATCACTTTAATATAATTCTAATTAAACTGCACATGACTTTCAAGACCCCCCCCCCCCCCCCCACACACACACACACACACATAAAACAGCCTTGTATAAAGGCTGGGCGAGAAATGAACTTTTTCGACATTCCCAAACATCCCCCTTTATAACAGAATAACGGTTAATCTTGATGTGCATTGCACGAAAAGACTGTCTGCTTAACGTGGGAAGGTGATCCAAGATAAACCAGGTCACGTGGTTGTTCTGCCGTCAACCAACAGATCTGTAAGATCCATGTATCCATTGTAAAAATAAATATATTGTAGCTGCTTATTTATTCTGGGAGGAAATTGGGCTTGGGCAACATGCACTCGCACAATTTAAAGAGATAAAATAACACTTTTTACTGGAATAAAATTTAGAGCCTAAACCTTCAAAATATCAGGACTGCATATTATTATCTAGACTTAAATGAAACAGAAAGATACTTACCAGACTAGATAAAAGGACTGCTCTTTGGATGTGGGTGGCTCTTCACCTGGGTAGCCGACATTGTCGTAAAACCAACCCCAAGGTGAAAAAGAAGCCATATACCCTCTGCCTGCCACAGAGGGCAGGCACAGGGGTCCACTGCTCGATGATCCAAGAGAGCGAGAATCGCCAGGGCAAGGGGGTTTTATCCCAGAGGGACAGACGGCAAAGTCCTTAGCTGCCTGTGATTGGCTCTGGGGCATCTCTATATCGACTGTCAATCAGTGTTGATGCCCCTCCCCGGCAAGGTCAAAGGGCAAGAATGTTACATCCTTCCCCCCTATAGGAAAAATTTTTCACTACAGTGGAAAATTTTGCGATAGCAGTCATGATATCTAGCCTTTGGAGAGGAGAATTTGTTTTTGTTTGTTTCTTATATGACCAAAACATGGCTGGCAGGCTGTGTATAGGCTGTTAGCCGGCTACCCAACCCCTAACTCCCATGTTGGGAGGGGGGAGGTAGGTTTATCCAATGCTACAACAGCGGGTAGGGAGTGTTCTCTCCCCACACAGTACCTCCAGTGATAAGGGATTTTGCAGTCTGATAGTTGTTTTAAAGGTTCAGGGATTGTGTAATTTTTATTGAACATTCAAAAACAATATAAAATATTCAAAGATACATCACTGACATTCAACATGCACCAGGTACAATAAGTTATTAGATGTTACAGTCCATTAGTGAGCCTGGTAGCCATAAAGGATTTAATAAAATATCAGTCCAGATGGTGGCGCCACAGGCCTCAGTATTAAATCAAGGTGATCTGCATTTAAAAAAGCGTCCAATATCTGGCTGTAGTGGAATGTTGGCTCAGGTTGCAGCTTGCTGTAGCAGAAGAGCTGAGCCGGACCACACTGGGAAGGCTGCACTGATGGCTGACAACTGGTTCATGCGAAAATGGAGCCTCTGAAAATACAAATACAACAGCGGCAGTATCTGTCCTTATGACACAAGTATAATTTTTGCGGCAATAACCTAGACATGACTATTTAAAAAAAATAGCTCTCACAATAAATTATACATAATCAAACATAAAGAATGATGATAAGCGGCCCCTTGATAAAACATTAAGACAGTTAAACACTTGATCTAAGTTTTCAACTATACATTATTTAATAAAATTGACAGCGGTTACATAGAGGGACCCTCCAATAGCATAATCTGGGCTCATTTCTCCGTTTTATATGGAGTATATAAAACTAGGTGTAACTATGGTCCCCAAAAGTTGTATAGCCCGAAGATACAAGATTGGCAAAAGTAACCAACGTATCAGATTTAATGGACAGTATTTTCTTTGTGCCCTGTCAGGCCTCACGACTGTAACGGAATTTATTTAGAGCCCCGTCTGGCTGAAACATGCCCCCTCAATGGGCTAATTAATATTTCGACCACTGGTCTACTAATACAGCGAGATTCGCTCGCACACTGTATCATCATCTGATCAGTGTTTAGACGTATATGCTTTACCCTCGGGTAAGCTTTTCATAAACAGTATTTATTCTGTGCCCTGTTTGGCCTCAAAATACAGACGGTATTTTAGGCCCCGCACGGCCGAAACATGCCCTCTCACTGGGGTGAAATAATAAGACCATTGGTCGACTTATCTAGCGAGATTCACTCGCACACTGTATCATCATCTGATCAGTGTTTAGACGTATATGCTTTACCCTCGGGTAAGCTTTTCATAAACAGTATTTATTCTGTGCCCTGTTTGGCCTCAAAATACAGACGGTATTTTAGGCCCCGCACGGCCGAAACATGCCCTCTCACTGGGGTGAAATAATAAGACCATTGGTCGACTTATCTAGCGAGATTCATTCGCACACTGTATCATCATCTGATCAGTGTTTAGACGTATATGCGTTACCCTCTGGTAAGCTTTTCATAAACAGTATTTATTCTGTGCCCTGTTTGGCCTCAAAATCTAGACGGTTTTTTAAGCCCCGCTCGGCTGAAATATGCCCTCTCACTGGGCTAAAATACGAACTACAACTGACCAAGTAATAATAATCAAATAACAGCGAGATTTCTCGCTAAATGTAAGATCTCCTTATATATTTACATGTGAACTTAAGCATAGTAATACATCAAATAATATTACCAGATAATTCAATGATTGCACAGTAGTTTTAATCAGTTAAAGAAAGTCTACCTGTAATATACAACACCTATACATGACTTTAATTGAGGGAAAATGGTAAGCAGTGCTGCCCAAGAATTTGTAACATCAAAGTTATTTATTACCCTACAGGTATCTATGAATATAACATTCAAATTAGATATCAGGGTTAGTTACCTATTCATTAGTTTATTTGCATAATGAGAATTTCCTTTTTAATCTGTGTCTAGCCTTTACAGTTTATTGTTTATATTTTTATAAATCATTATTTTATCATCAAGAATATTATCATTCTGATTTTTATCATTATCTATTTCCTCTTATTAAAATCTGTAGATTCAGATTATGTGTAATAGCTAAGTTAGTTTGTAGTACTCAAATTTACACCACAACATTAACGTTTCTTAACTCGAATCCGCAGTGAAATATGTATTTTGGTAACAAAAAAAAATTATACCCATCAAGCAATGTATATGTGGTTTGTTATTTATTTTAAATATCATTACTCTCAAATGCAATATAGAGTAGACATTAACTTGAAGTCAGCTTGTTGATTCATTTTATTTGTGTATTTATTCAACTTATTTAGTATTTTGGTGTGTTGTTCACCGATTAATATTATTGATAGGATTTCACTGAAATTAACCTAATTAAACATGTTAAGCTTCTAAATGAGCGATGTCATTTTAACTGGTGTGTTAAGTATGCACACTGGTCTAATTTATTTTAATTACTCCCAATACTTAAGAGAAACCAATTTGTGCTGGTTGATGTTATAGCTAAGGTTTAGATATGATGACAGGTACAATCGTATGCAAGTGGCGCCACCATACCAGATACAAAATACTCTAGGTGAAAGGTGGTACCCTGCCACAATCGAGAACTCCCTAGGCGATACGCAAAACCCACAAGGCAGACATGCAGCCATGTCAGACACAAAATCACTAGGCAAAAATTGTTTCCATGCCGGAGAACATCTCCTTAAAAAGCGACTGGGAACTTTGCCAGCAACAAAACACTGCTTAAGAAGGGACAACCATGCCGGGTATCACCCAAGGCAACTGGTATATATTTTATGCCCTTATATGCTAAACTAAATAAAAACTCAACCAGGAAAAGCACATACTATGCCGGGATATGAACCCTAAAAAGCGACTAGTAAAACTCTCAAGGTTGAGGCAGAATAAATGGTACTATGCCAGATACTGAGATCTAGGCAAATAGGATACCAATAAATAACCTTCCAGGTGTGTCAGGCATGTTACATCTAGCCTATAGGTAGTTAATTTCACCAGAGAAATTCAAAGTAATACTCATGCATATCTAGTCCAGCAGTATATGAGGCAGAATAAACTGCCTTAATTAAATGGATAAGTATCATACTATTTACTTTTGAATTTGTCTAATCAAGTAGAGTTATAAATGTTACTCACTATCATTGGAAATAACTAAGTTTGTAAAAGTTTCATTTTAAAATAAGAATTTTATAAATCAAATGTAATTAATAATAAAATGTTTATGAACAGTTTAAATAGATTTGAGATAATAGTCTACATTTGTGTTAAAGTTAAATGCAAATACAAAATCCAAAATCAACAAATGAATTTAGTCAAAGTGTAAATAAAATATGAGCATGCCTCAGAGGTAATCCACTGAGAAATAGTAAATATCTATTTAAATTATTGATCTAAATTATTAAGTGTTAATCTGGTTTTATTGTTATATTTTTAACATCATAGTTCATTATTAATTGTAACAAGTTATTAGGATTATCTAAAGGCAAGGGCTAAAAACCTTAAAAGTATCTGCTTGTATCAGTTGGACATATAAGAGAGCCCAACAGAAAGATAGGCCCAATTATTGAATAATATTTTATTTAAATGTTATTTTTATTGTTTTTTTTTAATTAGTTTACTAGTTTTATTTATTTATTTTTATTATTATTTGAAGTGGGTTACCAGCACATGAAGGCATGTTAAAGGTACAAAGTTTCAGGTTGGGTATAAGGTACATGACACATGACAAAGGTTCACATGACATCACACCAGGTAACAGGTGTATCTAAATACCGGTGGTGTGTTAAGTAACTTGTCTGGGCTCCTTTGACAGAGTTTTAGTGTTGACAGCAAATCTCAGCTTATCCTACTCAGTATGATATAACCCCATATGGGGCACTGAATGCACCTGGATTATTAATCTGACCTGTCAGATAAGGGGATTACCAGCAGGCCCTGTGAGACACAGCTAACTTTGCAACCCAAGGGTGATGTTTACAGGGCATGGGATTATGCAATAACCTGTGACCAGGAGATGAAACTTGCCCAACGGGTCCGTTTGTTTGAATGACACACTAAAATGTATCTACCAGGTGTGCCCTTTCTGTAATTTAAAATTCGCCAAACAATAGAACACCAGGTACGGTAATTTAAGGATTTAAAGCCTTGTTTTAAAACCAACATGTAGGCTAAATTTCTTTGCACAAGAAACCCAAATTGTTTATACATAAAGATCACTGAATATCGGGTTTTACAATAACATTTGAATGTAGATCAGGCTTATAAAATATTTTTAACTGACAATACAGATGGAATAATAGGATATTTAATTGATGTTTCTATCAAAATACATTCTCAATAACCAGTTCAGTGGTATTCATTCAATATGTACATGCATAACATAACAGTTTAAATATTTTCCATTCTACAGCATCTATACATATGTACAAAAGAGAAGCTATGTTACTTCTATTCAAGAGACAGCTACGCATAATAAAAGGTTGAGCTGTTACTCTTATTTCAATATAATCAAGCTAATTTAGATCAAGTCCTGAAAATTGTTATATACATAAAATCTGATCAACACATTAATTTTGCAAAGAAAAGGTCATTCATTATAAGTAAAATATGAAATATATACAATTGCAGGCACAAGTTGCCTGGTTGTTTGCATGGGGGCATGAAATATTTGCAGATTACACTTATGCCCAATGCAATAAGGAGATGTGTGTTACAGTTTTTACACATCCCCTAATGGTACACATAGCACGTTTTATTTCTCTTGCTTTTACATCTTAGTTACACATATTTTATATACATAATTATAGGACAATTTTTTTTTTTATTTTCTTTTTCTTTCATATATAACCTCCTAATGGGAACACACAATTCAAGTTTAACACTGTGGGATTTAATTTCAATTAATGACTGAAGTAATTAGAAATACATTGATATTAAGGCTCTCATTTTATAAGAATGTAAAACTAATATGACTGGTTTATCCACAATGAAAATTCCCAATAACCTTAGTATTTACTGTAAATTGTACAGATAAAGGTTCAATACTGTGGGATTATTGTACACCTACAAATGATTTTTGTAGATGATTGTTTGAAGCATACACTGTTTTATAATGTATACGCCGCTTCAAAGCCAAAGAAGGGCAACTTACTATAATGGTTTATCAATAGGAATCTAAAGTAGTAATAACCTTTCCAAATAAAATAATGCGCATTGTTCTTTAAACAGAGACGGGTCTACATTTATAAAAAGCCCCTATTCTAGTTCACAAAACGAGTGCACTGAATAAAAGGAATTTACTTAAGAAATGAAAGTCAGGCATTTTTAAAGCTGTTACTATGTTTCCATTTGAATAGATCGCTTATTTAGCAGACTTTTACAACCTAAGCCCCTTAAGTATATACTGATGCTAAAAAACCCAGAATTAACTCAAAATAAGCAATTTATTTACCAGAATTCGTCTCCTAGCTGTTAGTAACAACCGAATAGCATCGCTCGCCAGATGTAGCTGCTTATTTATTCTGGGAGGAAATTGGGCTTGGGCAACATGCACTCGCACAATTTAAAGAGATAAAATAACACTTTTTACTGGAATAAAATTTAGAGCCTAAACCTTCAAAATATCAGGACTGCATATTATTATCTAGACTTAAATGAAACAGAAAGATACTTACCAGACTAGATAAAAGGACTGCTCTTTGGATGTGGGTGGCTCTTCACCTGGGTAGCCGACATTGTCGTAAAACCAACCCCAAGGTGAAAAAGAAGCCATATACCCTCTGCCTGCCACAGAGGGCAGGCACAGGGGTCCACTGCTCGATGATCCAAGAGAGCGAGAATCGCCAGGGCAAGGGGGTTTTATCCCAGAGGGACAGACGGCAAAGTCCTTAGCTGCCTGTGATTGGCTCTGGGGCATCTCTATATCGACTGTCAATCAGTGTTGATGCCCCTCCCCGGCAAGGTCAAAGGGCAAGAATGTTACAATATTGTGTGCCTTTGCTCTGGAAAATTTCATACAAAAGCTCAAGTATCTGAACAACTAATGCATTGATCACCATGATTCTTTGCATGGATATTGATCATGGAGTGTTTCATCAGTTTCTGCAGACGGGTGGCGCCACCTGTATTTTTTCGATTTTTTACAATTTTTTCTCTATTTAGAGACTTTTAAAGATGTGGTCATCTGTTAACAGGGCACAAATCTTAACGGCTGGACCTAGAATCTTCTTACTTGACATCCAGTGAGGTCCATGAAACATCGTGGGATACCTCAAATTAAGTCTCTGTTACCCATATTCACCCAACTACAAGGCTCCAAAGTACCCGCCAGAATAATGGAAAATTTCATACAAAAGCTCAAGTATCTGAACAACTAATGCATTATATCACCATGATTCTTTGCATGGATATTGATCATGGAGTGTTTCATCAGTTTCTGCAGACGGGTGGCGCCACCTGTATTTTTTCGATTTTTTACGATTTTTTTTTTTCTCTATTTTTTAAACCTTTAAAGATGTGGTCATCTGTTAACAGGGCACAAATCGCAACTGCTAGACCAATAATCTTCTTACTTGAGAGCCAGAGAGGTCCATAAAAATCTCGTGGGAAACCTGAAATTAAGTCTCTGTTACCCATATTTTTCCAGCTATTGGGCTCCAAATTACCCCCGAGAATAATGGAAAATTTCATACAAAAGCTCAAGTATCTGAACAAATAATGCATTCTTTGCATGGAAATTGATCATGGAGTGTTTAATCAGTTTCTTCAGACAGGTAGCGCCACCTGTATTTTTTTTATTTAATGAATTTTTTACTCTATTTTGAGACCTTTAAAGATGTGGTAATCTGTTAGCACGGCACAAATTGTAACTGCTGGATCTAAAATCTTCCTACTTAACATGCAGAGAGGTCCATGAAAACTATCCTTGGAAACCTAAAATTAGGTCTCTGTTACCCATATTCTCCAAGCTATGGGGCTCCAAAGTACCATCTAGAATAATGGCAAATTTCATACAAAAGTTCCATGATTCTTTGCATGGATATTGATCATGGAGTGTTTCATCAGCTTCTTCAGACAGGTTGGCCACATGAATTTTTTTGTTTTGAATTTTTTTTCTTTTTTTGTAGACCTCTAAAGATTCAGTCATCTGTTAACAGGGCACAAATTGTTATTGATGGACCTAGAATCTTCTATCTTAATATGCAAGGAGGCCCATGAAAAGTCTCTTAGGAAACCTAAAATTAGGTCTCTATTTCCCAAAACCTCTTAACTATGGGGAAATACCCCCAGAGTAATGGGAAAATGGAAACAAAAGCTCAAGTATCTGAACAACTTAATGCATAGATATTGATCAAGGATATTCAGTCATCTATTAACAGGGCACAAATTGTTATTGTTTGGACCTAGAATCTTTCAACTTGAAATCCTTGAAGGTCCATGAAAAGTCTTCAAGGAAACCTGAATTGGGTCTCTCTTACCCATACCATTTGAGCTATGGCGCTCAAAAGTGCCCTCAAAACAATTTAAAGTTTTAAACAAAAGCAGTCCACAAATCAGAACCATTGGACCTAGAATCTTCTGATTTGACATCCAGGGAGGTCCATAATGAGTCTCCTTGCAAACTTGAATTTATAGGTGTCTATGACTCATATTTTTTAATACATGCGGCATGTTTGAGGTCTTCAGAAATAATGCAAAACCACACAAATTGCGAGATTCCTCAGGAATGGGTGAATAGATTCTCCAAAAATTTGGTGTGCTTATGCGTCTTAATGAACTTAAGCTAACTTGTAAGAATGATGGTATCACCTCCATTGTCTTAATTAGTTCCCTATGCAAGGACATATTGTCAACATGTCAATCGGCTGAGCGTCATGACCCATGGGTCACTCGTTAACATCATTTTGACAAAGTTTTTAAACTGTATCGTTCTCTGTTTTAGTTAACTATGTAAAAATGTACATAAAGGCGATTTTCCGGCATGAGCTTGTATATTGCAGCCGGAAACAGTCTGCCAGAAAGTCATGAGTTACAACTGGGAGTACCGAGATGGTGTTGTGCGCCCCTCTCTATGATTGGCAGGGCCATACTAGAGCGGGGAATCCAATAGTAAGTAAAAATGTAGGGGCGTGGTCATACCCACAAGGACTTAAGGAAAGAACCCCAGGTCCAAAAAGAGGGGTGGGGGGGTCCAGGTCTTTAACCGGCATAAAAGGTTCCGGACCTGCTGGAACACCCCCCCCCCCCCCCCCGGGTCCACGTCGGAGGCCAGGGTCAGATAAACTAGTACTCACAGGTAAGAAGACATTTTTACTTACCCTGCTGAGCCGGTTTAAAACCGTACACAGACTTTTCATGTTGCTGCATTGTGCTCTGACCACATTTTAATTGAACATTGTTTAAATATTGTGCTCTGCCTATCAAATTTATGAGAGTAAATTCGTTTGTCCTGCTTAGTAAGTGGCAGCTAACTGCTAATGAAGAACTGAACAGGATAGTGCTGCCTTTGTTTAATATTTTTATCTTTATCTCTCTCTCTCTCTCTCTCTCTCATATATATATATATATATATATATATATATATATATATATATATATATACATCATCAATGTTTCAATATGAAGAGGATACGGGACAATGGGTACCGTACATAATCAAAGCAAATGTTCTAAAAAGACCAGAATTTTAAAAGTTGCATGTCGATTCAGTATTTAGTATTTAACTAATGGTGTTTGTAGACAAATACAATAACTACAGTACTTTAAACACGGAGAACTGTTCAGTATTGTCAATAATCTTTTAATAACTGTCTAAAACACCCTAGTATTGATTTAAACTAACATAAATTTATCAGTGAATCAGTATAAACTATTTTTATTTTCAAAGTGTATTCTACATAAAATAAACCATAGCTAAAGAGAAAAAAGAACTATATATGTGTGTCCATGTCCCAGTTGTATATTGTATAAAAATATAAATGCTTTCTGTTCATATTCATAACCTTTATTTGCCCCAACCAATCGGAAAACAAAACCATAAGTACCGCATCTGAATTCACATTACAACAAAAGTGTTTAAACGGCCTAGTTCCATACATTATTATTTCCAGTTAAACAAACTGAAATTTTATTCAAACTGTGATTACAAAACTATTAAATTAAACCACCAGGCATATCGTTCTCCAATGAATGTTTTATCATCTGATTAATTAGAAAACCGATGGGAAATAATCAATATTTATATTTTGATATCAAAGTCATGTTTTGTGTCAGTGCATATCTGTTTTTCATTCCAAATCTTCTTTTTCTGCTCTCAGTTGACGACACGCCTCCTCAGCGATGCGGGCAATATTCTCAGACTGAGAAAGAGTTACTAGAGGAGATTCTGTAAGCCCTGTTTAGAATGGAAAATGAGTATGGGCTGCATGAATATGCTGATTCAAAGAGACATTGATTTTTTTTTTAAAAGGAGAAGGACGCATATACGTATTAAATGTGAACGTTATTATTGGTTCTCTTACAACTCATTGAATAATGGAAAAACCTCGTGTAAACACCATAGTATTTATATTTTTGGCAGGAAAGATTTCCACAAACAAATCATCAATACATTTATGGTCCTGAAAGAAATATTTCTAAACAATGCTGACTCACCTCTTTTAAGGCATTCTCTCACATGGTCCTGTATATATGCAAGTCCACTGGTACCGGGGAAGTTTATTTCATATTTTGTTTCTGGAAACGGCTCTTCAAAAGTTCCAGCAAGTGTAATTAATTTTGTAGGTGCAACGAAGTATTCCGGTAGCTGGAAAAAAAGATTATCAAGGTACAGGCTGATTTGAAGTAACCCTTTTTTATAGAAAAAACATTTCGGACCTACGAGTATATTCTGCTCTCATATATATATTCACTTCTCAAAAAAGCAAGGGCGTTGATTTATAAATGCCTGGTCTTTCGGATATTTTTTTGCCATGTTTAGACATAAAAATGAAAAGATTTCTCAATCGCTATGAAGACCAAAGCATCCTTTCACTGGTCCAATGGTTTACAGTTGTATTGTTATTAAAAGACCGATATCCAATAAAACAGGAAAACGCCGTGGTATCGTATACCTTAATCCATCCTTTGGTCCCGTATATCATCAACTCTTGGTTCAGTTCAATTTCGCTGCTAACTACGAAAGTAGCGAATTTGTTCTTGTCGTAATGTAGAGTTACTGTAGACCACATATCAGCGTCTGACGAGGAACAAAGATAAAGGTATTACGTTTATGAACCCATAGATTATAACCTTTTAATGGTATTCCTCTACGTTGGCTAGACGAATAATTTAGTTGTTGGCAGGACTGAAGATCTGATATAATAGCACTTTTATTTACATCAATTTGGCGAAGTTTAATCACTTTATCGTTCTCTGTTTTTTTTTATTTACTGTGTAATAATGTACATAGATGCAAATTTCTAGATACACCCCTTTCTTTACTCTTTTTACCAGAGTCTGTATTAAGTGATCAAGCTGACTGAAGTCGGTGTTCCTTGTAATATATTCAGTGGCATAAATATAATAAGTTAGGAGGCAGACGAAGGCCCTTTCCCGAATTTACAACACAATCAAATTGAACAAGTTACCAGGCATAGTTGTCTAAAGATTTAGAAATGTGTTTAATAAAACGAACAAATAAAAATGATCCAGGTTGGTGTGACTCAGATGCACGAGGCAGACACTAAATGATGAAGAAAGAAAACAGAAAAATTATTACTGAACATGCTTCCGACAGTAAGTAAAGTTTCGTTCATGAGTTTGGCGACTACTGTCGCCAGTATGTTTCGTATCATATGCTTTAAAGGGGCCCAATCACCTATAAAGCAAGTTGAGTTAACACGAAAAATAGCTTCTTCCCTTTAAAATAAATCTGTACCTGCCAAAATATTGCTTTGAAACCGTTTGCTTAGTCCTGTACACGAGTGTTAAAAACAGTGAACCGGGCGCGATCGCAGGTGTAAACATAAACACAATGCGTCGGGCCGCGTGCTGCGCGGAGCCACAACACGTGCCAATAATTAAGGAGATGCTCTGACTGACTTGGCTAAAAAATGTAATACATGTTTCCGCGCTGGCTCAAACACCGTGTGTTGCCCCTCTTATAGGACCTCCGGTCATGCGGCCTTGTTATGGTAAACAGACTGTGTTTACCAACACGCAGGATTTAACATGGTGTTAAACCGTCAGAGACTGTGTGCTGGAATGGTTTTGCTGGGAAACTTTTGTATAAAGCAAAATTGAACTGATAGTGTGAAAGAATAGGAATAATATTGCTCCAGACTATGTCCCTTTAATGAACTTTGAATAGTTGATGTTGAAAAAAAACTAATGACGACACACAGGATAACCTTCCATGTAAATACGTAAATTCTTTTGAGTTATTAATGTTGAAATGTTGACACATGAGCCTAAAGCAGTGATAGGCTAATAGCGATACGCTCAACAGTCGAGGGACCGAGGCCAATCCCGATAACCAATGAACCCGATGACTTTCATTCAACTTCAATAAAAAAAATGATAAAACACTCACTTGTCCGCTGGTGGACCGTCCCGGTGGCCTTGATTTTTCTTGGATCCTCTCCAAATACTAAATTTGCAATCATGATTAGGTAACCTGCAACACCTTTGAAGAATCCACTCTTGAAATTTTTCCCGTCCTGATCCCACCCTGCCACATCAGAACCTGTAGTAATTGTCACTGCCCGCGGCTCACCAATGTGAGCTAGTTCCTGTCGTAACTTCTCATACATTGGCAGGCACTGACTCCAAATTCCCTGTTATATATTTAAAAAAAACTTTTGCTGAGTGGACCTGGCATTAAATGGAAGCAATGTTACAGAAATCCATTGTGATTATTAGTCTGGAAATGTAAAAAAAAAACTTACTTCCATGAAGAAAATATTCTTCTCTTTCGCCAGCTCGACAATTTCTTTGGCTTCGCTCTCGTTCTTACACAATGGTGCCTCACATAGCACGGGAATTCCAGCATTAAGAGCTATTATGCATGGATTTTTATTGAACTGACTGACAACTCCAACGTAGATTATATCTGAAATAAATTGCTTAACAATCTTAGTTTTATACGGATTTATTTCGTTTTGGGTTTATGTTGTTTGTGGCCGTACTCAATGTTCAGCATGAAAAAATAGTATGCTATAATCAAACCATTATTTTGAGGTAAATTTTTATTGTTTTACTCTTGGAAAGCAAAAATAAGTAGCGGACAAAAGTGTAACAAGTAATAAAATGAATTTGTTTCTTTCAAAAAGAGTCCATGTGTTACACGCATCAATGGTGTCATATATTTTTTTCACAAATATTTCAATTCACAATTTTTAATTTCTCCCGTCAGGTAATTAAAGGAATTTAAATCTGACTATTTAGTGTTATTCGCCAGACTCTTCGGCTGTGGTAGGCGGATATATATTGAATGATAACACGGGCAACCGATGGGTTATAAGGATAAGAAGCAAATCATAACATAAAACGCTTATAGTTTTCTAGGTGAAATCACCATTTGCTCAATTCTTGTATTCATCTCTATGTGTCTGATTTATATAATATATATGTAAATTTTAATAAATGTTATTCATTTTTTTAAATGATACAAATATGTAACCTTCGCCATAAAAACATTGGGCATCACAAACATGTAAACATGCTTACTTGAATTTAAGAACAGTGAATATTGAGATCACAATCAGTAGAATATTTACCAAGGTCCTTGTCATGCACTAACTCTTGGTAGCTTCCATAATGCCTTGGGATGTCAAACTTGCCGGCAAACTTTCCGGCACGTTCCTTATCACTTGCGGTGGCTACTGCCAATATCTATTTCAGCACATACAAAACACAACCCAGAATAAGTTTGATCGATAAAATGATAATAAAAATCTAATTCCAAAAGTGGATGTCTCAAAATCAGATAACCTACTGTACTGATGTTATAAAGTGAATTTATAAAAAAAATGGTCACTGTTCGATCATTCAACAAATATTATTATGAATCATGATATTATATAATTTTAAAGTTCAAATAACAGATTTAAAAAAGCATCGGGTCCTCAGTTTTTAGGGACTAAAACAAGAATCCATTTTGAACCTCTCGACCAACCAGCCAGAAATCCTTCACCTCCCGATCCGACGCTCGAACATCAAACCCAAGCGTCAAAACAGATTTGACGGGTCTTACCCATTTATCCTGAACGCCCGGTATTTGTGAAAATTAATTAGGGTAATTAACGAGTAGGGGATCTTTGGTCGTTTGAATTCTATACCTCTCCAGGTAACAGTATCAAGCGTGGGATAGTGTTCCACGTTTTAAGCATAGCAGATAGCCCTATGTGACGTTTTACCCATCCTTGAGATTGAGACGTAGAACTCAGTCTTTGTGATTTCAAAGTTCAGTTCTGAGGGGCACAATAAACTTTACACAAACCATCTCCGCAGTACCTGTTGTTTATTTGGAGAAGATATACTGAGACCTCGGTAACATACCAGTTATAATATAAACTGTTCTAACCATAATTGGCCTGGATCCAATAAATGTATTTAATGTATTTGCAAATGTGATTTTCTTTAGTAGATTGGTTGCAAATACGTATTTGCAGTCGCAGGTACATGCAGGTGAAATCTGTTTGTAACCCCATATATATATATATATATATACATATATATATATTTTTTTGTGTATAACTGTTATTCTCACTTAACACTTTATGAGTGTATCTGCATTTGAACAAAACAAATGTTTAGGGCCAAAAAAGGTATGGTTCTCAGGCACGTCATTTTACCCCCTCCCATTTACAAAACAAGTGGCCAATGGGCCATGACGCTCAACTAATTTTGACTCGGTGCTCATGTTTTTTTTATTTATGTTATATATTGCCTGTGAGAACAGCCTATGGCTAAAGTTAGTGTTAAAAAAAATGGACGGAAAATAAAAATTTTAGGATTCACAGGAGATCTGCCCAAGACCCCCCTGGATTTCACAATGGAGGGTTCCAAGGAAAATAGATACAATTTGTTTCCTTACCGGGTGCTAAAATCATGTTTCTGGTCCATAGCAAGCAGAATATAGGTCACCATGATTCAATTTCAGGCTTCCAAGGAGAATTGCCAAGGATAACCCATAATTTCATGTTAGAAGAGTCTCGGGCTAATGGATACAATTTGTGCCTTGTCTGTCTGGGTGCGCAAAACCATTTTTTCAGCCCATAGGTAACACAACATAGGTCACCATGACCTAATTTCATGTTTCCAAGGACACTTGACTAGGACCTCCCTGAATTTTATGTTAAAAGGTTCTAGGCCTGATGGATACAATTTGTGCCCTGTCTTACTGTCTGAGTGCTTATATGACATTTTTCTTATAGGTTGCAAAATATAGGTCATTGTGACCTAATTTCAGTTTTCCAAGGACACTGGCCAAGGAAGTCTCAGAATGTTACATTAGAGGATTCTAGGCCTTTCAGATACAATGACTTCTTTTCCCTGACTGACTGTCAGGGTGTTTATATGACTTCTTTTCCTAAAGGTCGCAAATTATAGGTCATGTTGACCTAATTTCAGTTTTCCACAGACATTTGCCAAGGACATCTCTGTATGTTACATAAGAAGATTCTAGGCTTAACAAATACAATGTGTGCCCCGTCTGACTGCCTCGGTGTTCAAAATCTTGTTTTTGGCTAGTAGGTCACAAGATATATGTCACCATGACCTAATTTCAGGTTTCCAAGGAGATTTGCCTTGAAACACCAAGGATATTGAGTTAGAAGATTCTAGGCCTCACATATACGATTTGTCCCCATCTGACATTCAAGGTGCTTGAATATATGTTTTCGGCTTGTAGGTCACAAAATATAGGTCACCATGACCTAATTTCAGGTTTCCAAGGAGATTTGTCTAGGACATCCTTAAATGTCACGTTAGAGGATTCTTGGCCTAATTGATTCAATTTGTGCCCCGTCTGACAGTCTGATGCTATAAAACTTTGTTTTCGGCACGAAGGTCATAAAATATAGGTCACCATGACCTTATTTCAGGTTTCCAAGGAGATTTGCCTAGAAACTCTCAGGATATTGTGTTAGAAGATTCTAGGCCTCACAGATACCATTTGTTCCCATCTGACATTCAGGGTGCTCATATGATAGCTTTTCCCTATAGGTCGCAGAATATAGGTCAGAGTGACCTAGTTTCAGGTTTCCAAGGATATTTGCCTAGGATCTCCGTAAATATCAGGTTTGAGGTTTCTAGGCCTAATGGAAACAGGCTGTGCCGCGTCTGACTGCCTGGGTGTTCAAAATCATGTTTTCGGCTCGTAGGTCACAAAATGACCTAGTAAAAAAATCGCCCGCCCGCACTGATTTCTGAAAAAAAAATGCTGGAGAACCATTCCTATTATTGTTTGGCCTAATCCTGAATTTTTTTCAATTTTATCTCCATCCTGGTCATATTTATCCAAAGTTTCAAATTATTCTGAATGATGAGGACTAAATATTTCCTTGGTATATTTATATTAAGCTTAGATTGTTAGCAGGGAGGATCATAAAGTGCTACAATAGAAAATATAACAATTAATGCTCATCCTTCGATAAAACACGACCTTATCTTCAGCGAAGTGATTACAGCTACACAGTACAGCTGTACATAAATCATGTACATATGTACATAGCCATGACAACATGACACTCAGGCTTATGAAAATCGACGTTTGGGGTGGCAGACTGTCGCTAATATGTACACAAATCATCCAAAACTTTGAATAGGTAATGTATTAATTACCTCGTGTTTCCCAGGTTTATGCGTGTGGAGGGCGGCACAAAAATCATTGCTCATTCTCCCAGCACCAAGGATTCCCCATCGTGTGGCTGCCATGATCAAAGCCTGATGGTCAGAAGTGAACGATCATATACAGCAATATAAATAGGTTATAATTAAGTATATCAGAAAATATCAAGAAGATCAAGATTTGCCAGATATCACTGCTGTTTAATGGGACCCGTAAGACCAGTATCACAATCACGAAACATGATCATTTTGATCAAAGCCAACGTTTAATCGAACTGTAGATATCTTAACCTTCTAAATCTTTCAAATTTTTATATTAGATGGCGCTAATAAGCAAGTGCAGGAGTTACCTTAAATAACAGTGATCTTGTTCAAAGGTACCGGATAGGAGAAATAGGGGAAAACAGAGCATAATTACAATTCAGCTTCCCAGGCGCATGAAAAGACGTATCCAATTTTGCTAAACCGTCCTGTAATGAAACATGAACAAAATCCCCCTTTGAAACCTCGCGTCTAGTAAACAATGCCGACTTGGTAGTATTATCTAGTGAGACGAATTAGTATGCACCATGTAAACATCTTTTGAACATACACAGTGAGCAGCTGTTGATAATAAATCCAAATGTGGATGCACAATCAAGGAACTGGTATGTACGTGTGCACCTAAGCAAAGGTACTGTTAGTGTAAATAGGTCACATATGCAATTGCAGAGTGCATGTGACTCAGAGAGATCATGTGCAGCTGTTTGGGTATACTAAGGTGAAAGTATACCCAAACATGAGTCCTAGGTAAAAGAGCACAAACAAATAAGGAGATGTTACCGATAAATAATGATCTAGTATGTAAATATATATATATATATATATATATATATATATAAACGATCAGGGGCGAATACAGGAATTTAGAATAGGGGGGCTCACTTTGCGAGGTCAGCCGAGGCGCGAAGGGGGGGGGAGGTAATGGCCCAGGTGTAGAAATATTTTGAAAATTCAGGTTGTAATCGTGCAATCTGGGGTGGTTTAAGTGCATGCATTATATAAGCAAAACATACATTGTAACTGTTCTATAAACTTGGTGTACCTGGCCCCCCCCCCCCAAAAAAAAAAAAAAATCCGCCCCTGACGATGAAGAAAAACAACACTGTAAATTCACTACAGTCTGCTTCACGGGATGAGATCCGATCCCCAGGTGAATGTTGTAAGCTATCATTATAAGATTGTTGTAAATTTTATTAATTTTATATGGATTGTACAACTAGTTATAATAATTAATAAGAGGCACTCTCCATGGCTCGGTGTTGGCGCTCGGTAGTCGGTAAGGGTCGAGGAAACCGGCGGACCACCGAAAACCACCGACCTTGGACGGGCCACTACAACCCACTCTCATAGCCACACCGGGTATCGAACCCGTGTCACCAACAAAGAGGACCAAACGTTTCCCACTCAGCCACCCAGCCGTATATATATATATATATATGTATTTATATATACCATATACTGTTACACAGTTAGTATTGTTACAAACACAATCGTTCAAGGCCAGCTCATGAGTGTAAAAAGGTCATGTGTATTTATAAGTACAAGACACATACTACAGTAGATCGTGTGTCTAATGCGAGTGCACTCAAGGCATACTCTTAATATACTTACCTTGGTAAATAGGTAGGCCTTGAACATTATTTGCAGCCCCGCTGTGTCTCCGCAGGGCCGGATACAGAGGTGGGCAAAGGGGGCAGCTGCCCCTCCGAAGTTTCCCCCTAATTAATTTATGTGAAGAATTCAAACCAATTTTGGTCTCTTTTTATAACACTTCACTTTAACTCTGGTCACTGTTACGCCAAATATCAGCCATCTATTGTTCCTTTTATTATTTATGTAAAAACTGGTTACCTATATCAGTACATTCTGCAACAGCAAGTGCCCAAAATGTGTACATTGTATGACCTCCGTCTATATAGGAGTCCTTAAAAACTGTGTGATGGAAATCCTATGTAAAGACAGTGTTGACAATATGCGCAACACTATCAGTCACCAGTATCGAGTGTTCGAGAATCATTAGTGTTCTTAGTAGACTTCTAAAAAATATTCTCAGATCAACTATTGGTCAAGCGAGGTTGACAACTCCGGCCCTCATTTATATACACCGGGACGTACCAATAGATATCACAAAAGTTGTAAAGGATTGTGCACCCAGAAACCAAAAAAAGATGATTCTCCCTGACATCTTTAATGATCAAGAAGATTCTAAATGATTGAGGAGAAAACAATCAGCAAATACAGTAAGAAATAAAGCGTCAGGCCATCTGTTAATCTGTTAGCGGGGCACAAATCCTAACCGTAAGGGCTAGGATAATGAAACTGCATTTTCGGATGTTATAAAAGATCTCTTTGAGAATGTAAAATTAGATCACTGTGACCTATATTCTCCGACTTATGGGTCATGATGTAGCACCACAGAAATAAAGTAAAACATACAAATGGCAAGATACCTCCAGGTTGTCTGAAGATTTGTTGTTGTTGTACGGAAGACTGGTGGCCAAACCTTAATTTTTCTCTCATGTATTTTCCCTTTATTTTTAGATTGGCAAACTGCATGCAGGAAGGTAGAGATTCTTATTTGTGGTTTCATATAGTGAACCAAAACCTCATATGTTTATTGATCATGACCAGTTTTATCCGTTCCCTAAGACTGGTTGTCCCAACTGTTTTTACTATTTAATGCATTTTTCTCCTTTATTTTTCGATTGCTAAATTGACAGCAAAAGCGTCAGTTTCTCAGCTCTGGTTTCATCAAGTCTCCTGAAACTTGGAGTGTTTATATAAGGCAGGATTGATTAAATTTTGGGGGTGATCCGGATCATCAACCGGATCAAGGATTTTTTTAATGAAAAAAATGCTGCATTTCTGACAATGCCATATGGGGTAATTGCTGCCTTGGCACAGGCCTTTGCTCTCTAAGTTCTTTTCTAGTTATTTTAAAAATAGTGACGTTTGGGTAGACCAATTAAATCACTCATGTAATACGTACCGTACATTATTAATTAATTTCATACAAATTAACCACAGCCGATGTCTTATGGAAAGTGAAGTACAAACCCTTTGATCTTGGAATTTACGAATAAAAGTTGTTATATTTGTCACAGCAGAAGGGAAGTTAAAAATATCATGAGGCCTTTCACCTCGTCTCAGGAGTGCTCATCTGTTATTTCACCATTTTATATTTTCATATTAAAGAAAAGGTAATTTTACAAATGGTTGTAACTGTTGTAAATCACTTCTCATGGCGCAAATGTTGGTGTTTGGTAATCGGTAAAAGCGAAGGACACGAACCCGCACGACCCGGTGGAAACCAGCGATTTCGGAAAGGAAACCACCATGCACGCTTTTAAACATTGACCGGGGATCCGAATTCGGGTCGTAACGGAGGCAGCGGAGCTATAGATTATCCCTTCACTGTACAAGATACTATCCATTCGTAAACAAATATTATAGGGTTATTAAAAAGGTTTTTATTGGCACAGAAAACCATATTATGAAGGTTTTCTCGCAAGAACGTTTTTAGAAAGTTTTAATACAACGCTAAAGGTTTTCCAGTAAACCGATAGCCTAAGATTCTCCAGAAAACCTAAAAAAGGTTTTTCTATGGGGTCAGTGTAAGAATCTTTTAACAACCTCTAGAAAAAAACATTATTTCTAACAGTGTAGATTACCCCTGCAGTGTACAGGATAAAAGGATAATTAATTATTATTGGAGATTTTACTTTTATTAAATGCCGTAGGTCAAAGAGATGGTAATATATAAGGCAAATTTGCTCTCTCTCTCTCTCTCTCTCTCTCTCTCTCTCTCGTTGAACTATTTTATAACTGGTTATACAGTGTACCCATAACTCTGGGTCAGTGTCCATATTTTTTTTTATGAAAAAAGATACATTATTTATAATATTACTAATTAAAAAGATTATCTATATATTTTCAATTAGTTTTAATAAATGAAAACTCCATATGCAGGATGAAAAATCTTGTACACCAAAACATGGTCTGTCACTGACTAATTTCTAGCTTTCAACACTCCGTAAATGGGTCCGTTCATGTCAGTGAGTTACTAATTTGTTATCAAAGGTAAATGGCACAACGTCTATGACCTTCTTTTTCTGCGGCACTCGACCGACTTTCTCTAGTTTTTACCTCCGAGTTCAAGTCTCAGTCAAGGAGAATCCAGCTTGTAATGCAGACATTCCACAGGAACTCCGTTGGTACAGTAATGGTAAAAAAACTGTAAATACCGTGAACTGGCGTTTTCGCTGCAATGGCTCTGTTATTTCACTCTGTCTGCACGTTGTCAATTTCCACTTTTTTATTCAAAATTTAAGTGAAAGAAACGAGAAGGGAAAGTAATAGATTTGATCATGCCATAATTGCGATTTTGAACTTTGTAATATATCCATATTTATTGGGCAAACACAACAACCAGGAATTGGTCACGAAAATATTCTTATGCATGTATTCGATGATATTCATCAAAAGTTTCTGGTTTAGGATCTGCTCTTTTTTTGTTGAATTTGTACGCCTGTTTATTTTATCATGTTCAAGGATGAGACCGATTAAAGTTCGTTAAGGGGTCTCTTTTTGAGCCAGCCTGCGATCGGTGACAACCCATAAATGGTTTCTTGATGAGCTTTCAGTAGAGGAAACTTCTTCTTGTCCAGAGCAATACCAAATGCTCCTGGCATATCCAAACCATCAGCCACAGCAAGATCCGCCCAGGTGATCTAGAATTAATATACCATTTAATAACATGAATGTATAATTTACATATTTAATTCACAAACAAAAAAGCTTGCAGTACAATGTTTTGTATTCTCAAAAAAAAATTGAAATACTAGCAAACTTCTATGTGTACAATTTGAGGGATTTACGTGCATATTGAACATGCTGAATGATTGCAGAAGATTATAAGTTGTTCGGTGATCTATCAATTCAGCAAGGAAAAATAGACGGAATATTTGTTAGTACGTTTTTAGAGTAATGCAATGAATACCATACCTCATCGCCTACAAAGAACCTCCCCCCATTTTCTTTCAGTTGATCCTGGAGTGTGAAGATCAGTTTTTCCACTGGTTGTAAATTCTTTTGTTTCAGGATCTCCTGTAAATTAAAAAAGAAACATTGAGTGACTTACATCACGAAACTGTTGTTTACACATTGTGGTTGCATTTTTTTTTTGTTCGCGGGGCCTGTCGAGGATATCTATAAAGTGGAATTTTCGCGATAATAAAAATTAGAGGTCACATCGTGGAATCCGGAAGGCAAGTTGTGAGGTAAAAGATTGATATTTAATATAAATAATAATAAACTCTATATGTTCACATATTGCAATTAAAAATTATATCAGGTGTTTAAAATTATCTGCCATTATGAAAAATGATTTCAACTATGTTTCCTGGGTTCCCGTCCAATTATTTTTTTAAAAAATCCCTAAATTGGCAAAATTAATTCATGTAATAGTGAATACCTTCGTGTAAGTTTATTTTAAATAATGATGAAATCGCAAAATTGAACCTTCTCCAAATACTGAAAACTGGAAATCGAGAAATTTTAACCCCACGAATATGAAGCCAACCAAAGTGTTTAAATAAGAAATATCATACCAAAGTGAACAAAATTGTTATCCAAGTGAACAAAATTTTATAAAATTATTAATTTAGATAATCCATTTGAAATAACAAAAGTTGCTGCATATGTGTTTGATTCGTTATTGAGGAGACGGAAAATGATAGATAGTTGAATTATGTATTTTAAACAGTACTCACTGTTGACAGCAAAATAGATTCATTATGTACTTAGGTGTGCAATAATGTTACATGTGTTTATGGCACGATTGATTAGTCATTTTAAGACTGTCACTGAACATTAAATTGTTGTAATTGTTGAACTGACTGTTTGTTGAAATGTAATTATGTTTATACTCACAGATGATGGCAAAACAGATTTATAGTGTATGTAGGTATGCAGTTCTGTTACTTGTCTTTATGGCAGTTTTTATAGAAAATATAAGACTTCTACCCTATATTGGATTGATGTACTTGTTTAAATTAAATATTTGTTGAAATGTTTGGAACTTTGGGCCTCAGGCCCTTTTCATGATAAAGTTCTGTTCTGTTCTATCGTTCCAAAGTACATTCCCGTGTGTGATTAGACACGCTTTGAGTAATCATATGATATTCTAACTTTGCCTTTCAGTTTTAAAAGACCTAATTTCTGTGAACTGCGTTGATTACAGTTTCGAGTCCATTGAAAACCGAGTCCAACTCTGGGTCAGTGTCCATATTTACAAAAAAAAACGTTATTTATAATATCACGGATTTAAAAATTGATCCATATTTTTTAATTATTTTTTATTAATGAAACTACATTAGCAGAGTGAATGTCAAAACGTCTATGACAGAATTTCTTTTACTGTTGCACTCAACATGGGTAGTCGACTAGCGACAACGTGTATCCGCCGAAATTAGAGTGGTACGGGTGTAGGGAGGCATGGATAGAGTGGCATGTCACACCACTCCTGAATGAAGTCCACTAACACTATTTAGAAAAGGGCATTTATTTATTCATCAAATACAGAAAGGTAGGTGGCGCCACCTGTGTGGTTTAAGAGAAATTGTCCAAAATTGATGGATATACCAAATTTCAGACCAACACATTCACCCACTTCTCAGATATGAGCAATTTTGACCTTAAGCAAACGTACGGATGGACACCAAGCGAAAACGACTGCATGTGGCACCACCAGTCTTGAGGATGGGATGGGGGTATCCAAGATCTATGCACATTCACAATTTCAGGCCAATACAGCAGACCACTCCTACGAAAAGGGCAATAATTTATCCTACAAAAAAGGGAAGGTAGGTGGCGCCACCTGTCTGATTTATGAGAAAACTTCCCAAGATAGATGGACATGCCAAATATAAGACAAATACTTTGAATCACTCCTCCGATATGAGCAATTTTCACCCAAAGCAAATGTACGGAAGGACGCCATGGGGAAAACGATTGCTAATGGCGCCAACAGTCATAAGTACAAGATGGAAGAGTACAAGATTTATTGATATGCGCAACTTCAAGCCGATGTACGGCAAATCACTTCTGAGAAAAGGGCATTGATTTATTCTGCGAAAAAAGGAAGGTAGGTTGGGCCACCTGCCCGATTTACCAGAAAAATTTCGAAGATGGATGGACATGCCAAATTTTAGACCATTACCTTGAACCACTCCTCAGATATGGGCAATTTTCACCCAAAACCAATGTACGGATGGCCGCCCAAGAAACCGATTGCAGATGGCGCAACTAGTCTTGTTTAAGAGATGAAGGATTAAAGGGTTTATTGACATGCACAATTCCAACCTAATACATTGAACAATCACTAAGACGAACAGATGGCAAAAAATGGTATATACTGCACAAAAAGTATTGTAGGTGGCGCCATCAGTCTCCACTCAAGACAAGGACAGACCCATGGCCTATTGACATGCTCAATTTCAGCTCAATGCATTGAACCACCCTTGAGATATGGGTTGATATCTAAAAAAAACACCTAGATTCGTACTGCACAGAAAGGATTACAAATGGCGCCACCTGTCTTTGCAACGCAAAGCTACATAGGTCAAGGAACAACTATGGCGTGCTTCGGAAAGATCGGTCCAAGGGTCTCAGAGGAGTTCTCTGGAAACGAACTCGGCGGCGGCAGTGGAACCCGCGCAAAAACATAGTATCCGCAAAACTCTGTTTTGATGGATACAATTATCGACAAGCAATCAAGCTCCCCGCGTACCGCCCGCCAATGCGGCACGAAATACTAATCTGAGATCAACCGTTGGCGATGGAAGACGTTATGGAGAATCTTACCAATCATATAAAGAATTGTATTGCTAATGAGTGTCCGGTGTATGTTAAATGCCGATAAGGCCTGTGTATGGTTTTATTTCCATGTATACAGTTTACTATTATAACGATGGAATTGATTTGCTATTATCATTCTGGCCCCATCATATGCGTACCTTTCCAAAGTTCATGATAAAAGAGGCTTGAAGGCTAGCTGAAACGCAAGGGGATCCGCTCAAGTTAAGTCTCTCAGCTTTCCTTTCTCCAGAAAGATGGAGAAAAGAGAAATTTTACCTTCTTCGAAAGGTCTTCCTCTTCGTAGATTTCCTCGCATTTCATGAAGATATCATCATGGATGACTTCCACAATCATATTCGCTTTCGCTCGGTCAAAAGCTGACTTTCCAGCCAAACCTGAAAAAAAAACAGTTTACAGTAAGATTAAAAGCTTTCGCTAAGGGAACGGGTCTCAGATCCTTCCAACTGGAGCGCTCAGTGGGCTAAATACTTCTTCAGTCATTCACGTGATTAACTTATTTTCATTTGCTTGCTTAATGCTGTGCACCATGCTAGACCTATGAACTATTCATTGTAAATAAATGTATAACACATTAATTTTACTGTGTGTTAGTCCAAGCATAGGAAGTTCAACCAAAAAGGAGAGAAAACGGGAACCAGGATACCACTTACTACACTGTTCAGACCCTGTGATAGGTAAAGTAAATCTTGATTTTACTACTTTTGCCATATGAAAGACCATACGGTTAAATAGATCTATAAAACAACTGAAACAATGAAATAGTTTATGCATTCACCAGCCCGACCTGGTTTAAGAAGGACCGGGCAGAATGCTATACTCAGCGATGCTCTCCATAAATAATCCTTAAACTTCGGGTATGTCAATAAATCGCTCAATAACCAGAAACATTACCTAACCAACAATATATAGATTATAATTGAGGTGGTCCTAATCCATCTTTGTCACGGAACTGCTCGATGGCTAAGCTTCAAATATGCACTTTTTGCCAAGTGTGTCCTAAGGGGTGTTATTTTTATTGTATTCACGTAAGTCCTGAAATAATTAGCATTATTTTTCGAAAGGGCCATCACAGCGCCATCTGTTAGACATAACCAATAAAAGGTGATAAACAACGGTATTTGAAGTACTGAGACTTGACTATGTGCTGGAACGGTGTTGATGGTAAACATTTGTATAACGCAAACTGGACTGATTGTGTGAAAGAATAAGCATAATATTACACGTGATTATGTCCCTTTAATTATTCAAAATCGCGTGTGCTAGGTTAATTTACCAAATTCTTCTGCCAGGTATCTTGCGATGGTCTTAGATTGGGCCAGAGTATGTTGTTGGTTGATTTCCAATATAGGAAGAAAGCCGTACACTGTCTCTGGAAGTATATAAAATGGTTCACATAATTAACAAATGCAGCATATTAAGCGTTTTATATGTAAGATAAATGATAAGATGTTAATGATAAGATAAGATATAACAGATGAGACGATAAGACGGCCAAGGCATTATCAAGGCACCAGTTATTTTTTTTTAATAATAAATGGTTGAATCTAATTGTCTAAAGGACCACCTATAAATCTTGATAATAATGAAATAAATCATGACCATGAATGATGATTTACGCTGTTAACAATCAATACAAGTGTGATGGATGATTCATGTTCTTATATAGCAGGCTTTCATATTAGCATACTTACCATCAAACCTGAAAAAGTGCAAACCCTTCATTTAATATATCAAAGACTTATAAAGGCTGTATAACTTGAGTGCCAAATAAGAAATCCAACCGGGTTAAGCTTATAAAGACATATCTTCGGAATGTCAAGTCTTTGGCAGCAATGCTTCTATAAATCTAGATAAAGCGAGCCGCTCCGGCGTCTATTTCATGAATAATGAATAAGCCTGCGAGTTTTCGGGCTTAAATAAAACCTGAAATAAAACCCAATGAACAAAATGTAAAACGTACACTGTTCACATGCCGTCTGAATATGAACACATGCACGCGAAAAGGCTTGGATTTATACGGCTTTATTTGATTGGTCAAAATTTCGAAGCCCTTCTTGCAATGATAAACGTTTGGTCTAGAACTAGCACTGGATGTATTCATGCAAGGTCAACTGGACGCGAGTCATTTGATTGGTTCAATCGCCTTGGCTCGCTTAGCAGCTGTTCCAGACATAATATTAATATAATATACACACACTTTTTGAATGAGCAAACCACACATGAATATTCTCATAAAATAAAGACAATCTGTTTCTTCAAGCGAGAGACTAGCAGGCAAAAATAAAAAAAAAACTGGACGTGGTCGGACAATGGTCCTCAGAGGGCCCCGCGTTTCTGCTAGTGCTGGACTAGTTTACATATGGGTGAAAAATTAAGTTAAATTTGAAAATTTTACAAACAGAAACAGGTTTTATCATTACGCATGAGGGAAAAAATCATACTGGATTAAAGAAGATATGTCTGAAAAAATGTGTGCAATAGAAAATCACCGAATGTAGTCTGTTAACCATATTTTATTTTGAGCAAGTCTGTAATTCAATAGGTCTGGAGCCCTCATAGGGACCAATGATACCTGTACATTTGGAGAAGCTGAAGTATGTTGTTGTTTAGTTATCACGCACGAAAGAAAATCAGCAATTGGGCAGTGGCGGCCATATTGAAACTGCAACAGGTCGGTAATTCAAAAGGTCTGTAGCCCTCATAGGTACCAATCATCCCTGTGAATTTGGGAAAGCTGCAGGAGGTTGTTGTTGAGTCATCGCACACGAAAGAAAATCAGCGATTGGGCTGTGGCGGCCATATTGGAATTCCGACAGGTCTGTAATTAAATAGGTTTGGAGCCCTCATAGGTACCGGTCATCCCTGTGAATTCGGGAAAGCTGAAGTAGGTAGTTGTTGAGTTATCGCGCACGAAAGAAAATTAGCGATCGGGCTGTGGAGGCCATATTGGAATTCCGACAGGTCTGGTATTCAATAGGTCTGGAGCCCTCATTAGTACCAATCATCCATGTGAATTTGGGAAAGCTGCAGTAGGTTGTTGTTGAATTATCCCACGTGAAAGAAAATCAGCGATCGGGCTGTGGCGGCCATATTTAAATTCCGACAAATCTGTAATTCGATAGGTCTGGAGCCCTCATAGGTACCAATCATCCCTGTGAATTTGGGAAAGCTTCAGTGTCTTGTTGTTGAGTTATTGCGTGCAAAAGAAAGTGTCACTGCCGGAAGGACGGATGGACGGAAGTACGGGAGGACGGAAGGACGGACTGACACGAAGGTCACTATAGGACACCGCTTGTCAAGCGGGGCCCTAATAAAATATAAAAAGAAACTAATATTATCTATATTATATCCGAGTTTAACAAGAAATAAAAACAGAAAAAGGTACTAGATCGGTAGTCAGGCCAGTCGGTAAAGTCTATTCTGACGTCTTCATAGTCCACGCCGGCGTAAGCAAACAGCAGTCGGGACAGCTCCGCTCTCGCTCGAAAATCAAAGTAGATGAGCTTGTATTTTTGAGATGTCGACATTCTTTTCTGAAAATTGATGGCAAATATACATGAGAAAGTATTATATACTGATGGAAGAAATTATTTTGGGTTTGTTCCCGTAAAAACAGACAATGTGACGATTATGTATACACACACTCTCTCTCTCTCTCTCTCTCTCTCTATATATATATATATATATATATATATATATATATATATATATATATATATATTTACAGTGAAACTCGTTGTGTCGAACTCGGTTGAGTCGAATTCCCGCTTGTATCGAAGTCAGATGTGGAGTCCCTGCAAAACAACACAGTTAAAACCTTACTAATTCAACTCCTTTTGTGTCGAACTCGGATGTGTCGAAAACCGGATGTGTCGAGGTGTTTTATTCGTCCCCAGGTAGTATTTCTATCGCTTAACTCGAAGTCATGTCCCTTAACTGACAATTTTGATTGGGCCGTGACGACCAGTTATACGTTATTAAATGCAGGCAAGTTTTTTACGCTCTAACGCTCGACTCGAGGTCATGCCACTTATTTGGATAACAACTGTGCACGCTCCATCAATCATACCTATATACGGCCGTGATGACCAGTTATATAATTAATACTCTCGCAAAGCGCGTTACTTAACACATCTGGTCCGTTGTTCATCCTGTTTGGCTTATTAGTCACTCATCATCATGCCATTCTTCTGTCACCGACAAAGCATTAATTCAAAACGAGAATTAAATTATTATTAAACCAAACATAATGGAATCAATTAGAGGGACACGTGAGATGTGCCGCAAGCTGCTGCATGCTGTTACAGTCGTCAGAGCGCGCGAATAACTGCTCCAAATTCCCGTCAGGAATTGAGAACTTTGTTGCTTACCAGGAGCGTGCTCGTAATAAGCAAAGGACTGTTACTCCCGTTAAAATATGTTCTGATGTGTTGAACTGAAACTAATCTTAGCCAATCATTTGATGATCCATGTGCTTTAATAGATGTATGTGCTCTCATTTCATTTTCTTGATTTACCTAATCCTATTAACTTATGTCCTTTTTTATTATTAATTAATAAATTTATTAAAAATTTGTATTGTTTCTCCACGCAAATATATATATATATATATATATATATATATATATATATATATATATATATATATATATATAAATATTGTGTCTGTCTTCATATTCGCGTGTTAATATTTCGCGATTTTCAACTTTTCATGCTTCGATCGATCGTGAGGGATCAATTTTCGCGATCTGACAAAAAAAGACCTATACACATGAGTATAACTGAGAATAAAAAAAATATCTTAACATAATCTTATTTAAAAATATTGTTCGTTTATGGTTGATAATTGAAAAGATGTGATATCATTTGAAATATCAATCTTTAGACCAACACGATATAAATTTATTTGTAATGTTAACCTTTTCTTTGCCTTCGATGATGATACCTCTTTGTCATAAAGGTGTTATTGTCGCGAACAGTCCCCTTTGCGATTTTCGCGAATTTGAAAACCTCGCTAACAAAAAGGCAACCACAATATATATATATATATATATATATATATATATATATATATATATATCACTCACAAAATATGTTTATATTTATATATTATATGTTGGTTGAGGGTTTTTTGGTGGAAGAAACCACCTTCATGTTTTATGCTCTCTTATCTAATTCTTAATTTAAGTATGTAAATCTTAAGTATGTGGTCCTTAATTAGGGTAACCCACAACCCGTGTTTTCGTTCACTTATTAGACCATATTTCCAGAATGATTGGTGCATAAGTTCCCCCAATATGTGTTTGCATTCACTTATTCCAATTTTCAAATAGCATGTCACTGACCATTTTTAAATATTTTAAATAGATTTTGTTTTGCTTTTAACCATACCTAATGTACATCGACTCTCCTTTTCAAGATTGATAGTATGAGTGTCCCTGACCCAGCGGGGACTATACAGATTACGACTGGTGTATATAAATATCAATACAAAGAATATCACCGTTATGCAGAGACAAAAAGTGATATAGATATGTTAAATAGATCCTATGGGTATTTTATGGTCACAAAGGAGATGCTTGCAACTAAAAATGTGCCCTTGGCATTTGTGCATGGGATATTTGATACTCCTTTTCAAGGATATGCTGAGAGCAGTTACATTATATAAACTTCCTTACCCTTGTGTCTCCTAAAACAAAATCCTGGATCCGCTACTACAGATGCTAGATGTGGCTATAAAACAGAACTGCTTTTACCGTGGATATACTATATGATATCCAGGTCGACCAATTTCAAGCATATACAAGTCAACAAGCCGTGATTACTCTCAATTATGTGTACGACATGCGGGACAAAGGGCGTCTGATGCGAATATGTATATACCTATCTGGGCGTACCTTATAAATTAAAACTCAAAGTGAAACGCAGTGCTTTTTTTAGTACACACAGAGCACAGTCTCTAAGCTTTATATTCTTATTTGAATAGTTGTCACTCAGGTGAATTGACGGCTCATTTTGTGCCGCCAGCCTAGTTAAGTGTAAGCCGAGCCAGCCGACGATATATCATTAAACCAAGGTGACCCGATCTTGTCCAGCTCAGTTAGGCTTTGAAAAAATTAAAACAAAAAAAAAATTTTATAATTAAGCCTGAAACAAATTTTCAGGTTTTGTTTTTCCTTTGTTTCTTGTCGCAGAGAGGAAACGGTGTGATTGTTTAAGTACGAAAATGCCTTTATATGAAACAACCAGGGTCAACTATACTCTATATTTAATCACAAACTCATGATTTTAAATGGATGCAATAAGTCACATGAATTATAAAACATAATACTTTGTAACATAAAACGAGTACTTTTTTTAACATCTTCAAATGAAAATCACTTTCTCGTTAGTTTAAGTCAGCCGACATTTTGAAAGCCTAGTCAAGCCACGAGCTTACTAATAAAGTCAGCCGTCTCCGCTCCGAGCTCTACATTAGAAATTTATATTATTAGGCGAAAAACTGACGCTAACGGGGGCACATCTCTCTCTCTCTCTCTCTCTCTCTATATATATATATATATATATATATATATATATATATATATATATATATATATATATATATATATAGTCCTTGCCAATAATACCAGTCAATTGTTGCCTTAGGTATTAGGTAATCAGTAGTAATGATAGATTCAAAAGCAGATGAACGTGTTTCTGCATTAGAAAGCAATGCAAATTGTCCCTTTTACAGAAAATCTGAACTCCAATAGCTTTCACATTGAAACCTGTTTCAAGGTCATACGGTCGTATACTATCATTCTTGTTCTATGTCATACTTATTTTAGGCGAAATGTACATTTCATATAAACAGTGTGAACTTAAACGTTTAGGCTTCTTCTTAAAGAAAATCAGGATAAAATGGAATATCTGCTTTGTAATTTTGGAGATTGAATATTAAACCACCAGCATTTGGAGTGGGGAGGAGTTTACTGCTGTTAATGAATTTAATTTTATATTAATATTTAATATTAATTAGGCTAATATAAAAGATCATTAACTTGTTGCATCTACATCTGTGTCCTGTGATATTTAAAAAGAAAGTTGCAAAACTGACTCAGATAACACGGCTGATTGAAATAGAGAGAGAAATCACTTAATCCTACCTCATACACTGATGACCGTTAAGATGTAATGAACTTTAGTTTACACCAATATATGTGCGGAGTATATAAGTACTTGTCGGTAATATCAGGCACGTACTGATTGGGCTATTATGACATTAAAAGTCAGTGACTGAGCTGAAAGCAACGTAAAATGTAGAATGCTTTTATAGCGTATCAACATTTGAGTTACTTGAGTTAAGGTCACTGTATAATAAAAGGTATATACGATTTCGGCAACAGACATCGGCAGAAGCGGATCCGGGTGGGGGGGGGGGGGGGGTCTAGGGGGTCAGACCCCCCACCCTTTTTCATCAGAAACAACTTTTTTTTAAGGGCTTCAGACAAAATTTTGCGGCCTAGACCCCCCCCCTTCCAGACCTGTGGACCTTTTTTAGGGTTTTCATTAGTCCTCCTGGGTTGGAACCCCCCCCCCCCCCTTTTCCTAAATCCTGGATCCGCCCCTGATCGGAGAATACTTTTTTTCAATTTTATTTTCAATTAACTTTAAACTGTTTCGTGAATATTTTACTAGTACTACACATGGTTTGACTTGAGGTCAAAATTTACAGATCATTGAACCTTAGGCGATCCCTCGGAGATCTCTCACATATTGCTGAGAGATCCTTTGGAGATCGATGAAATCGTTGAGCTCTCATTAAGCGTTCGTTATGCGTATTAGCCTGTCCCGTTTTTGGTATGCGTTCTTGTTTAGACGCCGTTTGAAGAGTGCATGATTTGCATGGTATTCGCTGGATTTTTTTCACAGCTGTGATTTCAGTCGGAACATTGTCATGCTTGTTCATTATTAATGAAATGAAACAAGGTCTGTGAAAGCGTACCCACACACTGGGTGGTGTGAAACGGTAAAAGCACCGCATATCTTTTGTCGGTCACTAACTTTGGTTTGCACCAGCAGGTCTAGTGTGTTATTTATATTATTTTAAATTATATATTACCGGACCTGGGTGACACCAGTTAGTTACAAAACCGAAACGGAACTGTGCAGATGTGCATACTTATTTTAAGAATTAGATAAGAGAGCATTAAAAATGGAGGCGGTTACCTCTACCAACATAACCTTTAAAAGGTAAAACTATGTCTACATTGTGAATACATTTTAATGACATCAGCTCTTGAATTTCTAGGAAACAGAGTCACACGACATAAATTCATCAACATCATATCAACCAGTTTTATCCATTGTCTTTTGCTGAAAATAATGTATTTCTATCATTAGTACTTGATTAACCTATAGAATTGCATCCTGTTTTCTCGATGAAATATTTCTGAAATGTCCACGTCCCACACGCTCATTCTGATGAGGGTATCCGACCGAGGAGGAACTTAAGTGGGCAGAGGCATGGCCTTCGTAGAAATGCAACCATCCAAAGGTTGTAACAAAAATAATGTCAAGGAAAACTTTTAAAGAATCTGGTGCCTTTAAGCATTGCTCTGCAATTAAAAGTATTTTCCAAAATGATATTAAAGGATTATAAATACGTTTAGCTATCGCAGATTATATCGTGAATTCAAATGAAGGTATTTATTCAACATTATTCTACTTTCTCCACATTACAAGAACATTATGAACGGGGCTGCAATCAAGTTCTTCTCCCTCCTTGACACGCTTGAATACAATAATTTGTAAACGATGTCTTTAATATACTGATGTACAGAGGAAATAGAAGCTTAAAGTTTAACATTTTATACAAGGTATTTGTATACAAGAGGAATAAACAAAGGTTATTTTTATAATAATATGAATGTTGTCCGATTTATTTATGCGAGTTCTCTAAACCTTGAATTTTCCTCCATGCATTATAGATTCCTCGTGTCCAGATGCCTTATACATCAGTGGCTGGCCGGCTCTTGACCCATTTGGCGACTGTTGGCAAAGCGAACACCCTGGCCTTGTGCGCCTTCAGCGTAGGGTATTTATCTACGTCTAGTTGGAATCCAAAATCCTTTGGTTGTTCAAAACCGGAAGCTATTGCGAGGTCAGCCCAGGTCAGCTAGAAATTTAAAATATCATGAAAAATAGCTATTACCTTTGTTAACTGATAAATGCAGCATTCGCTCATGTTGTTGTATGCGCTTGTGAGTTCTAAAGATTAAGGTTACAATATAAAAAAAAAACATTTCTACCTCATTGCTAACGAAGTACTTTCCGCCATTCTTCTTCAGCTCTCTCTCAAGTCGTTCCAGCAGGTATTCAATTGCAGGTAATTCTTTCTTGAGAATGGCATCCTGTAAAAAAATATTAATGAATTTGACAGTTGAGACAGGTATTCACATATAGAAGAGATTCGTTTCGGTTAGATTTAACGTCCTTTTGCGGAAAGTTTTTTTTAACAAACAGATGTATGTGCTATGTGCCACTTTGACCGTTCCAGGGATCACCATGATGGCAAAATTGACACCTTATTTATATATATTATATTGTAAATTATATGTAAATGCAAAAATGAAGCCTAAGCCTAGAGTATTGTTCCGAAAAAAAAAATTGTGTACTATACCCTCTGTTCGTCGCTTTCCGCCATAAAAACCTGATCACATCTTCCGATGATATCATCGTGGATGACGTCAACATACATGTTAGCTTTAGCCCGATCAATTGGGTTTTTACCAGTCAAACCTGAAAAAAATATGATAAACACAGCTTAAATGATCCTAAGTTTATTAACTATTTGAGTCCAATATATTGGGAGTCGTCTTATGTAAAGAGGCAACCCGGCAGTGAACGATTACTTGTAATATGGGCATGGATAATTATGTTGAAATACATCAAGAGAAAGTAACAAATTTCATGAATTTCTTTTTCATTTTTTAAATGAATTGAAAAATTTAAAATACTTACCAAATTCTTCGGCCAAATACCTTGAGATGGCTTTCGTCTGTGAAAGTCTATGTTTCCCGTTTATTTCTAGCTCGGGTATAAAGCCAAATATTGATTCTGGTGAAAAATATATTTCAAAATAGAATATATAACGTGATAAATTTATCATTCACATAAATAAACACACACACATATATATATATATATATATATATATATATATATATATACAAACACGTGTATATACAAATATACACAAAAAGGGCTCATTCACCAAAAAAACGTATACAGATGATACACAGAGCACAATATCATGAAATTATACCACGCTGTTCATGGCATTTCGTTTGATAGATTTCTTTAAATAAATTGTTCATACAGAAATTATACAATAGCAGCAACAATACACACAAAAGAATAATACAACTAAATGAAATCAGTCATCAAGTATGTATTTTCGGAAGGCCTGCAGACATAATATTAATTTGAACGATCGGACAAGAGCCATACAGCCCTCTAAAATGCTGCAGCAAAGGCAACATTCTGGGTCACGATTGCTAGGTACTACTACTATAGCCTATTTATTTAAAGATTTCGTTACATATTTTTTAAAATGTACTGTGATCTAGATCACATTTCTGCCAGACATGCATCCCCCACACTTCGTTATCAAATGTGCACCGCACCCATCGGGTCATATTTAAATTCCAGGCTCGAAGCGGCAGTACTAGAAGCCATGCAAAGAAAGAGGTTCCAAAGTTGTACAGGAAAAGCCATAATAAGAAAACACATTTTTGATCATATCTGATCATTAAAATGAAATACGTTCCGCGACTGATAAAGGGCCTGACTGTGTATGTATTAGGGACCTCGGTATGTGGCTCCAGAGAGACAAAACCTAAACAGATTTAAGACATATTTAAGAAGCTCTCACTTTCTTTGAGCTCGGCTTCCCATTCAGGATAGTCTATCCTGTGGTCTTCATACTCCACGCCGGCATACGCGAAAATCATCCGCGGCATTTCTCCTCTTCCCCGGAAATAGAAATAAGTCAGCTTGTAATGGTTTGGTTGAGCCATTTTTCTGAAAAAAAAGTGGAAACGAGAAAATTAATAAACGAAATACATGAACGAGTATTTGTACCACGTAAACCTGGCTGTGTTGACATTTATATCTCCATTGCCCGGGTCTGTCCTAAGGGGGTTATTTCCAATATTCCCCATGAATTTGGGAAAATTGAACGTTTTCTTCCGAGGATGGTAATTGTAGAATCATCTATCAATCACTACGTGAACTAGGTCGAAATGGGTAATATTCTAGTGACGAAAAACATAGTATTAGCTTGATGTACCTTTGTTTAGTTTCCTGTGATCTTTTAAAAAGAGACCTGGCGGACTCCTAAATCTTGACACTAACAGGCAGAGTGTCACAGAGTGAAACAGAGTGAAATCGTACCGTATAATACAGGGTGACTGCCAAGATTGAATGAACTTTACTTCACGCCAATATGTATTAGTACTATATTTGTACTTGTTAGTAATATGAGTCACGTGCTGAATCGGTTATTAGGTAATCAGTAGTCAGGATAGAAACAAAAGTTAATAAACGTGTATCTGAATTAAAAATGCAACGTAAAATGTGGCCTTTTTGAGCGTATCTGTATTTGATTACCCGGGGTAAAGGTTATTGAATGCAATTTAGACAATAGACTTCGGAGCCGAAGGTTAACAACCATGGTACCTGTTTCAGGAATATACGAAAGCTTCACATGGTTTGACTTGAGGTCAACATATACAACTGCAATGGATTCTGAATTTTCCAAACCCTTTGTATTCCAATAGCTTTCACACTAAATTCTACTTCATTGTCATACGGTAGTGTACTATTCTTATTATTCATTGCGATTAGTATTATTTAATTTAAGGCTAAATATACATGTCATATTGTTTATAAATGATAAACGTAGGGTAGGGAGGCTGCTAGAGGGTAATGAGCTTATTTCTATTTCAATAATTCGGTAAAACTTTCTTCTGGGTGGAAATTCTTAGGTCACCCAGAATGCAAAAGCAAATACATTTTCTCTACTTCTGCTTTTACCCAAGATCTAAAAATATGGCTGATTATTTAAAACTGACCTTTAATAGTCATAGGTCACAGATTTGCACCTGGTATTTGGCTTTTAGTGATCGCTTGCCGATTGCAAATATCTTGCTGTAAATAAGGCTGACAAGTTTGACAAGGACATTGACACGTGTCCATCAGATTAAGGTTTTATTCCTTAGAATACTGCTTAATAGCTATAGATAAAAATAAAATATATTCAGTGTTAATCGTTGTCATATCTTTGTGGAAAACGTTTATAGTCCCCTTTCACCCGATTATGTACTTACCTTATATGATAAAGGCTGTAGAACAAGCAGCTGTCACTTTCTGACCAAAAACAGGCATATATACGCTCAGTTCTCCGGCCGGGTGCTCAGAGAATGGATGTATAAATACAGATTTTATGTATTAGCATATTCATATATGGATGGGCATATCCACATGTAGGACGAATAGGAATTAATCAACCTTTTTAGACGTGGGGACTCTTTTAGTGTTGTGAAGGTAAGATTCACATATATGGGCCTGGACTTTGACCGTCGTGTAAGACATGATGTCCTAGGTATACGTTTCCATATAGATTACCATTATATACATATATATATATATATATATATATATATATATATATATATATATATATATATATATATATATATATATATGTATGTAGAAAATAACAACTAAGTCATATCTATATAAAATAATAGTTTTTTTTCTATGGATATGGCAGAAGGTTATTTCGTAATAATAATAATAATAATAATTATTATTATTATTATTATTATTATTATTATTATTATTATTATCATTCTTTCTGATGATGATAATAATAATAATAATAATAATAATAATAATAGGACTTTCAGGAACGCGGGATGAAGCGTCAGAGACTCGTGATACTGGTCTGGGACTCGCGGCTATTGACCCCTAAGCGTCCCATGGGACGCACGCTCTCAGGCTGTTCTATCCCAAGATCAAACCGTGCTCCGTCACTGTCACCACTGTCACCAATGATTACTCAAGCCGGTCGGGTGGAGAAATAGCGCCCGGCCCACCTTGGCAAACTAGTAAGGCCTAATAAATGGACTGTGTCCTAATTAATTAACTCAATATCGTCGGCGTACTTGTTTGACCACATCAAAGTGACATACTTGTTAGTCCAAGTCAAAGAGTTATCTCAGATACACATCCCGGGCAAGCGGAACTGCTAAGCCAAGGTTGCAAATAACAATTATATCATTTGATAATTAATTAAATCTTGTACACAAATTAGAATTTACCTGAATATTGCTATACCACACCGTATAATATAATCTAGTGGTCTTAATACACAGTTCTGGTATTATGAGGATAATTGCAATACAGTAGACAGATAAATTTTATGTATATTCCATTGAATATTCATATTATAAAGGGGATAAAAAACGTGAATACTGAAATTTATATAAGATGTTTTCTAATGTGCCTGTCTGCTCGCTATTCAAATATGTTCCGTTAAATAGAACCGTCTTGTAACAATAATTGTATTCATGTTGGTTTATGTAACCATTGTTCTTTTCATGTAAAAAGGCAAGTAATTCACTAAGGCTGAGGTTAATTTACCATCACATACACAGCGAGTATCTTCATACGTTATGAAATCGTTAGTTTAATCGATAGCCGTTTACAATTTTTATAATGTACAGTTTATATTCATATACTAGTATTCGAAACGCAATGCTTTTCATGGACAGTAACAAGTGCACTGACACGTCTTATTGGGCACTACCAATGCCGCTCATTATCGGGTACACATCTTCATCTCATAAGCAGCTGACGTAATTTAGGTGTTTTCAGTCAGTTGTGAATTATTAATGATTGAATGTCTGTATACGTTTCATATACAGAGAAATATTGTGGAAATGAAGAAAACTTTCTAACGATGGAGATTTCTTGGACTTAACGAAAGTTTTTTGTGATTTTTCGTACATATGTTGTATCAGATAATATTTGTTTTAGAAATAAAGCTTAAATTATGCAATGTGATGTGTCTTTGTTTTTTTCATAATTGAATGAATATTAATGATAAAAAATAAAATATTAATTTGATTTGATGCAGACCTTCAATATTAGTCAGGACCCGCGGGATACTCCAAAGTCCAATGGGACTCTCCTAAGTTTTGACCCGAGTGTCCCGAACCCTAAATAACTTGCCCTATTAAAATCCCTGAATAATAAGAAATATTAATAATAATAATAATAATAATTAATCATAAAATAATAATAATAATAATTATAATGATTATGCACTCTGATAAAAATGATAATAATAATAACTATTATTCATAATAATGATAATAATAATAGTTAAAATAATAATAATAATAATTATTATTATTATTATTATTATTATTATTAATATTATTAATTATTATAATCGTGAAATATAAGTAACCCTTTCGTTAAATAATTCGCTCACTTAAAATAAAAGTAAATGGAATTATTTTGATTCTTTATTAGATGGAAGGGAAAATGAAAATGAAGTATGAAATCATTGAATGCTGGCGCAGGAGGCACGAGATGCCAAAGCCTTCATACAGTCGCAATAGCCATTAAAAATTTCTTATATTTTCCCTGACTTACCTAATATCACAAATTTCCCAATTTCTTATAAAATTCCCTGAATTTTCCCTGACCTTGAAAAAAATATTCTTTTACTTACTTTTTATACGCTCTGTGTACGTTATTTTGTGATGGTATCGCTAAAATTTATTCCTCGCGTAACAATGAAATAGTGAAAATCGCGAATCCACTGTATAGTTCGAATTATGGAGCTGTGATCACATTTTGAACCCAGAGCACCTGAACCGATAGTTCAACGATGAGGATATATAATTACCTTTGAAATATGCGATGTGTCACACGTACTAGTCTGTGTATTACATTTACATTATTCAACACCTGCTGAAGAGATCAAAGTGGGTTACATACACTTGTATTGATTAACATATATATCAAGATAGAATATATGTGATTACTGCTCCATATGAACACGTTTTTTAAACAGTGTTTTATTTTTACCTGATCACATCTCAGAACTATACAATTGCACTCGTACCGAAATTTGACAGTTAATATGCAATATATATAATACTGATATGTAAGTTAATTTATTCGAACATAATGTGTTTCTTTCCGTTCATAATCATGACTGTAAAATTGATTTATACATAATCTATGTTTCAAACTGAAAATGGGCGATCCGTGATATTTTTTTTTTCAGTCCTGTGGATTTTAACAAAACTCTTATTGCAATTGTCAATTCATTATCAAAAGAAGAAATAAATGTGCTTCACTCTTTCACTCTGATTTTGATTTAATTTATCAGTCCGGTTGTTTGGATATTAATATGTAGCATTTTTCCATCCTTTGACAACCTGACCGAATTGCGGAAAACGCCGTGTACACATCCGTAGGCAGTGGTGTCTAACTAGAGGCGCCATCCTGTGGCACATAATGACGACAGTAATGTGGCTTGCAAGAAAACAAAAGTCAGATCCCGGGCTGTGATTTTTGCGGATAGGTGAGTCTTTTTTGACATCATAGCTTCACTATTAACACAGGAGGGAGGTGCTGAAACAGTTTGCGCTGGTCTGTCATGACGCTGACCTCGTCTTTTGTTTGCTTTTTTGCTCCCTGAATACCAGGGTACGCGAGTCAAACCTTGAGCGTTCACTACGTTTATTGCTTGTATATTCAATCGTTCCGTTGAACCCGTGTTTTGCAAGGAGAGTGTAAAGTTCACGTGGTCCATGCAATAATGACAGCTCACACATAACTTCTAAATCTAACCCCCCCCCCCCCCATTTTTGGACCACCTAACAAATGCCTGATAAAGAGAGGGCAAATAGAGCAGTCCTTCTCGCCTGAAGTAGGAGGGGGGGGGGGGGTGCATGGGGCATGACCATGAAATAAAATAAAAATACAAATAACAATACGAATAAAAAGGACATACTAATGTTATGTGTAATGTTGTGTTTGAAACCAGGTCAGCGTTCTGTTAAATGTTCATGTTAATATAGATTTGACAAATACTTCTTACATTACAAGAAAGTTTTGAAATGATATATTTTGTTCATGCATCATATCATGCACGCTGATGGCTTTGAGAAAAATTAAAATCATTGTAATGTGATCTGAAGTTTTATTAAGCTTTGAAAAAGACTATATATTAGGGTACAAATAATTATCCATTTGGCACGCATGATTCTGTAAATTCAATATTTGGGAAAGTTTCTGTATGGTGCAGCATGTGACTAAAAGCACAGGCACTCGTTTCCAGCACTAAAATGGCTTAGAAACGTACCGTAAACACGTTGAGTATGGGCGATATACCACTTATAAAAAAACAAGCAAAACAATTTTGTTTTCACAAGTCCGATATCCGGAGAATTATCCGCTTCACATGCATGATCGCGCGCCTTTCAGTTGAAAACTTATTTATTTACAAGATTAATCTTCCAAAAATAAAAGTTCTCCACACTAACCACGAATTCCAGCACGTGTATTCCAGCTGCGACACGGTCATTTATGATGTATACATTAACTAGTTGCTGAAGTAACCGCTGGACCTGGAATATTCTACTTGACATCCAGGGAGTCCCATGGAATATCTCATTGGAAACCTGAAATTAGGTCATAGTGACCCATAGTCTGCAAGATATGTGAAAGAACATGCTTTTAGCACCCTATGAGACAGATTAGCATGACTGGTTACAGTTGGACCTAGAACCTTCTAATTTGGTAAAGATCCAGGGAGGTTCCTGTAAAAAAACTTCTTGGAAAACCTAAAATAATGTCACTTCGACCTAAATTCTGCAAGCTGTATGTAAGAAACGTGATTTTAACACTCTATTAGTCACATGGGTACGAATGGTAGCAGCAGGATGTAGAATAAGGTCACTGTATAACCCTATATATCTAAGGTAAAATGCATAATTTTGAGCACTCAATGAGTCATTTTACCCATTGTTCAAGGTTCCCTGGAATCAGTTTAGCGTCATGGCCCATGAGCCACTTGTTTTACTGACTGATGTAATTTCTTATATTGTATTTGCATCTGTTTTTGTAACCGCATTTCTTTTTGTATACTAGATATTACATATATAGGGTTTCCGTCTGAATTATTCTTGTCGAATCTACACCGAAAATAATATGTAAATATTAATCGACACATATATTCTAACACGCTCCCGTTTTAACCTAACAAACTAATGCATTGATCACAATGATTTTTTTGCATGATCATTGAGTGTTTGATTAGTTCCTGCAGACTGGAGGCGCCACCTGTATTTTTTTCCAATTTTTACGCATTTTGTTTCTCTTTTTTGAGACCTCCAAAAAAGCAGGCACAAATCGTAACCACTGGAACTGGAATCTTCTTACCTGATATCCAGGGTGGTCAATGAAAAATCTCTTTGGATACCGGAACATAGGCCCCTGTTACTAATTTACTCCGAGCTATAGAGCTCGTAAGTACCCCACATAATAATTAATAATTTGATACAAAAGCAAAAGTATCTGAATAACTAATGCATTGATTGCCATTCATTATTCTTTGCATGCATATTGATCATGGAGTGATTCATCAGTCCCCGCAGTCTGGTGGCTCCACCTGTATATTTTCAATTTTTACGCATTATTTTCTTATTTAGACGGTAAGAGAAGGTTGATTTTGAAGAACTTAGATTGCTTTAGTTGAATGAGGATACCACCTACAACATTTGGCATTCAGAAGATAAAATTCCTTTTGTGAATGTCTTCCTAGTCAGCCGAGCTTCATGACCCATATGTCACTTATTATTCTCTGGATTTGGTCCGTTCACACAGGTTCTGGCAGAGGGCCAAGAATCACACCGACGAGACCGGGTGTCGCATGTTTAAAATTTGTAGTTGGTAGCATTGGTGTGATAAAAATTCTTTGCTCTGTGCCAGTCCTAGTGGTGAGACCCAGAGTATCTTGCCATACAAAGCAACGGTTACAACGAGGGAGATGTTGGACAACTGCACTGTATTACCGCTGCGTGAGAAGCGTAATGTCATAAAATGCCGCGTTTGCTACCTCTTGGATAGCAAAAGGCCCACTGATTGGATGTCTAGGTTGTCATAATAACCAAACATAAACTGATTTATAAAATAGGTTTCGTGTCACATTTGTTAAATTCATCGGTCAATAAAAAACTATTATGTACACTTGTAAAATATTTGTTTCATAATAAGCTCCATGGATGCCATGGATGAAGAAGGTGGAGGTCAACAAGTTGGACAAATGGGGTTTCTCGAAGTGGCCCCACCGAGTCAGTCAGTATTAAATACCACTGGGTCTACGTTTCGAATGCCATTTTCCACTTGTCACCTCGTATTTACTGTATATAACCCAGAGGTAACGAGTGCAGCATATGAACGCGGTTTAAGCGTCTATAACCCCAAGTTTCCAATCATGCACATTTACCAATAAAACAATTAATACAGATTCTGCTAAAAAAAAATATAATACGGGACCTCAAACTTATTGCCTCCGCCAGAAGGGGACAGTATATGCGATCATTCCCGTTGATGTGTGTGTGTGCTCACGAGATAACTCACGCAGTCATCAACGAAATACGCTCTTTACACAGCGCTTTACCTATAGGGCTACTACCTATATCGTAAGGCGCTGTTTGTTATGACCTCGTATCCTGAATTGCAACACCACAGGGGAGCACTGTATTTTTGTCCAATCAGATGAGACCTTGTGCTGGAAGACAAAGCCAAGCGAGGAATACACACAGCCAATCATATTCATTTCTTTTTGAGTGACAGCTCATCCCCCAGCGTAACCGTCTGAACAGGCCACAGGCTCAGAGAGAATTGCCCCTTACGTGGTTGCTTAGGGCCTTGGGCACATAGGATGCTCGGCCGGTGAGCTGTAATTCAAACGAAACGTAACAACAAAGGCTGCGTGCACACCTCGCTTGCTGGTTTCAGTTCTGCAGACAACAGATACATGGCTACGCTAACACAATCATAATGTCATAATCGAATCGGTCGATGATGCGAGAATGCAGAGGGAGCAATTTAAATTCGACCGGAAACTCAATAAGCGGCGCTTGAAGCGCAGCAATGGACGGAGCCAGGATGCCTGTCGAGTGTTTGTTTATTGGCATCTGATTGGCTGCTTGTCACATCATACGCACGTTTATTTCAGTAGAAAACGAACCGCCATCTGGTGTTTAAATATATCATAAACGGTCAAAGCTGGCAGTGTGAAAATCGGTTGCTTCTTTAGAAGCGCAAGATTTCCGCTGTCTCGGGAGCGTACAACGAAATCCCATGAAATGTTTCAGGGCACCTGAAAGGACCAATGAAAAATCGATTTGGTTTTGGTGTGGGTCCGAGAAGGACTTCCAGGAATATTCACAAATGTGCAGTCACATATGCCCGGTTGAACACGGAAATATGGGCCGAATTAGTGAATGTTAACACTTGTTGGGGAACATATGCACCAAAGAACCTTGGAAAATGGACCAATAAGCCAATGAAAACAAGGGTTGCGGACTACACCAAGGACCGCCACCATGGTGGAGGCCTACATTCTTAAGAATTTCTAATTTTTTTTGTTACTTTTTCTCTCGACAGGGTTTCGGAACAATGAGTGCTAGTCCCACCTATAAACTCGTTTACTTTAACGCCCGTGGAAGGGCAGAGCTGTCAAGACTGTTGTTTGCCCACGCAGGCGTGGAATATGAGGACTTCAGACTAGAATCAGCCGACTGGCCGACATACAAACCAAGTAGGTTTTTGTAATTGCTATTTAGCAACATCTGTATGAATCTTTCGGCCATATTGTGTTTTGTTAATATGTGGTTACATGAATAAAAGGTATGAATAAAATTCACCGAAATTTCAAATTATGTTTTATATACAACAAAATAATGTCCTATGATACATAAAATGCTATTATGCGGCAAATCGTATCACGATAGTAATACACAAACCGGGTTGCGTAAATCTTAAATATACTATCTATAATATTTTAATATACTGCATTGTATTAGCAATCGTTATGGTTTCGTACACATTAAGATGTAAGATGGGATAGGCAAATACTATATGTCAGATGAGACCTTGTGCTGGAAGACAAAGCCAAGCGAGGAATACACAGAGCCAATCATATTCATTTCTTTTTGAGTGACAGCTCATCTCCCAGCGTAACCGTCTGAACAGGCCACAGGCTCAGAGAGAATTGCCCCTTACGTGGTTGCTTAGGGCCTTGGGCACATAGGATGCTCGGCCGGTGAGCTGTAATTCAAACGAAACGTAACAACAAAGGCTGCGTGCACACCTCGCTTGCTGGTTTCAGTTCTGCAGACAACAGATACATGGCTACGCTAACACAATCATAATGTCATAATCGAATCGGTCGATGATGCGAGAATGCAGAGGGAGCAATTTAAATTCGACCGGAAACTCAATAAGCGGCGCTTGAAGCGCAGCAATGGACGGAGCCAGGATGCCTGTCGAGTGTTTGTTTATTGGCATCTGATTGGCTGCTTGTCACATCATACGCACGAAAACGAACCGCCATCTGGTGTTTAAATATATCATAAACGGTCAAAGCTGGCAGCGTGAAAATCGGTTGCTTCTTTAGAAGCGCAAGATTTCCGCTGCCTCGGGAGCGTACAACGAAATCCCATGAAATGTTTCAGGGCACCTGAAAGGACCAATGAAAAATCGATTTGGTTTTGGTGTGGGTCCGAGAAGGACTTCCAGGAATATTCACAAATGTGCAGTCACATATGCCCGGTTGAACACGGAAATATGGGCCGAATTAGTGAATGTTAACACTTGTTGGGGAACATATGCACCAAAGAACCTTGGAAAATGGACCAATAAGCCAATGAAAACAAGGGTTGCGGACTACACCAAGGACCGCCACCATGGTGGAGGCCTACATTCTTAAGAATTTCTAATTTTTTTTGTTACTTTTTCTCTCGACAGGGTTTCGGAACAATGAGTGCTAGTCCCACCTATAAACTCGTTTACTTTAACGCCCGTGGAAGGGCAGAGCTGTCAAGACTGTTGTTTGCCCACGCAGGCGTGGAATATGAGGACTTCAGACTAGAATCAGCCGACTGGCCGACATACAAACCAAGTAGGTTTTTGTAATTGCTATTTAGCAACATCTGTATGAATCTTTCGGCCATATTGTGTTTTGTTAATATGTGGTTACATGAATAAAAGGTATGAATAAAATTCACCGAAATTTCAAATTATGTTTTATATACAACAAAATAATGTCCTATGATACATAAAATGCTATTATGCGGCAAATCGTATCACGATAGTAATACACAAACCGGGTTGCGTAAATCTTAAATATACTATCTATAATATTTTAATATACTGCATTGTATTAGCAATCGTTATGGTTTCGTACACATTAAGATGTAAGATGGGATAGGCAAATACTATATGTCTGAGAATTCGACATTAATTTAAGGCACTTTTGGTAATTCTAAGACATCAAAAGTTGTATAAGGAACGATGTTTCAATTTTTAATTTTCCCCAATAACCACCGGAAGGTCATTAAACTTGTAGAGTAGTTTACATTATTTGTCTGGTTCGATGCATTTGCATTTATTTGCGAAAGGCGAGCATTATGACTACCGTAATTAATAATATATGCCAGCTAAGTGACCTTTAGATGCAAAAACTCTTAATTGTCCTCCCCCAACCCCCGCAAAAGGTATTTTGAAATAAACTGGGGAGGACTATACATGCATGTCCCTGATAGAAAGGTCTTCTTAGATCAGATTCATTAACAATATGAAACGGTAGTCAAAAAAAGGATATGTTCTTCAGAAGGAAGGGTTGATGATCACATACGTGTTTAAGATTACTTATTGCAACGTAATTGTTTCTTTTATGAACATTTTATTATTTAAGACACACCTTACGGCAGCGTACCTGTTCTGGAAATCAACAAACAACTTACTTTAGCCCAAAGTAAAACCATAGCGAGGTACTTGGCAACAGAATTTGGTAAGTATTTAATGTGATTATTACACAGATACACAAAAGTCTACTTTTTTTAATGTTCGCACACCCTCCCCATATGCGTCTCCTATTTTTTTATAATTACAACACTTTTCATACAAGGATTGGAAGATGTATTATTACTCAAATATGCTAATTTTTCATATCTACAGATTGAATAAAAACTGAATGAAGTAAAATTTAAAAAAAAATACTGTATTCTTGTTTAGGATTAGCGGGCAAATCACCTGTTGACCAAGCCAAGGCGAATATGATCGTTGAAGTGGTCCATGACGACATTATACCGAAGGTTGCAGAAATTTACCACGAAAACGACTACTCACAAAAGGTAGGTCCACCATATCTCTATCCCAAATGGATGTCCACTAAAACTTTTGCAGAGGCGGACTTTTTCGACATTAAAAAATCTGGGAAATAAAATGCTATACGCTTAATGCCATTCACTGTTATAAACTTATGTATTTTTGCACAACCTTGCATGTTTCTATATACACAACAGTGTTGTGCGATTACCCTTGTACAGTACATGGCATTAACACCCGTTTGTCTAAATTACATGACTTCACATATCATTATGTGTAAATGCACGAGCGACCCGACATGTCGCCACAGGTGGTCAGAGGATGTCCGGCCTTGACTACTCTGGAGTGCTGGTGTATCAGCTATTAATGACCCAGCGAAGGCCATACAGATGTGCTGGTCAGGGTATTTGCATCATTGAAGTCTTTGTGTGTATCGCTGGTCCAGCAAGTGGGTCATGACCCTTATGGCATCTGGCGCGATTTCATTTTACGTGTGCTGTTGTATAAAACTACATCTACAGCCAAGGGTTCCAAGAAACACAGGCGTCAAACAGAGGAAACAGCAGCTCCAGCTAACAGCGTGTTTGACTCAGGCTAAATTCGGCAGTATTTATGGTAAAATAATTTCCTAATTTTATTATAACAGTGTTTGACATGTACGCAGGTATGTCTAATTGTTGTAAGAATTAAAATAGTTACATGTAGATCTGCATCGTTTATGTTTAAATGAGCATTTACTTCACGATATATGCATCGTTAGGACCAAACTAGCTTAAAACTGTAGTCTTCCCTCTAGTTTTCCTGAGTATGTTAGTGTTGTAACCAAATGAAATGTGCTGCCAGTTAAAATGTGACCAATAACTATATTAACTTCACAGTAAGTAATTTCCAGGATTAAAAGTCAGTATAATATTATAATCTTTATACAGAATCTTAACCTATTGAAAATATTCTTTAGAATATGTTATAAATGTTAATACTTGAAAATATATGTAATATAAAGCAAATAGAACAGAGTATTTTCGTAAAGTCTATTCAGAAATGAGTGCCACGCCTTGAAGCTGACCTCGGCTGAGTAAGCAGGGTACCCACATTCCTGTGGCATGACAGGGGACACAAGCTGTACAGTGCTGGTCACCTCATATACCATATTTAGTCAACAGAAAGATGTTTACAGATTCTACATTACTTATTGGTCACTGTGTATATTGTAATATTAATTTTATGCATACCATGGCAGGGAGTCAGAGCTGGAGCCCTGGCCCCCTTCTGGACAGGTATAAAAGGGGTAGGGTTGTAAGCCCCACCAGACCAGACCAGCCTTAAGCCTCTTGTCAGTTATATTGAAGTACAATAAAGTGATGTAAATCAACACGGGTGTTGTGCTGATCCCCATCCCGGTCTTAATTGGTGGAGAGCCGGGCCTTAAACAAAAGGATGGATCAACAATGAATCTACAGCGACCTGTCACCAGAGCATCACTGCTGCAAGAACAAAGTACAAGCAGTCATGGCAGAACAGCATAGAGCCCATAGACATGTATATCAGTGAAATAACCAGTATCTGTTCAGAATTAAACAAGCCAGAGGCAGAACGCATTGAAATTCTCGTCAGAGGCCTCTTACCATCACTCAAAGCCTTTGTAATTGGGAATGTTTATAATTTTATATTAGGAGGATACCTGTACATAAACATTGTAGCTCTTTCCTGTCGGTCATATCTGATTTATGCTCCTGGACAAGCTGGGGACAAAGCGGTGTCACTGACGCCAGTTTTCTTACCACGTTGATACTCTTGATATGTATAATTATTTTAACATATATTTTCAGGCTGTTTGCGGGCATAAAGAAGGAGAAGCAAGATTGAAAAAGGAACGAACAAACGTATTCTTGCCATGAACAAAAAGGTGCATCAAGTATGGAACCATTTGAAAGAGTCGTGAATAAATGGCAAGTTTAAATGGACCCTGAAGGATCTCCCTGGATTCAGCATATATCTGCCAGGCATTTTTATTTTGATTAGTGACATTTTGATATTGAACTCTTATTTAATATGTGACTGAATAACTCCAAATGTGAGACCTTTGAGCAAGAATTGTCTCATATCCGGCTGGTTATATGACAAGTCAGTATTGTTTACAGTATGAACTCTTTGCTCAGCTGTTTCTGCTCTAATTATTATAGTTAATATATATATATATATATATATATATATATATATATATATATATATATATTAGAGTTCTGCAATAAGAAAAGGATCAAGGATTGACCACACAAGTTATGGCTTCTTTTTTAAAACGTAACAAATACAGTCGAGCGCCAATTACCGAACATCTCTGGGGAGGAAAGGACTTTCTCGGATAACCGAACGTTTGCATGAACGATTATGTGTAAATTAAAGTCCTTTCATCGATGTTGTTAGCTCTTTATTACAAGTATTTAGTGGCAAGGTGGCACGCACTTGGTTAAATTACAGAGTCCTTAAAAACAGGACCAGATTCAAGTTACATTATCATTATTACTATATATAGCTAAAGTTTTTTTCTAAACAACATTATGCTGAGCCCACATTGTGCTGACATGAGTGAAATTAATCTGATTAATTCTGTAAACTGAAATTACGTTTATGTTGCAAACAAGTATATACTGATTTGCTTTTATTGGTTTAATTGACATATTATGTTTTTTCAGCTGAAAATCGAAAAACTAAACTGAAATATTTCATACGGGTTCCAAAATTTGAATATGTATTAAATTATGTTCTTACTGAGTCACGGAATAAATTGCTTTGACATGTTCAAATATTTTCTAAAAAGTTTAAAGCCTGATTATATTTAATAAAGTGTAACTACACAACCATCCTACGAATTAATGGAATAAAACCTTTGTATATAATTGAAAATTGATAGAATGAAAATTTCTTCGCTGAAATAAATTGTTTTTATTTTACATAGATTTTTTTTCTTGTTTTCACGCTTAATCAACTTTCCCGCAGCTTCACAGCTTTCCAGCATCAACATCAACAAGAAAACATATTCCATTTAATGGAAGATTACAGTAATAATCTCTGAGTGACCCTCCCTGCCAACATTTAAACATTCTTGTTGAAATACGGTATATTATCTGTAATTTCACATTACTGATGTTTAAAATTATTTGTCATGAATGAATACAACACTGTATATAAACTTACAAAACAATGCATTTAAAATTATACATCATTGAATGTTAAACTATACAACAATGCATATAAAATCACCCAACATTGCTAATTGATTTACACGAAAATGCATATAAAATTACACAATATTGCACAATAATTGACACAACATTGCGATTTATTTTACACAACATTGCGAATTATTTTACACAACATTGCACATTAATTTACACAACAATGCATACACAATTACACAACATTGCAAATTACATGCCACTGTAATTTTACAGAACATTGTACTGGCACCCGTGCTGCCATAACATTGTTCTGTAAAATTACAGTCAATTTATAACAGTGTTAACAACGCCGGATTTTGCACCGTTTTCGTCTGTATACTTCTGCGAGAGTTATCTATAAATATACTAGCATTCACAACACACTGGTTTAATCCTCCCCCCCCCCCCCCCCCCCTTCTCTAAGATCCTGTACCCGCCCCTGCAAGATCTTTACAAACTGGCAGATCGGTCAATTTATATTTTACAATGTCTTAGTATTAGGGGGTCCCCCTGCCGATTTTTTAGCGGCCGCAACCTTTTTATAAGGGTTTCACACCCACTGTTGCGGCCTGGGAGCCCCTCCCCCTTTTTTTCTTACCGGGAGGTCATTTTATAGGTTTTGTCATTAGTCACCCTGGGTTAGCTCCTCCTGTTCCTTAATCCTGCACTCGGCATCGTTTCGTACCTTCATTATCATTGAACTTTCCGATGTATTCTTGTTAATCCAGAATATGTTGATGGAAAAACACGGGGAAGTCATAATTAAAGTGGCCTGTTCGGTAAGCTCCAGGAGCAACTAAAGGAAAATGGTAGAGAGTTCTTCGTCGGTGATGCGGTAAGATTTTCTTTGTGTTTTGTCAAATATAATCATTATTACTTTGTCATTAAATATAGAAAATACTATAGAAAATGTCCTTATTACTAAAAGCGGTATACCCAAATTTTTTACATGCGAGCTGTGACAGAGAAAAATATTTCGACCAAGAGAGTTTGGAGGCTGTGTATCCGCAAAGTTTAGAGCAGAATAACTTTTTTTGGACAAGGCCCAAATCCTCAAATTATAGCGGAATTATGTTTGTATTATCAATAATTATTATACTTGTTCACTTAATTATTATACCCAAGGCCCTATGATATTGCATATAGATATGATTTTGCGTGTTATTGCCTAACAATGAACATTTTGCAATTAAAATAAAGCAACTCGGGAAATGAATAGTCATATATCTCGAAAAGTCATCTGCAGTATAGGCAATGAAATTAGTAGTTGTATGTTTGTGTTTGTGTGTGCATGGAGGTTGTGTGTGCATGTATGTGTTTCTGTGTGTGGTCCTAAGACTAAGTGCATGTATATAGTTGCTGTTATGGGCGGTATTTTTCCTGTTTCAGCTGACATGGGCAGATTTCGCAGTGGCTGATGGTTTGGACCGACTAAGGGTCTTCCTGACAGATAAAGACGAGTTTCCTTTGCTGAAGGATCACCAAAAGGCTATATATGCTCTCCCAAAGGTGGCTCAGTGGCTGAAAAATAGACCTTTGACGTGGGGATAGAAGCAAATGTATTTATAACAATATTTCCGAGTGTTATTTTTTTAATTACGGAATAACTTGGCGTAAAAACTGCGTTAGCATGGATAATTATAGGCTGAGAGTATATTTGATAAATGTGGTTATATCCTTGATTTGAAAGTGTAACCATAGATTGTACGTTTCCCTTGATATGATAGTTGTTTAACCCGAATGGACAGTTCATGTCACCATATGCACCTTCTGCAACTTTTGATGTAAAGCCAAAAAGATTATTTTAATAAAGTGTTTCAAACATTTTATATTATTGATCTGTAATTGTTATATATTGCTGACCTTTAATACATATTTTAAGTAGTAAATATATGATATCCAACGACATAAAATTACAAAAACTTACAAAAACGGTCTTACTTATAAATAATATAATTTCAATCACATTTGTGAAAGAGCACCTCTGTCTGTTTAACCTTTTCATTTAAGCCTCAGGGCAGTTTAGTAATTATGAGAATATAAAGAAAAAGGCTTTATTGCAATGACACTACTTAACTCATTATTTAATGATTGATGTGGAAGAGACAGGAGAAGAAGAAGCCATCTCATATACCGCTGAGCCACCAAACCGTTCAAAGGAATAATAAAATACATTTTTATCTTAACTCCAACAGTCATCCTCGGAGTAACATTCGGTAATGAGGGAAAATATATATCCGAATGTAGTATTTCTACTTAACATTGAGGTTGAAAGAGGTACGTTTTGGTTTCTTATTTAAATTTCGGGGGTAAAAAAACGAATTTGTTGAAAACAGAAATTCGGAAATTCGGGAATCTACTGTAGTCACTGCTCCATGCTCAGTAGCTGTGATTGCTAATGGCCAGATAAACACGTATCCCCAAAACTACTTTATAGCTGGTATATAATTTAAGTATATCATAAACACTATATATGATATATGGGAACAGACTATTGACAAAACTATTCAACATGTATTCTTTTGTGCGTATTGGTGTGTGTTGGTACGCGTGTCATATACAAATACACTATGAATATGATAATATAATATTTATAATATTAATATATAATAAAACGCTATATATTCAGTAAAGGCTCTTGATAAACTATGAAACAGATATATTCTCGTGTACCTTACCTATAAAACTTTGATTCTTCATTAGTGATACAGAGTGAAAAATGGGTTAAACTTTAAGCATGCATGGTGATCGATTGTTAAATTCAGATAGGTACATATGATTATAAGGTAAATTATAGCTGGTCACGAAATGTCGTTTAGAGACCTGTAAAACACACCATGTGTGAATAAAACATCTGAAGTATTCTTCCAGCCTGACACAAAAAAATATTCTTATTATCTGGGCCATTTTCACAGTATGAGGATGTGTGATAATTGGCATTACAGATCAACCTACAAGACACTTAACACAAAAAACCAAAGTTTTGCTGCCAGGGTGAAACTAATAGGCCCACTTCTGATTGATAAACCGCTAAATATTATATATATATATATATATATATATATATATATATATATATATATTCACCTCAGGATCGGGTCGCATCCCGTGAAACAGTCTGTCGTGAATTCACAGTGTTGTTTTTCTTCAGTGTTTTATATATATATATGTGTGTGTGTGTGTGTGTGTGTGAGGGTGTGTATGTGTGTGTGTGTTTAAAAGGTTTAAACTGCTTGGTCGTTATTTGATCTGTGTTTGTAATATAACTAACAGAATTTTAGGACATTAAATTCAGGATGCAAGATTCAGCCTTGAACATACCATTATATGTCCGCGAAAAGTCACGTGAAGGCTTTCATGGTTACAAAAAAACTTAGCTGACACTGGCAACCCTAGTGTACACGCTCGGGCCGTACCAGAGGCGGGTTAAGAGGGCAAATCCATCCTCGCCCGCTCGATCTAAAAGTTAAAGAAATAAAACAGTACACACGTAAAACAAATAGCCCAGAAACTACCCTTTATTACATTGTTGCAGTCTAAATGCCCATGTGTGTATAAAGCACCCACCCTGCCATGACCTCCAGCAGGAACTACTAGTCGCTTCACAGCCTCGCTCTATATATATATATATATATATATATATATATATATATATATATATATATATATATATATTATTTATATATATATATGACCCCCTCCCCTTGAAAAAAAGCCTCTATCCGCCATTGCATACGCAATCGACAAGAATGTATATATATGGCTCGAAACACTATAGTCCGTTTCATCCTCTCATGTCCACCTGATTTAAGATAAAAAAAAATTTTAATTACATTTTAAGGGAAATAATTATAGTGTAGAGAACAAGATTAAAGGTCCTTCTTTTTCAACAAGATAAATGAAAAACCTTTCTCACACCTCATCTAATAAACAAACTTATTTCAAAATATGAGAAATTAGTCTACATTTTACAAGATATCAGACCCACTTATGGCGGTCAAGGTCATTGGTCACATGCAAAAACAACCTCAGTTGACAGATGCTGATTGGATGATCTCATGTAAACACTCTAAAAAATATAACCAGTTTAAACAAAGATGGCTATACTCATGCAGGAACACATCATTTATGCTAGATCATTGTGAAGAAACTAAAATAGTTGTGAAACATAAACTGGGGATTTATTGCAAAATCTTAATTGCCATATTAGGTTGTCACTTCTATATGTAGTTTTCTAGGAAATTATTGAAAATATAACCTTTTAAGAAAATAATCTACAAAAAAAAGGTGGACAGCAGGCTGTGAAACAGACATGATGTCGTCATTAATGAAATTTTAATGGTAGTTGGTAAAAGGCTGATAATTATCCAACAGTGGTCAGTTTTGAGGCACATACAGTTTGATCTGGGATGTCGAGAATATATGGTATTCCATATTCGTGAGTAAACAATATATACAACCCATGAATCTCTTCATTAGTGAAACTATAGCATACCTAATATTTTGATCACTGGTGCCTATAATCGGTGATGAAATCAATCTTTCCCTTTATACTACCGACTCGATGGGCGCTGGATGTTGAAGTCTGGTATATCGTAAAAAAGTTCATTAAATTTTCACAGAAAAGCTTACTTTCATAACCTCTGCAGAAACGGGTCAAAGGGAGGAGGGGTCCAGGAGGTCCGGACCCCTCTATTTTCAGCCGCCGCGACCCTTTTTAAAATGTTTCAGACCACATTTTGCGGCCTGGACCCCATTCCCCTCCTTTTTTTTTTACCTGGGGACCTTTTTTTGTATTTAGGTTTTGCCAATTGTTCTCTCTTTTCCTAAATTCTTGATCCGACCCTGCTCTTGCTCTTCACTTACATTAATTTATAAATGAGGGAAAGGTCACTGACAGAGCGTCCTTCCGTCTTCTATTTGGAAGATACGGTTCTTTCGGGCACAAAACTCTCTCGGCGGATAGATTACCACCTTCATACTTTTGTCGGAGTACATCCCTGTTTAATGCCTGTGCCCTTATCAAACCCTGAACAAGCAAATTTGTCCAAACCACCAACTAGGGCCGCCATTTCGCTTACACACTTAAAACCCAGATGTCACAAGCCACGTGTCGGAATTAAGGGTATACTTGGTACCGCTTGTTTTACTTGATCTTACATAATCTGCAACACTGGCTTATTTTACCCGAACACAGACGATAACCTGTGTTGGAAAATCTATAATCTCAAAGAACACAATGTTGTTTCATGTTGAACATTAATTAATTAAGCCACATGAACGTTTATCCCGAAGACTAGCTGGCCAACAACGTTCATGTTTGGTTAACTGTTTTCTTTTTGGCAATGAAATTAATTAATAGAATATGATCCGCGTTGAATTAATTTCAGTCTCACGAAAACTGATCCGGATTAGTGATCTACTCTTTGATATTGTCCATACAACCTTATCTGTTTATGTTCTTTTGTTGTTTATATACGTGACAGTCTAATTGATGGATCCTACGACATAATGCGGATAAGGTCATTCCCAGAGCGTTCCTCCTGTTCTTTCCAGGAAGATACGGGTCTAATAGCCAACAACTCTCTCCTCAAGGTATTAATGTTCTTTTATCTTCGTGCTTTTCTCAAACCCTGACCAAGTAAAAATTTCGTAAACGCTCGGGGGGGGGGGGGGGCTGCCATTTTGAGTACAGACGAAAACCCCAATGTCACAAGTGGGATGTCGGTATTCAGGTTGTACAGCTGGTGTATTTTAATTCCTTTATTTTGTGTGTGTATTTCGTATGTAAAATCGGTTCCTGATGAAATTAGGGATGATCCTATGCGCATCACATCTACGGCCATTAGTTTTCCTTATATCTGTCTGAACTTGTATTATTTTGGCCACCATTTGCTCCAAGGCAACCAACCATCTCTAAGATGCTGAACATTAATGCATTTGCCATGCGTTGTTTTCTATAAACGCAGCCCCACTTATTTTATGAGAAACGTATGCTTTTGTAAATTCTGAAACATCACCAGAAGAGAATTACGCTCGCTTTTAGTGTTGCATAAGGATAATAAAAAAAATATAAACACAAAATTATCAGCGCACGCTCATGTACACACATACACATAGGAAAAGCTTCTAACAGCAAATAAACCATTCTCAAGGTACACTGAATGATTATGCATGACAGATTTATTCGTTTAATCATTCATCTTATGTGGAGTATAGGTGAAAGCATTATTCATTAAATCTTCAAATGCGGCGAATAGTGGTGCTAAAAAGGACCTTGTAACATAAGAATGTGAGGAGCTTAGTGTTGTATTGTGAAATTATGTAACGTTTATGGCAACAAACCTGTGTAACACCGCTATATTGTCTAACGAAATATCTTGGAATATTTAAATCAGTATGAATATATCATTAAATTTACATTTAATTATGTTAGATGTATGTATTCGCCGATTGATCAATGAACCCCGGTAGGGGGTTGGAAGGTGCGCAACTGAGCGATAATCGGCAATCAGCTGTGGCGTGTTGGACCTTGGGGGAAAGGTCAAGGTAAAAAATTAGCAAAAAGTGAAAATCTCTGACACGGGAATAATATCGAAAATTGTTCCTTGATTACAGCTTTGGGAAATTAGCCATTTGGAGATCTAGTGTGAACCGAAAATGGCAGCAGAATATTTTTTTTAATCGATAGTTTTCCACTCGGAGGTATACCTAAGTACCCCCCCCCCCCCCCCACACACACACATACAATTCTTTACCCATCCGACCCTATAAGTCTCTGCTTTTTACGGGTGTGGGAGGCTGAGTTAACAGATTATTACTGAAGGTACTCGGCGCTCAATGGTAGTGTTACAACCAGGCATTTTGAATGCAAATTGCTTTAAGTTTGTAAAACAAACAGTTTTGTTCATTAAAAGTCCGTGTCCGGGCGTTTTTGTTTCCAGGCCTTGATGCCAGGGTTGGCAAATACATTCTCCACATGAGCCTTGAGTAAAGGGAAAGATTCAAATGACTCTTCCACTCCCAGTTTTTTCGCAAGGTCGAGTCCGTCTGCCACGGCGATGTCGGCCCAGGTAAGCTGGAAAGGAAAAGAACGTATCTGGCGAAAAACAAATATCATCAACGATGTATGTTTTCTTTAAATATGCACTGGCCGATACGATATGATATCAAGACTTCCGATATGGTAAAACCAAGAACTGGTATTGTCACCCGGTGGCAAGTCAACTAAGTATAATGGAACAGTCATGCAGACACAGCCTACTGAATTCTAGTCCTTGAATTGCGATTTTTTAATACATTTTTGAAGCAAAAATTTACTAACACCCTGGTAGGTCTATATTTGAGCTATGTTTAACTTATTAAAGAAAATCTCTGTTTATTTTATATATTTTCATGAAAAAAATAATTATTAACGGCTTGACTGATATTTTGTATAAAACTTTTACCTATATTATATAAAAAAAAAACTATTTTATTGTTTTTATGTATCACACCATGCACATCCGTCCTTCATAATGACATTTTCTTATGATTGGGTATACTTTTCATTTCAGGCATGTTAATTATACCTCTTTTCCAACGAGGAATTCTCCATTAATTTTCAGTCTGTCCTCCAGTTTTTGGCAGAGTTCGGAAAAGTACCCTTCCTTGAACTTCTTTATCTCTTCAGCCTGTTTAAACACGTGAGTGTTATTTGAAAATAGCCACACACGCACAAACAAACATGTCAAATTAGGCCCATGAACCCCTCAACGAAAAATAAAACATTTCGAAAATTTTCGTTTGTTCACATAGGAAAAAGCCTTTGGCATATTTGCCGGTGTGTCTAGCCCGTTTTGTTTCCGGAGTACTCCTTAATACTAATGTGACAGGTTCACTTAGGCCGTATTCATGTTAGCAAATAATCCGGATCGTGAACCGGTTTACTCTGTCCTCATATGAGACCACTCATCCACATCCGCTCTACCCTTTGCTTGAAAGGCGGTGTACGGAAGTTTGGTTTACTATTAGTCCGGTTTACAGGAAACTGGTCCCTAGTGCGTACAGGCACAACCGTTTCTAGTCTGAGTTAGGTCAATTTTCAACCACTAGATCTAATCCTTCCCCTTAAAAATCAGTTTTTTTTTCAGCACATTTAACAAACAAGTGCGGACAGCAAACTCACGTTTTAAGTGATAAACCGATTTAGGCTTTTGTAAACCGAACGACATGGCGGACGCAGAGCGCACCACAGTGCTTTACATGCGATTTAGATACGGCCTTTGACAAAACACATCAACATTACGCCACATGATCAACCGAGCGGAACTGTTATTAACTGAGAAAACGTGTTGAAATATTTGGAACGTTTGATACCAGCAGTGCATTTTTGAATGACTAGTCCCTCCATGTTAACTTGAAAAGTTTAACAAAAATTATCGCGTTCTTATTTCCCCAATTGTCCCGTCATAGTCCTACACGCTATTGCTGTCACCCATGCCGTCCGTCCGTTCGTTACCTTTAATCATGTGAGCGAAATATCTCAACAAGAACAAACACGGGTACTTTATTTCGTCAGGACGAGGTATGTATAAAAATCTCGGTTCGAAGATTAGTCATATGAACATGTCTTTCAAGATCAGCTATTTATCGAAAAAGTCTTGTGAGCACATATCTCAAAAGACAAATAAGACAAATTGCTCAGGGGGAAAGAATGGGCCGATCGGGGATTCGAACCCATGTCGGTGGCGCAAAAGTCCGGCGTTTATGTCACCCCGTGACACATCTTGTATTTTCCCCATAGAAGCCGCGAGTCAGGGAAGCCATTCTCCGTGAATCGACCTTTGGCCTCACGGTAAAAGTTAGCGTCATATCGACCCTCTAGCATTACGACCAGATTACTGGCGCCAGAGTGTCTATACATCTAAGTCAGAAACGCATTATCAGGCCTTTTGAAGATGCAAATATTTTCGTCATTTCTGACAACGATTCATGGTCTACAGGTGCACTGTCAATCAACATAAACCAGACCAATCGTTAGCATTTTTGGTGTACATTCTAATAATACCAAACATGAGCGAGAAAAGTTCCGTTTTATCCCAGGACATTGGTCAACCACGCGGCATGTTTGTTGAATTAAGACCGTATGAAAACAAGCATGGCTCGCACGGTTTACAGGACGAAGGCAGCTTGCAGGCGATACAGGAAATGACCTTTGTCCATGGAGACGATATTTCAGTTTGGATTGGGAGCTCACTTGTATACTAGTGTGTTAATTCATCATTCTTGGCATAATATTGAGATTATGGGCCATTTACCACAATATGAATGCATCCTTATGCAAGACCACTGCGATACATTCCTCGATATAACTTGTATCACGACTCGAGTAGGCTTACTAGCCTAATTATCCGGTTGCCTACTGAGTCGGATTGTCACAGCTAGGTAAAAGTGAGTGTCTGGAATAAAATTTAGGTCACGTGACTGCGGTAGAAGCCCTAATTAGGCTAATGACAATGATCACTTTATTGGAGCGTTTCATCTTACGTCTTCCAGCGGTTTATTACAGCCGTCGGGTGACAGTATAAGTGCAAAAACTGCCAACACTGTCATATCTTATACTTGATATATAAGATTCAGCTGTAACAACACGGAGGTATCTGATAAGAAACTGCTCTGTCATGTAATAAGCTCTACTTAAATCGGGAGCATGGTCGCGTAATTGTTAGAGCGTTCTACCGGTTAGCAAGCTTCTGGATTCTAAACCCGTTCAGACAACCCTGCGCGCTGAGGCTGTTTGCGCAAGTGTGCCCCCTCTCATTGTATGAATGATTGTATGAATATTTGGGTACTGCTCATGGGTGCAGACATATATTAATTATATTTAGCGTCTTTAATGGCCGTATGGGTTGTATGTATCCAAGTGAGCCGAGAAGCAGCTGAAAAACATATAAATGCTGAAATTTCCAAAATATTTAATATAACTGATTTTAATATATGAAATAGTATATTTATATATAGAGTATTCAGACATATTTAAAATTTTGAAAATTAAACCAGCTCACAACATATCAACTTCATTTTTCACTTATCAAAATTCATTTGGATGCGAGAATCCACGTCAAATTAAAGAATATATATATATATATATATATATATATATATATATATATATATATATATATATATATATATATATATATTCATTCAAACAAACATATTGTTCTTTTGAAAATAAAAGTAACTACTCTAGCAATATGATATTGCCAGAGCATTCACTAACGTTGTGTAAAGGAAGGACTCGATAATTGTAACATATTATTACTTTGGTTATAATAATTTTTACTGAGAATACCACAAGCTTTTAAACATATTTGAAAGCATATACTGGACCACAGTACCTTCTTCTCGGCGTCTGTTATTACGAATATTGGTTCCAAATTAGTGAAAAGATCGTCGTATATCAACTCCACGTACATGTTCGCTTCGGCGCGGTCTATAGCTGTGCTTCCTGCTACGCCTACCAATCAAAGTTCACAGATATACAATTAATGCTTTTATCACGATACAGACAACCTCTGACCGTGAATAAAACTAAAAATATTTTTTTGTATTCAATCTTCTATATCCCTTGCGCTTGTACAAATATTAATCAAACTATGTCAGTTTCAAACAATATCTTTTTTATATGTGATATGTTTTAAGCTTTCCTCGAGCAAACACTTCATATTAGTTACATAAACATGAATTTCGCGGAATACCTGAAACCTACCGGTTGCAGTCGCGACATATCTAGCAATTGTTTTACTCTGGGCAATGGTGTGTTTTCCATCAATTTCAAGTAAGGGCAACTGGCCAAAGGGAGTCCCTGTTTGGGGTAGAAAAATAATCTTTTTTACCTGAAAGGACTTAAATGACAAAATGATTGAATAAAGTATAAATATACCCAATTATAATATGTTCAATCGTGCATTTACAGAATACCAAAATCCAGTTATTACTTCTTTATACCTAGCTTTTTTCAGTTTAAACCTAATTGGAAACTGTGTTCTTTATCGGCAAGATAAAAATGTAAGAAACACAAAAACTATAATTACATCAAAGGAAGTCCTAATATTACAAATGAAACATGATCTACGGTGCCACATAATATTTAGTCACTTAAAAAGAAAAAAAAACGGTTAAAGCATTTATATATATATATATATTAGTTTACCTTAATGAATATTCTGAAACATAGCGTATGCCTGCTGGACATTATACTGAAAGTTAATTGCAGGATTATTTGAAAAAGTTTTATATGAAAAACTCTCGAGATCAGTACCGGGTTTGTACGATAACCAATCCTTTTGTGATATGCGGCAGTCTTTAAACTCTACCCCTGCGTGCGCGAATATAAGTCTTGTTATTTCTGCTCGAGCTCTTGCATTAAAGTAGACCAGTTTATACTTGTGTGATGCCGCCATCGTCACTTCGTCACGTTCAACTGTAAATGGTTACACATACTTCAGACATTTAAAACAAATACCGTAAAGCCCCGTTGTATCGAATCTGCTTAATTGGAATATTACTGTAATTTTGAATAAAACTATACCTTATTCTGTTCCATCAAGGGATGCCTTTAGGAATTTAGCAATAAATGTTATATATTGCCTGGCTGATAATTCAACAGAGTTAGCTGCATCGAAGGAATTAATCATATCTTAATGGCCCTGAATTAAACCAAAAATATAAATTGAACCTTTTTTTTAGAATGAAGTAAATATCTGAGAAAATAGTCTATTTTTTGCTTCATTTCACTGTCTGCTATGATCATGATCACTGGTCACATAACCAAAATTATACATTTTAAAGTTGCTGATTGGATGTTCTGTGTCACGGTTATCCTAAAAATAAACAGTCATGGTTTGAGAATCAATGGCACCTGTTTAAAGGATGCAGAACCTGTGATTTTCTCGATAAGTCGTACATCTAGTAATGACAGGTGAAGAATAGCTACGCAGTGTTGTGAACCACCTAAAAGCTCTTTATGGAACTGTCAACTGAACACCTTTTTTGATTAAACATCAAATTATGATATACTGTGTCATTAAAGCTGCGTGTCTACTTGTGCGAATACGGATGCGGACGCGGCTAAAATCGCGCATAAGGTAATTAGAAAGACTGTATCCATTTATGCGGTGCGGAGTGCGGTGCGGCGTGCGGCTGCGGATACGTTTTCGCCAACGGTACCATGTATGATGTAGCCGCGGGTACGGAAACGCATGCGGAAACGTAAGCGGAAACGCCATTTTTGAAGAGGCGACGAAAGACCTAAAACCGTACTGACAAACGTATATAATGGACACACACAAAAATGTATCCGTATCCACATACGTACCCGCACCGCACACGCACCGCACACGCACCGCGTCCGTTCAAGTGGACAAGCAGTTTAATTTAAGGATATTTTAAGTAAATTATTTTTGCATATTTCACAAGTATGATGGGAAGAAAATGGAGGTCAAGAACAGGCAGAGTTACCAAATCAACCCAACAAGTCCATGTTTTGTCCGAGACTATAACAACCAGGAAATAAGTACCGGTTTTAATAATGCACATGCATGTCATATATCTCATTTTAATAATAAAAATGAGACTTTTATGTTAAACCCAATTTGTTGATCGTGCTGAATTTATTGTATGACAGAATAGCTTGATGGCATTTTGAGAATGACTAAATTATGTTAATTATGTCTTAGCAATCATATATTTTGCCCTTGACTAACAAATATACTAGTCATCATGCAGACAAATAGCCTGTAATCCTTCAAAGTGTGTATAACATTTCATTTTATCATCTGTCATCCTTCAAATTGTGCGTAAATGTTAAATGTGACAAACAATGACTGTTAAGTTCTTATGTCAACCTTCCTAGCCGAGTGCAATGACCCATGGGTCGCTTATTACAAAAGTAATGAACATGAAAGGTGACACTAAATTCACTACTTTGCTAATACTTAAAACTAATGAAAAGTCAAAATTAACTCGAGCGTGAAGTCTTCCCTTACCGGAGCTTGATAGTTGAGAGACAACCGACCATACAGTTAGTTCTGCAATCAAGGACCAACTTGGCGTCTAAAGTATGTACGACCTTGAAGGCGCGTCTTCATGGCACACAATACAAGCAGGTTATCGACTTCCACTACAGCAGCAAGAAACGTATGCCTTACTTTCACCAGTGCTAAATTATATTAACGAGATGATGTGTTTAATGATCCTATATACCTTTGATTAATATGCTCACTCTGGCAGAGCTGTGATTATAGCAGGGCTGATATACAGGAGACAAGATAACTCGATTTTCAGTTGATCGAGGACGTTATGTTTGTCGATATTGTTTATTATCAATCTGTCCTTTTCACCCCAGATTCCAGTTTCTCTTACTCAAAGAATAAAACAGGCTGTGTTTTCCTAGAATAAGCTGCAGATCTGGATTTGCATCATGCTTTCGTTATGCCTCAAAGGAATAACGTTTCTGATTCCGTCAGCCTCTGTTGTTCCCTCAACAGTTTTGGGCGGTTCTTTGCAGTGGTTTACCAGGGCGCTACACCGCTGTTACGGTAGCTCACAGAGGAAAGCCCTTGCCCATTGAGAGCTCACGGCGACCTATAGCATGTGAGATATGGGCCAACAATGTGTTCAAAGTCTCCTTTGAAACGTGAAATTAGGTCACTGTGACCTGTATACTGCGATTCATGGTGGAAAATTATGATTTGAGCACCCTGAAAGTCAGACTTGTATAAATTATAACTGATGAACTTGGGAACTTCTAACTAAAATCCAAGCAAGTCGTGAGCCAGTTACTTTGAAAACGTATTATTTCACGGTGACCCATATTGGTGAGCAGCCTGAAAGTCAGACAGGGCACAATCCAAACTGTTCGACTACTTATTTAGAACCTGGTAGAGAATGCTTAAATATTCTTGGAAACCCATTTTTGGCCAGAGTTACATATTTTTTTGCAAATTCGGTGCAGTTAACACTATTTTTACCACTCTGAGCGTCATTGTATCCGCCAAAACAAAGTTTTGTGGATACTATGTTTTTGACCGGGTTCTACGCCGCCGTCGCCGCCGCCGCCGTATTCGTTTCCGGAGAACTCCTCTGAGACTACTTGACCAATTTCTCCGAAACTTTCACCAATTATCGGGTCACATGTGAACTGGTGCCTTACCATACGTTGTTGACCTCTGACCTTTCCTCTCTCAAGTGCGTCCATCTGTGCGTCTATTTTGACACATAAACCCACTAATCTTCAGACTCGTTTGACGAATCAGGATTTTTTTTGCACAAATGTAGCCCTTGGATAACTTTATAACATACACAAAAATGGTGGCGCCACCTGCAACCATTATTGCACAGCGTCCATCTGTTCGTCTGCCATGGGTTAAAATCACTCATATTTCTGCAGTAGTTTGACTAATTCACTTGAAATTCGGCATGCGTATACATCCTGGATAACTTTCTTGCTTTTATGACAGGTGGCGCCTCCTACATTTATGTTCACGCTGCAGACATCCATGCTTATATCTTCGGACTGGTTTGACGTATCTTCTTGAAATGTTGCATGTGTTTAGATCTCACATATCTCTTTATCATACAAGAAACTGGTGGCGCCACATGCAACCATTTTAGCACAGCGTCCATCTGTTCGTTTGACTTGGGTTAAATTACTCTTATCTCAGGAGTGGTTTGACTTATTCACCTGAAATTTGGCATGCGTATACATCCTTGATAGCTTTCTTGATTTTATGACAGGTGGCGCCACCTACATTCACGTTCATGCTGCAAATATCCATGCTAATATCTCCGGACTGGTTTGACGTATCTTTCTGAAGTTTTGCATGTGTTTGGATCTCACATAGCTCTTTGTCATACATAAAATTGGTGGCGTAACCTAAACCCATTTATGCACAGCGTCCATCTGATTGTCTGCTGTTGGATAAAATCACTCATATCTCAGCAGTGGTTTGACTTTTCCACCTGAAATGTTGCATGTGTATACATTTTGGATAGTTTATCATTCAAATAACAGGTGGCGCCACCTACAATCATGTTTACGTGGCAGACATCCATGCTCATATGTAACACATCAAACTCTATTCCCCTTGCCACTCAATCCATGCCTCATTTCACCCGTCCTACTCTGATTTTGGCGGATACAGTTGTCGCTTGTCGACTACCCGTGTTCTAGTTCCTCACAGTGTTTAAGGTTGCATAATAGATATTATGCATTAGATCGTAAAATTGATACAATATGCCACACATTTTATTCTGTAGTATTTAGTCAAAATATGCCAGAGAAATTTTACAGAAATTTCACTAACACTTGTAAAAATTCACTACAACGTTTTTCAGATTCAGTGAAAGTTCAAAGATACACTGATCTGTCATTAATTAATGGATGATATGGCTTTGTGTCAGGTTCAGCTGAGTGTCATGGCCCTAGGAAATCTAGTGTTTCGGGCTCTTCTAAGTGCATTCAGGTGGGCATGTTAGTTTCAGTGTCACCATTATTAAGAAACTGATCTCTCCGTGTCAGATGTCAGAGTTATTTATGTTTCATTTTTCTTAGGTGCGGGTTTTGCATCGAGGCCAATGAAACTAACAACTTCCAAGGTCACATCTTTTAAATTTCACTGTCAATCCTGGTCATAGCGGCAGCCTGCCACCCAAACGTCGAATTTCAATTAACTGAATATTCTGTTCGGAAAAATAATAAATATAACATTCACTGTAAACTTATGTATATTCATGCAGCAGTTATTAAAAACGAGGCTGCTTTTAGTCGGAAAGTTTGTATTTGCGTCCGCCATGATGGTTTGACATGCAGCTACGGGCGAATCGGTGCCATAGAGAAGAAAGGAGGTTATTAATTTTGTGTAACAACATGACCCTTAGAATTAGAGTTCTATTATGACTTGCATCTATTATGACTCACAGGCTTTATCAGTTATTTTAGAAAGCCTAAGTCAGGTTGTTATGGCTAATCTGGCCGACAATCGGGAAAACCTCGGCCGATCGTTGCGGATCAGTACTCGGATATGTGTATAAAACACCAAACTGTCTGGTATATACTCAATGGCTAACCTTTTATCAATCTGTCCATCATTTTAATCAGAGTAAGTAAATTCTAAAGAGTTTTGAGCACGATATAAGATACGGGGGCGAGACTTTCAATATCTGGGTGATAAAAAAACACTAAAAGTGCGTTCAATTCCAAAGCTCTAATCTATAATCTGTTCGATTGCCCGAGGCCTGAGTCTAGATCTTTTGCTTTGGAAATGTTTATTAGTTTCATTTAAAGGTAGAAAATAGCAACGTAAGGTAGAAATTTACTGGACCTGATTTTTTTGTGATGTTAAAGAAACACCTACCGTATACACATTTAAGAAACTTAATTATTTCAAAATATGAAAAATGAGTCGAAATTTTATAACATATCATCCCAACTGACGGCGGTTTAGGTCTTGGAATGATGTAAAATATTATTATCTGTAGATGGTTTCTTATGCAAGATCATTCACATCTGATCTGTCAGATAATTGGAAAGGCTCCAAGTTTTAAAACATAAACTCGAGATTTATTATTAATTTTTGGTTGTCGTATGCGGCCGTCACCCGATGTGCAGCTTACTGGGGAATAAACGAAAAAAAATATAAAGTTAAAAATAAAAAGTTTAAGATAAAATCTAACAAACAAGTCGGCATAGTTTCGTGGCAAGGGTATTAATCATAAACACATAAGGTGCGTTTAAATTTCCAAAGGAACAGTCTAGCTCTCACTGTGACTGTTAGAAACATATCTACAGATACTAGTTGATTTAGTAAAACCAATCAAGAGCACCCTCTTGCATTGCTGTATTTAAATATGACACACAAAATTCTCAGGGTATATTCACACACGGACACAATCAGGAAAAGTCACACAGAACTAATAACAACCACAGCAGTGAAGTTGAGGTTCAAAATGTACATGCAGCGACTCTAACAAATTGTAAACATTTGATTTTTTTTTATTTATTCAGTCAAACGATGTGAAAAAAATCAGGAAATATTTCATAAATATGAAGGAAGGAGACTAATTTCCGAGGATGAAATGAAAACAATAACTTTCAAACAGTTTGAGAATAGCAGTATAATCAATATCTGAGATAATTACAGTTAATTCTTAACAATATAATCCCGCTGATGAAGGTCAAGATCACCTGTCATATGCACAAATACCAGCATTTAAAAGCAGCACATTGGTTGTTTATTTTCATATGTAATATAAAAAACTAACTAACACAATGAGGCTGGCAGCAAAAGCCATGTCACGTGACCACAGGAATCCTAAGGTTAATAAAATTTGAAAAGTAATACAGAAAGACAATATATAGGTCAAAGATTAAAATGTTTTGTCATTTCATGTGTAGAGTAATATTGAGCTTCCTTATATATTCAAACGAATATGAAAAGATTATATTCTTTTTTTATATATCAAATTTTCATTTCAGTGTTGTATTAAAAAATTGTACAAAACTTTCTATCATCCGTCGTTTATGAAGCGACACTTGAAATTCCTTACAAGTGTATGGATCTTACATTGAATATGAAACAGTTCATTGCAGTAATAAAGCCGCTTTAAGCACTGTATAATAAATCAATTTTCTTATTACAAATCTGTAACCGGGCGTTTCTCTAGCCAGGCAACGATGCCGGGGTTAGCAAATACACTCTCTACAAGGGCCTTGAGCAAAGGGTAGGGTTCAAATGACAGTTTCACTCCATTTTTTCTCATGGAGTCGAGTGCGTCGGCCACAGCGATATCTGCCCAGGTAAGCTGTAAAAAAGAAAAACGAAATTTATGATTCACAAACGATTTTTATGATTGTTATAAACTAGCCCAGACGATTTGATGACGTCATACAGAAGGGCGTATCAAGCGTACTGCCACCTTTTGGCTAATGATATAACTAATTCAACTATCGTCTGCCTTGTTCGGCTCCACCAACACAGTTGTTCACTCACAGTTTTGACCGTGGAAGAACGCCTTCTTTGAGAACTTTGTTTAAAGTTGCATATTAAAGTTAATCACTCACGGCTTGGCATGTCCTCACTTGATACGTAGTTTAAAAACTTTGAAAATTCAATAACACCAGTTTTGTTAATGAATCATAATTTTTGTAGATGTTATAAATTCTAAATATGTTAATCATAATAACATTTTATAAGATTTAAAACATGTATACGGTAATGCACGTCAGGCGTTATACCTCTTTTCCTACTAGGAATTCTCCGTTTATTTTCAGCCTGTCCTCCAGTTTTTGGCAGAGTTCGGCCAAGAACCAATCCTCGAACTTCTTCATCTCTTCAGCCTGTTTAATCACGTGATATTAAAGATTATCATTTGAACATGCATTAATTTAAGCAAAAAAATGTCACATTAATTTTTTTTTGGTACAAATTAGGACTTTTCTATTGTATAAATCAGGATCCAAATTGTTCATAACCTGGACAACCCGAATTTGTAAAAATGATTACTAGAAAATGTCCACAGGACAGTATCCCCCGCCAAACAGGGATGTGATAAATGTGTACATCATCATCACACACACACCACTTTACAGTCACAAATAGACCGAAAACACTTTGTGCAGGCTTTGAGATAAGATTTTGAGAAATATTTTGAAATGTAAAAAACTTGTATAAAGCTATTCTTAACAAAGCACCGCAAACGTGCTTATACGCCCGTTGTGTATCTGGTGACCCCTGACCTCACCGAATAAGCGTGAATTTAAATGAGATTGTAATTCAGGTGATAAACTGTATTCGTAAATATGTTTACTGAGTTTCATGAAAATTCAGAAGATTATTGGTAAGTCACCATGGTGCCACCAAAGTTAGGTGACCTCAGGCTCTGACCTTATTTAATATGCATGAATGTTGCTTGAAATCGAAATTATGTGAGATATTAAATTGATTAATATTTCTGCTGAGTTCGATCAAAATCCATCATATTCCTCGTAAGTTATCGCGACGACAACACAAAGAAGCCTTGTGACGTCTGACCTCATTAAATATGCGGGGATTTTGCCTATAACCGAACTCGGGTGAGATAATCTGTTGTTAAGTAGTTACGATGAGTTTCGTGAAAATCAATCGAAGCCCTGGTGAGTTATTGTGGCGACACTCAAAGTAAACGGATAGACGTACAGATGGATGCTTATAGGGACTTAGGGTACACCATGATACGTCCCGACCTACACGGGCGTATCAAAATCCAAAAATCATTCAAGTGTGACCTAAACCTAATAAACTCTGGATAACCTTATGATGCACCTGCTACTCCGATAAGAAGTGAATCCCAATAAAATATTTTGAGAAATAAAGTCACATATCATATGAAAAAAAAACTTCATAAAAAAATAATTCTAGTGTGACTAAAACTAATTAGCTCTGGAGACCAATAAGATGCACCTGCTACTATAATGAGAAGTAAATCTGGGTAAAACTTTTTGAGATATCGCGTCGCATATGACATGTTAAAAGTTTACTTTAAAAAATTCATAGTAAATCCAAAAAACATTCAAGTCTGACCAAACCTAATCAGCCCTGGAGACCCATAACATGTATCTGCAGCTTCAATCTGAAGTAGATCCGAGTGACACTTTTTGAGATTTCGCTTCGATTAAAATTGTATACAGACGGACGGACCGATGGACAGACATACGCACAGTAGCTACGCTGTGCAATTTATTTTGTCTGTCCATTATGAGGTGACCTATAGCAGAATAATGCTACATAGTGTGAACAGCATTAATTTTTTGTATAGGGCTATCCCCACAGTGTATAAAACCCCAGAAGTTCCTGGCTACTTGTAGATCGCCCCCATTGTAGTTCCTGTACGAGCGGACGGACGGACAAAAGGACGGAGCTGATCACTATATCCCCCGCTCCGCTGAGGCGGGGGATAATAACAGAACGCTTCCGAAACAATTAATAAACTTTTAATATACTGAACGGAATTAAAGGGTAAATGAATGTGTTGGTGATTTTCCGCAATGGCGTCTACATATTCGCTAATACTCTGAAATGCGTGGAGTGTCCCTTCGTTGAGAACCCCTATAACTATAATGGTAGCATGTACATATCAGTGATGTCTGAAACCAGTCCATTTTTAGGGACTCGGACTTTAGGGACTCGGGAGTAAGGACTCTAGAAATCAGACTAAGTCCATCTCGAGTCCAGTAGAAAAGGAAAAACGATTTAAAATACTACGATGATTTAAATAAAATGCTAACAGAATATTACAAAAAAGGATTTATTTTACCAATATATAGCTCTACATCGGGAGACAAATGTTATAGCACATTAAAGTAAAACGCGTGTATACAAATCAACATAAAAACACATTGGATAATCTGAAATTCCTCCGTTTCAATTCCTGTTAATAAGGGGATTTGTATTGAACTCGGACTCGGACTTGGACTCGGTATCCAAATGAATCAAACTTGAAGACGTTGTACTTTGCTCGAACCTGAAGGACTCGCACTTAGACTGTTTCCACATATGGAACTTGGGCACTACACAGTTCAGTTAGGATTAATGCACACTTGTTACACATTTTAACATTTTTGTTACATTTCCGATTGGTACGCTCCCTAATTTCTCTGCGTGCCCCTTTAAGTCTATTTTTGAAACGTAATTAAATTACTGAAATGAGTAAAACAAAATATTTCAAACTATCATTCATGCGAATAACTAACACATTTTATTTTCATTTTTATTTATCTTCAATGTATCGGCATATTATAACCATTTTATAATTGTCGAAACATGTTTAGAAAACATGTAATTATTTTAAATGCGAGATGGGCCTGTTATCATCTTCTTACAATCTTATGTGTTTCAATAAGATTTTGTATGTTCCGTAGCCACATCATTGGTCTTGCTAAAAGTAGCAAACCATTATATGAAACCCCTAATATGTTAAAAAGTTTGATCACTATCTTTAAGATTTAGACCGTATGCCACCTTGTATTTACACAACACAATGGGTTTATCGCTCGAAGCTACTCTCTGAGTATCGACCTCTGACCTCATGGTAAAGTGGTCCTCAGGAATAGCAACACTACGTCACGTGACTACGGTCGAAGGCTACAGGTTTGAAAAGACTCAACAATTTATCGAAGGGTTGCCCTGAAGCGGATCACAGGCGCTTGAATTGTTATCAGTGTAGATTTCGACTAAATTTAGCGGAGCAAGAAGGGGGTACAGGGCGTACGGAACCCCCCCCCCCCCCCCACCGCGCCTTTTTCTGCCACTGCGACCTTTTTATAAGGGTTTCAGATCAATTTTTGCGGCCTGAATCCCCTTTTTCCTGACCCGGGACCTTTTGCAGTTTGTCATTAGTCCCCCTGGACTAATGGTAAGTCCCTCCTTTTCCGAAATCCTGGATCCGCCCCTGGTTGCCTGATCTAATTATTTGCATTACTACGGCAACTAATGACGCACTACAATCGCAAATACGGTCTTATCTTGCATTTGGTAATGTTCATATATGTCCCAACACAGACACATAAGTAAAATTATTACTGTCCTTTTATCAGTTACTCTTATTCTCTGCATACTAAAATGTCAAGTTACATTATGTCAAGGCTACATGTAGACCACATCGCAAACAACTAGAGTTGTTTTTTTAACGTGTTAATACACATCACGGGCCTATTTAAACATTCAAGTTTGTTAATGTGAGCGTGGTCGAATATTTTTCGGGAGCAGGGATTAATTTGAATAATTGTCATCTTTCACCTTTTAATAAAATACTGAAGCATTGGTTGTGTTAAAAGTGGAATTAACAGAGCCACTGAGGGAAACAAATGTTTTTTATGGGGTGGCATGGAAAAATTGTAGTTCCTTAACAATCTAAAAAAATGGTCTCTTAACAATAACCATGCACTGCAGAGTAATATTTTAAGGCGTTTTGGTGTGTTAATTATTGGGTTAACATTATTAGCTGTTAATTCTAGTTATCACATTTTCTGTTTCAAATTAAATTAAACAATGATTCGATAGATAAAATGTATCTTCGCTGTTTATCAGCATAAAGCTAAACAATAAAATAATTGTTATATATACATGGCCTAAACTGTTGCCGATTATTCTGAAAGTATACTGCTAAATATCTGAGCTGTGCATGCACGTTAGTTTACTTTGCAAAGAATGAACTTATAAGGCCACACATAAAATATTTTTCTACGTAATTGCCGCTGCCATTTTTTTTATTTACTACTTTGGGCCTTTGGTAATGTTGCTGATTTATGTGATGACACAAACTCCCTAAAAAATTATTAAAGATAAGGAAAATACAATTTGTTTATTGCTGATTATATACACCAATTCAGGAATTGAGACAAATCTTGTATTTTCTCGAAAAGTTGGAACAATTCCACGTGTTGTGTCTCGAACAGTATAGAAAAAAAGGTAAAAAAAATCCTTCCGCTAGCACTACAATATATGTTCCGAGAAAAGGTTGATCAAAGAAGCTTTTTTTGTTGCCTGACTTAGATAGGTAGAAATTAACTTTACAGGTCACTCGCTTATATGATCATCTGAAAATCATCCACAGTACCTTCTTTTCGGCGTCCTGTATATAATGTATTGGCTGAAATTTGTTGTACAGATCGTCATGTATTAGCTCCACGTACATGTTTGCCATAGCACGTTCAATGTGGGTGCGTCCTGCTACACCTTAAAATGAGAGATCACGAATATTATCATTTAAGGTTTTAATCAGAATACAAACAATTCTTATTATAAATAATACCAATGGTTGAGATATTTAATTAATTTTCTATGCGGCACATATACCAGTTAATAAAGTTTCACGTGGTTAATGGCTTGAATTTAGTAATTTAAAAGAATTTGCGAGCATACAATATCAAGGTTTATAAACATGAATTTAACTTATCATCTAAAATTATACCTGTTTCAATCGCGACATATCTAGCAACAGATTTACTCTGGGCAATTTTATGTTTTCCATCAACTTCTAGTACGGGTAGCTGACCGAAGGGCGTCCCTGTTGAGAAAAATATATAAAATATATCAAATAAATGAGTGAAAGTGACTACTTGACAGAATGATTATAATTAAATAAATAAATTGTTATGAGTAGCTAGCAGATGAGTGTTTTTAATTAAACGTTTTCATGTAGGTCTCAATGAGTGAAAATTCAAAAATATTTAATATGATTGATTTTGATATATGAAATAGTATATTTGAATTCAGACATATTTAAAATTTTAAGAATTGATCTATCTCAACTGATCAACTTTAAAAAGTCATTTTGAATCGAGAATCCGCATGAAATAAACAAATTATATATATATATATATATATATATATATATATATATATATATATATATATATATATGCAGGCAGCTTCATTAATATATAAATCACCCACATAATTGGAACGAAGGAAGATATGAAGGGTTGTATGACATTTGACCCGCGGTGCAAATTTCAATCATAAACTTAAAATAGTTAGATTAATCTTCAGGTTAGGTGAACCCATCAGATATACAAACATTTTGTTTCTTCATACCGTCCTAATAAATGCCTGTCCGGTAATACACCTGTTTCTTTAATACATGCCTGAAAGTGTTTAAAGCTCTTCGTACTCAGCGGTTACATATACACTGCAGTCGTTCAAGATCACCTCAAAAGTGTTTCCGGGTTTCTACTCCAGTACTGCAGGGTCAAGCATTGTAATTAGGGCGTGTCATCGCATTGGTGTCGCGAGTTTGAAGCTTGTAGTTGGATGCACAAAATGTAAATTTCTTTGCCCTGTGTTAGCCCTGGTGGTGAAACCCGGAGAATCTGGCTGTACAAAGCAGCGGGTCAAGCGAAGGGGATTTAGAACGACTGCTGCGTATAACCGCTGTGCGAGGAGCATAGAAAAATTTGTACCTGCTTTGTAAGATGGCCAGTCCTTTAGTGCCACGCGGTAGTCCTCATACTCAACCCCTGCGTGCGCGAACAGAAGTCTGGTTATTTCTGCTCGGCCCTGCGCCTCAAAGTAGATCAGTTTGTATTTATGTGGTCCCGACATTCTTACTGAAACAGGTAATATAGATATAATGAATTAAGATCACATATCAGCAAGTTACTGCAAGCGGTCGGGGATTTGAAAAAAATAGTGTATTAGTTTTACTTGGCATTTAATTTCATACATATTTTTATTAGCGGAACTGTCTTTTATAGCTCTCCTCCGGTCTGTTTCAGTATTAAGAAACAAGACAGGTGACATTTTTTTAAAGTATACTTTATGCTTAAAGCCAGCTATTCACCTAACTTTTCGATAGAATTTGTGATTTCAGGATTACTCATAGTACATATAGGGTACTCTAGGTGATTCATGTTAATAAAATTCATATAACGGCTTTGTACGTGACGGCTTTGTTTACCTACATGCTGCAGCGCTGACATAAAAACAAGGGCATGTAGCCTAAGGTTGTTGATTACATATGTGCGGAAGTTGATTGATGACTAGTTGCAAAATGCCTTTGCAAAATTCTCTTCATTAGATTGCCATAGATGTCCTTTCTAATTGTCTTTGGAATCGTTTTGCGAGCTCCCCACATGTTATAAACACGTGGATATAAACAAAAAGGAAACAGTGTATGCGCTGGGATCTGCATTATCTAGAGGTTTTGAGACGTCAAATATCGGAATAGACCCCTTCAAATTTTAAACTGGTGATTTGGCTTCCAGCATTACTTCAAACGAGAAATGTTAGCAGTTAAAGGTTGTTAAAAAATGTGCCCGAATGATACGTTACTTACAGCACCATCTGGTGTCGCACATTGTGTAGCGGGGTCTTGGGTTAAATTTTGTTGAAATTGATCTCATTTGTCCCGTAATAATAAGTCACATGAAGATAAACAGGGACAAGTCAAACATAATACTTTTTTCTAAGGCGGAGTTAAAACCTTTAATCCTGGTTGCCTGTTCAAATGCTAAAAGAGCTCCATGCATCGATTAATCACTAAGTTTACAAAAAGCAATTATTGTTCTACAAATTCGCCCCTCTAAATTTTTGGTGGATTTTTTTTCTAAATAGGTATGGAAATGAACTAAATTTAGTGATGAATATATACATAAATTCAAGAATCACAGCATTTGTTTGTGTTTTCTAAACAAGTATTGTATCTCTTCTCTATCCGTAAAGAAAACAAGTGGCCTATGGGCAATGACGCTAAGCTGGGTTTGACATACAGTTGAAGCATATATTAATTATGTTATCTGGGACCATCTGGTAAAAATTGTTTCTTAAAGAACCTTGAACGACGGGTAGAAAGACTTTCAGAGTGCTCAAAGTCAAGCTCTTTGGCAAAAGTCTTTAGAAAATAGGTTACAGCGGCCTTGTTTGGGGTTTCCAAGAAGTTCCCAGATACTTAGAAGTTTCTAACTGCTAAACGATTAGTGTGTATCTGAATTAGAGGTACTCAGGTCATCTTCTTTCACATAGCTCACAGAATATAGGTAACAGTGACCTCATTTCGGGTTTCCAAGAATATTTTCAGAGACCTAAATGGATCTTAATTAAATAAGAAGTTTCTTGGTCCAATTGTTATGATTTGTGCCTTGTCTGTCTTGGTTGAATTAGACCAGAAGGTCACAGAACATAGGTCACTGTGACCTAGTTTCAGGTTTCCAAGGATATTAGTCAAGAACCTCCCTGGATGTTGCGTCAGAAGATCTAGGCCAAACGGAACCAATCAGTGCCCAACTGCCTTTCAAATTGCTAAGATCATGTCTTTCCTATAGCTCGCAGAATAGAGGTCATAGCTAGTGCCCCATCTGAATCTCTGGGTGCTCCAAATCATGTTTTCGGCCCCAAGCATGCAAAATATAGGTCGTCATGACCTAATTACAGGTTTCCATGGAGATTTTTCCGAGAGCTCCCTGGATGTGAAGGTTAAGATTCTAGGTCCAACGGTTACGATTTGTACCCTTTTAATGGACAACCGGACACACGACGGACAAAGAGTGTTCGATTTAGCTCAGGTGCTTTTCAGTCAGCTTAACTAAATAAATAACTCCCGCTCGCACCATAATTATTGTTCCCATAGTCAATAGAACACCAATACTTTAATATGACCTTATCTGCAATGTAAGGTGCCAAAAACATGTTTAAACATGTCATCGCCAGGCCTAAAAACGGTTAGGTTTAATAATGTTATGTGAAAAGTTCTGTCATGGTCGATGGTTATATCACGGGTCTTGCCAAAAGTAGGAATACGTATTGATCATATATAAATTTCGAAAATATTGTATTTTCTAGGCAAACTGGCAAAATTCTGGGTATTGCCTCTAAAGTAAAGAAAAACCAAATATTTCCCAGTGTGTGTGTGTGTGGTTGTGTGTGTGTGTGCTTAAACTCCCATTGACTTATGAACAGTGGAAGATTGTCCGTCATATACCGCAAGTGTACTAAGTAGTAAGCCATCCCGGGTTATTAATAATATCATATCACAAAATATATTCATTATCATCAATCATAGAACTGTAAAACGGTTGTCTGGTCAAACAGTGAAGGAAAGCCTGACATCCGTTGCTCGTTTATTTCAATAATGGATGTAACAACGACAAAGTGCAAGAATGTTTATCAACAAGTCCTGGTGCTAACAGTCGCCATCAGTGGGCATGGTATATTTGGGTTATCATATTCAACATATGTAAACACATATATTATCATAAATCATATCAGTCACATTCTAGTTAGTAATATACACGTGTGGTGACCAGGTACCTGAATCTTAAGTACGACAGTTTTGATGGGCTAAGAAATAGATGTGTACTGCCATATACGCGTTTGTCCCCTAGTATTTTATAGTGTTATAAGTAGATCCACAGTTAATTAAGGGCACACAAAGTCATACTCATGTATTATTAAAGTCTAACAAATTTTAACCAACTGTACGACTTTTGTGGATTTTCACGTCTGTCATTCACCCAAACGTTCGAAGTTTTACTATGAATCATTTGTTGGGAAACTTCAGATTTCATAATCGCTTACAGCAAGAAATGTACATATGATATCTGTATTCATATCTATATTTGTGTCTGTCATAAACAGGTTCTCTCATATATTTCTTGTCTCATATATTTGAAACATTAATTGAAAACCATCGAATCTGATACAACTTACCATAATCCCGGAAAAACCATATAACCTTAACATATGTCTTTATTTTGAAAATGGAAGGAAAAGGTATAACAGCAGCTTCAGTAATTTGCATGAATAGTCAGTTATAACAACCGTTGTGACCGAGCCAATTTTCAATCACAAATATGTCAAACTGGGTCTACGACAACTTTAGTAAGAGTCATCAAGTTATGTGTTTTCACTGATAACAATATTGCCAAAGTCCTTCTGTTTAAACTTTTACTTTTTTTTATAAATAAGGCTTTTTTTTAATATCAGAATTCAAAGAATCACACGAAAGTCATCTTTACCTTACCAGAATTCCTCATTAAGTTCAGGTTCCAAAATCAACAGAGGCATGAAAAGTTTACCTTATCAGAGCTTTTGTAGTGAGTTAACAAGAGTAGGATTCCTCCCACAGGTGTTCAGACCGGGACCAACCTCGGCGTGTATATGTAGTACATACGACCTCCGCCGTACGTTCGTCGTGGCCTTCGTTACCAGTAGGTGATAATTCACACTGTAGCAGCATGAAACGCGTGGCCTACCTTTTTATCACTAAACCATATTAACGAGATGACCTTTTTCTCTCCAGGTACGATTAATGCCACTGTGAACATGGATTATAGTGTTAACTGTGATAGTGTTGAGAACTACACAGTTGGTTTATACATGAAAAGTTAATTAAAGGTTGAGGTTCTTGTGTTTGTCGAATTTTGGTTGTCATCCCCAGCTAATTTATCCGATTCCGGTAATCCTTACCCAGACAAAGCACTCCAAGAATCCAGATCCAACTGAACCGGTTTCGGTTACTTGACGTTTTTTTGCAAGTCACAGCTTTATGAATAGAATGCCTATTTCACGAAGATGCTCTGTCATTTTTTCTCGAAAGGTTTACTGGAAATCGACTAAGAAAAAGAAATTAGTTCCAACCATTTCAATACACATATTATAGGAATAAGCCTCGACGTGCGCCCCCCCCCCCCCCCCCCCCAACTATGGAACAGGGGACACAGGGAATGCCAACAAATATTTACAGTAATCGCACTTGTAACACTGATAACCTGGTAAATCCATTGTTTATTGTTCCCCCTATGTGACCCTATTTGTCATTGGACTTTTTTTCTCCAGTGCTTTTGGAGACCTGATCCTTTCTTCAATCACCAGAACATAAGATCGAATGTTCTCGAAAAATCATATCATCCAGACATTCCCTGTCTGGGCCTTCACGTGCCACTTGATCAATATAATTTTGTTTTCTAAAAACACCCAACACAATAAAACGATTATCTGTCAGATGACATTTAGTAATTATAGTTGCCACCAAAAATGTATAGATCGTAATGTCACACCACGAAGGAATGGACTTTCCAAATTATTTTAAACGTTGGACTAAACCCGCTGAAACTCATACATACACTCAAAAAGATGGTAAAGACGTTAACAAATCAATAAAAATATATTAAAATCAAACCTACAGTTATCTGGTGAGGCGTTTACACAAATTCCTGAAAATAATATTACACAAATTCACTGAGTCCTGATTATTCCTGACACTCGCCGTAAGCACAAGACACGCTGTTCACATGATCGTCACGGACGTGATCTAGGTATGAACTCCTTAAGTCGAGGCCGTTTATCACTGTAAACACACAAGCGCTTCTAGCATTTAAACAAAACACTGGCTTGACAGAGTCCTCACTCGAGAATTACTCGCTTCTCAGAATCACTGCCAGATAGGCTCACAGCTTTCTCTGTACCATGACTCAGACATTGTCTGTCACTACAGTTTTACCCTAAATATATCCAGCATCCAGCACCCGAATATGCCATCGCGCACGGCAATATTCGTTACCTTTCACAATGATTAGCATATCAATTGGCATGATTTGTTTGCTGAGCTTCACCACGACAGAAACACATCGGCTGTTTACAAATCCTTCTGTAAAGACACTCTTAAGTCCGATAGAGAGATCTACGTTGATCTCCTACAATCTCTGACGTACAATACACAGAGAAATCGTCACTCAGCTGATCATTTCACAGGCAGCCTCGGGCCCTCCCACCATCTGGCGCGCTGACCTAGGAGATTACATTTTTCATGTGTCTTTTCTCTAGCGTCTTCAGCTTATATATACCTGCTGACATCACATATCCTGACCGCCCTTGGCCTATCACCTTACAATATTATGCGGCCTGTCATTAATTATATGAATACAAAAATGGACACGCTGCAGAGACCAAAGCATGGGAAAAATCATATATGTAGGCGCGTTGCCTTTGAAGTCGCTGTAAAGAATGCTACAACAGGAATCATCTAGACTAAAACCGGTATTTACCGCCAAGATTCTCACGGAATTTTTTCAATGTACTGAATCAAACCTCAAATAAAACACATGAGTTTTCTAAACATACGTTCCCACGCTTACATCGATACCTGATACTGCATATTAATGTACAACAAATTATAGAAACAATCATCGGGTTATACTACCCTTACTTGAATGTGCAATAAAATAATTAAGTCACAGTTCCCTGGTGACACGTAATGAATGCCTGGATGGATTTCATTGAGACACAAACTATTTTAGTAATATCTTATTAGACCACGCCAACAAAAGCTAGAATACGGGTAGTCGACAAGCGACTACGTGTATCCGCAGAAACCAGAGTGGAACGGGTGAAGTAAAGCATGGATTGAGTGGCAAGAGGAAATAGGGAGAGGTGTGTTGCATATTAGCATGGATGTCTGCAGCCGAAATGTGTATGTAGGTGACAACACCTGCCACAAAATCCAGAAAGTTATCCAAGTTGTATACAGTTGCAAAATTTTAGGAAGATAACTCAAACCACTGCCGAGATATGAGTGATTTTATCCCAAGGCAGACAAACAGACAGGCGCTGTGCAAAAATGGTTGCAGGTGACGCCACCAGTTTTGCGTATGATAAAGAGCTATGTGAGATCTATACACATGCAAAATTATACGAGTATATGTCAAACCAGTCCTGAGAAATAAACCTGGATGTCTGCAGTCTGAACGTGAAAGTAGGTGGCGCCACCTGCACAAAATCAAGAAAGCTATCCAGGATAAATACACATGCAAAATTTCAGATGGATAAGTCCATTCACTTCAGAAATATGAGTGATTTTATCCCAAGGCAGGTGAACAGATGGACGCTGTGCAAAAATGGTTGCAGGTGGCGCCACCATTTTTTATGTATGTTTTAAAGCTATCCACGGGCTTCATTTGTGCAATTTTTCCCCGAGTCCGAAGATTGCCATTTTATTTGTTTAGGATGACATTTGTGCAATTTTTTCCCCGAGTCCAAAGTTTGCCATTTTATTTGTTTAGGATGGTATATACCACGGTAAAGAATATCGATGTTTTCGCCTCTTGTGGTGGACATAATTGTTTAAAGCCGATTTTAACCCTCCATTGAAGCAGTTCCAGAGGCAATTTACATTACCCCCCCCCCCCCCCCCCCCAACGCTCCTAACCCTTTGTAGGAGTTAATCAATTCTTCTGATAAACAGTTTAAGTCCTTCCGGAGTTCCGGATAGACGATTTTATGAGCGAGATATTTGTGTTAAAAACTAGATCAAGTAGGGTTTTTCACGAGTCTGTGTGTGATGTGATTGATAAATTTGTGCATCAGATCGTATTTTTACAAGTATTTGTTAATGTTCTTATCCTTCCCGGATGCGTGTACAGTTTGATTTTGCCAAACAATATTGGGGCTATTGAAGTCCAACGCAAGGATGACATGTTTATGTTTGAAACCATCCTTGGTAATAGTTTTCAATGATCTTTTTAATTCATATAATGTGAGCAAATGATTAGTACTTAATGGTTTTGTATTTTAATTGTGACCCATTCAATTTTTTTTCTAGAATCAATACAATAGGTTTTTTTCTGGGTTTAACACCGCGTAGCCACGATTCGCTGCCATACATTGTCTGGTTTAATTTATTTTAGAGCCGCTGTAAGTTCAGATTATTTTTTCTTGAACACATCCATCGGTTGTTTTTTGTTTGGCAGTTTGTAGACTGAGGAGGTGCAAGAGTGTGATGTATGTGATTGGTGTTTACAACGAGTATTTGTGTGTTTAGTTTCAATGTTGTTTAAACATTAATTGAGACTATTTTCCTCTCTATTTTAGGACTACTAGTTTTTATGTGGCTTAATACACCACTAGATAAGACTGATTCAACAGATCTGTCTGTATTTTCTTTTGGTGTAACGTAGTTTGAGCATTTCAGTTGGGAGCTTCGCAGTGAAACTAAAACTGGTACAATTTATCCTGGCACATTTAGGACATATCCAGTTTACATTGGAACGGCACAGCAGGTTATAGTGCGCAGAGCACATCTCAAGACATGAGTGACAGTATCCACATGGATAGTTACTAGAATATTTAGTGCGTGAACCAGGGTTTGGCTGTATGTCTCCTGATAGCATGAGTGATAGCATCCGGACCCCCTAACCCCCCCCCCCCCCCGATATGCTTCTGGATGATAAATAAGGTGGTATGTTGCAAAATGATACTTATAGCTGTATTTGGTTAGAAATTTCAAATCTGTACGGGTTTATCGTTCGATACTCTTGTCTTCTTATATTATGAATTATTAATAGAATTTCGACTTCTTTGGAATAGTTTAAATACGATATTGTTCACAGCCAAATGAAAATACGTCAATTCCTCTCTTTTATCAGAACTGCTTCGAGACACAACACGTAAAATTTTTGTCGACTGAGCTACATGAATACGATTGCAAAATGTGCTTTTATTTACTAATGCTTAGAAAAGGGTAAAACTTTAGGCTACATAGAAATGGGATAATAAGCTTAATTTGTTCGATTCTAAATGAAGCCAAGAAGGAATTTAGTCATAAACGGACGCACGCCGGAAACCTGTGTGATGACGTGATTCATCGAACTTCATACAGTCAAGTCTGCGACAACTAAGCTTTCGTAGACCTTGATTCAGTGAGCCGTTCTGACATCTATTTCATGAAAAAATTAACAATGCTATTGAACGAATCAAATGACTCTTGCACACGTTTTGTACGTGAACGTGTAGTGCGATTTTCGTATCAAAATTTCAGCAGTTCCGGGAAGGCATCGATAATCTAACAAATCAAATAAGCTTTATCAGCTGTTTCTGGTCTATTTGTTCTTGTTCAGATTGATATGAACAGTGTATTCTTTACATTTTGTTCGTTCGATTTTAATGGCAGTTGTGTTCTTAGCCGGTACACTTGCAGGCTTGTTCATTATTCAAGATTATGCAAGAGCCCTGAATAAGGTCTGTGTTAACGTAGCTTGCTTTGACAGACCTGAAGTGGTGGTATGAAGATTGATTTATGAGACAAATGATAATGCGCAAAGAACCATTAATTCGCCCGCAATGGGAGCCATACAAAGGCAGAATTGTAGAGTTAAAATATTATAAATAAGTATATATATATATATATATATGCATATGTATATACATACATATATATATATGTGTGTGTGTTCTTTGCTTTATCACTTTTTATACAACTTCATTCAAATCATTTTTTCCATAGAAAAATTATATATATATATATTTAATTATATATTTATAAAACATTGTAAGAAATTACCTTAGTAAACATGTCTTACACCATGCTAATGTATACGGAGATATACTTAAAGATCTATAAAGCTTTAAGGATCGATGTAAATCATACAGTTAACGCTCCTAATCGCTCGCCACATGATTAAATTTTGTCTGCTGTACTTGAAACAACAACCACTGATAAGAATGAATTCATCAGCTTAAAATTCTGTGTCCTGCCGGTTCTCTACATGGGCCGCAATACCAGGGTGAGCAAATACACTTTCTTTGAGAGCCGTGAGCAAGGGATAGGGATCAAGGGGTACTCCGACACCCATTGCTTCTACGTAGTCCAGTCCGTCCGCCACAGCAATGTCGGCCCAAGTCAGCTGTAAGGCGAGAAAGCAAAACATCCGTGTTCAAATGACAAACATCTTGGCCAGATGGTAAACGATAATATATATATATATATATATATATATAGTTTGGGAGAAATTGTCGATATAAAATAATAGAGTTTGGCATTACATCTTTTTCTGTTAAATATATATATATATATATATATATATATATATATATATATATATATGTAGATACGCGTATGTGTCTTTGTCTTATCACTCTTTATATGTTTCGCTTAATTTTCCCCCGAGTAAAAATTCATCACACAAAATAACATTTATGTGAGTTATATATGAGTTATTTCATTACATTTTTTCTAAATTATATATATATATTTATATTTATATGCGTGTGTGTCTTTGTCTTATTACACTATATAAACTTTTGTTCTAAACATGATTAGTTCCGAGAGAACAAACAAGGCTTATACCTGTTTTCCTACGAGGAATTTCCCCCCGTTAGCCTTCAGATGTTTCTCTAGATTTTGGCAAAACTCTGTCATGTACCCTTCTTGAAACCTTTTGATCTCTTCAGCCTGTTGAATTACATTATACATGAGTGGTCATTTACTTGTATATCCAAAATATTCAAATTGGTAATTCTGGAAATGATTTGTTAGATTTACCATATATATATATATATATATATATATATATATATATATATATATATATATATATATAGAGAGAGAGAGAGAGAGAGAGAGAGAGAGAGAGAGAGAGAGAGTGGGAGCTAGCGTGGATTATTCAGTCCTGAAATTCTCCTGAAATGAGTGCCAAAGTTCGAAATTTCTGTCATCACAGATGCCGAAGAATCCCCAGACTTTACAATAACAAATTTTAGGTAGACCTTGGTTTGTGATACTTATCTATCAACGCTTCATAGTTGGCGCCACAGGTCATGCGTGATGGATAAAAATTTAACTGTTGTTAAATACCAGTGAAAGGGAGTTGAACTGCACCAAAGCGAAGAATCTTTTAAAATGGCGGTTATTTTTTTATATAGCTTAGGAGATAAAACTGGCCGAGTTCTTTGAGCATGCTTCATTTCAGACCCATCTACTCCTGAGATGTCTGAGGTTTTTGTGTTATTTTCAACCAAAATGGAAGATTTTATCATCTTACCATTATCTGAACATGTGCTTTATTTGACAGAAATCCTTCAAGCAATTGTTGAGTTACATTCGAGTCACAATTTACATTTTTGTTAACTGCCAGTGTATGGGCGTTAACATGTCATAAATATTGGGAAAATGATTGAAGGTTGCGCATCCAGTCTTATGTTCAATTAACTGCATTAAATGCGGCGGTATCCAGCGTAGCGTAGTAAGAGAGGACGGGTGCTAGGGCTAATGTGCAATATTAAACTAACAAATATCTTTCAACAGGCAAAATATTAGGCCAATACGTCCAACCACTCCTGAGATATATGCGATTTCATCCATAATAGACGCACGTAACGATTATAGGTGGCGCCACCAGTCTTGTGTGAGAGATCAAATTATCTAAGATCCAGGACAAGCAAACTGCCAGGGCAATCTATTCGACCGCTTCAAGGACACCAGAATAGACGCCTTATCCATATGTGATCCTAATACGATGTACACTTTTTGCAAAACCTAAAGATGGGTTAACCGTACGCTCCATTAGCAGCGGCTACGCTACGCTCAACTATTCGCTACACTAACCGCTGCATTAAATCGCGGTTGCCGGTCAGGTTTGGCCACTAGGCGGTCGTCTCTGTGGAATTCCCCCTGCGTTATATTTAACCAAACACATTGCAGGTATCGCCAGCACAAACGGATGGTCTTCGAGGTACTCGTCATTTTACACTGCTGTGGAAAGCGCTCGGTAACACAGACTTTTTTCACCCCCATTGGAATACACACGATGCAATCGCCAGCTTTCAACACAGTCTTTATGCTGACTTGCCTGAGTTCAGTTATCCCCCACTGCCTGCTGTTTCCTGTATTGCGTGCCGCACGAGCTTGCCCCGCATAACTATGTTTGTTTACACGCGCGCTAAGCCAATCAGATTTCATCTACCAGTTCTGCAGATTTTTTTAAACGCAGAGCCAATCAGATTTTACTTTATCCGGCGCAAACTGACTTTGTGTTGCCAAACCTTAAAAATCCTGCTTTTTTCCAACAGCGTGTGAGTGGAAGGTCACTGGGCCGCTGTGTTCAGAGTGTAGGTTAACCACTGAAAAAATAGTATCCGCGAAGGATGCAATTACAGTGGAACCCAGCCTTGCGACCAACCCAGAATTGCGAACACCTCCACAATAACTACCACTTTATTTGTCCTAAATATATGACCCAGGTAACTAAGAATTTTACAAATACAACCACCCAAAAATAACGACTACCTTTTTCAGTCCCCAAGGTGGTCGTAATTTCGGGGTTCCACTCTATATATTTCAACACCAGGTTGGATTGTACATGTATTTGTTAGAGCTGCACGTGATGGCACTCAACCTACCGGAGTTCAGGCTAACCTGGATAATTAATAAATTTGCCAATATCAGTCGCAAGTCCATTCATTATGCAAACACTAGCTTGCATTTGACTAGATCTCGACATTTTATCACATAGAAAAATCAGATAAGAAACTTCTTCGTCATTTATATATATATATATATATATATATATATATATATATATATATATATATATATATATATATATATATATATAAACTGTACTTTATATGGCCCGTCTTGTTAATAATACGAGCAATGTTCAATATTTTGATACTCTGGTCATACTTGAAAATAAATATATGCATCTTTAATGAGGAAATTTACCATAAAGATCTCACAATAAAATTATTTATAACAATTTGGTAAAATATATGACCTTTTTGTCTTCGTCTTCTATATCGCTTATTGCCTCCATTTTGCTGTACAGATCGTCGTGTACTAACTCTACGTACATGTTTGCTTTTGCACGATCAATATGGCTTCTTCCTGCTACGCCTTTAAGAGGACGATGAAAGATAAAAAAACAGGATCAAATTTATGCATATTTTACATAAGAATACAAGCCTGTTCATGACAGACACAAGAATTTCAGAGTATAGTACCTCTGGCAAACCCTGCCATTTAAAATAGTTAAATGCTAATCATATTAGCATTAGCTTTCTTCTAGCTTCTAGCTTTAATTTAATAAGTAAAACAAACCCCTTTTTGGTGTGTTACCATTAAGCCACATAGCAAAACCTTTTTTTATATCTACAAATTTCTTGCTTCTTTCAAATTTGCATATTAATATTTTTATTATAAAAAAAAACTTTGAATAAATAAATTTAAAGTATTATCAGTACATTCGAAATAAGAAGATAATTAGAAGAAACTGTACCAGGTTCATAATAGTATATTCCTGATGGTCTTATATCAAATTTGAAACCCTGTTGCATTGTTATTTTATACCCAAGAAGGGTCTGAGCTAGGGATTCTACTTTTATATTGAAAATGTTCCTTACGTAGCATACTTATTTTTATCTACATTTAATTTTCTTTTAAATTTAGTTGATCTCCTGATATTCTATTATGAGCAGTATAACTCAAGTATTGATAGGATTCATCGAACAATATAAAATTTTGTTGGCAAATAAAAAATGAATAGTTTTTTGGTAACATAAAGACTTAATCCACACCGGCTTCTGTGGCTCTGGGGTAGAGCACTGAATCTCAGCCGAGGCGGTGGAATTATCCTTGGTCGGCACCTACCCAGGGTGAGCGCTCTGCAGGCTTAATGGGAAGGCCGTGCCCAACGGCCGTACTTCACTTACAAAAGATTGCGCCTCGGGGGTTCCTCGGTGGTATGACCCAGCAATGGGGACGATTACGCACCCAGGGCCCACAGGAGCAGTAGTAACCGGGCCTGGTTGACGCCAGGATATAAAATAAGAGGAAACGTGTGATACGGCCCTGTCACGTAATCCGAAACAGGAAGGGAATTCTGCAGATGCATTTATACGTACTTAAGTTAGCATTGAAAAATAGAGGCTGTTACCTCCACCAGGAAAATATATAAAAAAAGACTTAATCTATAATTAACCTGTTTCAATTGCCACGAATCTTGCGATGGTTTTACTTTGGGCAAAGGTGTATTTTCCGTCGACTACCATCAGCGGCAGTTTTCCAAAGGGCGTTTCTGTTTGCGAAATAATACAAACAGTAAATATGCATAAAATGACTAGACCAGCTCGTCAGAATTACAACTGCATTTACGAATATCCTTTGTATGATAGTTGATGATTAAAAGGCATGAACATCTCACTCATATCCTTATATTCAAATGTCTAAATAAATCGAGTCCATGGATCATTAGTGTCTGATCACTTCACCTATGTATATATTTAACAAAATGACATACTAGTAACCAGAATGACACACGCTATGTCCATTCGAAAAATGTATAAGTACTCAAATCTCGGACATTCTAAATCATTTTATACAGACGCCTTAAATCATTTTATTGAACATTTTGACTTCAGCTGTGTTTTCATGTGCGTATATGCGTGAACTGGCAGAACTATTAAGTGGACCTAGCAGATCGTCCCTAATTATAACGCTGGAGCAACGTCATAACACCGGGATTGCTGCGTTCACGCCGAACCTATGATTTTCAGGCATATACACTGACGGACCCATGGAAACACCATTGTTACAAAATAATATGAGCGAATTGTTACGCATATACGGGAACATGGAAACAAAGCTTGACTCGGAGAAATTCTTCCCCTTGAAATGTCTTTAAAATGATCAAGTAATCAGTTCACATTCCTGTCTTGTGTTATATTTACGTCATTCTGATACATGCATTGGAGTTCCTTGATAGTATCACATCTTACTGCGCTATACATATTCTAAGCCAAAATTAGTATACTGTTTTATCTTAAAAGATTTTGATATTGTATAAAACGTGGCCAAAGCGTGTGAGATCAGACATTTATTGCATAAATATGCTCAATGAATTTAAAAACAAGTAAACGTAGTAAAGATATTTGATTTTACTTTTTTTACAGATAACCCCACGTTAACAGGTATGAACTCCTATACCGTGTTTGTAAGTAGTCCATTCCTCTAGTTTTAAACGACAATCCTCGTACTCCACACCAGCGTGCGCAAAGAGCAGTCGGGTCAGTTCTCCTCGGGCCCGGGCGTCGAAGTAGATCAGTCTATATGTGTGTGGCCCCGACATTATCACTTGTCAACTACCAACAAAAACAAGTAAAATTAGGAAGATTCAGAGGCAACAATACAGGTCGGATAGGGGTTTTTACCCCCCTCCCCCTTTTTTTAGCCAGGGGGATGTGGGGGGCTAAATGAAATCGTCTCCCTGCTTTTCAATAAAAATATTTATATATTTGAAATGAAAATTATTAATAATTTAAATTACATATATTTGTTCTAATTATGAGTCTACCATGAACAGTTACTATTATATACCATAATACCCAAACATAATACCTTATTTGTTTTTAAACTTTACACCTAATTGAAATATATTATAAATGTGTCACACAGACAATAGAAGGTATATATATATATATATATATATATATATATATATATATATATGTATATATATATATATTATGTGTGTGTAAGTTTATAAAAAAAAAGATTACCCTTCCCTTCCACTGCGAGTCATAACCCCCCCCCCCCACCCCCATATTATTGAAGATAAATTGATGTCATTGGACTATTGTCGGTAAGTAATTTTCACCTATCGACGTGGTTTCTCAGATTTTTGGATATTCCCCTGTATAATGAAGTCAGTGAAATGCAAACCTAACTGCATTAAGAAAGCCCAACAAACCCCTACGGCTGGTTGTATTCATATAAAAAACATATCCTAAGTTTCAAACTTATTGCTTTAACCAAAGGGGCGGTAGTGCTGTGTAAACACAGTGTAGTATAATGCATAATAGCTACAACTTCCGCTCTCACTTTTGCACCTGTGACCGTTTGGATTTATAGGAAACCATTTTCCCATAAAGAAAGGAAATTACGTATGGTACATATATGTTAATACGGCACAGGCAATTGTAGAATCATATTTAATCTAGCCGTAAATAAAGGTATAATATATCGACGCTTGATCGATATGTATATATATATATATATATATATGTGTGTATAAATTGGCATCAGAAATCGTAAATCCAAAGAGACTTCTAATACATTTCCCAGCAATGTTAACAATGCAATATATATATATATATATATATATATATATATATATATATATGTAACGGGTGAAAATAGAAACCAGGCCCGAATGTGGGTTCGAACCCGTAACCTGTGACACACAAGTCAGACGTTCTACCGCTTCGCTAATAAAGCAAGCTTCACTAGTAAGGAACGCTTCTGTGTGTCCGGTTATATATATATATATATATATATATATATATATATATATATGTATTTATTTATTTATTTATATTGCATTGTAAACATTGCTGGGAAATGTATAAGAAGTCTCTTGGGAATTACGATTTCTGATGCCAATGTATACAAAAAAGACTACATGATAGGCCTAACTAACTGAACATGCACATAGACAGTGAGCATACAATGCGTGCAGTGCTTCCAAGTCTTTCTAGTTGTATTTGACGTTAATTAACGTTGCTGTTAGAATACAACGTGACTACTTACACGCAAACACGACATCCTCTACCAATTAAAGTATTTTCCGCAATCCACCAAGGAGTAACCCGGCTTACCCCACACAAGGATGTCTCAATACTGATTTAGTGTCCCAAAGCCTACCAGTTAAGGAACGCATTCCGATATTTGGTTCGTATTAAAGGAAAACTGTCTCTTGAACCTTTTGTAAAAATTACCAAAGTAGCGATGTCTGTTTTGTTTATACCCACATGTTTATAACAAGTGGGGGTCCCGCTAAAATTGTCGTCAGAAGTAAACCAAAAACGTCAGGTATGGACACCTAGCGGAGAATTAAAAGAACCAGAGGTTTGCAAATGACAAAAAGAAGATATTGCTGGCATCACACGCTCTCACAAAAAAAAAACAGCTAGAGTGCAGTCAGCTACTTCTGGTTACTTGCTGTTTCTGTTGGTCAACATGGTAACGTATAACGTATTTACTAACAGCTTGTAGATAGACAAGGTGATAACTCCATCACGGAGTTATAAGAACTATTCTCAGCACGAAATAACTGAAAAAAAAATTAATCGGTACCATTGTCACAACCAAGTTTTAAAATCTACAGTCTGCAAAATTATAATTCATGTAACTCCTCTCTATTAGATTACAACGGTAATTAGCCATGCAGTTCTTACCTGGCCAAAGCCCGTACATTGATGGACTTGATGAGATGTTCAATGCACCTTTAAACGCTCTATCTATGACCTGACACATACAGATCATAGAAACGGTACTAGCTGGTGGCAGGTCTTCACCATAACAGCCAGAAACGCGTACCCTGTTTTTTATTACTAAGATATATCAACGAGATTACCTCCCAGTACCGAGGGATATTTATCTTGGATTCATTAGATCGAATAGTCCAGGTGTACTGACGAACATAATCATAACTGATATTCGGAGGGGGGAGTTGTCTAGAAAAGTAAATTTTTACAATCAGATATTTAAAACTAGAAATCTGCATTCAAAGGAATACAAGCCTCCGCCACGTTAGGGATCCCGCTTGTGGGATGCTCCCATAACCGTGTTTGCTTTCATTTATTCGGCCCTTATTCCAAGGTTCGTGCGTGTATAATTGTATGCATTGGTAACTATTTTGTTGGTGACGATCCTGAATCCGGATCATGAGCAGGATCCATCTTGAAATCTAATCGTTTATTCATTGGCCCATTTCGAAATGTCCTGAACATTTCATGAAACTCCAGTCATGACTGTGTGGGTTACATTGTGAACAATCACACAAACACCTAAACAAACAAACAAACAAACAAACAAACATGAACGATGATGAACGCATACCTTCCTGGCGGAGGCAGAAACCGAATCCACACACGAATTCCTTCAGATCATGTCAGTAAGAAGATCGGACCAAGCAATAATCACAAATGTGACGTCGGTTTGGCTCCAGTTAAACAAATGTTAGATCTTTATCACGTGACTCACCAAAAGTGTGTTTTTTTTATTCCAAGTAGGTAACGCAAATAAAAGTATAGTTATTATTTATTTTCTGTATGTATTTTCTGGAGTGAGCTTATAACAACCAAATGGAAATATCATTCATTTTTAACGCATTCACATGTTCTAAAAAGTCTTAATTAGGGATAAAGTCTTTCCTTGCGTGAGTGTCCTATACTATTCTTGGAAGAATATTACATTAATGACATTAATTATTTTTCGTTATATAATTCCATCTCCTTCTATATAAAAGAATTGGTGAGTTTTGTTACAAAAGGCCAAATAACACAAGGCTTGTTAAGGTCAGCGAAGTTAGAGAAACAGGCGTGGCTGCTGGCTAAGAAATGAAACATCTTGGATCTGCTGGCCAGTCTGGATGTAGAAAAGTCACATGAAACTTTTGAGCTCGCGTTTGTTATGCTGTTACAGAAGACGCCACCTGCTGAACTATTTCAGTACTTTGATTTACTAAATGACAAGTATGTTAATTTCAAGTTACTATTTTATTCAGTTTCATTTTATGACATTGAAATTAGGAACTGATACTAGGTTGTTTATAGCTATTTTATTTTTGTTTCAGAAAGTAATCCAGTAAAATTTATATTTTTTTCAGCTGATAAATTTGGTTCATCATTGGATGTGATAATTTTGCTTTGTTATCTGCATAATAGTCTTATATCAGTTTTATGGCTTATTCTGCTATCGGTGTATTATTGAAAATATAAATAGGAAAACTCTGTGTCTATATAAAACCTAAAACACGACTAGAAAATGGGCAGTCAACAAGCGACTACAGGTATCTGCCAGATCACAGAGGCATTGGAAAAACTGAATAATAATGACATGACATGACTCCAAATGTATAGCATCAGATATGCCAATAAAACTCCTCATAATCATATCTGTGCGATGTTCACCAAAAAACATATCTACAGGTGGATACGAGATTAAATTGATTGTAGGTGGCCCAAGCAGTCTTGCAAACAAGATACACCTGGATCTATGGACTTGCAAATTTTCAGGTGAATACATCAAACCACCCCAAAGGAAAAGCCAATATATTATACAAAGATGTAGGTGGCGCCACCTGTCCGTTATGTGATGGATGTACGCTATGTGAAGGATTGTATATGGCGCCACCAGGCTTGTGTACAGGAAGGAGGTATCCAAAGTCTTTGGACACGTGATATATCATTCTATATACATTAAACCAGTCATGAGATAAATGCATGAACGTATTGTACAAATACGTGATTGCAGGTGTTGCTCCTAGTCTGGTGAATGAGAAACCTACCCAAGACGAATGAACATTCAAACTTTAAGGCCGAGAACACCAAACTGCAGCTGACAAAAAGTGCATCAATGTTTTCTTCAAAAACGGAACTGTAGATGGCGCCACCTATCTGGTTTATAGCAAAGCCATCTATGACGGATAATCATGCAAAATTGCAGGCTAATACGTACATCTATCCACCTCTGAAATATGAGCGCCACCAGTCCTGAGTACTGAAGAGAGATATCCATGATTTGGGGACATGCATAATGTCAAGTCAATATGGCAAACCACTCCTGAGAAAAGGGCATCAATGTATTCTACGAAAACGGGGAGGTAGGTGGCGCCACCTTTCTGGTGTAAGAGAAAACTCTCAGAGATGGAAGGATATGCCTAAACTAGAATAATGCATTAAACCGCTCTTGAGATATGAGTTATTTTCAACCAAAGCAAACTCATGGATGGATTCCACGCAAAAATGATCGAAGTTGGCGCCACCAGTCTGGAGCATGAGGTGGAGGTATCCAAGATCTATGTACATACACAATTTCAGCCCAATACATTGAACCACTCCTGAGACATGGGCTATTATCACTAAGACACCCAGATTCATACTGCACGAAAAAGACTGCAGGTGACGCCGCCAGTCTTTGTTAGGCACCAGTTCACATGTGACCAAATAAGTATGCTGGGTTTCGGAAAGATCGTTCCAAGGGTTTTAGAGGAGTTCTCCGGGAACGAACGCGGCGGCAGCAGCGGCGGAACCCGCGTGAAATCATAGTTTCTGTTTTAGCGGATACAATTAAGTGGAGCTCTGACAGTTCAAATGCGAAATAAATACCTGAAATGATTTTGATATTGTTTTATTCCCATTTTTATTCCCAGAGTATAAATTTAATTCGGCTTTTAGCTCACCTGACTGTAGGTCATCTTAGCTCAAGCGATCACCGTTTGTCCGTCGTCCGTCCGGACGCTAACAGGGCACAAATTGTTACCGTTAGAACTAGAAACTTCTTACTGTACATCCAGGCAGGTCCAAGGCAAATCTTCTTTGAAACTTGAAATTAGGTCATGGTAACCTAAATTTTGTGACCTACGGACAGAAACATGACTTTTTGCAACTAGGCAGTCAGACGGGGCAAAAATTGTATCAATTAGGTTTAGAATCCTCAACATTCAGGGAGGTCCAAGGCTAATGTCCTTGGAAACATGAAATAAGGTCACTGTAATCTTTTATGCGACCTACAGGAAAAAGATATTATGTGAGCACCCTGAATGAAAGATAGGCTTAATTGTATATGTTACACATAGAATATTCAAAAGGTTCTGGGCAAATCTCCTTCAAAACCTGAAAGTAGGTCATGGTGACCTATTTTTTGCGACATACGGGCCAAAAGCAAACTTTTGAGCACCCAGACAGTCAGACGGGGGACAAATTGTATTCATTAGTCCTATAATAACTAACGTCCTGGGACGTTCTGGGCAAATGTCCTTGAAAACCTGAAAAAAGGTCACCGTAGCCTATATTCCACGACCTGTGGGAAAATATGTCATAAGAGCATTCAGCTAGTCAGACGGGACACAAATTGTATCCATTAGGCTTAGAACCTTCTAAAATTACATTCAAGGAGGTCTTAGGCAACTCTCCTTGGAAACCTGAAATAAGGTCATTGTGACCTATATTCTGCGACCGACAGGAAAAAAATGTCATATAAACATCAAGACAGACGGGGCACAAATTGTATCCATTAGGCCTAAAATCTTTTGACATAACATTTATGGGGGTTCTAGGCAAATCTCCTTTGACAGATGAAATTAGGTCACTGTGACCTATAGTCTGCCAACTATAGGAAGAAAGATGTCATATGAGCACCCTGAATGTCAGATTGCACAAATTGTATGCATTAGGCCTAGAATCTTCTAACGCAACATCCGGGGAGGTTCTAGGATAATCTCTTTGAAAATCTGAAATTAGGTCATGGTGACCTATATTCTGTATTTTTCGGCCCAAGATTATGATTTTGAGCACCCAGACAGTCTGTTGGGCACAAACTGTATGCATTGGGCCTAGAATCTTCTAACGCAACATTTTGGGAGGTCATAGGCAAATCATTTTGGATGCCTGAACTAGGTCACGGTGACCTAATAGGCTATATTCTGTGAGCCAAAAATATGAATTTTTAGCACCCAGACGGACAGGGTACAAATTGTATCTATTTTCCTTTGAACCTTCTATTGTTAAGTCCAGGGAGGTTCTTGGCACATCTCCTTTGAATCCTGAAATTAGGTCACTTAATTCTTATAATTCATGTCAAATACAGTCCGATAAGGCACAAATTATATCCTTAAAGCCTAGGTCACACATTCACGATCTATCACGGTGCTGGAAATCGGGGGTATCCTTGGCTGCCCTCGGCGAGTCCCGCGGCAAACTGTACCGATCCGGGATGATCCGTGTCGATCCGTAGGTCGCTACGGTAGTTTTAAACGGTTTAAAACTTCCGCGGGTCACCATAGCCCCACCGCGACATACATATCGTAATGGCACCTAAGTGTAACCTTAGTATAACCGCGGCCTCGCGGTAGTACTGCCGTAGTACTACCCTTCTCACCGTAGGACGGCCGTACAGGCTTCCATGGCGTTCCGTAGCCATTATGCGTGATTAAGAGTGAAAACCCTGATGTAAATTAATTCGATTTGAATAAATTGTCTGTAGTGGAACTCTCTATAAAACGACACATTGCGACTGGACAAAACTTTCCATGTTATAATGGTCCACTAAAATTTCCTCATTTCTTTGGAACATTGTACTTACTTTGTGTACTTTATAGTATCATTGCTTCTTTTTTCTAGTATTAACATGTTATATGTTGCATGTACCCTCAATCTGGTTTTCGTATATTTTTTACACATATATCAGTACTTGGTAAGCCATGTTAAAAACATATTTTATTACATGCTTCTATGGTAATAAATAGAATGAAATCTGTTTTTTTTTTTTGCTAAAAGCCTAAGTAATTAAAGCCATGCATAAATTTACCATTTAGTATTTCCGGTGCTCCTAGCAAAACAAACAATGACGCATGGTATTTCTTTTTTTTTTCAAAGATCGAGTCCCAAACAAAGTTGATACGTTGAATTATATGTAATATTATATTTTATTTTTAACCGGCTTCTGTGGCTCAGGGGTTGAGCATAGGACTCAGAGCCGGGAGATCGTGAGTTCGAATCTCAGTCGAGGCGGTGAGATTTTTCACGGTCGGCCCCCATCCATGGTGAGCGCTCTGCAGGCTTAATGGGAAGGTCGTGCCCAACGGCCGTGTTTCACTAACAAACTAGTGCTCCTTTCGGGGGTGGTATGACCTAGCAATGGGGCCGATCACGCACCCAGCACCCACAGGTGCAGTATTCACCGGGCCTGGTTGATGCCGGGATATAAATTGTGAGGAAGCGTGTGATACTGCCCTGTCACGTAGTCCGAAACCGGAATGGATTTCTGCAGATGTACATATACGTAGTTAAGTTAGCATTAAAATAATGGGGGCCGTTACTTCCACCAAAAAAAAAATTAAAAAAAAGAATTGTAATAACATTTAACACATCTATCGTTTATCATGTCGTAATAGGCTTTCTTTATTTAAAAAAATATTATATTTTTTTACTTTTATTCATGTGTTATTCAGAGTAACCTAACTATTCGCAATAAGTCTTAGTTTGAATAAGAGGATGCTTCAGCAGTGAAATTAGTGAATTCGTACATAAGCTGGACAAAAGTGCCAACTTACGTTTTGAGAAAATCGAGGTGTCCACATAAACCAAACAAAATAAATACAAAATATAGAAGAAAAAATTAGACTTTCAAAAACTGAATAGAGGTTTTACTGAAAATATATATATATATATATATATATATATATATATATATATATATACATAATCTGTGTCCATAACACCGGTAAATAATACAGAGTTACATTACCTTGACTTATAGTAAACTCAATTGATTAAAGAGATTATTACATTACAATTAAATATAGACTGTATATGATAATAATAATAATAATAATAATAATAATAATGATAACACCACTTCCGCCATAAAGAATTGTAACACCACCGTATCAACACCGTATCCAAGCCGTTGCAGAATCGTGGGTAACCTTGACAAACGGTACAAACCCCTTGGTGCTCCTTTGTGACACCGTTATGCTCGCCGGCACTGCTCCGGTGCACCTTAGCCAACCGTTTTGGTCCGTAGAATATCAGCCGCATTACCGGCTTCTGTCGGGGGTGTAGTCGGATGATACCTTGGTAAAACAAAGAATGTAACCCTAGCACAACCGTGGCCCATTACTTTTACACAGAAATTTTCGCGATTACCACGGTTTGATACGGTTTATAGCACCGTGATTCATCCGGGGGATTCCGTGATAAGTACCGTGACAGTGTGACCTAGGCTTAAGCCCTAAAATATTCTAACACAACATTCAGGTAGGTCTTGGCAAATCACACTGGAAACCTGCACGTTACAGGCAAAAAACATGATTTGAGCACCTTGAACGTCAGATCGGTATAAATTGTATGCATTTGACCTAGGTCACTTAATTCTTATAATATATGTCAAAATACAAATATATATATATATATATATATATATATATATATTATTATTATTATTATTATTATTATTTTTCGCCCGTTTTACAACATAAAAAATTAGCAAAAGACTATTCTCACTGACAATTTATAACATTAATGAAAGAAATGAGCACCCGGTCAAATTCAGATGAGCGTCATGGACCATGGGCTACTTGTTCCACGATGTCGGCAGAAAAGGAAAGAAGTTTCAATGTAACATGCGCAGGCACATATATATATACATGATAAATTTACAAAAGACAATATAATAAAAAGTAATTTATTGGTAATATGACCATAGTTTGCCAATGACAGGACAGACGTCACATTCATACTAAAAAGATCATCTGTGAGGTCACTTGAAAGGAACAAAATATTATGCAATCTTTATGCCATTTAAGAGGAATTTGATTTACACATATTTGGACAAATTATGTAATCGGTTTTACCTCTAAGCACTGCAGGTAAAGTTGAATACAGGTTGAAACACGACCAATACTAGCCATAGATTACTCGATACTGTAATAACATATCTTCAGCCATGATTTATTAAAAAGCGAGCTAAGCAGCGAGACGACTTTTATTATACTCTTTAAACTGCTATATCCATATATGTTTTGCATTGTGTTGTTGAACATCAGTAGCTGATTTGTAATTTAAATGGCTCTCTATACATGATCAAATGGCAAATGAGTTTTTCATGATCGTGGAAGCATGAACCGTGTTAGCTTTATCATTATATGTTTGTAGCTGGTCGTTTCTCTATCCAGGCGGCAATACAAGGCTGTGCAAAGACTCGTTCTTGTAGAGCTGCCAGTAGGGGGAATTTTTCAAGGGACACTTCGACACCACACGATTTCGGCCAACCTAGTCCATCCGCCACGGCAATGTCAGCCCAAGTCAACTGCAAAATAATATGCGAAAGATCAATATTGTATACGTAATCGATAGCTTGGTATATTTTTGTGTAGCATACATGGAAATGTGCAGTTGTTATCCTGAATAAGTGCAGTTCTAAAATTAGGAATCGTTGCGCTACATTTTGGACAGGGGTGGTCGAACGGAATACAGTCACAGACTAGAAACCACTTTTATAAAAAGGAGTAAATAACTGAATTTTATATCAAACACTAAATGAGAATTAAATTGAGAATGATTTTGTGAACATTATGTTATATTACTGAAATAATTATATCTGATCTGTCATATTTACATCAATAATTTAGTGATATTATAATATTATATAGCCCTCAGCTGCTGTATATAGCTGAGCCCTACAGGCCTCATATATATGCTGACTGGTTGATGTTTATTACAGTTTGTGCAGTTCTAAAATTCCTTTAAAAATGTACCCTAGTACCCTAGCATACAGTTAAACATTAAAAATATACTCTACACAAATCAATATAATTAATACGGAGTTGGTTTTTTTCTAGACCACGGTTTACGTGCTTCCGTTCTGATTTAAATCTCCAAATTCGGCAGACGTATTGTGGTGATTCGTATTACCTCCAAAATGAAATGGACTATTGAAATGTCTTTATCCTAACCCTCTATAAATGTTCAGCAAAACATTTTTCGCCTGTCACGCTTTTTCAGGAGGCGACCTATAATCCCCCCTGGACCCCATTACCATTATATCGAATGTTAAGGAATTTTACTCTGTCAAAAGGAAGTAAAGATTTTAAATTCCATCGCGGAACACATGTCCACATGAATCATTAAATATGGAGCACTTTTCCGTTGGGTGGACACAAAGAGCTGAGACCCTTTACACGATCACCGTTTTATAGGTTTACAGGTATGTTGATTTTTATACATTCAGAAGTATCTTTCCATAATAACCATGGTTTTAATAGTTCGACCGATTTATGGGTTGTTTGAAAAAAAGTTTGTTTTTCAAAAGGAAGCCCGGGGGGATTGCACACACTTCTAAGGGTCCTCAGTCTTTTGGGGACTTTGAAACCTCCGCCAGAATCTACTAATCAGTCGTTCGTTTTTACGTGCAGGTTTCAGGTAAAACATTATCATGGTTCAGAAACACGGGTTCACCAGGCGAGTTGCAGAAGGACTGCATACGAATTGCATACTCAGGGACAAAGGAATAGGCCCTTATAGTTATTTCTTTGAGAAATTGTGATTATGGCACTTAAGAAAAAATATATATTATGGTGATTCCGATTACCTCCAAAAATGTAATGGATTACGGATGCAGAATTACTCTACCCCTCAGCAAAATCTGTATATTACAATTTGCGATAATTTGCTGAAAGACAATGCAAGGAACCAAGGCTGAAGTAGTTTCTTTGCTAAATGCTTTCATCGAAATAGATCAACCTGCTTTCTTTTTATCTGGGAGAGTTGTCATTTTTGCATCAGACCTGCCTATTCCATGACAATTTACAGTACTTTAACCAAAAAATTTGATACTGTTGGAATATATTTTTCAGGGCCTATCTTTTTCACATTGGCAGCTATACGTTTGCGTACAAGAGGCTTCAACGACATATGTATGTGTATAAAAAATAACGCATGTGTCTGTTAACATGCCTTAGACTATACCCTCAACTGACTATACTGAATAAACATCGTGTTTCACGATGTCGCCTTAGCTTCAAATAATACAAAGCATCTTTCATATAATTTCACGGTAGAATTCTTCTTTATACAATCATTACACCTACGATATTTCCCAAGCAATGAAGCTGTCGGACCTTATGTTTATCGGGAAAAAAACTCTCTTTTCAAAATTTATATTTTGTAAGATTTCTGCAATAGAATAATTTTTCTTTCTATGTTGATACTTTGGGGAAGGGCGTTACAGGAGAGTTCTAGCAGAAGAAATCTTTATATCATATAAGTGAAACACATGACAAAAGTTCCTTCAAAAACCTTAGGATTAAAATATGCGTCGTTTAGTTCCTATCAGCTCTTATAAAAATATACATCAGATAGAGCCGTGGATTTTCCACGGGAGCAGCTAGTTAATATTAAATGACGACTTCACAATTCAACGACCATCCATAGTATAATAAAAGGTTGTCATAAAACTACGTTAATGATATGGCTTGATATGGCTTGCCAAAGGTACTGACCCAAAAAAGTAAGCCAATTGCTTTAATCAAATTGACCAAAATTATCTGTCCCATCCCTACCTCCTTTCCGACGAAGTATTCTCCACCATTTGCTTTCAGTCTGTCTTCAAGTTTTTGGAACAGATCAGGCACGAATTCTTCTTGCAACTTCTTTATTTCCTCTGCCTGCAAATGAGTGATTCTAAAATAAAATTATCTAAGATCAAGAGACTGATTATTTGTACTAGCTAATTAAGTATGAATCAAACCAATAATATATATAACTGGTTATATATAAACTGGTTGTGTGCCCGAAAAGAAAACGGAAAACGCAGGTGGCGTTCGCGTTCGCGTTATATTTATGATTATGTTTCAGTGCATTATTTTGGTAGGTACTATTTTATTTCAAAAAGAAGACGCTTTTTTTGGTAAACGCAACATGCTTTGTACGTGATAAGGTCCCTTTAAGGAACCCTGTAATAGCTCAATAAATTATGAATATACAGGACGCTTTTATGTTGAAGTCACTATTACCTTTACACACTTGCATAAAGTTTATTTACATATTCATGAAATATGATAATGATTGAGCGTGTCTGAATATGATTTTCACACCTTCTTTTCTTCGTCCTTCAGAAAGGCTGCCGTAAAAAGTTTGTTGGCAAGATCGTCGTGTATAACCTCCACAATCATGTTGGCTTTGGCACGGTCTATATGGGTTTTACCAGCCAGTCCTGTATTCAAGTAAATCATCATATTATATTAGATCATATTTTTATTTTATACATGTAAAGATTATACACTCAACACAATTTAAAGTATATAAAAACTACATGTATATAATGTAGCAAAGACGTTTTAACACCTTTTAGCTTTTCAAAGTTTTTATTGTAATTTGTAATAGAATATGCAACACATTATACATATCACATTGCGTTTATTTTAATTGTTTAAGTGGAGACGAAGTAATACTCTTCTTTATCCCCTATAGTTTACTCCGGCTTTTACTTCATACACTAATACGGTTTATTCATGCTCACCTGTTTCAATGGCTACATATCTTGCTATGGTTTTACTCTGACATAGGACGTGCTTTCCATCAACGTGGAGGAGTGGGAGCTGGCCAAAAGGTGTCTCTGTTGTGATAGGAAAACATGTAAGATTATTAGGAGCATTTAAATATGTATACATACATGTATGTCCTATGTAACGTTAAATGATAAAATAGATGTTGATCCAGTCGTGTGAAATTCAAGGTGAACCAACGTCGGCACGAAATGTTGACTCCTTTAGTGTGGCCCGATATAGGTTTAATGAGCATCCCGATGACAACTCAGCTGTGTTAAATTATATACAGGATTAATATTGGCAGACGGCGTGTGCTCTCTGTGGCTGGCCAATTGTCAAAACAAACGGACAAACACACGAAATTCCAATACTTTACACTGGGCAACATATGGGACTACACATCACAAACATTGGACTTATGTGTGCATGTCTGCTCGGTAAAACGGTCTCACGGTTAATATTTACTGATTGACTGTGTATAATTATGGAATGCAGATCAAGAAACATAATAAAACTGTGAATGCAGCTTTCCTGAACATGGCATGCTTTATGTATGGACCCACGACATATATACTTGGTTATTTCCTTGTAAATGTCCCATCCTAACACAAAGGAGTTTTTGCGTAATCCTGCTTAATATAATTCACCAAACAAATTCAAAATCCAAAACATAAAACAGCTGACATTGACGAAACAAGAACCTACTTGTCGGATGTTACAAAACTATGTCGCTAGGCAACGTATTTGACACTTTTTTCATGGTATCTCTATATTAATAGCGTAATGCGATTTTTGTAATTTTCCGTATCTCCTCTGATACCACCGACCAGATTGCCGTAATTTTCGACATACACATGCTCCGGGTTTGTCCCAAGAGATTCCAACCAAATTTTATTTGCAATATTTGCGTATTACGAGCATAATTAAATATTTTAAATAATTGCTACCCCACGAGAGCCTCTTTTCTTTGTGTTTTCGGGCCGGGTTACAAATGGCCATAGAGTGTGTGATGGCGGAACAGAGTTTTACTCCGTGGGCTCTGTCTGGGGTTTTCGAACATTTTGTGGTCACCGGCTCGAAATAATCCCCTTCGACGATCCCTTCTTAAAAGAGGGATCTTTGAAAGAATTGTTTTGCAGGAGCCCTCTTCGTGACCTGATATGCTTGAGTGCACGTCTACCGGGTGGCAGGGAATTGTGACGGACAGGCCAAAAAAAATATGGTTCTCAGACACTTTATTTGAGAAACCTGTGAGGCCGGGCGATATTTTACCTTTGTTTTGTATGTTGCAATAAAAATTTCATATGATCATGGTAAAGCAGTAAACACACAAAAGCACTACATAAAAAAGGAAATCTGATCAAAATTGTATAGTTTTATCTTCTTGAAAGATGGGAATCAAAATAAAAATACATGTGTACATGCACCGCCAAAGTTGTAAACACATAATATTGACTTAAAATATTTTGAAAATCGAGATTTTTTTCTCATTACTGCAGTTACAAATGTAAAGCTCCTGTACAAATCTATATTTAATACGTTTGTACTGGTATTTGTTTCTTTTACATGCATGTGCCATCTGACTTTTCAATAATGTTTATGTAATACTCTTTGTTTTTAAAGACTTTTAATTCTTTCATTCAGTATGTATGCTTATTGCGTATAAGGCATGGCCATCAATGTTACTAATTTCACAAATAAAACTGGTATTTTTGCACTTTTTTTCTTAGGTCTATTCCGTGTACGCTTTCTTTTGTATGTATATGTAATACTGTTGATCAGTTTTTCATGCCACATAGGGTACACGTGTAGGTGTCTGTTAGTCAAAGACCCTGACCATATGTTAGGCACTGGCTTGGGGCGACTGTGTGCGACTGTACGATGTTTCGAAACATGTTCCGAATGCTGTTCCGAAAGATATTTATCCAATAGCATAACAGGATTTGTGTGATTTCCGTATCTCGGGATTATCTGTGGATTTCCGATACCACCGTACCGATTTTCGTGTTCGCGCAATACCGTGCGTAGTACGGATATTTGATAGGTTTTACTTATTCTGTCAATGTCGTTAACACATTCATTGACCTATGGTGTCAACTACATGAACCCTCGATGTAAATACAAAATAATATATATATATATATATATATATATATATATATATATATATATATATATATATATATAGATAGATGAAACGGTTCGTTTAATATAGGCACCTTATCATCAATTTTGTACCCTTTATATATTATCACTCATAGGATGTATTATTATTTTTTTATGTATAATGGCCATATCGCTGGCCATTTCGTTGTTTCGCTGCTTATACTTTCTTGCAAACCATTTCCACTCGTTATCATGAACTGTTGTAATGAACGGGTGTAACAGAGCGGAAAGTTGTTGTCACCGCGAATGTTCAGGATGAACTGTCCAGGAGATTCAGACCAGCGCTGTCTCTCCGTGTAGGCAGTTCGTCTACAGATATTTTTTATGTTCAGGTAGGCCTTTTTCAGAGTATCTTACGAAGTCATAAAATAGCGACAAAAGGTTAATTTATTATTCAAGAAGAAGTCCTTACTATTATAAGAAATATTATCTACTAATGTTTATGCTGCTTTTGAAAATGTTCAGAAACGAAGTATTTTAATTGAAAGAATTACTGTTGGAATTACTTGTTTATAAAAAGTTCAGATACGAAGTATTTAACCGTCGATAAAGTATTTAGTGACAAACTAGTCGTTAGTGCCTAGTACTTTATGTATATTCATATTTTTACCTACGTATATTTCCCGTTAAATTGGTCTCTATAAAGAGACCAGCGCTGACTCTCCGTGTAGGCAGTTCGTCTACAGATATTTCTTATGTTCAGTTACAGAGACAAGTACCCTGTATATACAGCACCCGCACTGTATAAAATAAACCGTCATGTACAACAACCTGGTTTCGCTGATGTATTCGCTGTTCAATAAACATTTGACAAGAAAGTTGACCCGAATGCAGACGAACAGACGGGCCACTGTTACATATATATTGCATATAAATTTACATGAAAATTACCATCCTTTTCTTCCCTCTTATGCTCTTATTCCCAGTTTTTCCGGACCTGAGGTCTTTATCATGTCAGCAAAAAGGATATGTTCAGCACTGCTTTTTTCACGTTTGTGTTATGATAAATCAGGTACAATCATTGTACCAACGTTATGTTGTAATGTACCTGACTTGAACCCTGGCCAATCTCCGGATTCCAGTCGGTGGTCCTCGTACTCGACTCCAGCCTGGGCGAACAGAAGTCGGGTAATCTCGGCGCGAGCTCGGACGTTAAAGTACGTCAGCTTGTACGTGTGTGGTCCCGACATGTTTTCTTCTGGCCTTGGCTCTAGCTATTTAAAGAAATAAATGTTATTTATTTTGTCAGAACTGCTAGAAATAGTTATTTATTTCTGTTTTACTAATATTTATAAAGTGTCAAGATCCACAGTGAATACAAGTGCTTAGTGGCGTTGATACATTAAACAAACTATGTGTTCAGTCAAAAAAAATTAGCATGAACACAAAGTTTATAAAACAAATCGCATGATTAAATCCATATTATACCAACAAAATTGAGAACAGTCCAATATTAATTCTACCATCACATACCGGGGGAAAATAGATGATAAAGCTAAGAATGTTAAAACAATGAACGACAATAACATATGAAAAAGACACTATAAAAGGTAAACATTCTCTGATAATATATATATATATATATATATATATATATATATAAATCAAATACTATTTTGTGTTCAAGGTATGTTTTTAAACCTCGTTTAATAACAGAGATATTCTTTTTATGTGTACTAAAAAGGTTTTCTATAACATATGTACATTGTTGCTGTCGTCTTTATTATGAGGACGAAAAAAATGGGGATCATCATTCACCATATTTACCCTATATTCCAAATGAAGCCAATTTGAACAATTTTTTTTACTCCTAGACATAAAATGATCTCTCTCTCTCTCTCTCTCTCTCTCTCTCTCTCAAATAAGTACCTGCACCACTGCCCGGTCACTTTCGTTAATTATCACTGTTTCTTGAGCAATGGTATCACAAATCACATCCATTTATCACAGGTCAGTTGACCTGTTTGAGTTCATTACTTGTCATCGCAGATAAGATAAATATATCATATACTCCAAAGGCTAGCGCGAACACATCATAAATCTTATCTTACAGCGCCACCTACAGGGAGAATCATCAGTTATATTTTTTTGTTTATTTTAGAAATAAATTTGAACAACACAATCAGAGGCGAATCCTGCTTCATATAATACAAACTTGTTATTTTACTATAGCTGTAGTTATATATTCATTTGACGCAAACGCAAACAAGCATTGATCCCTGGGTGTTTATTCGTGCCAATGTAGGCCTGTATCTCAATAGCGGGTTCAGATTATATCAGATGGATCTTACTGACTTTTCTCTCTTGATCTCCTCTTTACTCTGTGCCTCTCTTTAATATATTGGCTCGTTTTGATATCTTCTCCACAGTTACCATTAATAACTATAGGCGAATTAAAACTGTCTGGACCCCTGGCTGTAACTCAATATAAAGGTGTCCTTTTATCAAATAGACTATTAGGACTTAGAAGAAATGAGAAAATAGCACATACGTATCAATTTTCAGGAGTTCCGACGTTTGCACACTGTGACATCAAATAAGATCTGGAACAAGGTTTATAGTTACCCAATACACAATGCACCCCTGGCGTCCCTCTTCCTCTCCTGATCTGGCTATTTGTGATACTTACGTAACACACAATTTTATTAATGTCAAAGGGCCCTTTTCCGAAATCTGACGTCTATTAACTAGATATACTAATGAACCTTTTATGAAAATAGGACAAACGCCGATCCCACCATATACAGGTTGTTCGTGTTGTTTAAATCCTTGTGTTTATAACATGTGGGGGTCCCGCCAAAACAAAGCAAACACATTTTGAAAGGACATTTTGCAGTACGTCAGAGCAGTAAGTTTTGCAAAGGGCGTTTTGCAACTGGTGACCTTTCAACAACCTTAGATTGCATGGTTTTCCTGTAATCAACATTTTTGCAGGTACCATGTTTACTAAGGCCGTGTCCGCACTAGCAAATGATGCGGATCGCGAACCGGTTTAATCTGTCCGCACTAGGCTACTAATCCGCATCAGTTTGGTTTACTGTAGTCCGCTTAAAAGGCGGACTACAGTAGTCCGGTTTACAGTAAACCGGTTTCTAGTGCGCACAGCCAAACCCGCTTCTAGTCCGAATGAGTCCTGTTTCAGCAAACGGTCTTGACCGCTACCTTTGATGTTGCCCACCATGCTTTGCGCGAGGAAGCGCTCATTTGCAGGACTGATTCAGATTACAAACTAATTGCGGACAGGAATATCAAGTTGTGTTGTATAAACCGGTTTAAATGCGAACCATGTGCGGATACGGCCTAACACTGGTATAGATAAACAAGTTCATACGTCACCAAGAGGCATTATAAAAAATCTTTCGTAGCACGTATTACATATAACAGTTCTTTAATATTTATGCAGAGAAAGCCAGAAACCACCTGCATCCTTCAGAGAAGTTAGGTAATTAGCAGGTTATAACTAAATATGGCGGCTCCTACATGGGTCCGGTCAAATCAACATTCATCTTTATCCGCTGCTGTTAATAAGAAGGCCGAACAGGGTATATACGTAAATGCATTATGGAAATAAACGCACTGAATAAGGTGGCCACCGGGGACTCTCTAATAAAATGTATTCAGACTTTAGCGCCTGTGACCCTGTAGCTACTTCATTATCTGTTTTCACCTCGATTTGAACCTGATCTTGTTTCAATGTTATTTATAACCTTAGCTCTAAGTGTGCCACATACTTCAAAGCCCTTTAAGTACAAGCAGGTTGCTTTGGTTTTGGGCTTCTTGGGTAAAAATGATAAAAAAATCACAAATTGGTCTCAATGTCGTAAAGTAATCATTTAAATTCGGCTCACATTCAGCACTTTTTGTTATAATAAATGTTCAACGATGGAATTCCAAAAAATCACGTATCGTTCTAAATAAACCGGCTCATTCAAATCTGCTCACGTTCACCCTTCTCTGTGATAAAGTCTAATGTGATATGCATTTTAACATAAAAAATTAGAAAAATTAAACCTCTTAGAGTTATACCTCGCCTAACGACCTCCTCGGTTCACCTAAAGACAAAGAACCACTTTTTCACAATTTCAATCTTTTTTTGCTTCTTTATATCACACCACGCTAACACGACCACCTTGGAAATGCGACCACTTTATCGAAGTCCCATGGGTGATCGTAATTTCGAGGTATATATATATATATATTTATATATATTTATATCATATGCGGTGAAACCGTAGTGCCCCCCCCCCCCCCCCCCCCCCGCCAATGACTCGTTTAGGCTATATGATGAAACGATATGATGGAAAAACCAGTATTCCTCAATGTACAGTCAGTATATATATTCTCCTGTACAGGACATGTTACAGACATCCCCCTCCCAATATCAACTCCATATATATATATATTATATTAAATATATACACACAAATATGTGCCTATATATATGCCATTATAAACATTTGTATATATATGCCTATACATATACCTATATGTATAAGTATATTTATATATGTCTACTATTGGGCCTCCAATGCATTTTTAGCTTTGCCGCCAATGTAAATATATATACATATATATATATATATATATATATATATATATATTTGCATGTGATGCATATAGATATCTCGAAACATCGATCGTTCCAAGAGCACAAGTATGATTATCGATGGCTCTGACAAGATTCGATATGATTATTTCTTATTTTGATCAGAAACAATGCAAATTAATCAATTCGGTTTTACGGGATATTTTAACGATGACCAACAAATATTTTAGAAAAATCTGTATTGTATGCACCCTTAATATTGCATGCTTCGTTAACATTGCAGCAAAGATATTTAAAGCCAAAGTAATTGCACCTGAAACATCTAGCTTTCTGGCTTAAGCAAAATAATACATTACTGCTCATTTCAGATGTTCTTAACTGGTGCCGTAAATTGCCGGGAGGACAAAGGATTTTACAAAAGTGTGTGTGTGTGGGGGGGGGGGGTGTCAGCACCTTGGCACAAGCCTAAAAGTGTTCCCGGGAAGGCTGGGTTAGGTTTTAAATAAATCTGGCATCCAGAAGACAGAATATTTGACGCTGCTTTTTTATATTCCGCATATATTATTCCATTTCCATGACTGTTTTGCTCGAAAAAGAAGGACGCGCTATACGTCCCCTCTTAATTCGACCCTGAAACTTTTGTATTTAAAAAAAAACTCCAATCCGATAACCGATATTAACATTGCCTGTCTCTCGATATTAAGGTTTGTTTATCCATATACACGGATCAAACATTGATGCTTCCATGTGCCGAATCAAATATTTGCTGAGTCATACCAACACGCATGTTTGTACATTCATGATCCACTGTATCGTGAACGTTTTTTACAAAATATCATAGTTTCACTTTTAAAACCAGTCTTCAGTTCGTTATTTTTATTAAGTAGTTCGTCAATTATATTAACGTTTATTCTTGAAAATGAAAAATCCTGACGCATTATTAGGGGCGGATCCAGGATATTGGAAAAAAGGGCGGGGGGGGGGGAGAGAGGGGTCAACCCAGGAGGACGAATGTAAAAACCTAAAAATTGTCCCCAGGTCCGAAAAAGGTTACGGCGACTGAAAGATAGGGGGTCCGGTCTCTCTGGAACCCCCCCCCCCCACCCACCCACCTCCCTCCACTTCTGATAATGCCAGAACATCGGAATCAGTGGACGAACCCTGATGTTGAAGGTTATTTGACCATACCTACATGCTAGAGAATGCATATACGCTTCATATCTTCATCTATTGAAAATTGCTACTGATAATGCATAGCACTTACACCAGGCAACCAATCGAAGTTTGGCATTACTTTATAACTATATCCCGAAATTCCAGGTAGAGTACAAAAAAAAGAATAACTCACCAGACAATAGTTGTCTCCTTCCTCTCACTAACACCGCGTGGAGTCCCCAAGTGCACGGACTACGTTATCAGAGGTTAACAGCTCGCGCTACTCCAACTACGCTGGCATGCCCTACTTTAAATAAGGAATGTATTTAACTTCACCTGGGTCAGTGTACTTTGTAATCAGTATCGGTGTTTACGCCGGGCTGCCCTCACTCCTTGCATGGTCACCAAAGAGCGTTCAATATTGACACTGCCGCCACGCACGATCAATCTTTGACACCACCTTGACCTCAGAAGCTATAATTGTCATTAATTCATTGGGAAGTGCATAAACTGCCTATTTTAGATAATCTAAAGACTTGTTTTTATATAAAACTAAAGGTATTTCACTGCCAAAAGGATCTGTCGAAATATTTTAGTTTAACACAAAGTTATAACAAAAAGTTATATCATAATTTAGGTTTAGTAAAATATGAAATTAAAAATTCATACAATCAGCTGATAGGGTAAAATGGGCCTCTTTATAGAATAATACATTGTTGTAAACTAAGGCTGTAACAATATACATATGCTCTACATATAGTATTGTCGTATCGATGAAACACAATGACTGATAACAAATATAGATATAGTAGATACAACCTAACTTAAATTAAACCGGAACGATTTATAAAGCTTAAGCTATACTTTATATATCTTACGTTGTTATGCTAGATAGTCTGAATATAATATATTTATACTAAACACATAGCTTTCAATCTGAAAATTACATACAATGAAAAATTAAACATATCGTAAAAACGTATTGGGTATATCGCTTTAAATGTAATGCAATATGTATTGTATTTGAATAATCTGACGATACCTAGCTCTGTTGTATATCTCGAAAAAATAGTAAAAATTCATTGCCTGGTTGATACTATATAATATACATGTAGCATAATGATGTTTGAAATTCTAATCCCAAAGAGTAAATATAAAAATATTTCGTGATCACTAGCGAGGGTTAAATTTATTTTTACAGAAAATTTATTTTTACAATCAAAAATATTGATTTTTATACATATTCGATATATTACGTGTTAATCTAATTGCCTATACATATTGGAAATTTAGCGCAAACATAGGCATAAATGAGCGATAATGGGAAATCGTATACCAAGTGTGCGACTTTGGAAATCATTTCAAGTTTAAAAAAAATATACCAGGTACATGTTTATCACCTATGAATATTGGTCAGTTTTTTTTCAAAATCATTCATATTGGAGATCTAGAGCAAACATGGACAGGAGAAAGAAACAAGTGACCCATGGGTTATGACGGTCAGCTGACCAGCATGCCATTTTTGCTTAACATTAACAACAGGAATTTCATTATCTGAAAGCCATATTGAGATTAACTTCAGATCTGGTCTTTACTTTTGATCTTCTGATGCCACAATCAATGAGGTTCTTCCGTTAGAGGCGAGTCACACTAGTGCAGACTGAATCCAGTTATGACTGGTCTATACACTTTGTACAAGAGAAGAATAAAGTCAAGGTCAACAGTTATCAAACTTCTCTGAGATATCATCATGTCCTAGTTACAGGTTTCAAGGAACATTTGCCCAGAACCTCCCTCGATGTTGCGTCAGAAGAGTTAAAGCCTAACGGATACAATGTGAGCTCACCTGACCCTCAGGGTGCTGAAAACTACTTTTCCTATATCTCGCAGAATATAGGTCAAGGTGACATGATTTCATGTTTCCAAAACATTTACCAAGGACCTTCCCGAATGTCACATTAGAAGATTTAAGGCCTAATAGATGCAATTTTTGCCTCGTTTGATTGTCTGGGTGAGCACAATCAGGTTTTCGGGAATAGTTCACAAAATATAGGTTTCTATGGCCTAATTTTTTGGTTTATAAGGAGATTTGCCAAAGATCTCTCTAGATGTACAGTTATAATTTTCTAGGACCAACGAATACAATTTGAGCGCATCTGACTTTCAGGGTGCTCAGATCATGTTCTATTTCTATAGCTCGCAGAATATAGGTCAAGGTGACCTAATTTCATGTTTCCGAGAACATTTACCCAGGACCCCCCAAAATGTCACATGAGAAGATTCTAGGCCAAATGAATTTAATTTGTGCCCCACTGGGTACTCAAAATCATGATTTCGGCTAGTAGCTCGCAGAATATATAGGTCGAGATAACCTAATAATGGGTTTCTTAGTATGTTTGCCTTGGACCTTTATGGATATAAGGTTAGAAGTATTTAGTTCTAACGGAAACAATTTGTGCCCGTCTGACTCTCTGGGTGCTCAAAATCATACTTTGGCCAGTCGTTCGCAGAAGATCGTCATCATGACTTAGTTCCAAACAAAAATTGCCAAGGCTCTCCCTGGATGTACAGTTAGAAGGTTCTAGGCCAAACGGATACAATTTGAGCCCCATCTGACTGTTTGGTTGCTCAAAATCATGTTTTCGCCCCGTAGCTCGCAGAATATAGGTCACCATGACCTAATTGCAGATTTCCAAGGAGATTTGCCTAGTTTCTAGGTCAAACTTGTACGATTAAGCCCCGTTAACGTCCACTCTGCTTCGTTTGGAGGTCTAAAAAGAGAATAAAATGCATAACATTTCGAAAAAAATACGGGTTGCGCCACGGGTCTCAGGGGCGGATCCAGGATTTAGTAAAAGGGGAGGTCCCAGGAGGACTAATTAGAACCCTTAAAATATTCCCAAGTAAAGAAAAGGGGGTTCCAGGCCGCGAAATTTGGTCCAACACTCTAAAAAATTTGTGGCGACTGAAAAGGGGGGGGGGGGCCGGGACCCCTTGGAGGTCCCCCCCCCCCCCCTTCTAGATCCGCTTCTGAGTCTTCAGGGACTGGTGAAACTGTCCAAGACCAATATGCGTGGAAATGAATGCATTTGCTATGTAGATACTGCAATTTTTGTTTTGATTTGTAAATCTTCCGAGGTGCACAGACAGGCCCCATTACACGGAGAATATAGGTCGCAGTGACCTAATTTCAGGTGTCCAAGGAGATTGTTTCACTGATCCCCCTGGATGTTCAGTTACAAAGTTTAAGGCCCTGTGGTGCCCTGTTAACAGACAGACGGACAAACGAGGGACAAAGAGTGATCGCTAGAGTGGACGGAAAATCATCTGAGCTAAATTATAGGAAAGAAAACAAAGGCAAAAAAAGGTATGGTTCTCAGGCACCGCCCGTGTCATTTTTAACCCCCGCATCAAACATTTTTTATTGATTTTTACCTTTCAAGAAGATAAAATAATACAATTTTGCTACGATTTCCTTTGTAATGTAGAACTTGTACCTGTTAAGCCATGAAATTATGTTATGTTCATGCTTTTCCCTGATCATATGATATTTTTATCGAAACATACTAAGGTAAAAAAAAATATCGCCCGCCCGCACTGATTTTCGACAAAAAAGTGCCTGAGAACCATACCTTTATTTTTTTGGGCCTAATATGATCAACGGTTTTGCTTTAGGTAGATCTATGACAGTCCATACCCCCCCCCCCCCCCCATTTATAATCGAATATTGATACAGAACTTGACTCAGCAAACCTATTAAGGTTTAATATCGGTAACGTATCGTTACAGGTGAACCGGTGTCTCGTTTCAGACCTAATAGAATGAAGGCCTCAATCGAAACATTGCCAAGGATGATAACACTTATAATCTTTTAAACAATTAAATATTTAATATATTATGAGAGTTTTAATATATTTAATTATGTTTGAAAATTATGAGAAGGCCACAAAGAATTGTCAACATGAGGCAGGCCAGCCCAGTCCCCCCCCCCCCCCCCCATGGATATACAGTCCAGTCCTGCATTTTGTCTTACCGAAGATTATATAGTCCGCACCTCTATGCCGCAAGCACCGCCGGTGAGCTAACCGTTAAAGACTGTGTAGAATGTTTATTTTTATATTTGAAAAAAAATATGACCTTATTTGTCGATATAACGAACCGTATTAGGAAGGTGGCGCATGAGGTGGAGAGGCATACACAAAACACATATAATCCAAACTAGCAATTACCCGTGCTGCGCACGGTTTGGGGCGAACACGACGATCCGAACGGTGGTATCGAAAATCGATCGAAAATCCGGAGATACGGAAAATAACACAAATCGCGTTACGCTATTAATATATAGATCTATTATATGTATGGTGTTGTGGATAAAAATCTTTCGGAACAGCGTTCGGAACATGTTACGGATCAGCGTACGGTCGCACACGGTCGCCCCATGCCAGTGCCTGACATGTGGTCAGGATCTTTGACAAATAGACACCTACATTTAAACCATGTGACATGAGAAACTGATAAACAATATCACATAGACATACAAAAGAAACCGTCCTTGAAATAGACCTTATACAAAAATAAAAAAATATACCAGATTTATTTGTAGAAATAGTATAACAATGATGGCCATGACTTATACGCAATAAGCATACATACTGAATGAAAGAATTAAAAGTCTTTAAAAACAAAGAGTATTACATAAACGTTATTGAAACGGAATGGCACATGCATGTCAAAGGAACAAATACCAATACAAACTTATTGAATTTACAATTTTACAGGCGTTTTACATTTGTAACGGCTGTTATGAGAAAAAAATGTCCATTTTAAAACATATGAAGTCAATTTTATGTGTTTACAACTTTTGTGGTGCCACTCCACACGTGTACACATCACACTGTACCATCCAAGACGCGAATTTGTTTAACATTTTCTTTACATCTGTTACAAAGTAGGCCAACATGTGTTGGTGAATATTTGTCAAGGACCTTATTATCATGCAAGGCTCGGAACTCTTGTGACCGGTGTGACTGTATAAAGCCAAAAAAAATAATAAACAAATAAAAGGTTAGTTCACAGGACCGCCCGCATCAATTTTAACCCCCCCCCCCCCTTCTTTTCAAGAAAAATTATAAATTTATAAATAACAATAGCATGACCCCATTCATTGAGGTCATGCTGAGAAATATTGATTCTTTGTATGCGAGTGATAAGGAAACGCACCTAAAGAGTCGTCTGGATATGACAGCCTGGATATCACATATCTGGATTCGTTTATCACCACATGACCCAGCGGATTTACGTACACTGGAGTCCAGTAGACGCGGATCTGCAGCCAGAAGTCCAGAGCACCTGTAAGTATAGGACTTCCTTATAGTATATAAATATGTACCGCTTGACCCATAGGGCACACGCGCTATAGCGGAGTACGGAGAGAGTTTACATCATGGATCGTTGACGTAAATTATTCAGATATGTTTGGACACATAATGTCTTGTGTAACATGAGGACACTAAAGAACTCCTACGTATCATCATTAATATAGACGTTTAGATTCCATTGGGACCGTTTTATAATACTACAGATTTCCGAACGTATGGGTACTTGCCGCAAGGTAAATGAGATATTATACAATATATGAGATTATCTTTGGTTATCTTCCGAAAATAAAAAGTAATGTCTCATTTTCTTGGCAGTATACATACTGTAGCTATGAATACTTCAGTTTCACTTGCGTAATCGGCCGGAGATAGGGAAGCAGCCCGGAACTCCTTCCCCATATACTGTAGCAATCACTTTCAAGATTGATTTCATTGTAACTTTTTGAATATTTTTCTTTGAATTGTTTCCATAATTTACTGCATCCTTTTGTACATTACACCCCGTCTAGGATTACCAAATGCATGTTTATACATATTTGTTAAATATATATATATATATATATATATATATATATATATATATATATATATATATATAACTCTGAAGAAAAACAACACTGTTATTTCTTCAGAGTTATACCGCTCTGGCCTAGTCTGTAGGCCATAGAGCACTTTATAACGGAGGGTAACACTACCTTCTATATATATATATATATATATATATATATATATATATATATATATATATATATATTTATATATATATGTATATATATATACACACATATATATGTGTGTGTGTATCTGATCTAAAATCACGTGTACGTTGATCCGCTAATATGAATCAGTTTACACTAAGGGTCGTTCTTTGTTCTTCTTTGATATGGAATGAGTGTATGCAAACGTGTGTGCTTTACTTTGTTACATAGTTGGTCAATGAAGATAGTGAAATTCAATGTGTACGTAGCAGCACTATTCATTCGGGTGCATATTACACCGATTTTCACGTGCACTTAAAATTGTTGGTTTAATTATATCGGCGTGCGACAAAATTGGCGTCCCGATATATTTGCAAAAGCAAATTCTTTTGGACAAAATCGGCGTTTGCGTCGTATAGAAAAGACTTTAATGGGTTATATCCGTTATCTTGATGTCACATTTCTGGTCATGAGATTACGCAAAATGGTGGACATAGAGCCAAGCTTTGCTCTACTTTCTTTGTTTAACCCAACCAAATCCACGATTGTTTAAAATCGGAATTAACCGAAGGCATTTGTGACAATTTTGTGTGGGGGGGGGGGGGGGGGGGTCGATATTATAAGCACTGAATGACCGCTCCCCAAACTGTCGTTTTCGCATATCTTATCGTTAATCAAACTGGTTTTTCTTACTTTGAGTGTTTTTTACCCAAAATATGCCTTGAACGCAAAAACGCAAAAAACGCTTGGTCACTGAGGGCAATGTCATGGTCGCAAGTTAGGTTAAAGGTCATTTGTTTCTTGCATTTTTGATATACTTTTATACGTTTAAATGTTCATGGAGCTCGTTGTATTTGCTTTTTTAAAAAAAAATTCTTTGCAGTTAGTGCTCACACTTCCGAACATACTTCCCCAATGGATTATGAATCTATTAATATATGTACGGGTTATTTGGTGTCTTCATGCTACACAAGAAGTATGCGCCAAACGTATTTGAACAGTTCAGTCCAACGATCCGTGAGGTAAACTTTCACCATACACCTCTGTAGCGCTTGCACCCTGCTAGCAAGTGGCCAAGGGCTCCACGTTCTTCTGTTTATAAACTCGCCGAACAGGAGTAAACAAATCCTGCATCCGGGGCTTTCATCTCGATATAAGGCACACATATCTGCACTCTTTCTTTAAGGTTAGAGGGACCTATTTCCGGGTTCGGTCAGGGTCGGCCCAATTTGTGGCGTCTAGAGTGAGCGGGCATTAAATATTGCAGGGCAGCAGAAAATTTCAGGGAAAAAAAATTTCAGGATGCATACAATATGTATGGCAAGTGGGTGATAGGAGAAATTAAATAAATAAAAAAAATGGCAGGATTTGCCTTTTTTTTTTTTTTTTTTTTTTGTTAATGCTGGAGGGGATTGAAAGTTGTATATGTGATTCCTGGAAATGTCTTGAGAGGTGGCGACATCTAATGGCCAGTTTTAGAAGCTGTAGCTTTCTGTCATATACGGCGAAAATGAGATACTGAACCCCTTGTTTTCCTGGAACAAAATAAAAGTGCAGGAGGTGAGCATGATTTTGATGTATCACATGATGCCAAACACTCGATAGAAAAAACTCTCCCAGAGCCCCAAACATGTGCATCTTATATGATAATATATAGGGCCTGGAAATAGGTCGCCTTGCAAGCACAGCTCACGTTCACAGCCCCGGTAGAGATTTTTCCCTGCGTCCCTCGTGTGTGCACGAGGCAGCTAGTGGTGCAGCTATAGTTCCGTTGTGCACCATCACTTCAGCATCAGGAGTGCAAAGCGCTAAAACGTGATCCGGTGAGAGTCTATCTCAGTATCAGCAAGGCTGTGAACACTGCGATCTGTGAGGCTGTTTATGAAAATAAGGGTCTATCTTCGAAATTGTGCTGTTATTAATTTGCATAGATTCCCCACCTAATTTGCATGGATTTCCTACCGGGCCTGTCCCACTATTCGTAACACAGACTCGCCGTTCCTCCCTGTAGTGGAGGATATAGTGTCCAGCGGTATAAATTGTAACTAATTTAATGCTGATGACAAGCGAGGGGGACAGGCGTATCTGGGACTGGAAATTTGACCTGGCAGCGTGCCCAAGGTAGGCTACTGCATGGTAACAGGGCTGTGCTGTTTTCATCCGGGTCCCCCTGGCTTTATTGTTTTGTCTCCCAGGCACTTGCCGGCAGATATAGTATTGTAAGTGGCTGTTGTCACCGTATGGGTAAGACCTCGTCTTCTGGCTCGTCACAAAGTCACGAAAGTACAAATTATTGTCAACCCTGCGGTGCTGTTATGTTGGAACACGAGTAAGTACCTCCTCCGGGGGGGGGGGGGGGGGGGAGGGGGGGGGGGGCGATCATCCCCGTTTGTTATCGTGCGTCGGTGTCTGTGTGGGCATTTTAGGAAAGGGTCAGTGAAAAATTGATAAGATTTTAATGTTTATACAGCACAGTGCGTATTCAAGAATGTCATCACAGAATATTCAAAAACTTGCAGATACTTATGCATGAATCAACCTGGGAATAAGGGCCGAATAATTAAGTGAAAGCAAACACGGGCTAAAGAACATCCCAGAATAGCAACACCTCGGCATACCGTTGCCGATCAGGCCTCGGACACTTATATGGCCCAATCATACACCACAAGTTATTGTATACAGTCTAGACCGCTTATTGTCATGTCGACAGTACATGCTTATTTTATGATAATAACCGGGATGTGATATGCGGGCCTCAACTTCGATGTCCTACTGAGTCATAGAATAAGCGTTATGTCTCACATGATATTAAATAAAAAATCAATAAAAAATTATGGCACAACGGCATATCAAATTACTTTTATGCGCACCTGACAATTTATTTCTTGTAATTTTTGTGATCGCAAACATTGCTCTTGTTCACGTAAGAAGAAACGCAATGGTCAGGATTAACATGGTTTCTTTAGACATTAATTTGCTTAATTCCGGTGAATGACCCGCATGCCTCACTACACTTGCCTGCTGCGCACAGGACGGAGACGAAATAGATACGCCTGACCGATTACAGGCTTTTTGCTTCATTGGTCTTTGTGTCGGCGTTTGATGTGATATTAACTGCGAACTGGTATTACTGCCAAGGGTTCAAAGCATGACAGTAAACGGGATTATGACAATATTCCATGATATTTAACGGTCAGATTTACCATTGTATATAGAAAATGGTTTTTGAGCTGCCTCCTAGCTATGTACATCCAAAGTTAGAGGTCAACGGATTCGGCCGAGGTGTTTCGAGTACCCCGCCCCCCCCCCCCCCCCCCCCCACCCCCACACACACACACCTACTTGGCGGAGGCTTTCCCTCCTTAGAATGCAGATTTATAGTTACACATTTATATGAATTGCTCTTTCTGAAATCAAAATAATATAAAATGTTTTTACAAGAATGTTGACTTAAACTGTCCATAAAGAAGCCCTAAGCTCTTTTCACACCTACCGATGACATTATATATTTTGCTGACTGTACCAGTCCCTAAAGTCCTACCCGTGCAGTAGATACTGGCTGGGCAGGCCAAGTGATTAATCATGATAGGTTTACATTTTGCGGCGTTAATATGACAAAGTAACCATGCACCAATCTGTCGGGACCATGTAGATCTTTAAATTATACTGCCTTGCCCATACATCCTGAATTGACAAATACTACAAACACAAGAAATTTGCATTTTAAGGAATGCAAGTATTTGCCATGTGTTTACACTGACTTATTCGGCCCATATTCCCGAGTTCACTCATGCATAAGTGACTGTATATTTGTAATATTCCTTGATGACGTTCATGAATCCGGGTCATATGCCGGATCCACACCAAAATCGAATCGTTCTATCATTCGTCCATTCCCGAAATGCTTTGAAGATTTCATGAATTTCCGTTCATGTTCATGAACAATCACACAAATACGTTTTCACACACGAACGAGGATGAGCGGAGGCCACAAAAAAAACTTAATGCCATAGATGGGTATTTCTACAAAAAAATGTCGCATTTCATGTCCCGAAACTATATTTGTTACTGAGAAATTAGCAAATGCTAAAAATGACATGAATAACCATTCAGATTGTTGCTAAAGATATAACCATTATTATTTGCTTGATTTTTCCTGACCGTTTTGTTTTAAATACAAAAATTTGGATATAAAAAGTATGTCTCCCAAAATATACTCGGCACCGTTACCTGACCTTTTGACCTTGCAGCGCGTGAACAGAAACGACTTTGCTGATGCAGGGAGCAGCGTTTATTAGAGTTCAGGAAATTTTGTACACATAATCCACAATTAAATTTAGTAACTGTCATATCAGTGTTCTCTGTTAATCATTAAAGGGTTAAAAAATCACCGTATGTTTATTTGGACTCGACACCGTTACACCTGCGAAAAATTAACCGTCACATATAACTCTTCGAAAATGGCTTCCTCTTGTTGTTCATATAGTGATAACTCGTGCTGCCCCCTTAGGGACGGTATGGAAGTAATTTTTGTCCTGCATTTGACGGTATAGATGAAAAAAAATCAGCACCGTTACCACTCGAAACCTGCATGAAAAATAACGGTGTCGAGAGCAAGGTAACGGTGTCGAGAACTTGGTATTAAATCCAAATTATTGAAATAGAATTTGAAACATATTTTGGGCTAAATATTTTAAACATTTGCGTTTCTTCTATTCAAACAGGCATTTGCTTGTTTTAATACATAATACTGGTATTCAAGTAGTCACTACGGTTATTTTTACTTCAGAAGCTCGACTCCGTTACCTGTGCTCAACACCGTTATCTATGCTCAACACCGTTACCTAGAGGATTTGAAACCATGTTTAAATTTTATTTTCCATGCATTCAAAAAAATTAACAAGGTATTTCGACTCAAATTCTGAAGGTAGATGTACCAGAGTACTTTGTCCGGTAAATCCCTGCAAATGCACCCCTCTGGAAGCAAAAATAGGAATAGAGACAATTTTTGTTTTCAAAAGTTAATTAAAAATAAGAAAATATGTTCTTTTTTAAATACTTTTTTTTTGTTAAATTCATAACTGAAATTTGTTTTGATTTTATCAAAGGCTATTAATTTTAATTTTATCTAAAATCACAAAAAATCTAGTCAAAACAATTTCTGAAATGTGCAAGTGAGATTTTACTGCGTGTAACGGTGTCGAGAAAAAGGTTCATATTTTCCCCTTACCTGGACTGTTTATAAAAAAAAGAAACTGAAAAGTGCACTACTTGCATTATTTTACAATTCTAACGATATTTTTCTACAAATTAAGTTTTGTTATATCAAAATCAAGATTAAAAAAAATCACCAAGAAAACCCTTGAAATGCGTTGTTTTCTGTAGAAATACCCAGATATTTTCATGTTTCCAGACAGTGAAAATGACTGAGTGCGATGTTAAAGTTTGCCGGCTCAAACCCCATCACGTGAAGACTGTACTGGAGATGACAGACCGGGAGGGCTGGAACGTCTCAGAACACGACATCGTCTTCTTCCAGAGATTCCAGCCTGAAGGCTTCCTTGCGGCAGAAATTGACGGGGAATGTGTCGGTAAAATACCTTGTATAAAGTTTATTAATCAACCAAATATGTTGGGGACCTGAGACATTATAAAAACCTCAAAATAATCACAGGGTAAAACCTGTCCATCTATAATAAAGGACTCTACATAAACTGGTAGGCCTATATTTTACGAAGGGGGTGAGAAGGGAAAAAATAATCATATAATTATTGCTCTTGCTATGAAATTTATGATTTCAGTCAGTGCAGTTACGACCAGCCGTCTAATTATAAGGGTGCCTTCCCATACATGCGGGTCCCGCACATGCAGCTGAAATCCAATAACTGCATGGATTATCATTGTCCCCTTTTCATACGTGCGGGCCGACCCGCGCGGTTGCCCGCATGCGGATGCTACATGTATATTTCAGTACCAGCCATTGTGGCCTTGTCTTGTAAAAGAAAAAGGAGCTGATAGAGCTTATAAGCTTATAAAAACAATATTAATTGAGATACGGCCCGGGGCAAGCTCTAGTTAGAGTGTGACAGGAAATAGATACCATTTTTAAAAGCCTGGCTGGTGAGATACGATATTCATTCGCTCTAATCAAGTTAGTATAAATGTTTTCACTGAATATTTTCTTAACACTTTACACTAAAATTTGAGAATATAAGATTATTAGTGCATGCGTTTATCCAAATTAATGGGTCATCCGCATGCGGTGACACGTGCGGATGAAAATCCGCATGTATGAAAAGGCATCCCAAACGTTGGGCGATATACCCTTCTGTTTGGATAAAACGGTATTCATTAAATAGCTCATCACATTGTTTCATGTTGCTTGTTTCTGTATATATATATATGGTCCAGGTAACCCTTTTCATAAGACACATGCTAGTACTGTAGGTGAATTCCATACGGCGACCTAAGCTTACGGAGGAGCAAGTCATACGCAGGACATCACTACATAATATATAAAGCAAAATTAAAAAGTTACCTATATAAATGTTAGATTCGCATTCAAATTAATGGAGAATATTTCTGTGGTCAATATTGAAGTATCGTGAAACCAATGGTAGCGCAACGGACCGTTACGTAAGTACACCATAACATGCACTACACATAGTATCGAGCACTTCAGGCATAAACTGATATAACTGCACAGTTTTTATTATAATAATATATATATATATATATATATATATATATATATATATTGTCAATTTTTTCATGTTATGTATACTTGTGTTGGCAGGCTGCGTGATTGCAGTTCTTCATGGTGACAAGTACGGCAGTGTTGGGGCATTTATTGTTAACAAAGAACGAAGAGGAAAGGGGATAGGTATGTATGTAACAATGATCTAGCGAAAATGATGCCGTTCGGGAAGAGACAGGGCTTCAACCCAATTAATTAATGAGATGGTCGGGGGACTAGAAATGCTTGACTTTACAACATTGCTACGAAGCTACATATGGTCCTATGTATAAACAATGTATACCGAGTTTGGTATTTATCCCATAAATGTTCTAGCTTGGGCATTAGCGTGCACATCCAATCAGAAGGCGGCCTTTGTTAGCATGTCCATCCATCTGGGAAAGTTTTCACGTAAAACACACAGGTGGCGCCACCTACCTAACTGCTTCTGTAAAATAAATTAATGCTTTTTTTTTTCAAGAGAGCTACAACATATTGGCCTCCATATTTGGAGAAAAATATTGTTTCTCAAGTTGATAGATGGAAGAAACCATAGTCGCTTGCTAAGTGTCAGTATATGCTGATGAAGATGGGGGGGGGGGGGGGGCTATTCCTTGTCCGGATTGTCTTGGGATACTATGGTAAGAAATATCTAGTTGAAAATTCATTATTGAAAACAACACCATACCTTGTGTAGAATTTTAATGAAACGATTAAATACAAACTGAGTTTGTCACATGTTGACCGAAGTGACATGGTCAAGGACGTCTTGTGAGAGACGTTGACTGGATTAGGTGGTGTTTAATATTTTAACTTATATCGTCATGTAAAAGTTGCCATTTTCGTCTTGAGATTTTATTAACAATCGTAAGATGTACAATTTATAAATTTAAATCAAATGTTTCATTGTATATCGTCAGAGTCTTCACAATGTTCTGTTACTGTCACTTACTGAACTTTAATATGAATATTCCATAATGATCTCAAAACGGATATTTTGATTCGCAAACATTCATACCAGGCTTTCCTGGTGGACGATCAGTTTGAAAGTTAGCCTTGCCTGGGCTTTAGTATTTACGTTTGCTACTAAATTGCGTAAAATCATACATGATTCCATGTCCGATAGACATAACTCCGTGCAAGCTCTTATCACTAAATTAATTTAAATATTCGGCAAGAGTCGTAATTTAGTTATATAATTTGCCGCAAGGTGGCAGTGTCTGTTCTAAGCGTTGCGACACAGCAATAGCAAAATAAAGTTCGATTGCTCTGTTAGTGAGAGGAATTAAGTCTTAAACATTTATTGCATCTACCCGGCCAGTCTACTTGAAAGTTAACCCGCAATTATGTGCATAGGGAAAAAGTTTCAGCAGTTGACATTGTGTATATGTTGTAAAAGGACTAAATACTTTGAAGTTACCTTTATTAGTTCCTTAATTTTCAGGTCGGGCTCTGCTTTCTGCAGCACTGGAAAGATTAGAAGTTTCCAAAGGCGTCAGGAATGTGTGGCTGTCATCAAGACCGTCCATGGTACCCACATACATCAAATATGGTTTCACCGTCACCAGCTGGGAAGTGGTGGATTACAGTGGCAAAATCTGTTTACCAAAGCCGCAAATCCCATCAGATTCCCAATTGAAACTTGTGCCAATACATGAAGTCAGTATCGAAGATTTGTCAGAGTATGATTTCACATTGTTGAGTATATATGACAGAAAGGACTACTGGAGTCTTAAACTACAGCGCCCGAACATGGTAGGATTTGCAGCATTGGAAGATGGGAGAATTGTTGGATTTTGTATGAAGCATACAAAAACAGACGGCCACTGTGTGGCGCCACTGTATGCTGATAGTTTAGACATTGCACAATTACTCTTGCAGTATACCTTGGCTGATGTGGTAGAGGGAGAGGTTGTGGCCTTTGAGACTCTTGGAGCAAACCCTCGCATGACGGCACTCGCCACGTGGTGTGGTCTAACAGAGGACGTTCGCCTACAACGACTGTACACAAAAGAGGTCATACCACTACCTGTTGAGAAAGTGTACGCTTTATCTGATTCAGATGTTAGTTTCATTTAATACAAGACTCTCTCAGATGGTAATGAGAAGGAACCTTTAGAATAATGATGTAAGACTTTACAGGGATGGATGTGCGGTTTTCATTCTTTATGAATTTTTTTTTAATTTTACCATTCTCAGACATATAAATATGTAAAATAAAAGCCTTAGATTGAAGGTGGTATCTCTAAATCTACTTAAAATTAAATCGTATGGCGATCATGAATTTTTTCTTGAGATATTTTAATTCAAAATACACCAACAATCGTGAGATTCCATGTATGTAAGCGATAATCTAGGACTTGTCCTTTTTTTTACTTATAATTTTGAACGGTTTGAAGGAGATTTTTTTCTTGAAATTGGAATTATGTGCATATATATATATATATATATATATATATATATATATATATATATATATATATATATATATATATAGGCTTACCAGTATTGTGCAGCAGTAAAAACACTTTAATTCATTGTCATCAAAGTAATCTGCACAGTCATTTAAGGGGTATTCACTCCCTGTAAGAACTGTGGTTCAGAAAGGTTCAGTTATAAAAAAATTATAACAATTTTGGATTTGGATATTTCTTCAAAACTTATGTGATTGTACAAGCTTTGTGTGTACAAGCTGAAATGTGGGACCAATGATCATGACCTCTGACCATGTGACCCCCAAAACCAATGGAGTTCTTCCCCTTCTAGCATGTGAGTAGTTCGTGAAAGATGGAAGGTTTGTGGTGAAAATTTTGGCTTGAATTATTAACCCAGGCGCGGAACCAGGGGGTAGAAATAATTGAACGAATATGTAGCATATAATCACTGCATTAAGAATTTAATTCTTTTTGTGATAGGCTTGATGGTGAGTAGATGGTTGAGATACTTTTCTTGGTCTTTTTAATGTGTGTAACAGTGTGTGTATTAGCTTTAGGGGCCTCGACTTCAAACTTTGGACATCCGAATTTAAGTGCTCCAAGAATTCCCCCAGAGGCATGTAGACTGGTACCCTGCTCTATTATGGCCCTCAGCCATGATTGGCCTAGAGCAGCGGTGCCATAATAGAGCGGGGGACCAATCTAAGAGGCACGCTGCAAAGAGGCGCCATCTAGTTGCGGTTGACGGAACCACAAACTGAAGCTGAGTCACAAACGTAAACAATGTCAGCTGATCGTCTTGGTTGACTACATGACTGATATTCCGGGCTTTTGATCGTCCATCAGCGTGAGTACACACACCCTTAGTCACAAAGCAAAAACTGAAAAAGGATTACAGTCCAGACTTGTGTAATCCCGAAGTTTAATATATCATATGTCCTAACTTTAGGCTAAACATAGCCTACTTAGTAAGCCTCTGTATTATAGAGACGGACACTCTGTCTAGGCTAAACATACCTAACTTCAGCCCTCAGGCTATACTCTGATAGTGACCATGTAGAGTTTAGTGGTCAGACATGGGGTCTATTACAGTTGTTCTATTACTATTACTATTACTATTACTTTCCATTTCTGATATTACTATTACCACATTTTATCTTCTATTACTATTACTATTACTATTACTGGGGTATCTATTACTATTACTATTACATAAACTGATGGGAGGATTCTAGACTTTGCGCAGCTTTGAGTGCTATAAACTAGCACTGCAATCACATTTTTATATTTTATATTAATATTAGAAGCACCTATATCATCCAGTTACCAACACAATTTTCTTATACTGTGTCTGTCATTAACAATAAGCCTAATGATACTGGAGATCTTAATTATTTCACCTTTTTTAATTTTGTTTATATATATATATATATATATATATATATATATATATATATATATATATATATATATATATATATATATATATATATATATATATATATATTTTGAAACCTCAATGATTATTTGGGCGTTTCAAGTCGAAATTATAAGATAATTGTATGAACTCTTGAATACATGTAATTTAAAAGCAACCCATTGTAAAGACCCTGGCATATGTAAAAGATTGATTTATAATTATATGCATACTTGTTCATTTTTTATTATTTACATATATATTTCACATAAATTTATTTTATAGTACATACTTCTGTTAAGATTTAATCTTCTTTCGCATAATTAATAAATAAAGTTTTCAGTGTAACTAAAAATGGTCTCCAAAGGAATTATTCATGATTATGTCATATTAATATTTAGTATCAAAGCTGACAATTTAGTCCTTTATGTATGTATCAGGAGAGGAATTTTGGTAGGGCTGTGTCCTGTTTCTACTGTTTACATTAAGTTTCTGGACAGATTCTAAACTGGAGACAAAAGTACCCCATCTTCTCAAGTGTATATATTTTCATTTGGATATGATGCCATGTTTTATTTTATCACATAGTACATCTTGAGAGTGAACAGAGAGGTGGTAAACTTTACAATAATGGTAGCATGCATGGCTTTTATTCTTCAGGCATGCCCTTCTTCATTGCAGCGAAACCAGCATAGGATAATTTAGGAATATGGAGAGTGATTTAAACTTATATCAATTTTACAAAACAAATAAGATATTATTTATATCACTTTCACAATTAATTTGGTATTCAACAATCTTATACTTTAAATTTTGTACATAACAGGATCTAATTATTTGATATCAAAATTTCAGATATTATATAATAAAATATTAACAGTTACTTATATTCTCATATTATATAATCAAATAAATTAATATCTTAAAAAAATTTTTCATTTAATTTTCAAAATATAAATTAACATAATTTTAGATACTGAATGAAGGTCTGCAAAATTAGTACTATGAAATAACAGACAAGTATTAAAAGAATTATTTTAAAAGAATATTTATATAAATTAAATAGATAATAAATGTGCCTGCAGTATGACTTTATCAAAGTGATTGTAGTACTGGTATGAGTTTATATAGCATTGTAGGCTTCCATACGTTATGGGTAGTGAAAACACCATAAGCTTATCATGAACATTTTGGGTCTGCACTGCAACTACATCTGGTTCCATATTCTATTTTTCTTAAATGTGTATTATTGCAATCTGTATGATTAAAATGCAAACTGGCTTGTGAAAATAAATCTAGGTAAATTTCAGAATATGCATATGGATTGATGGATGAGAGATAAGATGTACATGTCAATATAATAATACACAATCTATCTGTCTCATAACATCAAACATTCCTCTGTTTATCCATGGTTTACTAATCAAAGGTCAGATTGTGCCAGGTTACCTATTTGGCTGTGACCTGCTCTGTCCAGTACTCTTATGTAATTAGCACCAGTGGTCACCAACAGTGTTGCAGCTGGCCCATGCTTGCCTCAACAATAGGCACTTCCTGGGCAATTGCTGGACAAGAATTGAGTGTGTTCAGCATTATTTGCTGATATGCATCATGATCAAGGGGCTCACAGGAAGTAATAGAAAGTAATATGTATTACTCTATTACTTTGCCTTCTGTTTCTATTACTATCACTATTACAGCTAAAATTTTTGAGTCTATTACTATTACTATCCACTAATAGTGGTTAATAAGCAGTCCATCTGTAGACCCTACTGAGTACTGTCCTATATTAGATCGGTCTGCACAATGGATCTAGCATAGGACGATAGGGTCTAGAGATTCACTGAGTGGTTATTTGCCGTGGTGCAAGGCTGAGACCAATTGAGGGTCCGTCGATTTACCCAAAACACCGGTGTTTTGGGTAAATAGGACGAAACACCTATTAAGCCTCAATATTTAACAAATTTAACAACACACGTCATTAGAATATAACATTATTCACTTACAGACGTCGTTTCAAAGAAAAATTTTGGAAAATATAGTAAATTTTGAGTGTTTATTTTGACATCGTTTACGCCCGTCACAGGCGCCCGACATTTTCCATTACACCCGTTGATCGATAGGGCTGCCATTTCCTGGAGGATATGAAAACAACAGTGCTCCAGGTTGGTCAGGCGAAACATCTTGACTCCAGCCTTAAACATGCTGTCCACCTCGTTCCTGAACGGGCTACATGCTTATGATAATAGTGTTCATTATGTGATTGGAATATCATTATTAAATAATAATTAGGACATGGACCTAAGAATCAAGAAAGGAGAATGTACTTGTTTTTAGCGAGTCTTTATATATAGGCCCATGTGTTGCAACTTGGGGTCAAACCGTGAGAACATGTTGCAGACAGTTGTTGACATCGTCAGCCGCTTTGTCTGACAATTGGGCCAACCCACGTTAACATAACACGGGTCACCGGTGTCACCGGGCGTGTATGCCATGAAAATAAAAGCTTTTTCCATCAGGATGATATTAAAGGGACAGGGTCAACTTTCACTCTCAACAGATGATTTGTTTCTCCGTGTTCTGACTTGTGCCTAAAGCTGTACTCGTAGGTTACGCATTTATTGTTATAAACTATAACGTTCTGTCGTTATTAATTACATGGACTTTCGTTTTTCGTAATTGAACATAGGGCCCTAATAGAATGTAGGAATATACACAAATATTAAACCCCTTAACGTTCCCACGTGTGATTAAAAATCTGGCACGGAAAGATCTTTCAGGTAGGCCTACCCCGTAACAGCGAATGTGGAGCACTGTAAATACTGAAATAATTAAGATTCAAATGGGACGTTTAATACTATTGAGGACTATGAATATTTTATTTTTCACCTGAACAGATACTGTTTAATGGATATATAGATATATATATATATATATATATATATATATATATATATATATATATATATATATATATATATATATATATATATGCATTCAAAGTAATGCATTATTTTTTTAGTTATAACTTGAGCAGAACTCGTCAGTCACTGATAGTCCATGTAATGATGACTATCTATATACTCATAATTTGCTGGTCAAGCCTGTTGGTGGTTTCGATACAAGCGTCCTCATGGTCTATCCATCTGTGGTCATAATGTGATATAATACGTGGTTTTATTAATCCTCACGTACATGTTTATGAAAAAGAGTCCATTATCGGCATATACATCGGCAACTCAATTGATCTAAGAATCATACTGTGTGCTTCCCCGCAATCATTACGTAAGTGTTGTCCAAAGACGGGTGGCCCGCTGCATGGTGCCTTCTTCCAAGTTTAGTCAGCCATGACGAGCGCGTGCTGACTCACGTATCTGCCTAATTAGCTCCTCATTCCCTCATAATTTCTCAACGAGAAATAATTAATGGCAACAGTTAATGGATACCGGAAATGAGATGTAATTTAGTCAAAAGTTTGTCAAATATTTGAGGCAATATATGATTTTACATACATGAATTTTATACCACATACAAATTGAACATTTAGGTGTTCTTGAGGGATATCAGGAGAAATTCACATATACAATATAAGAAAAACAATGGAATCCCCCCAAAAATTATGCTTTATAAATCAGTACATATTAATTACCAGTTTCATTCATAATACATGTATAATAAAAACAAGTTCATGTGGCTTTATTGAAAATTCATCAGACATATTGGTTGAGGTAGATCTAGTGTTGTCGCGTCAATGAATACAGGTAACTTCTCAATGTATCATACAGTTATTCGATAACTGGGTGATTTTTTTTATCGTTGGGATCATGAAATCGTGGATTACTATAGTATCTTTATCCACGAAAATATATTTGAATATACAGTTATAATAAATCCCTGCCAATTTTCACACTGGTTGGCTTTGTAACAATGTATTAAATTATATTCAGGGGCCCTCAAAGTCACAACAGATGGATTATGAAAATATTCATAAATACATGAGCGGTCTTGACAAATTATTATACATAAAAATTGGAGAGCTTATGTTGGAATTGCTCTCTTAATAGCTCTTTATTTTTATCAGCTTTAAAATGCATATAGGCCTGTAAGAAAGACAGTATGATATATTATATTAACATTCATTGGTCTCTTTTGTTATTCAAAAGCGAATTAACAAAAAAAGAGTAGGAATTAAGAATTCATTTATTCATTCATCCGTCCACTCCTCCCTTTGTTTATTTAGTCGCCTGACCCATTGAAACAACAGTTATAATAATAGTAAAATTAATTATGATATAAGCTGGGTTCGTCAAACGTAACATTCCAAATTTAACAATATTATTAGAACCATCTTGCCTATATCTTATCAATGATGTTTCGCCTCAGGTCTCACCAACCAGAAATACTAGCCTATATACTTTATTGCTAATCATGCTTGTTTTTGTTGTGGCAATTTTATACGGTAATTTTATCTATTTGATATTTAAAATATACAACTATGATGCAAGCTTGTTTGCTTATCATGTTACAGTGAAAGACAATTCACATAAATGAATCAATCGATTACTTAATTCATTTGTCCATCTGGCCCACAGCAACAACAACAATAATAATAACCATTATATAATAATAATATTCCAAATCACATAATCAACAATATAAATTTATCATATTTTAGCATGTAGCCTGTTTAGGAACGAGGTGGACAGCATGTTTAAGGCGGGAGTCACGATGTTTCGCCTGACCAACCCGGAGCACTGTTGTTTTCATATCCTCCAGGAGATGGCAGCCCTATCGATCAACGGGTGTAATGGAAAATGTCGGGCTCCTGTGACGGTAGTAACCGATGTCAAACTAAACACTCAAAATTTACTTTATTATCCAACATTTTACTTTGAAACGACGTCTGTAAGTGAATAATGTTATATTCTAAGGACATGTGTTATTAAATTTGTTAAATATTGAGGCTTAATAAGGGTTCGTAGTGTTTCGTCCTATTTACCCAAAACACCAGTGTTTTGGGTAAATCGACAGACCGGGCTGAGAATAACACACCAGGGGATCTGGGCCATACTAATTAAATCTCATTTCAGTTATGAACCCATAACATATGCAAAATAAAATACTGTTGACTTCAGGATCATAAAATTTTATAGGCAGTACTAAAAATTTATTGATTATGCAGCTGTATGATTTATTTACAAAAGTAGAATTTCTTAACTGCATAAAAGAGGCATACATATCCAAGATGCTGGATATTGCTGCATGAAAAGCCTAAAAAAAAAACAGTGAGGACTTAAAACCTTGGCAAGTCAAAAAATTGCATTGTCAAATATTGTGTTTCTGACAGGGAATCTTATATAATAGATAGACACTTATTCAAATGACCAGGAAATTAAGCTAAATATTGTGTTTTAAAAAGAAAACCAGACTCCCTTCTAGAACTTTAATTGCAACCCAAGCGCTTGTAGCTACAAATTCATAAGCGCTGTTGCTGAAGGCGAACACATAATGAATCACGAACCATTCGCACAGTGTGTCTCGTAGTCCATAAGAATGAACCCCTCAATTGCTTTTTCCAGTGACTGACCTAATGTGGAGTGGATTGCTCCTGCAGTTAACTGTGATTATAACACTCCATACACAACTGTGAGATTTAACATATATCCATTGATTAATGTTCAGTACATCTAAATGTATTGTGTATTTGACCACTAGAAAACATTACTATTCTGTTCTCAGTCCTTTTTTACACCAAGGAAGTGAAAATATGAACATAATAATACACAGGCCTAAAGCCTTATACAGGACTGCTACCAAATGCAAGATGTCTACCGGGGCTGATAATACTTCAGTTCTCTCTGAACAAATAATATCAGTTGTTGATGTTAAAGGTGCTTCATGCTTTCCAGAATGGTTATTTTTTATTACAAGCCTTTCGACAAACAACATGATGTGAACATTGGTTTTTGTTAATACCATAGGAAATTTTTTTTCAATTTCCTTTCTAAGAGTAACAGATCGTGCCGTGCTATAACCCCAGTTAGCCCTTTGGTGGGACAGTGACGCAACATAAACCTGAAACCTATTGCGTCGCCGTCAGCGGCTATGTGTCTCCATATTATCAACATTACATGCCATTTCTAGTCTTTTCTGCACAGTTACATAACAGAAATGATGGTTTCATTTGGTGAATTTTGTATAACTTACAAATGTGAGTATTCAGTATATGTATTTATATCTGCTCAAATCTGTATTTTTCTTAAAATAAGATGTTTGGTGCCTGTCCCAGTGAGCTGGGCATTGTTTTCCATTGGTTACATGGGGAAACCACCCTTTACTGTGTACACTGGTTGTACACTAAACTGAAAATATCTGTAAAGTGGAGGGATGAGTAATTATAATAATAACGACATATGTTTATAACCACTATATCAACAATACTGATAGTTTTGGAAGGGTGGTTAAAGTCCTATATCTGAGCTGGTTATATGGACACTGAGTAGCCGATCGAGTCATAAAAAGTTATGACAAAATCTAGAGAAATGACTGAAAACTGACACAAGAATTATACCTGATATGAATAGGTTGTAAGAATCCTTTTCATTTTTTTTTCAGAAAAAAATAAAAATTAAATTCCATGCTTGTAAATTTTTGAAAATAGAAATATGATAATTCATGCTTTTTCAGTTCAGTAATTTTTGTGTCATTTGAAAAGTAGTGTTTATTGTGGATCTAGAGGGGGGGAGGGGTCATGGACCCCCTCCTTTCGGGACCAGAGGACCTTTTTTAGGTCTTTTAGTCTTCCTAGGTTAGACCCTTTTCAAAATCCTGGATCTGCCCCTGCTATGTAACTGGGGACTTGGTTTCTGTAAACAAAATAAAAATTGAGTGTGGACAATTGAAAACTTCCTGGGTATTTAAAACATGCAGTATGTAATATGTACAGTCTAGTCATGTGATGTTGTAATGAGTCATATGCATGTGACACCTGATAAACATTATATGTATTAATGACAGGTAGGTGTTACTGCATTGTAGGTTATAGTATATTACCATATTTTGGCTAATAGTACATGTAAGATAAGATAAGATAAGATAGCATTTATTAGCCTTAAGTTCGAGGAATTTGTTGTTGACTTGCAATTCATAACATTAGAATAAATAAATACATAAAAATAATACATAAAAATACATAAAATAACACATAACATATTGACTATGCACTTAAAAATAAGCATGTAAAAAAGATAAAACTGATAATTATGCAGGTAAATGACATAATTCAAAACATTAAATATTTAGGTTATTACAAGTTAAAAAGTTTAATATAAATGGCACAAGAGATTTTTTTAAAACGAGTTGTTCTGAAGAATGTTGCATCTAAGCATTTACTTGAAGGTAAAAACTGAACTTTGAATGTAGGGGATGTGTTATGTCGTTCATGACCTTTGATATGAAGGCTATTGATTTGGTTTCACAGATTTCCTGGTGTGTGGCAAGAGAAGTACTTGTTAATCCTACAACTTCTCTTCCTGGTATTATTTAACTATTTCTTTAACTTATCAGATATATTTGTAAATCAGCACTCCAGTGCATAAGTAAGGACACTGGAAATTACTGAATTATAAAACATGGTAATAATTATGGTTTTGTCAGTATTTAGCATTCTTAGATATTTTAGGTAATGTAATCTTTTGTTTGCTTTCTCGGATTGATTCAACACGTGTTCTTTCCAATTTAGATTTCTGTCAATAATACATTCTAAGTATTTATAATTTTCTACACTATCTACATCTTCATATTTGATAGCAACTCGGGTAATTGCAGAGTTTAATCTCCTGAAATCAAAGACAACTTCTTTAGTCTTCTTTACATTTAATTGAAGGTAGTGTTCCTCACACCAACCACTCACATATTGAATGGTTTTCCTGTAGAGCGATTCATCGTTCTTGTGTATCAGGCATAGAATGACAGTGTCGTCTGCATATTTGATAATTTTACAATCTGAAAGGCTCACAGACAAATTATTTGTATATAGGATAAAATGTACAACTGACAGAACACAGCTTTGTTGAGCCCCAGTATTTATGATTATATCTGAAGAAGTTTCTTTGCTTGTTCAAACATGTTGTCTTCTTTCTGAGAGAAAATCTAGAATCCATAGACAGTAGGAAGGAGGAATGTTATACCCACAGAGCTGATTGATCATGATGTGTAGCTGTATTGTATATCAAGACTATCATAGGTATCATATATAACTGTAATCCAAGCACCATTATAGCCTGGCTGATTGTACATTGACTGAAATGTAGGAGTTGATATCTATCAGTCAGCCATTTCATCATTTTTTTTTTTTTTTTTTTTTTTGACATCTGTGCTGCCTAGAGCAGCGGTGCCATAATAGAGCGGGGTACCAGTCTCAGAGGCACGCTGCAAAGAGGTGCCATCTAGTTGCGGTTGACGGAACCACAAACTGAAGCTGAGTCACAAACGTAAACAATGTCAGCTGATCGTATTGGTTGAATACATGACTGATATTCCGGGCTTTTGATCGTCCATCAGCATGAGTATTTGATCGTCCATCAGCGTGAGTACACACACCCTTAGTCACAAAGCAAAAACTGAAAAAGGATTACGGTCCTCTGACTTGTGTAATCCCGAAGTTTAATATAGGATAAAATGTACAGCTGACAGAACAGAGCTTTGTTGAGCCCCAGTATTTATGATTATATCTGAAGAAGTTTCTTTGCTTGTTCTAACATGTTGTCTTCTTTCTGAGAGAAAATCTAGAATCCATAGACAGTAGGAAGGAGGAATGTTATACCCACAGAGCTGATTGATCATGATGTGTAGCTGTATTGTATATCAAGACTATCATAGGTATTATATATAACTGTAATCCAAGCACCATTATAGCCTGGCTGATTGTACATTGACTGAAATGTAGGAGTTGATATCTATCAGTCAGCCATTTCACCATTTTTTTTTTTTTTTTTTTTTTTTTGACATCTGTGCTGCCTAGAGCAGCGGTGCCATAATAGAGCGGGGTACCAGTCTAAGAGGCACGCTGCAAAGAGGTGCCATCTAGTTGCGTTGACGGAACCACTAACTGAAGCTGAGTCACAAACGTAAACAATGTCAGCTGATCGGATTGGTTGAATACATGACTGATATTCCGGGCTTTTGATCGTCCATCAGCATGAGTATTTGATCGTCCATCAGCGTGAGTACACACACCCTTAGTCACAAAGCAAAAACTGAAAAAGGATTACGGTCCTCTGACTTGTGTAATCCCGAAGTTTAATATAGGATAAAATGTACAGCTGACAGAACAGAGCTTTGTTGAGCCCCAGTATTTATGATTATATCTGAAGAAGTTTCTTTGCTTGTTCTAACATGTTGTCTTCTTTCTGAGAGAAAATCTAGAATCCATAGACAGTAGGAAGAGGAATGTTATACCCACAGAGCTGATTGATCATGATGTGCGGCTGTATTGTATATCAAGACTATCATAGGTATTATATATAACTGTAATCCAAGCACCATAATAGCCTGGCTGATTGTACATTGACTGAAATGTAGGAGTTGATATCTATCAGTCAGCCATTTTGCCATTTTTTTTTTTACATTTGTTATCAAGGCACATTTTAATACCACTGCAGTTACAAACTTGAAAGTGTGCAATACAGGTAACTGTAAGAAATGTCTCATACAATACATAAAATTATGTCATTTTGACCTCTTTTAATTCTTAAGGTTACTTGCAAAAATTCAGACATATCAGCTCAGCTGAAAGTAATCTGAGTCATAGCAATCACAGTCATTGTCTGTCTGACTCTGTCACCTTGGAGTCTGGCTGAAGTTAAATGTCCAACTAATCCTGCATTAAGAGCTGGGGCACAAATCATAATTGTTGGTCCCAGAAGCTTCCAACTTAAGATCCAGGGAGATCCTCAGGAAATCTCCTTGGAAACCTGAAATTAGGTCACAGTGACCTATATTCTGTGAGCTTCGAAAAAAGGACATGCTTTTAGCAAAATGAAAGTCAGATTCTTTAACTGTTTGAAATATTGCCTTCTTCAAGGCGAGTACAATTGCAGAAAAATGAGATTTTTGTAAACATCATAATTAAAATATCAGTATGCATAATTTGATGAAATATGCATGAGCCAAATATGTATAAATAAAGGCACAATTTAGGATTGTGGATTTTGATTCAAGTTACATTTTCAGATATTTAATGTTTTGCAAATTTATAAAATATGAATTTTAAGGTAAAAAATGAATGCCTCTGTATATGTAATGTACGATGGCTGATTTAGGACACAGAAAAAAATATTTATCTCGAGATCTCAAGATGTTATCTCGAGGTCTCGACACAAAATTTTGCACACAAAAAAAATTAAGGAAGCAAAAATCAATTTATATCTCACAAAAAATAAATTTTAAGAAGCAAAAAAATATATGTATCTTGCAAAAAAAAAAGCAGAGTTAGCTGGTATCACAAAAATTCTATAAATAAGGCAGGTCAATAGTACCTTTAGATCAAAGCAGAGCATTTTGCCAAAGGAAAATCATGATGAAATCTCAAGATCTAGAGATATATATATATATATATTATTTTTGCTTCCTTAAATTTTTTTTTGCAAGATATATATATATATATTTTTTTTTGCCTCCTTCATTTTTTTTTTGCAAGACATATTTTTTTGCTTCCTAAATTTTTTTTGCTAGATATATATTTTTAGCTCAGCTGACTATAAGTCATCTGAGCTATAGTCGTGGTCCATTGTCCGTTGCTGTCCGTCCGTCCGTCTGTCTGTCCGTCCGTCTTGATGTCCGTCCGTAAGACTTGCACGTTTCGACACCATTCGACCTACGAATCTGAAATTCAGCATACAGTTAGATGTCCCCAAAATCTCCTACCATGCCAAAACTTGGGTCAATATGACTTCGTTCCTTTGAGATATTAAGGAAAAACCTCAATTTTTTATTAGAAATCTATTTTCACACTTCAGGACAGCCTAATATCAAAACCACTCATCTGGTTTTCTTCATTTTTACCATAAATATTCCTCTATATGGTTCCTATGTACATGCCAGAAATTAAGTCAGTATTATTTAATTTAAAAAAGTTATGAGCCCAAATATAATGGACTTTGTAAAATAATGAGGAAAGATATTTTGTCACTTAAGACCAAACAGGGTTGGCATTCTTCCGGGAAGATAGGTATTTCTTCCCTTCCCAGGGAAGTTTGGGAAGTTTTATGGAAGAAAAGGAAGTTAGGGAAGTTTCTTGGAAGTAAAGGAAGTTAAGGAAAAACTGTTGATATTTTCCACAAACTTTAATTAAACATCTATATACATATTTAACAGGGAATCACTGAATAATGTATTACAATTATTCTTTATTAGTACATTGTTATTTATACATTGAATTAGACTGAAATTTAATCGAATTAATTAAATAAATAAGTTGACAACTTGAGAACAGTAAAACTGACTGGGTTCATGGCCAAAAAATATACTCCCAAAATGTCTACAGCATGTTCTTTGTTTAGTGGTTGTGTATCAAAATCTCTACTCACTGATATGGGTTATGTCTCAATGTCTGCTGGATGTGATCTTCCAGTGATAGGGTGATAATCAGTTGGGTATATATGATAAACATATAATTGTCAATTATCCAGTAAGTACCAATAATTCATTAATGAAGCTACTCACAACCTTAAAAATTGATAATCATTCATAGCTGAATGGAATCCTGCATGTTCACAATGCTAAATAATAGAACAAATCTTTCCTAAAGAAGGCTGAAGTGTAAATAATCTTTGATTCTTAAACATGATCTTTAAGAATAAAAATAATAAGTAATAAATTAGTAATAAAACCACTTAGACATTTTGGGATTCCACTCATTTTCTATAGTAGATGCTTTGGGAGAATGAAGTGTAGATATTTTGGGAACAGACATTTGGGGAGGCCCCAATGTTTTGTATTGACAGGTTAGATCTGCTCATTGCTGGACAATTAAAGAAGCAATCTGATCAATGGTCAGTAAATTCTCAAACAGTGTATGCTTCTGCTTAACCAAATTTAAATGTTTAATTTTATTTAAAGTATAATTACTCTGCTAGCCCTACTGTACAAAACACTCCTGGAGTGTATATACTCTAGTTTAGATGACCTATTATACTAAACTGAAGACTATACAAACTTCATTCCATCCAAGGCTAAAGATAACTCCACTGAGCCCCACAGTCACATCCCAGTCACTTTCTCAGACACCAAAAGGGTTGTTTGCATATCCGTTTAATTTTAAAGTTTGTAAAAACAATCCCCCTGATTTGAACTGTTATGAAAGGCCAAAATATCAGTTAAACAAATGATGTGTATGTTGACTCTATTTCTACCCTGGGAAGAAATGATGGGAAGAAAGTATTTCTTCCCTTTAGGGAAGAAAGCATTTCTTCCCTTCCCTTCCTTTCCCTCTGGGAAGGTTGTGCCAACCCTGAGACCAAAGTGTTAAAGGTAGGAATTTTTTTTTCAGTAATACTACTTTAAATAATCAAAATTGAATTGTATACCAAAAATTAGATCAAAATCTGTAATATTTTTTTAAATATTGGCAAAAATATAAAATTGGTACCTTAAATTTTGCCCAAGTTTGACCATGGCACGTTTTTTTCCTGTAACTGCTGTGGATTTAATTTTCAAAGCATGTTTTTGTTACCATTTCAACTGTTAAAACCAAAAATTTGAAACCAGTTGATCAAAAATTGTAGATTTTATTCAAGTTTTAAAGCACCATGTCATATATTGTTTACACCAAGCTAGTGTTATGCAGTTTACTAGAGCTTAGCTCCCCAGCTTCAGCTCTAAGTTCCTTAAATTTTGCATACAGTTAGATGTCCCCCAAATCCTCTACCATACTAAAAGTTTGGTCACTAGGACTACATTCCTTCGAGATATTAGGAAAAAACTTCATTTTTCCATTAAAACCCCATTGTTACACTTTAAGATTGCCTAATATCAAAACCACTGATCTGACTTTGATAATATATAATATACATATTTTTCTATACATTAGCTATGCATATGCCAGAAATGATGTCAGTATCGTGTAATTGTTTTAAGTTCTAGGCCCAACCATAATGCACTTTGTAAAAAATCAAGAAATATATTTACTCTCTTAACATGAAAATTGCTGAAGGTAGACATTTTTTGCCAGGGATATAACATTATTTAATCAAGATTCAATTGTATTCCCAAAATTAGTTCTGAATTTTTCAAATTTTATAAGTTATTAGCATAAATATAAAATCAGTACCTTAAATTTTGCGCAACTTTGGCCATGGCATGTTTTTTCCCTGTAAGCACTGTTGATTTAATTTTCATATCTTGCACTGGTAAGGATTTAAGCTTCTAAATTCTGAAGTTATAAAAGGAATTGGTCAAAAACTAGCTTTTATGAAAGTTTTTATGAGACCATATCACACCTTGGCTGTACTGAAGCCCCTCTTTTATGTCCCCACATTGACCTTTCAGGCCAATTATGCATGCTTGAAGCCAGGCACTCTGCAGCCAGCCAGCTCTTGGGTGGCTTCAACTGGATCTAACTGTCCAACCCCCTCCACTAGTATTTGTTTAGGCCATAAACATAACAATAATTTTTTTTTTAATATTTGGTTTATGATAAGAACTTAAAAAAATAAATGGAAAAGGAATTTATAGTTAATGAGTTACAGGGGATTACCTTGCAATTACTGATCATTTATGGATCTTCCATGGATGACCAAAATTGTATTTCAAATAACACCATGCAGTCACCATTGGGTATTTTTCATTTCAACCATAAAAATGAAAACAAATAATTAAAATAAATTGTTGTTTACTATTAGGGATTATATGAAGCAAGATAATGATAGACAAGGATGCAGTTGATTATATTAAATTAATCTAAATTTCCAGGTCTTTTCCAGGTCTTTAACTTGTTGGTTTATATTTATTACAAAATTATAATAATAAATAAATATGTCAAAAATTTAAAATATTACTCAGACAAGTGTTCATTAAAGATTTTAATTTGTTTGACTTATAACTCATGGTTGTATCAGTTGTTACATGAGACTGGCTAAATAATCAAAATTTATATTGCTGGTCCTTTATTTCAATTCATAAAATTAAACATTCCCAACTCCAGTTTGCTCCTGGTATGATATATTGGGTGTTTTGATCCTTGGATTAATTTTAACACATGTATTAGTTTTATAGCTGAGAATACTTTTCTTTTTTTCCTGATACCATTTCAAAAAATATAAATATTCAAATTTTTTCTGTTAGTGCTGTGGATATAATTTTCACAGCATGTACACATTAACATTTCATGTTAAAATCTGAAATTTGAAACCAATTGATCAAAAACTGTAGATTTTATTCAAGTTTCCAGGTACCATGTCTTCATTGTTTGCATCAGATCAGTACAGTATAAATGCAGTGTACTGGGCAGTTACATAACACCTTCAGGTCTGACCTACTGCCACTGTGAGTGTCTGGGTCAGGCTGGGTCAGGCAGTAATTACCAGAGAGCCTCTCTTTCTCTCTCTCTCTTGCAGTCTAGGTCTCTCTTTCTCTCTCTTTCTCTCCTCTGCTTTTTCTCTTTCTTTCTCCATCTTTCTTTCTCTCTTTCTCTCTCTCTCTCTCTCTCTCTCTCTCTCTCTCTCTCCCTAATTGCCTCCCTTGCTCCCTCCATCCCATTCTGTTGACAGGTACTATAAACTAAATACATTAGCTATAAATGTTGATGCAATTTAGAAATGTGAATCAACTGAAATATTCACAATCACATGTATGTTATACTGTAAATTTATAGTAACATCTGGAAACTTGGATTAAAATTATGTAATGAAAAAAAGACTAAATGCAAATATTGTTAATTTTTTCTTGGCTCAGTAGAATGGGGAAAAAAATTATTTGCTTTGTTTCTCCATCTTTCTGTCTGTTTAAAATATTTAATGTTCATGAATAAACTTTTTTTTTATAAGCACTGTTGAATTAAATTTCATATCCTGTATGTATATGCAAGGGTGTTGTAACTCTCACCATCCCTTTCTTCATCCCACTGAGGCTTTGCTCCTTGGCACTGTGAACAATAGTTCTATGGCTATAGCATAAAATTTAATAATTAAAGAAAATATCTACAGAGAGACAGAGGCATTGTAACTCTGATCATAACACAACACCCCTCCCCCCCCCCCCCCCCCCCACCCCCTATCAAGTCATTGCACCTGTGGAATGAGGACGTTATGGCAACTGTATACATATCATAAAATTGATAAAAAAGGTTTACCAAATAAATTGGATCTCATCAGACAAATGTGTAAACTGTTGAACTGTCAACAGCTTATCAAAAAGGTAACCAATGGAAAGGCATGATCAGGTCTCAAATATTATTTGCAACATTTTCTTCAATCATATAAACCAACCATGGCCCAGATTACCTCTTCCTCTCAAACATTATCTACATTTCATCATATTTTTAAGATTTTAACCTTCCAGGTGGTTCAGTACTGTTGACCATTTGTCCATAGGTACCTATGTACATGCCAGAAATTATGTCAATATTGTGTAATATGTAGACTTGAGGGGCATCAAAATAATGCACCTTGTCAAGACAGATCTTGTCAAGATATTATGTCATACAGTCAAAAATTCATAAATCCCCTCATCAGTATAGTTAATCATAACCTTTTATCTGTCAAATTGAACTCTTGCAGTTTTCCATACACTATAGATCCTTCAACAAATAGCCTTATCATCATTATACCACTGCTTAGCATACTGTCATTGCATTCATATTTGCTCAAATAAATTGCTTTTTTCGACCCCTCCCAAATAAATAAAAATAAACCACTATATTTTACTCCATATTAATCAATCAGTCAGGTTATTTCATATATCATTTACTCACATATTACATTATATTCCTTTATAAAACCCAACATGACCATGATATTCTAAGCTTTATCTACTCAATATAGTATCACAATGGTGATACATTTATAGTCCAATCAGGATCAGCTGAGCGCCGTGACCCATGGGTCCCTTGTTTGTTTTGCTTCTTAGAATTTTTAGCTCAGCTGACTATATGTCATCTGAGCTATAGTCGTGGTCCGTTGTCTGTCTGTCCTTCTAGCCTCCTGTCCATAGATGTGGCACAGTCTGTCATTTTGAAACCGTAAGACCCAGGAATCCAAAATTCGGCATAATGTTGTTCCCAAGACCTCCTACCAAGCCGAAAACTGGGTCTTTGTGACATAGTTCCTTTGAGAAATTAAGGAAAAACCTCAATTTTTAATTAAAAACCTATTTTTACACTTAAGGACTGCCTCATATCAAAACCACTCATCTGTTTTTCCTCATATTTACCATGAATATTCCTCTATATAGTTCCTATGTACATGTTAGAAATTAGTTCTGTATTTTATAATTTAAAAAAGTTATGGGCCCAAACATATTGCACTTTGTAAAAAATCAGGAAAAATATTAGGTCACATAAAAAAATGTTAAAGCTAGGGACTTTTTTCAGTAATATAACATAAATTAATCAAAATTTAAATGTATACCCAAAATTAGATCAAAATCTTTTAAATTTTTTTAAATATTAGCAAAAATATAAAATTGGTACCTTAAATTTTGCCCAAATTTGACCATGGCACCTTTTTTTCTCGTAAGTATATTTAATTTATTTTTCACAGCCGGAATACATGTGGATTTAATCTATTGAATTCTGAAATTTGAAAATAAAAGCTTAATAATTATTCTAATTATTGAAGTTTTTCAGATGCTCTAATGTATTTGCATTTTGTATATCCAAGACCCCACTCTTACTCACTTCAGCCTTGCCTAGGTAATCTTATTAGTGATGCAGCACTGGCAGAACACCCCTGCTGTAATAAACATCCACTTATTCTTATGGGCCCACCCTAACACCCCCCACCCCCACCATCACCAGTTTTATTGCAATACATGGTTTGTTATTGTCAACTGTAATTTCAATGTGCACAACTTGTCTTGAAATATTAATTCAAGAAGTAATCCAAGAGATGCCACATTGTTCTGATGTAGCATTTTTAAGAAATTATTTCCTTTTAAATAATTAAACAAAATATAATTTAACCCATCAGTTGCCATAATTTGATAATATATGAAACAAATCATGGATAAATAAAGGTGCACTTTAAAACTGTGAATTCTGGAGTGTTATTTTCATATATTTATTGCTTTGCAAATTTAAAAAATATATTTAAAAAAAAAAAGAAATATATCTGTGTGCATAATGTGATGTTACCTGACTAAATTAAGTATAAATGTTGATGCAATTCAGATTTGTGACTCAATTTAAATATTCAGATATATATGATACACTGTGAATATATAGTAAAATTTATAAACTTAAAAAAATGACTTAACAAAAGAAAAAATAGGATCTAATGCAAATATTTGTTCATTATTTTTCTGTTACAGTAGAATGAAAATGAAGTTATTTGCTTTGTTTTCCATCTCTCTGCCTGTTTTTAAATATTTAAAAATAATTTCATTTAAATTAAATTTTATCCTTTATGTATATGCAGAGGTGCTGTAACTCCCACCAGTCCCTGTAAGCACCATTGAATTTAATTCCATATTCTGTATTTATATCCAAAGGTGTTGTAACTCTCCCCCCCCCCCCCCCCTCCAAGTCATTGAGCCCTAGTTCCTGAGCACTGAGGAAAGTATTTTTATTGCAGCTTCAAAAAATCTATGGTGATGCAGTTATAACTGTCACAATCAGCTAAGCACCATCACCCATTGTTTTTTTTTGCAAGATATATTTTTTTTTGCTTCCTAATTTTTTTTGCAAGATATATGTTTTTTTTTGGTTCTTAAAATTTTTTTTTTGAGAGATATATATATTTTTTTTGCTTCCTAAAAATTTGTTTGCAAATTTTTATGTCAAGATCTCAAGATGTTATCAAGTTTAAAACCAAGGTTGATTATGAAAATGGATGACCTTGATCCTCAAGTCCATGTTTCACTTATGGAAATATGGGATTTAGCTCATGTTTGCTCAGCAAAAATATATTTTGTTTAATTATATAAGTAAGAAGACTCATTGCTTTGACTAGACATTTAAACATGCATGCATCAGTCATAAGCTGATCCCTGTTTCATTGTGACATCTGACAGACAGATTCATTTTTCAGCAAAGATGTGTCAAGCATATTGACAAATACTCATTTACTCATCGGTTTATTTGTTTTGCTTATAGATATAGAATGGGACTTACCAGTGCTGAAGCTGCTGTCTGCTTCATACTCAGCCTTGCCAGTGTCTCACAGTCATTTAACCTCAGGCCTATCATAGGTATGTAGCCTATAGGTTTAGTGTTCTAATTTTTTATAGATCTTAGAGAAATCCTGACACTCTCTACACTTACACTGCAGGTAATATATCTTGCCCAGCTTTTAATGTATTTTCACAACATTTGGGTGCTGAGATGGTTTGGTAAACGAAAAATGAGTATTTAGAACTAACAATAAATACATAATATGTTGTCGGTGCTAACCTCGAAGGTTCCTTAGGGGCATATCCCTCCCAGGCTGTCAATCAGTCCTAATTTTTATACTTTTCCTCCTTTTCCCTACTAAATCCTTCATTTTTTTTATTCCAACAATAAAGTGCAATGTCCAAAAGCTGCCAATTACTGTGAAATTTTCCTTTGTGTTTCTTAATAAATTATGAAGGCTGATTTCTTAGCACCACAGAACTGTGGGTAACATGTAAGTTGGCACCATGTAAAAGTTGATTAAATATGTTCTCAGTAATATAACTTTTATGATTCCACATTCTTCTATCGATAAGTGTGGATCATCTCGTAACATGTGTGATTTCAGTCCCTTTTTTGCTCCTACATTTGATATATATATATCCCATCTTCATACCACCAGGTCTATGCTGTGACATGACCAGGTATTCGCAGACCTTGATTCACTTTTCTGTATGTGAGAGTAAACACAGTCCATGTTTGTCTATTTACCATGCAAACTAAAGGTCCAAATTTGCATTGTCATGACAAGTCCCAAAAAACAAGAAGAAATATGAAAGCAGAGACACAAAAGAAGCACTGACTGGAAGCTGGAAAAATATTGATTTGTTAAGTTGCATGGTATGGCTTTCAGGTGATATGCATGCTATTTTTATGTTTAGCGCCACTGATCATGCCCATTGCAAGCTTATTTCACTTGTGCACAGGAGTAGGCAAACGGTTTTAGAAAGAAATATTGCCAGATACCAAATACCCTGCCTTGCAACCACCCCACAATTTTGGCCAACCCCACAATTACGACCACTTTTCTTGGTCCCAAATGTATGATCCAGGCAACTTAGAATTTCATTACATATATGACCACCCCAAAATTAAGACCACTTTGGTCTGTCCCCATGGTGGTCATAATTTGGGGTTCCACTGTACTGTAAAGAGAAAACACAGTACTTTAATATCAGGATTGATGATGGGTATCTGTCAGCCCATGTGGTGTATGACTAACATTCTTGTTACAGGAATCTTGGCACAGGAGACATATAAGCAGACCTTTGGGGATTACTACATTCAGTCATCATACATCAAGTATGTGGAAGCAGCCGGTGCCAGAGCAGTGCCCATTAGGTAATTAAAAAGTAATGTGAAATAAGTCAATTGTGATGGTGTAATGGTTAATACTTTGGACTTGAGAGACTACAAGTTTGTTAGTGCCTATCAAATTTGATCTGGTAATATGCCTAGGTCGGAACCATGAGCATTTTAACCATTGGGAGTGAACTGGTCATAAACACCATCTGTATATGGTCTGTCTTTACTTTCACACATCCTGTCTAGCAGCTGTTATCACTGCCTTAGGCATCATACATGCACCATGCATGTAGGAGATATAAGGAACAAGAATGAATAGGTACATATACATGGAATTAAAATGTTTTTTTTTCCATCTCATCATAAGACAAGCTTACAGTTTTGTTACCAGTCAAACAGCTGGGGGACCAGGGGAAGAGCACAGCACTAAAGGCCAGGACATGGTGGGTATTTTCATGGTCAGACCCCCTGAGGGTGAGTGCTTTGCAGGCTTAATGGGAAGGCTGTGCCCCACAGAAGTGTATCACTCATAAACGAGTGCAAAATTGAGGGGTTACTCAGTATCCAAGAATCTTGGACCGAGGACCCACAGGTGTGGTAGTCACCTGGCTTGAGTATAGAAATGAAGGATATAAATGCTGTGAGTCCTACCATCCTAACTGAAATGGAATTTTGCAAATTTGCATTCAGGTTTAGAGTAGCCAAGTCAGCATTTTAAATATTTAGGGAATTATCTCCAACAAGAAATTATTTTAAAAGTTTTTTTAACCGTTAAACCATGAACTTTATTTATGAGTAGTGTACAATATGATCCATATGTATTTATTATTGTAAAATAATTTTTTAAAAGTGCATGACTACATCGTTCTTACAACTGCTTTTATGATAAAGAAATCTATATGAAAGTCAATGTAAACTAAATACTCTTTATAAGTGTGTCTGCAGAAGTTATAATTTAGAATAGTATATGTAAAAAGTCTCATATTTTAGCATCAGGATGCATTATAACCATTGGTCCTGTTGGAAATTGGAACATGACTTGGAGGAGCAAAAGTGACATCATACACTAAAGTTAGATACTTGAGACCCTGTTGGGGTTATTTCGAGCTAGATTTATATTTGCAAAAGTATGGCACTTTTTTATTTCTGCTGTCAACAGCTGCAAAGAAAAAGAAATTCTGTGAGTTCAGATTAATAATTCAGATTGCAAATATGAGATTGATATGCCTGTCTATTATGAGACATATTATGGTATACCAATGGTCTGTCTGTTGTCCATCTGTTAACTTTTAGTGTTGACTTTATAACTTACCAAGGCTTTCACAGATTTTCACAAAAATCAACAAAACTTGCATTTTTCAAAATTTATCTTGCACAAGTTCGACTAAAGGCAAAATCCATAATGCATAATTAATGAGGTCAGAGGTGGTGACTCCATGATGAATACCAAATATCTGATGGATATTTATGAAACTAATTATAAATATTAACCAATACTGTAAATTTCCTTATTGAAATTTTCGGCAAATTTCACACATATTTTATGAGGTCAGAGGTCACAAGACATTAGAGGGGAATATTATGCATATTATGCACGTTTGCAGTGCTCTTGTGTAATGAAAAGAATCAGAGCAAATCATATAATGAAATGGTTCTTAGCTTTAAGGAAAAGAAAACATTTTGCAACCATTGTCAATTTGTTTGGTCACTGTGTTGAGAAAAAAATTAGATGTATAAGAATATATGTGTATTTCTATATGTTTCTCTTTGCTTGATCTAAACTGTAAAAAAATAATTCTCTTTGCTAGTACATAACTTTTTACCACTTTTGTATTGAAATTTGATTGAATTTATGTAATATTTGTATCGAAAGAAATTAGAGTCAAAGTTAACGTATTGTCAGCTTGACAGTATTGTAGAAGTGGCCAATCATAGGTTTAATTATTCATTGTAAGAATGGACTTTTGTTTTATATTTCCAGAATATTCCAGTCTGAAGAATATTATCAAGATTTGTTTGGTAAAATAAATGGGTAAGTGGATACTAGATAATACATACATGAGTACTTTATTGTAGCCTAATAGTAATTGGAGTCATTTATTGTGTATAAATACATTGTGCTTTTGTGTAGCACCCCAAGTTGGCGGGGCATCTTTTGTCTATTCAGTGACATCTTTTTTTATATCTTTTCGTAAGCATTTCACAGTACATCTTTTCCCATACAGGAAATCAAGTATTTAATAATTATAAGTTATTAAATACACCTTAAGCATTGTTAATACACTACAGTCCTGCTATATCACCTCCACTGTAAGCTGTGCTTGTTATAGGAATGTCTGCTGGGTTTCACCAACAGGAGCTGGCACAGAGCCAATAATTGTAGGTAGACCAATGGTAGCAATAATCACATTGTTCCTCTATATCTCCAAGTTTGAAACCTGTGACACCCACTAGCATTGTTCTAGCTGACTAGAATTCCTTTGCCAGCTCCTGGTGGTGAAACCTGGCGAACCGTGCTAAAACAAGCAGCTGTTAAAGCAAAATGTATATAGCATGACTGCTGCATAAGAAGTGTAGTTAGTGATCTTTTCAATTAATTTGCTTGTTGTTAAGACTGTAGTGATTGGCCAGTGACTGATTGTAATTGATTATCTGTTGGTCAATACAAACTTATCTGATAATAAGATTGCAGTGCCATAATAAATTACAATGATTTGCACATAACTTAGGCTTTGTTTACTTATAAATTGATATATTTGGTTACTACACACTCAGGTAGACTGTAGAATTAAACATATATTAGCAAGCATGTATGCCATTAACACTTCAATCATATTATCAGTCATAGAGGTCAAACCGATTTTTAACAAATGATCGATCCTGAAATAACAGCCCATTCTCGACACTAGTCTTGAAAAATATTGTGAATATTATTTCAGCTTTCATTGCTCTTTGTGTTTAATAGGGTCCTTTTTCCTGGTGGTGATGTCAATATCTTGACTTCAGGTTATGCTAAAGCAGCACAGGTCCTCTTTAAGCTTGCCGTAAAGGTATGTCACACAGAATTAATACAACAGGGCACTTGCAACTCTCAGCTTGCCTATGTGCTAATGTCCTGTAGTATTCTTTTTCAGAAAAAAAATTCCAAGAAACATTTTCAACTGGAAAATTACTTTGTATTTCTTTATAGATTTATTTATTAAGTTTGTAGATGATCAGATTTATGTACCATAAACATAATCCAGTAAAAAGCCATTTACATTCTAGACACTTGATTTAACTGATTGAGTTAAGTTAACATCAGTTCCCTTTTCATATTTACAATAAATATGTCTTTGTACTGCTTAACCTACCAACCTTGCCTAGTTGTCAGTATTTGTAATATACATTCCAGCCACTCAGTGACTGAGCTAATTACTGTAAATTCCCCTTTTTAAGTCGCATGTCTATTTAAAGCTGCACCAAGACTTTTCTGTTCACTGTCCATGATTTCCTTATAAGAGGAAGATCTGGAACCGACACCCCCCCCCTTTTTAAGCTATACCTGGAATTCTGGTGCATTAATCCATTCAAGTTGGAGCCATTCAAGTGATCCAAGTTGCCTGTATAAATTTTAGTTTTTCAGTAATTGTCTGATATTCCAGATGTTTAGTGACAGGAAGGCTCAGTTCATTTACACTCCTGCTACCAGTTTTAATTGTTTACTCTGTCTGTATTGAAGGCTAATGATGAAGGGGATTATTTTCCTCTGTGGGGAACTTGCCTTGGCTTTGAGCTCTTGACAGCTCTGGTAACAGGCAGAGATGTACTGAAGAAATGTCATGCCATGGATTACTCTTACCCACTCCATCCTATAAAAGGTATGCACTTTGATTATTGTGGTTTGTTTGTGAGAGTTCCAATTTTGTGGTATATGCAAAAGAGATTATAAAAAAAATACAAGCTTTGTTAATAAAACACTTAACTTGCGCAGGAATCATACATTATAGCCCAATTAGTTAACATCTCATGTATGTTATCTATGCCTGTTGCATTTAAAGCTGAAGTTTTAAAACTAATATTTTAAATAATAACATATTTTATGTTACCCATTAAAAAATCCAAGATTTATATTATAAATAATGTAAGATCTTTTGAAATATATGCCATAAGGAACAGGAGTTTCCATTGACTGAGTGTTCTCATGGATGCTCATCAAATCGTTAAGATTTTTCACCTAAATCATATCACTTTATTAGCCCCCCCCCCCTGAAAATCAAGTGATCACTTGTTTAGTTATGGATACACACCAAATTTAAATTCCAGCATGTTTTTCCTTGTTCCACAGGGTTCAAAAGTTCAAGAATCTTCTCTGGGATGCCTGAAGATGTACTTCAGTACTTGACCAAGGACAATGTCACAGCTAATTTTCATGTTTCCTGCCTGACACCAGAGGTAAGAATATTCATCAGCTATGTAGGGGTCCTATTCACAAAACACGTCTGTTAAATTTACATAAATAATGTGGTTCTCTGTAAATTACTAAAGTATTTTCTAATATTTTGTTCTTAAAGTATATGCTTACTCCTGTTCACAAGTAGTCTTAGTAGAAATAAATTGGCAGTGGACATAATCAGTGGCACAAAACATACACAATGTACACATATCATGCTGTCACCTGGTGGCCATACCAAGCAAATTCATAAATCAAGTTTTTTTCAAGTTTCGAACTTGTCTTCTGTGCTTTTTCTTCCATGTTATTTCTCATTGTTTGATAGTTGTTTCGCATGCACAATATCAGACTTCTGACCATGTAGTCTTAATATGGTATACAGCCACTTGTGGACTGTGTTTACTTATACAAAGAACCAAAACAACAACAAAAAGAGGTTAATTGGAGATATAAGTAAATCTGTGTGCCAGAATAGTTTAGTTTGGAAACTTTTGCATTCCCCCCAAAGTAACCTAATGAGATAATAAACATATTATTGCAGATGTTTATGTATCTTTACATCACATAAAAGACTCCTTCAGATGGCAGAGTATTAGGACTTTTACCTTTCTGATAATTATAAAATGTGTGGTTCATGTCAGAGTGGCATGTCTGGTCATATTTAAAACCAAAGTGAACTTTCAAGGAGGAAACATAATTTTCCTCATTCTAGCAACACCTGAAAAGTCTTAGAAATTCAATTCTACTCACATACCAGCGGCTTCTGTTAGTTTGTAACTTCTAACCTAGTAGCGGCGTCAGTCCAATGTCGTCCAGGTCGTCCTCCGCCATCCGTCAAACTTTTGCAACGTCTTCCCACCTCAGGACGCCATATGCTTCTGTGTCCCGTCCCTTCTCTCCTCCCTTCACGAGAGCTACTTCCGCTTGTTTTTCCTTTTCCCGCTAGATGGCTATTTTACTTTATAAAGAGTTCCGACAGTTATCACACCTGTCTCCTTATATGTAACAGGTCTTTTTTTCATTAACCCAAACAAATTGTTAAATGTTTATTTTCTAATAAAATCAATAATGTGTGAGAAAGATTCCATCATTTTAATACATGTATACAGGTAAACCTCTATAAAATTTCTCTGTTGAATCTCCCCGAACTACCATGATCAGCAGCTTTGACAATTCATGAGAAATGTTGACTCACCATATAGGTGTATGCTCCTGTTCTTTATCAGGTCTAATCTTTATGTGTCAATTTCTCCCTCAGAAAGGAATAATAAAGGTGACCAATCACCCACCTTTTGAAAAAGAATTTAGGTGATATCTGGCTTCCTCTGTGTATATTTTAAAGATCTGAGGGAAATTCTGGTTGTGAAAAGTTCTTATAAGGCCTTCATGAAGGATATGTGAACTTGTTTATCAACAACATTTTTGTGAACACAGCAATTTTGAAAAATGGGAAAAACATGTCACCTAAGGTGGTACTTGCATATATGTGGAGGAAGAGAGGTCACTTGTTCCAAAGCACCATTTGCCAAGCTCTGGCTTAGTATGCCCTTGTTGAATTTGTTTTGATTATTTTGGTGGACCCCCACATATTATAAACACATAGATATAAACCAAACAAGCAGCCTGTGTGTGGTGATATCCAAGTTTTCTGGCCTATTTTTATGAAATCTTCAAGGGATTATCTTTAGCTTATAAAGGCCAGGTAGGTGATTTTGCCTTTTAAGATCTTTGTAAAACAACATTGTTTAAAATATGGATGGCCATGGTAGTGCAGTTTTTTGCCTGACTGCCTTCTTTAGCCATATATGACTGCATTGTCTCAATCTTAAAATGTGAGGTGTGCATTCAATGTTAATGAAAGAAATAATGAGGAATTATACTTATTATTCATAATACAGGCCTGCCAAATCACTCCTTTTTAACTGAGTAACTTTTTTTTGAGGATTCAATTAAAATGACCCTACTTACTCTTTTTTCACTCTTTTATTTTAGCAGCACTATTGTATTCCTCTTTTTTCTGTGAAAGAATTCTGATATATATTCTATTTGTCTCCTGCTGTAATATTCCAAGTAGAACAAGAATGGGATACTTTGCAATATTTGTATGTGTGAACTTCCAGCATATGTCACAACATGTGGAAAATACCCTTATCTTCATGCAGAGGGATGTGCACCATGTTTGTTTCTGACTTTGGGAGCTTTATACGCATATATACACATATGTAGCATATGAAGCACATTTTTATTCAGTCTGTGATAAAGAAAATATGTGGAATTGCCGCTAATTTTGCTTTTTTTTATAGAAGACTACTCTTTTTTTCCAGAACACATTCTTTTTTTGTTCCTATACCTTTGGCAGTCCTGCTCATGATATGAACATTTTGTATCACATTTGAGGCCTGTTGCTCATTAAGATACTTCTGGTTTATCTGTTTTGCAGGTTTATAAACAGACCAATGAACTAAACAGTTTCTACCAGGCACTGTCTGTTGACCAGGATCAGATGAACATGTCCTTTGTTTCTATGATGGAAGGTACTAGACAGAACATTATCCTCCCCTCGCAGGGAAGTTGCAATAGGGATACAGTAATGCATATGTTCATGCTTCCATCAATCATTCCATCTGTCAGTGTGTGATAATGTTATTGGCTTGTGGATACATTTTAAGCCAAACTGTTTCACAAAAACCTTCCAAATTTTAATAATAGCTCACCTACCCAAAGAGAAAGAACCCTTTTGATTTTGAGAACACAAGCTTCTGTGGAAATGTTTTATGTGCATTCTAAGCTGAAGTGTTCAGCCAAAACTTTGTATCTTGGTTATCAATAAATTGCAGGATTATTTCTTCTTAGTTTTTCAAATGCTATTATTTAAAGAACAATTACAACGGAAATAGTAGATTTTGCATTTGCTAAAATTTTGCCAAATTGAACTGAGCACTGTGATCCATGGGTCCCTTGTGTCAAAGTTCTTCCAGATAAACTTATTTCAAACTTGCAAAAATAAGGTAATTAATTTTTCATGAATTACTGCAAATCCAATGGTTACAGACCTTATATATTTATCTGGTACACTGAATATAAGATTTCTGTTATATAGAAACTGTATATTTTATTATATTGTGTACATTTATTATCTGCTACTGTTATATGTAATTCTATTATTCCATGACTGATGTGCATGTTTTTTTTCACATGCAGCCTACAAGTATCCATTCTATGGGACACAGTGGCACCCAGAGAAGAACCTGATGTATTGGAGTATCCCATCAAGAGTGAGTCACTCAGCACAGGCAGTTCGTGTTGCACAGTACTTTGCTGAATTCTTCATCAGTGAAGGTTTGTATATATAGACCAACTTTTGATAACAGCCATATCTCAGCATAATCTTTAGATTAACTATAATAACTCTATGATTACTGCATATCCTCATTCAGATTTTAAAGAAAAATCCTCTGTTATTGGGTATACCCGGTGTTCTTGGTTAGCTTTATTCCTTGGAATAACATTCTGTTTCTACCTACAATCCTCCTGTTTTGTATACACTTTTAATCATAGATAAGATTACATCAAATTTAGTTTAAAAAAAGTGATAATTTTAAACTGACAATTTTGAAAACTAACATGCCAGCATTGGTGAGAAGATAGAATCCATAAGTACTGCATTGTATGCTTTCTAATTAACAATTATATCCCAGGCCTGTTTGGTTTTTCAAGTAAGCCTGTATTCCTGATACATGGTTCATACATATCCTAAATTTCCAGGAAAATTGCCTTTTTAACATCCATGCCTTGAAAGTCCTGGAAAATCTGGGGTTTTGATCATGTGTTGTGGAATTTTGTGATTTAGTATCATCTAATATTAATGTCTTTACCATGATCATTTATAGCTTAGATTGTTGTATATACAACTGTATCATGTTAACTATTTTGTCCTGAATAAATGCAAACAAAGTCCTGGAAATGTGCTGGAATTTTGTAATTCTTTAAAGAGGCCTATGCATATATCTGACATCTATAAAATAAAGAGAATCCCATGAGCTTTTTTAAAAAGATAGCCAGAAAATGTTCATCCTACCACAGATTAGTTTATAACATGTGGGAGGCCCACCTTAGATCACCCAAAAAGTTTCAACACACAAACCATAGTTTTGCAAAGAGCAACTAGTGACCTTTAAACTTCTACACATAAGCAATCAACCGCCACAGATTATATGGTTTTTCTGTTTTTCAACATTCCAGTGTTTACTAACAGCTTGTAGATAAACAAGCTCATACATCCATCACAGAGGCATTATAAGACCCTTTTTTTAACAGGAATTACCTAGAGTTCATTAATATGTATGCAGAGTAAACCAGAAATCACATGAAGTCTGTAGACATAGTAGGTGAATAGCTGTCTTTAACTTTAAGAGAATGAACCCTGCTTATATGATGAGTCATCACTTCATACACTACTCTGCAGTAAGCTTGTATGCAATAAGTTTATGTTTTGTGTACCTTTAACCTATGCAATAAGTTTATGATTTTAATACTTTTACAGCGAAGAAGAGTAACCACCATTTTCCTACAATGAAGGAGGAAGCAGCTGCTCTTATCGACAATTACCAACCAGTTTTCTTTGGAGCACCTTTCTTTGAGAGTCAATACTTTTTCAAGAATAATACAGATTTATTAAACAATGGATTATCTCAAAAATTGCTACCTGAGCATGGTTTCCAATAGAGCTGTAATGATACATTATCTCATAATTTTATACGTATCTCGATACTATACTTATGATACAATATTAGCGGCAACCTGCCACCCAATTGTCAATATTAAATTTTTGAGACATTGGTCACAGGCCCACTTTGTTTATGTTTCAATTGCCTGTGGGCACAATTGCTGAATCTTTATTTCAGGGGGAAATGGGAAGAAATGCATGTTTTTTGCACAGTTTTGTCTATTTCTTAATAAAAACTCAACCACAAATAGGGATTTAAGTGACTGTGCTGTGGGTCATGTTTTTATGGCTAGCTACAATCCAGGATATAATACATATGATACATATAAATTGTGTTCAGATTTCAAAATGTGTTGCCTCAATGTTTTATGAATATGAATTACTGGTATTTTACAGCCCCTTAATTTGGTTTATTCATGTGGCAATAAGGCAGTCAGATATCAGTTATCACCTTACTTACACTTTGCCACTGACTAATATTAAAAGAGAAGATCCCTTGCTAAATTTAGGACTTTCAGTTCAATGATCATATATCATCAGTGTATTGATACAAGGAAATCTGTCGATACCAAAACAATATTTGACTTTGTATTGCAATATTTCAGTGTATAGGTGACTTGTTACAACCTTTGTTTCATTATGGTTTTAATTCATATACACTTTGACACCGATAAATTTCAAACAAAATAAATATTACATTGGATTTGCCAGATTTCCTTGTTGACAATAATTGATCATACAAAGTACAGCAAGGTCCAACATATAACTCTCTCCACCATTGGTCAGAAATTAGCTGAATAGCATTGATTTACCAATACAGTTAAAAGAAATATAATTTTTGGTTTTAAAATACAATTTATGAGAGAAAGATTGTTAACTCTTTCAAGAAGTATTGAACTTTGCCTTGGGATTAAAAATATAACATAACCTCTACAAAAGTAATATATACCAAACGTTTGGCATTCCTTTCATCTTAGGCAAGGTTAAGACATTCCATATGAATATTACTTTCCTGTTTTCACTTGTAGCATCATAAATAAATATACCACAGACCATTTTAAGAATAAAAAATTATGAAATCCCATTTCAATCATCAGTGTTAAAGTGATCATTATGCTGACATAGTGATCCTCAGTAGCTGGCAGCTCCAACTTAAGATGCTGAAAAATAATTTGAACCAAAATTTGAGGCTCAACATTGGGGGAGGGGGTAGTCTTATACACGGGGTCGTCTTATACGCGCATAAATACGGTACATTGGTCTTTTTAATATGTTATTGTGTATACCGTATGCATTATTCATTTTATTAGCTCAGCTGACTATAAGTCATCTGAGCTATAGTCGTGGTCCATTGTCCGTCGTCCGTCCGTCTGTCCGTCCGTCCGTCCGTCCGTCCGTCCGTCCGTAGATGTGGCACGTTTTGAAACCGTAAGACCTAGGAATCCAAAATTCGATGTCCCCAAGATCTCCTACCAAGCCGAAAACTGGGTGTTTGCAACTTCATTCCTTTGAGAAATTAAGGAAAAACCTCAATTTTTTATTAAAAACCTATTTTCACACTTCAGGACTGCCTAATATCAAAACCAGTCATCTGTTTTACCTCATATTTACCATAAATATTCCTCTATATAGTTCCTATGTACATGCCAGAAATTAAGTCTGTATTATTTAATTTAAAAAAGTTATGGGCCCAAACATAATGCATTTTGTAAAAAATCAGAAAAGATATTTGATCACTTAACACAAAAAATGTTAATGCTATGGACCTTTTTTCCAGTAATATAACTTTAATTTATCAAAATTAAATTGTATACCCAAAATTAGATGAAAATCTTTTAAACTTTTTAAAATATTAATAAAAATAAAAAATTGGTACCTTAAATTTTGCCAACTTTGACCATGGCACGTTTTTTTCCTGTAAGTACTGTGGATTTAATTTTCACAGCATGATTTGTTAGCATTTCAACTGTTAACACCAAAAAATTTGAAACCAGTTGATCAAAAACTGTAGATTTTAATCAAGTTTTCAAGCACCATGTAACATATTGTTTACATCAAGCTAGTTTTATGCAGTTTGCAAGAGCTCAGCTCCCCAGCTTCAGCTCTAAGTTCCTTAAATTCGGCATACAGTTAGATGTCTCCAAAATGCCCTACCATGCCAAGAATTTGGTCACTAGGACATTCGAGATATTAATGAAAAACTTCATTTTTCCATTAAAAACCCATTGTTACACTTCAAGACTGCCTAATATCAAAACCACTGATCTGACTTTAATCATAAATAATATACATATTTTTCATTCTCTATGCACATGCCAGAATGATGTCAGTATTGTGTATTTGTTTTAAGTTATGGGCCCAAACATAATGCACTTTGTAAAAAACCAAGAAATATATTTACTCCCTTAACAAGAGCATTGCTGAATCTAGAGATTTTTTGTCAGGGATGTAACATTATTTAATCAAGATTCAATTGAATACCCAAAATTAGTTCTGAATTTTTCAAATTTTATTTAGTATAAATATAAAATTAGTACCTTAAATTTTGCCCAACTGTGACCATGGCACGTTTGTTTCCGGTGAGCACTGTTGATATAATTTTCATATCATGCACACATAAGCATTTCAGCTTTTTAGTTTAGAAAGCTGAAAGAGATTGGCCAAAAATTGTAGCTTTTATTAATGTTTTTTATGAGACCCTGTCAGACTTTGGCTCTCTCCAGCCCCTCTTGAGTCACCTGTATGTTGACCTTGTTGACCTTTCATCAAATTATGCACGCTTGAGGCGAGGCATACATGGAATCCAGGCAGCTTATGGCAAGCCACAGTTGATCCAGGTGTCCAACCCAACTCATCTAGTAGTTTTAACCAAGAACATAACAAAAAACAATAAATTAATAAATTTTTATTGGTTTTTAATAACAAATTAAAGAAAAATAGAAAAGGAATTTGTTAGTTTATAATAACAGGAAATTAACTTGCAGTTACTGATGATATAAGAATCTTGTATCGATGGGTAGAATGTCACATATTCCAAATAACACCATGCAGTCACCTATGGCATTTTTCAGTTCAATTTTAATGATAAAGAAGTAAATCATATTATTCATTACTAATCATTAGGGATCATATGAAGGAAATTAGACAAAGATGCAGTTGATAATATTAATCTAGATTCCTGCTGTGTCTAGTGTGTACATTGATGTGAAATTAGTCCAAAATGAATTTTTTACAGTTATTTTTTAATATAAATAAAAGCCATAAAACCAGGTACTTATGATCATTATTTAAATGTGTGAATTTTGTATATTCTGGATTCTCAACATCATTGTTTGGTGAAAACTGAATAAATTCCAGACATGGTGCAAATACTTTGTAATTGTATTTAAATACGAATATGATTTTGTACTCCATTATAAAATTTCCTGCATAAAGAATGGGAATTCAGGTAAAAATGAAAATATATGAATACTCGTGCAAATACTTTCAAAATGTATTCATGAATGCATTCATGAATATATTCTTTAATATTATTTTAATAATCATATCAGTTACATTTCATTTTAAAAAATCATATGATTCTCTTATTATTTTTAATAAAAATTATATTTGGGACAATATTTGTATTTTTTTTAAATAAATAGTTAAACTCTTATATTATATGTTCTGCTTATAAGTTATATGGCCAAGTCAAAATCTGTGTGACAATAGTACTCCATTTGTTAATAAAATAAATGAAATCAATCCTCTTCTCTGTCTCCAAAGGTACTATCAAAATCATACATAAGCTAAACAACAACAACTCATAATACAGCTTATATTTATTACCACACAAAACCAGCATGTGCCTCATTTCTAAATAATATTTTTTTATCATATATAACAGCTGAGTGTCGTGACCCATAGGTCCCTTGTTTCCTTTTTAATTTTCCATGCAATGATAGGTTGATGATGCAGAGCATGGATACACAGTGTACATGTGCCAGGCATATATATATATATATATATATATATATATATGTGTGCGAAAGATGTGAACAGTTATATTTCTTAATATTAATGCTATCAAGTAATAAATGTAATGTTGATATGTTAGCTGTTGTACACATTTTATATCATGATTATCTTATATATTTGGGAAGTACATCCAGTATTTGTACAATCCAATTGAAATAAATAAGTTTAAGTTAATAATGCCTATCAGATACTCGAGTCCAAAATTTAGTACCAGTCTCAGTCCTTATATGCAGTAGGGTTTTAGTACATATATTATGCATAAGGCATTAACCTGTAACTTAATTATTGCGTAAAGTGCAGTTACTCAGAAACAGTAATGATTTAATATCCACTTTAATTACAATTTATTAACAACAAAGCAGTTGACTGTGTATCATTTCACTTCCCAAAAATTTAGTGAATACTGGTTGTCATGGTGTTATTGTAAATGCCAGGACAGAAAACACTTTATTTACACAGATTTAGTTTTGGATTTAGGAAAAATTTTAGGTAGATTTAAGCTGCCTAGGAGAGCTCGAGGATGTAAAATATAAAAGACAATTCATTCTGAACATAAGTGTCATCTACTTTGGTCTGTATTATGCTTGTTATTGAGGTGGTCATTTTAGACAGGATGCATAACACTGATCAAGTCATTCTAAAACGCTTGTAATGAAGAGTTTGCCTATGATTTATGATTATTCTTTTTCTGTATAACTAACTGAATTGTTGCCTAAATATATTGAGAAATAGTGTTAAGATTTATTGGGAGGATTTTTTAGCTCAGCTGACTATAAGTCATCTGAGCTATAGTCGTGGTCCATTGTCCATCGTACGTCCGTCTGTCCGTCCGTCCGTCCGTCCGTCCGTAGATGTGGCACGTTTTGAAACCGTAAGACCTAGGGATCCAAAATTCAGCATAATGTTAGATGTCCCCAAGATCTCCTACCAAGCCGAAAACTGGGTCTTTGCGACTTCGTTCCTTTGAGAAATTAAGGAAAAACCTCAATTTTTTATTAAAATCCTATTTTCACACTTCAGGACTGCCTAATATCAAAACCACTCATCTGTTTTTCCTCATATTTACCATAAATATTCCTCCATATAGTTCCTATGTACTTGCCAATAATTAAGTCTGTAAAGTATAAATTCTATAAGTTATGGGCCCAAACATAATGGACTTTGTAAAAAATCAGGAAAAATAATATCTCACTTAACATGAAAAATTTTGAAACTAGAGTCTATTTTCTCAAGTATATAACTATGTTTAATTAAGATTCAATTGTTTACCCAAAATTAGATCTGAATTTTGTAAATTTTTTAAGTTATTAGCATAAAAAAAAATCAGTACCTTAAACTTTGCCCAACTTTGACCATGGCACGTTTTTTTTCTGTAAGCACCATTGATTTAATTTTCACAGCATGTAAACATAAATATTTAGTTTGTCTAAATCTGAAATTTGAAAATAAAAGCTTGAAAATTAAGCTAGTTATTGATTTTTTTTCTGTAGTCACTTGTTTTGATAACAGATGCAGGGTCCCACTCCAGGTCACTGGAAGTCAGCTATGCCAGGGTTTCTGATTTGTTACAGTCACTGGGGGAGATCCCCTGCTGTGACAGGTGTACAGTTATTCTCATATCACCACCCCAATCACAGCCCCCCCCCCCCCCCCCCGGCAAATCCAACCCACCAAGTGTTATGCAGTAATTGTTATTGTTTTCACTGTATCTCCTTAATTGTAATGTTGTTTCCACTCCGATATGCAAAAACTTTTCTTGAAAAAATAATTCAAGGTGTAATTCAGAAGATGCAGTGTTGTGTAATGTAGCATCTTTAAAGAAATCAATTTTCTTTTAAATGATTTTAACAAATATAAATGAACCCATCAGTGTGCTTAAATTATTATAACATATGAAGCACATTATGGATAAATAAAGACACAATTAAAAATTGTGAAATCTAAATCAAGTATTATTTTTAGATATTTATTGTTTTGCAGATTTAAAAGATATATTTTTGTGGTAAAAAATAAATAAACATTTGTATGCATGATGTGGTGTTATCTGACAAGATTGAGATTTATGATGATGCAATTGAGAATTATGAATCAACTTTTATATTCAGATATATATGTTAAATTGGAAATGTATAGAAATATAAACTTAAATTAGAAAATAATTGATGTGATAAAAAAATCAGGATTTAATACAAACATTTGTTCATTATTTTCCTGCCTCAGCAGAATTTGAGATCAGGCTTTGTTTGCCCTGTTTTATGTTGTTAATTAGCTATATTTCAACTGTATACATTTCATAAAAAAATACGTATATATTTAATAATATATATTATACAAAAAATAGATTCAATTGAACAAATGTGTAAACTACTGAAATGTCAACAGTTAATCGAAAAACCAACTAATGATCATGGTAAAAGTACAGATCATTTGTTCACAAACTGCTCACATGATTTAGTTTCAACATTAGGAAACACATGGTCAGGTCACAAAATATTTTTTGCAACAATTTCTTGCTCATCAATACAAACCAATCATATAAACCAACCATGGCCTTTATTACCTCTTCCTCTTACACTTTATCTCCATTAGATATTATTTTAGATTTTTATCTTCAAGGTTAACGTCAGCTGAGCACAGTGACCCATAGGTCCCTTGTTTTACTATAAGGATAAGTATCATTTTAACAGTGACGATTTGGAGACTTAATTCAAATTTTGTGTGTAATATACCCTTGAAAACCACCATAAAATCAGGGAATCGTCAGGGGAAATTTAATGCTTTTTTTAGCTGGCTGCTGGCAGCTGTGAGTATTAGATGAAATAGGGTGACAGAAAATATCACTGAAAAAAAATATATGTCAAATACTGTTAAATTGTGATTGCGTGGCAGCATGTTTTACTATATTCTTACGAAAAAATAAAAAAAAATATTTCTTCAGTAGAAACGGTCTTCTTATTTTTTGTGCTTATGGTCGTACGTAAGGATAAACTAAGTTATTGTCATTATGTGCATTATCTGGTCTGCATTGATTAATGTCAGGTGTTTTTGAAATAGCAGATTTCTCGCCTAAATAAGAGGCTGCTGAAACTTCCGAAGCTACTTTAACTGTAAATCAGGAAGGCTATACTTTAAGATATTTGCCAATTAACTATGTAATATAACAGTAATGTAGGACTTGAGTCTGGTCTTGGACACGAGTCCGAACTCTAGTACACTTTTTTAGGGACTCGGACACGAGGATTCTGGACTCGGACTTTGAGAAATCCGCCCAAGTTCATCTGAGTACCATCTCGAGTCCAATAGAAAAAAAACTCTCACATCTTATGAAGTCCCGTATACATGTGCGAACTACAAACAGAATATTTCAGAAAAGCAACACTATATAGCAAGCTTTGCTCAGCATCGGTTGCTGTAGCCCAGTTTTATCGGACTCGATATTATTATGGCAGTGCCTAATCACAGGCGCTTGAATTCCTATATAACTGATATGGAGCGACTGGAGTATCACTCACGCACTGTCTCGACGAGGTTATGAGTGTATATGGACGGACGGTATGATGTTAAGGATTCATGTAATTGAGAAGTTAGAGGCAGATAAAAATAAGTGACAAAATTAAGATGGACATACGCAGCTGGACATTAAAAACGTTTTCTGTTCTAAGAAGTGTTGTGCCTCAAGGAGCTGCGTGGGTTATTCTTCATGTAGTCGTGCCAAATGGGAGACATATGGTTAGTCAAGGTATATCTTACGATAATAATGTATTCTGGCGCGATTTCAGACCTGTTGGTGTGAATACGTGCCCCTATTAAGAAAATGAAAATAAAAGCTAAAAAAATTAGGCTTTTAATTGAAGTTTGTATTCACTTGCATTGTCAAGATCCAGGCAGCCCACTTCTGATCACTGTAGGTCATTTAATACAGATCTGCTTGCTTATACCTGATTTATAATGCATCACTGGGGGCCAACATCCCTGCTGCCACAGGTGTATAGTTATTGTCATGTCAACCCCCCCCCCCCCCCCCCCTTTCCCCCAACATACCTACCAAGTGTATTGCAATAATTGTATTTCGATACTAAGTCGAGGATACTATATTTAAGCACGGTCCCACCGCTGCCGCCGCAGGTAAATTTGTCTATGGATAACTCGAAAAAAATATTTCATGGATCTTTACCAAACGTGACATGTGCATAGATACAGGTGAGAGGACGAAGCCTATTTAAAATTAGGGCATGACCTTGACCTTGAATAGGTCCATTTTTTTGTGATAATCACACGAATTCTTAAATATCTCAAGAAAATTTGCATAGATTAACCCAAAAATTAAATTGACTAAAGTTCTTGGATAGCATTGTCATGTACTGGAAACTGGTGGCGCCACCTATTATCTTTTTTTTTTGCGCCTTTTAATATCCTCATCATTGCCACTTGACAGTACTCTGAACATTATAAGTAAAACAATAAATCGGATTTCTTTCACATTATGCATAGGCATAGATATGGGTCATGGGATGAGGTATAAAAAAATTCGGGTCATGATCTTTATCATTAGTTTGGCCTTGACCTTGAATATATCCATATTCGGCGATAAACAAACAAAAACATTGTTTCTCAAGTAGGATGTCTATCTGAATGTCAAAAATTAAAGATGTCAGATGATAAGTTGTCGAAACAGATTGAAACCTGTGACCTTCACCTTCAAGGTCAATTCTCCCAATATACAGGATTTCTCTTAACCTCATTACCTTTGAAGTACCCAATCTTTTTCCTTCAACTGTGACACACAAATTGTTTCCACCAAGATCTCAGACATGTTTGAAGACTGGTGACCTTGACTCTGCTTTTCAAGGTTGAATATGCGAAAACAGGCTATTTGTTACCCCCACAGCTTTAGAAGTACTGCATCTCAGATTTTTTTTCAAGACTAGTGACCTTGACCTTTGTTTTTAAGATCAAACCTGAAGAAATATAGGATTTTTGTGAACCCGATAAGTTTTGAATTACTGATATCTTTTCTTCAAATTTGAAACACGAATTGTCTCCACCAATGATCAAGGGTGATCTGCAACGCCAGATTCCAATGTAACATAAACATGTCAAAATGATGATTAAAAAGTCTTTTTTTTAACAGATGTCCTGTAAAAGTCATAAAAAGTCATGAAATTTTGTTTTGATTAAAGTATATGAATCCGTTATAACTTAATTTAGATAAAGCACTAACTTAATGACCTATAGTTAAAGTGAGGTACAGTGTTATTGGTCATTCTTGTGGACAAAATTTGGAAACAGGCACAAACCAAAGGAGCCAAAATTAAAGTGATGCACTGTGTTACTGACGTATTAGGCATAAACTAGAGGAATCAAAGCTGGTGTGCAGTTTACTGGTCATTCTTATGGAGAAACTTTATATGAAAATTCGCACAAAGTTGAGGAGCTTAAGTGATGTAAAGTGCCACTGGTTCTTGTAGCCAACTATTGTACAACCACTATTGCAGACTTTCCTTTGGGTTCAGTTGTAGCCAATCATTAAAGATCGAGGTATGTTTATTTTTGTCATATTTTGTATTTTTTATGAAGCTTATATGTTTTTGAAATGGAGATAAAGTCGTCAATAAAGTGCCCAAAGTAAGCCAAAAAAAGTGCTCAAAAGGTGCTTAAATCGGATCAGCAAAGAAGCGTATGAACCCTGATTTTAGTATGAACTGCCGTTCTCAATAGTTTTTTTACAATTTTTTTAAAGTTAATAACAGTTTTTTACAGTTATTTTCAATTTTTTTGACAGTGTAACGTCAAAAATAGGGTTTTGCTCGTAAAAAAGTCCAACCCTGTAAGTCGACCTGTTGTATATAAATGCAATGTTTGATTTTACACGAAATATTTGCCGGCAAGGGTTTAAAGTTTTTTATGCAGCGGTATCCAGCATCCTGGATATGTTCCCCGCATATAATGTAGTTAACTGGTTTAATTCCCTATTCCAATCTCTGTGTTATTGACAGCCTTTCTCTGTAAGTCTTAACCACTCTGAGAGCAGTCACACGGCACTTTATCCAATGGAGTGGTTAATTTGATTCGCATGTGAAACAGTTTAAAAACTACCTTCTGAACTGACTTCAAAGTATACTACTTAGCCGAATCGGATAAAAAAACACAGTTCTATAGTTATATATATATATATTTATTAATTATTACTGATTTTCTTTAAGAATCTGATTGCTTGCAGCAACTCAACTCGGCTCATATTGACAATTTTGGCATCTAAATTGAAATTCCTTATACTAGTATAAAAGGCCTTTTGGCCTGTCACTTAAACAAGGATATCCAGTCACCACAGTTTATGAACTTCATCACTTTATCGTTGACCCCAGAGCCACCCAATAAGACTATAGATTTTTATTCATGCAATCTGCACAGAATCAAGATTCATTTGTGACTCTGTGGTATATTGTTACAATATGAAACATAAGTAATCGAGAGAGACACAAGACTAGGTTGGTACCACAGACAATTAACTTTATTCTTTAGTCTCTGGCAGAACCGCGCAGTCTAGCTCTGTGGGCGTGCACGATACAAGAGTTTTGGCCATTCTGCCAAGGCCTGCGTGCCCTACAGCAGAGATGGTCAGTCTCTCTGATTCTGACTCTGTGCTCTCCGAAACCGCGCACTACAGTTAGTTTCGTTACAGAGCTGTCATGTGACATATGAGAAATACATATCCATAATTCTGCATTCGTCATAAAAGCTAAACCTTATTGGATGACCCAAAGTAGGTCACAATTATGTCAGAATCTGATGTGTAGTTTAAAAGTTCTTATCGCTCCAAAGTTCCCTGAACAAGTCTTACTCGAAATACATCCAGTTATGGATGTCCTGCAAGTCCTATTTATAGACTCCTATATACATGATTTGATATTCTCATCACATAAATCAATTTAGAGCTAATTTGTGAGGGTACATTTAGGCACTACAAACATACTGAATTACCATTAGATACTTTGTCGCCTGATCAGCATAAATAACCTTTGGCTCTTAATATCAGGCCTCATACATCCTGATACTTATTGATCGAAAAGTTTGTCACTCCGTGAGTTTTAAGTTTACGTTTGATTACCAATATTTATATATTATATTAGCATGACACTTGGTATTTAAATCATGCAGTATGGTCGGATCATGTGATATTGTTTTTATGAGTCATGTGTACGTGACACCTAATAAACCATATATTTGTGACAGGCAACTGCTGTTACAGGTAGTTTTTGTTACTATATATTTGCTTGTGTTATGGCTAAGTAGATGTATATATTATCTTAGGTAGCATGGATAAATGTAATCTGAGCACCATTCTAGGCCAGCGCTGATTGCACGTCAACTTGTATATAGGAGGGAAGGTCCGTCCATCATCAGCCAGTGAAGAGCCATCTCCTGTCAAGGCATTTATTGAAACCACTGAAGGTAAGTATTCTCATGCAATACTTTAAATTATTTCATTTTGAGCCCTTTTCATCAGCTTGCCTGTAAAATGTTCAGGGATTCTGGCCCAGCTGACTGAAAGTCATCTTAGCAATAGCAAACAATTTCTTAGTCTCTCTGACTTGTGTCACCTTAATTGCAATCTAGCTGTACTTGATGTCCATTTAGTCGTGCATAAAAAGCTCGGGCACAAATCATAACTTTTGGTCCTGAAACTTATAACTTAAGATCTAGGGAGCTCCTCACGAAATCTTCTTGGAAACCTGAGATTAAGTCAAAGTGACCTATATTATGTGCATTTGAAGAAAAGGCATGCTTTATAGCACCATGAAAGTCAGATACTTCTTATTGTTTTAGTCTTGCAAATTTTTTCTTCAGTTTGGATATACTGATTGTTTCCACCAATATCCTTGATGAATATGAACACTGATGGCCTTGACTTTATCCTTCAAAGTCTAATATTTGCAGAAATAAAGGATATTTTAACCCCATAACCCGTCACCTAAGAATAGTCAGGTGGCTTAACTGAATTATCGTTACACGCCGGATAAAAGTACCAAATTTGGTATGAAGTATCTATAGGTCCATCCTGATCTTTTTAGAGGGGGTGCCCACCCGAAATCCGTTTCTGGTTCTTTCAGAAGGCCCTAGTCCAAAATCGGTTGGGTTTTTATATATGTTTGGAATAATAACATTTCCAAAAAATTAATAAATTGCAGTAAAATTATCGGTGGTAGCAATTTAGATCAGGTTTAAATACGACGGAGTTTACAGTGGCGTTTAGTCTGTTGTTGTACTTTTTTGTGTGTTTAGAGTGAATTATGGTTTGTACATATATTAAATAAATACTTACCTCGCTGATAATCTTATATAACGCCCTAATTCCTAATTAAATATGATATTATGTTACTGATTACAACTTCAATTTGCCAGGAAAAGACTTAATCAAAGAATTCGGTATTTATTAACATTTTATTTACTTAAAAACTACTAAATGTATTTTTGCACTGAAGAAAATGTCAGACTACATTTACAATATTGTTTAATATAATATATGTAGGTAAAAGTTAGCGTCAGTCTAAAGTTTCGTTGGTAAAACATTATATTTTCAAATGTCCAAATAGACAGCCAACTTAACGGAATTATCGTTACATATCGAACAAAAACACCAAATTTTGTCAGAAGTATCTTCAGGTCAGTTCTTCATGTGCCAATTCAGCAGGCTAGAGTCCACAACAGCAGGATAACAAAACGTTATCAGACCTTTAAATCAAAGAAGGGAATGCGGTAAAGTCGGTTGAATCTATATTTCATTTTCATTTAATCAATATACATATTAGGAACACCTAAATATATCAAACATCTGTTGCAGTAAATATGACAAAAAAAAAACAGTTTAATTAAATGTAGCAGCTTCAGGTCAAAAGTCACGTCATCCGTTCATCCTTTCATTGGTCCCACGTTTTAAAGGTAAAATTTTGGAGCTCGGCTTTTAATATATATATATATATATATATATATATATATATATATATATATATATATATATATATATCAATACTGCATAATTGTTTGGATGATTAAGATCATACTAGTATAGGTGCAATCTGGGCAGCTCAGTGTATGATTGGAGTTCACATTAGCAGTCTACATGGGCTAGACCATTATTTTTACTGGACAACATGCACCTGTATATAAAGTAATTTTGGCGGTCGCACATTTGATTAAGAATTTAAGTGTATCACATCATACACTCGTCATCTATTCCAGCAAGAACATCTGTTCAATTGCGGTGTCTAAATTCGTAGTTACAAAGAAGACAGGTTATTGAAACAATTTGTTGAGCTGCCTAAATATTTAATCATTGAGGGGCTGTGCATTAATGCATCTCCGTCACGATAAATAATATACAGGCAAGTGAGACAATTCTTATAATTGCAACATAAAGCAGCATTTGTTTACAATTTTCATAAAACTATATTTAACTGAAATGCCAAATTTAGCTTGTGGCATTGTTCAGATCTATATGCACTGTGAGACTGTGAATACCTTAACAGTACAAATTCAGCTAATGAGGACTTGAAGATCAGATGAGGTGTTTATTCGTTTAGAATAAATATTTCTCTATAAAAATTAATGTCAGTATCATTATCGATCTGCGTTGTTTAGACCATTTTTTACATTCTAAGTTGTTTAGACATATGAGGAAATGTCTGACTGAGTTACCTTTATATGTTTATGATTATGAACTTATGTAAGTGAATGTGAATGTGCTAAAGTTGTATTATAATGCTGAAACCGCCATTTTAGTGCAAGTCTAAAGCTCTGTGGAAGCAAACACGACATATCTATCAGGAAAAGGGGGCTTTGTCTTTAATAAATATGAAACGATTTAACAGTACTCACATGCAAAGTATTTGAAAGCAGAGCTTTCGTCTGGTCTCTACCAGACGTTCATTGAATGGCGTTAACAAGGCCAGGGGAAATCCTTTGTCTTAAGTTTACCTATACATTTTGTTGTTCAGAGGTGTTTGTCAATGTTGGATTCCTAAACCTAAAATCCTTTAGGGTGAATTTCAGAGAGTGTCTGGAGATACAGATAACACATATATTGGATTTGGAATATAATTGGTCGATTTTGTTATTCAGACATATACTTTAAAGCTTTAATTTATTTATAGACATCTAGTTCGCGATTAAATCATTTCATACAGATATTTGTTACCTTATACGGGAAATAGAATGGCCTGTGAAATTGATAAAACCGCAGGCTTGCATATAATATGGAAAAATTAATCATGTTTCAGTGGTATTTATTTTTACATTCCCAAAATAACAAAGAAAACAGGTCTGAAGTTAAAGAGTTATGGGATAAAGGAATAAGAAATGTAGGCTAATATTCTACAGGACATGATCTCTAGATGAAATAATGGATAACTGAGTAACACCATATTTATTAAGCCATTTGTAGAAAACCACTAAATAAATAAGAGAGTTTGCTGTATAACAAAAATGCAAGACAGATTTATTGTGAACAGTACTACAAGATTCCAAGAAGACTAAACGCCAGGATATATAGAATCATCTGAAATTAAATCTTGGAGATTTAGAACGCATATTATCTGGCTCATAAATAAACATTACAGGATAATTGCAGACTGATAACGTTTATATTTTGCCATGGCATTTAAGCATATAACATGACTATATGCGAAGTCTGAATCCCAAATTAAAGTCAACTACAAAGACCGCAAAGACGGTTATCAATAATTCCTAATAGACTATACTCTCCAACTTAGACAAAAGATATAAGGAAATTTTAAAACAATCAAACTAATAAAAATTCACTGTACTGGCCCAGAAGTTTACATTTTGAATTTGCAATAATTTACAGAGATCAGACGCAATGAATAACAAGAACAAATATAAATATCAACGTTAGGTTGATCTTGATCGGAAATATGGTTTATCGTTCATATTTAGTTCAAACACCAGAAGCTGCTTAGGCAACTGTCCGTTATTATATACATTTAAAACTTTCCCAAAAACTGAATCACAAACTCAACAATAGTAAACAAGAAAAATATTTGCACATTTTTTCGTTAATACACTTAATATCTCGGTTTAATGTTTGCATGTAGCTTTCCTAGTCCCGAAATTGAGAAAAGGGTTGGTCACCATTGTACATTTTTTGGGCTACAGTTGTATAATAGAACAATGTAAACGGTAATGTTAGAAAAAAACACTTCGTTTGCTTTCTTTTGGTATATTATTTGCTATATTTCATTAAATCGTAGTGGATCTAAGATTATTTTCTTTCCCTACCCCACTTTATTTTCATGCGAAAAGAGGGTACTGTGATTCGCAAGGGACAGATGGTTTTCATGCTCTGAAACTTATCTCGTAGGTACTCTATGAGGGCACCCCCTATGAAATGATCCGTTTTCGTGTAATCTACCCATATACAAAATTTGGTGCTTTTATCTGGTCTGTAACGATATGGCCAAAATCTGACGCTAAGCCACCGGACTAGAAATTTGATATATTTTATATACAAATTGTGTCAACAGAGTTTTCAAATTTTTTTGGAAATTTGTGAACGTGACCTTTGCTTGGCATATCAGTCAAAATACATGATCATTGTAAAAAAATTATCACACCAATTATTTTCCCCTTTGCAAGTTCTATGATGAAATTGAAAATGTATCATCTTGACCTTGTTCCTTGAAATGTATGGATATACGGGTTTTAACTTCTGGTACCTCAGCAGTTATCTATTTAGTCCAAGTCACAAGGTATTGTTTAACAAGATACATGAAAATTCATGCATAAGATATAAACTGATTTCATTTTCATTGTGATGTATGACGATTGACTGATAATGACAAATATTAATTTTCTCTAACGTTTATTAATTCTCCCTGTAGACATAGAATGAGACTTACCAGTGGTGAAGCTGCTGTCTGCTGCATACTCAGCCTTGTCAGTGTCTCACAGTCACTCAACCTCAGGCCTATCGTAGGTATGTAGTCTGTAGGTTAAGTATTCAAACATATCTTAGGTTTTAGAACAGTTTTGACACCCTCTAAAATTACACAGCAAGTAATATCTTGGTCAGCTCTTATTGTATTTTCAAAATATTTTAATGCAGAGAGGGATGGTGCAAGATATATGGGATCTTAATGAACTGCTAAAAATTACACAACATGTTTGACTCAAAAGAATCTAGTCAAACTTCGAAGTTCTAGGTGCCAAGCGTGCTTTAGGGGCATGTTCCTCGTGCCCATTGGCAGATTAAGAAAATAAAGGACCCTTTTGAGCCTCAACAACCTTATTTCAGGGGTTAAAACTAATTTTTTTCTGACATTGATACCTACCTTTTTGTATCTGAGAACCTATTTAGGTCTAACTGGGTTGGACTCCAAAATCCTGGATCCATCCCTGCTGTCTCTCATAACTTAATTTGTATTTAGTTGTGCCGATAAATTAATTGAGGGGATGATCCATTGGTCGTTTTCTTTCATAATCATTTAAATTGATTGCTTTTTTGTCAAATTTGTCACAAATGAATATGTATGCTTATGCAAAGTTTTGGTATCCAGAAATAAATAAACATAAAATATAAAAAACTGAACTTTGATCAGCAGAGAGTTATTAACAATTGGGACATTATCTTGAATTTTCACCATGTGATGGCCTCATCTTTTCAGGAATAATGGATAATTAAACAGCCCCTTCAACTGGTCTGGTCGCAGGTTGGCTAGACAGTTTATTTGCTGGTTCACTGATTTCTGTTCAGTGAGGTTTTATATGCATTTGGCTGCTGGCTGTTATTAAATGTCGGAGGTCATTTGTTAAATGTTGGACTTTGTTTTTTATGGTCTAATATCATAAAATAACATACAGGGATACCTGACTGTACTGGTACAGTGATTGACTTTGTATTGCATTGTAACAGTGGAAAGGTAAATTGTTATAGCCTTATAAAGCAGAGATGCAGATTCAATTCCCGTTAGGCCAAAAAAATGAGGTTTGGTTCTGAGCACTTTTTTTCATAATTCAATGCGGGCGGGCGGTTATTTTTTTGTTTTTTTTTTGTATGTTTCGATAAAAATGTCAAAAGATAAGGAAAAATAATGATAATAACAAATTTATTTTGCCAAGTTTCTATTGATAAATCAAAATAAAATTTTTGATGCGGGGGTTTAAAATTGACGCGGGCGATGCCTGAGAACCACACCTTTTTTATTTATTTTATTTTATTTTTTTGCCTTATAGGTTACCAGACATGTGGGGTTGCAGTGGACATTCATTGTGTACTCATTCTTTAAGTCCTCAGTTGAAGGTACAAAGTTATTTGCGATAATATGTGTATTATCTCACGCTGCCAGTTCTTTCTGGCAAAATGCTAGAGTTTCCAAAGAAATTGATTCTGGCACACACTTTCTCAGATGCAACTGTTATAATTGTGTTGTTATGTTTGTGTGTGAGAGTAAACCCAGTCTGCGTTTGTCTGTTAACCATGGAAACTTTGAGACAAAACATCTAACCTTGCACGTGCGCGAGAATTCACAAAAAAAATGAGAAGAAATATGAAGGAAGAAACAAAAAGCACTGACTGGATCTTGAAATATCTTGATTTGTTAAGTTCTACGGTATGGTTTTCAGATGTTTATGATTCGTGCCACTGATGGCGCCCAATGTAAGCTTATTTCACTTGTGAACAGGACACAGTTAATTGCTTTAGAATGAAATATTGCTAGATACCATATCACTTTATAGAGAAAAAACACTGTATTTCACCCTACTTTAATATCAGGATTGATGATGGGTAACTTATCAGACAAACATTCTGGTTACAGGGATCTTGGCACAGGAGACATCTGATCTGACCCTCGGCGATTACTACATTGAGTCATCAATTGTCAAGTATGTGGAAGCGGCTGGAGCCAGAGCAGTTCCCATTAGGTAAGATAAAAGTTAATGTGAAATAATGACAGGAGCCAGAGTGATGCCCAGTAGGTAAGTAAATGTTAATGTGAAATAATAATAGGAGCCAGGGCAGTGTCAATTAGGTAAGTAAATGTTAATGTGAAATAATGGCAGGAGACACAGTGGTTCCCGTTAGATTAGTAAATATTGATATGAAATAATACCCGGAGCCAGAGCAGTGCCAAGTAGTTTAGTAAATGTAAATATGAATTAGTACCAGGGACCAGAACAATGCCCATTAGGTAAGTAAATGATTATGTGAATAACGGCAGGAGCCAGAGTGGTGCCTGGTAGGTAAGTGATTTTAATGTGACAAAATGACAGGAGCTAGAGCAGTACCCATTAGGATGTCATTGTTCATGTGATATAACGGCAGGAGCCAGAGGCTTGCCCATTAGGTAGGTAAATGTTATTAATGAAATATTAGACCCTTTACAATCAAAGGACTCTGAGATACTTTGGTAAGCTAAGCTGGTAGAATCTTTGAAGTATCAGTCTTATCTCCGTGGGTATATAAGCAGAGGTGTACAGGCAACATACATAATGGGTGTCCATATCCAGCTTATGTGTCAGATAAATAAAAAATATATACATATATGTATTCTAACTTTGCTTTTAATAGGCATCTATCATAATTCTAAACATTTGGATATTTTTAATCTTATGAATGTCAGCTTGAAAAAAGCATTTCAGCAACAAAGTCTTTCATCATTTTTTACAGATTGTGGCAACACGGCAGGATTTTTCTGTATTTATAAATAGCTTGGCAGACCGCCAACTATTTCAGATTTGGCAACAGGCCAAGTATCAGTCTGTATATTTATAAGCTTTGGCAGGCTGCCAATTGTATCAGATTGGGCAATAGGTCAAGAGTTCACTCAGTGCTTCAGCTGCAAATTAGTTTCAGTTCATAATGGGGGCAACTGACTTCCTCAGCTGAGCTTGGACGGCCCAGTGCACCTGACTCAAGGGGAAGTTTGATGTATCAGCCTGAAATTTTGGCCTGTCCTTGCATGTTTGGTGCCTTTATCGTACACAAGACTGGTGTCACCATGATGATTTCTGTACAGTGTATGTCCCTGCTTATCTCTTTGGAGGGATTTGATATATCAGCCTGAATTTTTGAACATATACATACATACGTGTGGGATAGCTTCGTCGCATACACGACTGCTGCCGCAACCTACAATCATTTTTCAAAGTGTATGTCTCTCATTATTCTCAGGAGAGATGCCATATATCAGCCTTTATTTTGGCATATCTGTACATCTCTGATAGAATCATCATACACAAGTCTGTAGGTGCCACTTACAATAAGTTTTACAAGGTGTATGTCCCTGCTTATTTCTCAGTAGGAATTTGACATATCAGCTTGAAATTGTGCATGTTTATACATCTCGGACAGTTTTGTTGTACACAAGACTTTTGGCTTCACCTATAATTGTTTTTGGGTTTCATGCATTTGTGCACCAAGCTAAAGAGTGGTTTGGAGTATCTGCCTGAAATGATGCATGTCCATACATCTGTAATGGCTTTCGCATACTGGAGGCACCACCTACAATCAATTTTGTATTTTGTACATCCATGCCAGTATTGCAGGAGAGACGTTTGTGTAATTGGTGCTTGTAATCGGTTTTAAAATGTTTGGTACTTACATTGTACATGTACATTACTCTCTTTTTATTAAAAAGTCATCAAGTACTTTTGAAATAATGGTCAGGCATGTTGTCATGGAACCAATGTACCTTATGTATATCCCATGGCAAAGGTTTGCATAAAGCCAGTTGGCCATGTTTAATGTATCAAAGCATAGCATATAATGACATTTTTCTTTATTTAAAAGAAAAAAAACATTTTGCTACCATTGTAAATTTGCTTGGTCATTGTGTTGAGAAAATATTTTATGTATAAATATATATGTGTATTTCTATATGTTTCTCTATGTTCGATTTTAAACTTTAAAAAAAAATATTTCTCAATGCTTGTTTATAACTTTTTACAACCTATTTACAACTGAATTTTATTAAATTCATGTAATATTTGTATTGAAAGAAATTTATGAGTCAGATTTAATGTAACATCAGTTAGAAACTTATTGTAGAAGTGACCCATCAAAGGTTTAATTATTCATTGTAAGAATGGACTTTTGTTTTATATTTCCAGAATATTCCAGTCTGAAGAATATTATCAAGATTTGTTTGGTAAGATAAATGGGTAAGTGGCTACTGGATAATACATGTGTACTTTATTGTAGCTGAATGATATATGTTAATCATTTGTAATGTATTATTGGGTAGTGCTTTTATGCAGCCCCACGTTGGCAGGGCATCTTTTGTCTATTCAGGAACATCTCTGTAAGCATATCACAGTACATCCTTTCTGTGTTCTCATATTACACATTCCTTAAGCAGTGGTTATACACTATAGTCCTGCTATATCTCCTTCGCTTTAAGGGATGCTTGATACAGGAAAGTATGCTGGGTTTCACCAACAGGAGCTGGCACAGAGCCAATAATTATAGTAAGACCAATCATAGCAGCGTTTCGCACTTTGCTCCCATTCTTTAAGTAGGAAACCCGTGAAAACCCACTCACATTTTTAGTCAACCACCGTAAAGAGGACCACCAATACTACTAAAATGGTCCGAGTCTGTCCATCCGTCCATCCTTCTATTCATCCATCCCGCCCCAACACTGATGCTACACTTTCCTAGTTGAACATATGGCAGGGGACTATTTGTGCCTAAATCTAAACTCTTGTTCTGACTAGAATTCTTGGCCCTTTACCAGCTCCTGGCGGTGAAACCCAGCAAACCATGCTAAAATAAGCAGTTGTCAATGCAAAATAGAATCAGACTGATTGTAGCATATAACCACTGGGTAAGCACTGTACTTGGTTATCTGTTCAAATAATTTCTTAAGACTGAAAATCATTATATAAAGGATTTCACCTGTTATTGCTTTCTGTGTTTAACAGGGTCCTGTTTCCTGGTGGATTGGCCAATATTGTGACATCAGGCTATGCTAAAGCAGCACAGATCCTTTTCAAGCTTGCCATAAAGGTATCTTACCCATAATTACTACAAGTTAATACAGGGTATCTTACCCATAATTACTACAAGTTAATACAGGGTACTTAGAACTCACAGTTGCCTATGTGCTTGTGTCCTCTAGTGTTCTTCTTCAGAAAAAAAAATCGAAGAAACATTTTCAACTTGATAATTCCTTTGTATTTCTGTATAGATGATTTGGATTTAAGGGTGATTGAATTTATTTGCCACAAACAAGTTTATAACTAGACATTCCACTTAAGTTGAATAACGATAACGCTATGATATATCATCTAAAAATATCATATTCATCATAACTTGAATTGTTTCGAAAGCATTTGTAAAATACACTTCGGCAGTGTTTTTAACTTCACATATCGTTTGAAAAGCCCTGATTAGCTGAAAAATCTCCAAGTCGATTCGAGCCTGATGCCGCTGGGATAAACTTGTTACAATGTTTCACCTGCCAGCGGCCAGTCTCTCTAAGCAAAGCTCACGCAAATATTTGTTTTTGAACAGGAGACGGTTTCAAGCATAGTGGTTGCAAAGTATTATAAGCAAAGTATGATTTCATTCAAAAACACAATATTTAGTTAAAGTCATTCGGATATATTCCTATTGAGACCCCAAATTACATGTTTCATTCTCATAAACTCTATCATTGATTTTATACGATTTTTGTCCTCAGCAAGCAAATGAGTTTTGGAGTTATTCTTTGCCTTTTATTCAGATATATCCATATATATTACGCGGCATATATGCAGTTAAGCAAAAGCTAGACCAAGTTGGGTCTTAATTATGAGCGGAAGTATTACAGCAAAACAGCTGACAGAAATGACCTTGAGGCGAGGCATGTGGGACAAATCAGTTATAGGGCGGTGAAATATTATGTACCATGTAAAGTTTTCCTTGGCGTGCGTCAATCATGGCATCCGCTCGGCTTCACCTCGCGTTTGCCTTGTAAAACAAACACCTCGTAAAACGCTACATAATGCATAACAATTCACTGGCCAATAACCAATACTTGTCAGTATTTGTATATATATTGCAGCTATCCATTGACTGACCTAATAACTGTAAATTTTCCATTTGAGACCACACCTAGACATTTCCGTTCCCTAACCAAGAGTACCTTAGAAGTGGAAGTCCTTGACCCGTCCCCCCCCCCCCCCCACCTTTAAAGCTAAACTTGGACATTTGGTATTTGGTGCATGAGCCTGTTATGGAACCTAATATAAACAGATCACGTATGCATGATGAACACAAATTCTGTAACGGAGATAAAAAAATCAGATTCTGTAACACTAGGCAGCGGGAAATGTCTAGGGGAATGAATAAAGAAGTCAGTGGTTTTAAGCTCAGCTGACTGAAAGTCATCTGAGCTATAGCGATCACTCTTTGTCCGTCGTCCGTCTGTCCGTCTGTCCGTCTGTCCGTCCGTTAACCAGGCACAAATCGTAACCGCTGGACCTAGAACCTTGTAACTTGGGATTCTGAGAGGTCCATAAAAAATCTCCTTGGAAACCAGAAATTAGGTCTCTGTTACCCATATCCTTCGAGCTATGTGGCCCCAAAGTACCCCCCAGAAAAGTCAAAAATTTCATACAAAAACTTCAATATCTCATTAACTACTTGACTGATGGTCATGATTTTTGGCATACATATTGATCATGAGATGTTACATCACTTCCTGCAGACTGGTGGCGCCACCTGTATTTTTCGATTTTTTACGATTTTTTTCTCTATTTTTGAGACCTTTAAAAATGTGAACATCTGTTAACAAGGCACAAATCATAAAGACTGGACTTAGAATCTTAATTCTTGACACACTGAGAGGTCCATGAAAAATCTCCTTGGAAACCAGAAATTAGGTCTCTGTTACCCATATCCTTTGAGCTATCGGGCCCCAAAGTACCCACCAGAATAGTAAAAAATTTCATACAAAAACTTCAATATCTCAATAACTACATCACTGATGGTCTTCATTTTTAGCATACATATTGATCATGAGATGTTCGATCAGTTCCTGCAGACTGGTGGCGCCACCTGTACTGTCTGATTTTTTACGATTTTTTCCTCTATTTTTTAGACCTTTGAGGATGCTGTCATCTGTTAGCGTGGCACAAATCGTAACGACTGGACCTAGAATCTTGATTTTCGACACACTGAGAGACCTAGGAAAAGTCTCCATGGAAACCAGAAATTAGGTCTCTGTTACCCATATCCTTCGAGCTATGGGGCCCAAAATTACCCCCCAGAATAGTCAAAAATTTGATACAAAAACTTCAATATCTCATTAACTACATCACTGATGGTCATGATTTTCGACATACATATTGATCATGAGATGTTTCATCAGTTTGTGCAGACTGGTGGCGCCATCTGTATTTTTCAATGTTCACGAATTGTTTTCTCCATTTTTGAGACCTTTAAGGATGTAGTTATCTGTCAACAGGGTACAAATCGTAACGACTGGACCTAGAATCTTCGTTCTTGACACACAGGGAGACCCATGATAAGTCTCCATGGAAACCTGAAATTTGGTCTCTGTTACCCATATCCTTTGAGCTATGGCACTCCAAAGTACAGCTCAGAATAATGGAAAATTTGATACAAAAGCTAAAGTATCTGAACAACTCATGCAGAGATAACCATAATTGTTTGCATGGATATTGATCATGGAGTGTTTCATAAGTTTCTGCAGACTGGTGGCACCATCTATATTTGTTCGGTTTTTTTTACGAAATTTTTCTGTATTTTTGAGACCTTTAAAGATATGAACATCTGTTAACAGGGCACAAATCATAAAAACTGGACCAAGAATCTTCATTCTTGACACACAGGGAGACCCATGAAAAGTCTCCATGGAAACTTGAAATAAGGTCTCTGTTAACCATATTCTTTAAGCTGTATGGGTCCAAAATACCCCCCCCCCCCCCATGAATAATGGAAAATTTGATACAAAAACTGCAGTATTTCAATAACTACAACACTGATGGTCATGATTTTCGGCATACATATTGATCATGAGCTGTTCCATCAGTTTCTGCAGACTGGGTGTGCCACCTCTATTTTTTTTTCAAATTTTTTCGAATTTTTTTCTTTTTTTTGAGACCTTTAAAGATGTGGTTATCAGTCAACAGGGTACAAATCGCAACAACTGGACCTAGAATCTTCATTCTTGTCATGCAAGGAGGCCCATGAAAGGTGCCTGTGGAAACTTGACATTAGGTCTCTGTTACCCATATCCTTCAAGTCCTATAGGACTCCGAAGTATCCCTCAGAATAATGGACAATTTGATACAAAAACTGAAGTATCTGAACAACTAATGCAGAGATCACCATGATTTTTTGCATGGATATTGACCATTAAGTGTTTTTATTAGTTTCTGCAGACTGGTGGAGCCACCTGTATTTTTGTATCCGCCAAAACGAAGTTTTGCGGATACTATGTTTTTGACCGAGTTCCTCCGCCGTGGTGGCGTTCGTTTCCAGAGAGCTCCTCGGAGACTAATGGACCGATTTTTCCCAAACTTACACCTATTATCGGGTCACATGTGAACTGGTGCCTAACCAATTTGCATTGACCTCTGACCTTTCCTCTCTATCCAGTGTCCATTTGTGGGTCTGTTTCCACTCATAAACCCTCATATCTCGGGAACCGTTTGACCGATCAGGAAATAAAATTGATACAAATGTAGCCCTTGGATTGCTTTATAACATACACAAAAATGGTGGCGCCACCTGTAACCATGTTTGCACAGTGTCCATCTGTTCATCTGCCTTGGGTTAAAATCACTCATATCTCTGCAGTGAATTGACTAATTCACCTGAAATTCGTCATGTGTATACATCCAGGATAGCTTTCTTGATTTTATGACAGGTGGCGCCACCTACTTTCACGTTCACGCTGATGACATCCAAGCTTATATCTCGGGAACCGTTTGACCGATCAGGAAATAAAATTTATACAAATGTAGCCCTTTGATAGCTCTGTAACATACACAAAAAATGATGGCGCCACCTGTAACAATGTTTGCACAGCGTCTGTCTGTTAGTCTGCCGTGGCCTAAAATTACACATTTCTCTGTAGTGGTTCGACATAACTGCCTAAAATTTTGCAGGTTTATACATCGTGGACAGCTTTCTTGATTTTATGACAGGTGGCGCTACCTACATTCTAGTTAACGCTGGACACATCCAAGCTCATATCTCAGGAACCATTTGACCGATTGGGCCAAAATTGTGCATGTGTTTAGATCTCACATAGGTCTTTATCATACACAAAACTGGAGGGGTTACCTGCAAAGATTTTTGCACAGTGTTTGTCTGTTTGTCTGCCATGGGCAAAAATCGCTCATATACATGTAGTGGTTTGACTTTTCTGCCTAAAATTTTGCAGGTGTATACAACTTGGACAGATTTCTGGATTTGTGGTAGGTGGCACAACCTACATACACATTTAGGCTGCAGACATCCATGCTAATATGCAACATACCTCACTCTATTTCCCCTTGCCACCCAATCCATGCCTCACTATCCGATTTTGGCAGATACATGTAGTCACTTGTCGGTTACCCGTATTCTAGTTTTAAAAGTTTACACATTTTTCTCTATTTTTGAGATATATAAATACAGACTAAATCTTGGCCTGTTGGTTAATCTGTTTGATGCTTCAGTTGAATGGGTATATACTACCATTCTGGTGATAAAATTTCCTTTTGCGAATCTCTTCCCAGTCAGCTGAGCGTCATGACCCATGGGTCACTTGTTTGTTAACAAATAACTATAATTTATTCTTAAAACAACCCTAACAATACAATACACTAAATCAATACAATTATACAGTGAAACAGCGGTACAGCAACTGGTCAATACAATCACACAAAAAGATAATGGTACAGTACCTGGATACCAACACCATACGTTCTTTAAAAAGTATCCTCTCGGAGAATGACAGTCCGGTGTAAGCTCTTGTAATAATCCAGAAAGTAATCTGAAGTCCAAATGCATAAAATCCAGGAGAAAGTCTTTGAAAATGTATAATTGCCGCATTCGTCGGATAAGGTCTTAGAATATTACACACGCTTCTAAGTCCGCTGGAATCTGCTTTGCTGTCTCCCCTGCCGTTGAAACACAGCCCCTTATATACTCTTCACCCCAAGGCGGGAATTTTCCACTTCTCGAACAGTCTATAAGATCTTGCACAATCACAGTAAACACGCGCTCCAGGAATTCTCTAGAAAAACAGCGCTGTGTATCTCTACACACCAGGCTCATCACGTGACCCACGACCAGGCGTGAAAGCTCAAGGCTCACATGGCAACGAGAGTCCAACCAGTACCGATTAAACATAGAATGCAACACGCGGCCAGACACGAGTGCCACAACAGGAGTTACACTCGTGTCACATAAAAAAAGAGCACCTGTAACAAAGCCCTTCACTTGATCCCTGTTGTCTTCATTTAAGCTTCTCAGTATTTGTCTGGCATTCCAGGTATTTAGTGACAGGCAAGCTCAGGACTTTACACTTCAGGTATCCAGCTATTATATTTTATTCTGTCTGTATTGAAGGCTAATGATGAAGGGGATTATTTTCCTCTGTGGGGAACTTGCCTTGGCTTTGAGCTCTTGACAGCTCTGGTAACAGGCAGAGATGTACTGAAGAATTGTCATGCCATGGATAACTCCTACCCACTCCATCCTATAGAAGGTAAGCACTTGTTCGAGAGGATTTCAATTACGCGGAAATAGATTTGTGAAAGACATATTACTGTGATTGGCTTCATATTTTTCAGATTAATTTTTCCACCTTTTCATTGTTTCGTGACATTGATTATTTTATTTATTATTCAATACTGTGGTTGCCTTTTCGTTTCTACAATTTCAAATTTTGAATGTTTCGAATTTGCGCGAATAAGAGGTCCCATTTTTTAAACGGAAAGGATTGATGTTTGATATAAAGTATGATAGATCTATTATGTTCAAAGATTCCTATTTTTAATTATATGTCTTCTATTTTGAACTATCTGCCTTAAATTAACAATAATTCCATCTCATTCGATATTCCCTTGGGTCACCGTCCAATTATTAAGATTTTGCGCACAATTATTTGATATAATTAATTCATGTAATGATGGTTTACTTTGTGTAGGTTTTAAATATCTTGAGATAACGAAAAATGCAGCTTCGCGATAAACTAAAAGTGTAAATCACAAAATATGATCCCCATGAATATGAAGCCAACCACGGGATGTGAAAAATAATAATATGATGAAAACCCAAAGGATTAACAAACAAGAGGAAATTCAATTTCATTTTTTTATATATTTTTTGTTAGAGGTAACCGCCTCCATTTTTTAATGCTACCTTAAATAAGTATATGTACATTTGCAAAATTCCATTCCGGTTACGGACTCCTTGACAGGGCTTTATTACGTGCTTCCACTCATTTTATATCCAGGAGTTAACCAGGCCCGGTGACTACTGCACATGTGGGACTTGGGGTGTAATCTTCCTCATAGCTGGGTCATGCTACTCAGCCCCCCCCCCCGAAAAACGCACTCGTTTAATTTGTGAGTGAAACAACACGGCAGTTGAGCACGGCCTTCCCATTAAGCCTGCAGGGCGATAACCCTGGTTGGGGACCGACCGTGAAAAATCTCACCGTCTCGGCTGAGATCTGAACTCACGAAACACGGCCTTGAGTCCCGTGCTCTTTCCCTTAGCCACAGAAGCCGGTAAATTATTTTTCATAACTTGCTGTTAATATAAGAAGAAACCTTACCCCAGTATCGGGAAATTAAAAGCTTTGTGAATAAGAAGCTCAGCTTGTACAGGTGCACAATCATAATGTATATCCAAATCATTTGACATCTGAAGGTTATCTATGCCTTTAGTGTTAAAAAAATAAAGAATAAAAGTTCATACTGTTAATGATAACATATTTATTATTATTAGTCCCCCGCAGTAGGAGGGAGGACTACTAAAATGGTCCTCGTCTTACCGTCCGTCGGTCCGTCCGTCGATTCGTCCATCCCGCGCCAATGCTTTCATCACCAAATTTTACAGACTTTCTCAGCACATGACTTGCATGTGATTATAACCTGCAGGTTGGGCCACTCTGTTTAACAACTTTTTGGTCTAGATCTGAATTTCAAACTTTAAACCAAGTTATCATTTAATCAAATCTGGAAATAAAGGGCCATACACACATTTGATAATTTTCCATTAAAAATGTTGACACGTGACATTTACCAATGTATTTTAAAGCCTTATTTTATATCCCTGGTAACAAAAGTGGTTCCCTGGTAAATGGTGTGTAGTCATAGTAAGTTTTCTGTCTATCGAGAGAGAGCGTAAGATAAAATGACTCAAAATTCCAATATTTTGTTCCTTGTTCCATAGGGTTCAAAAGTTCAAGAATCTTCTCTGGGATGCCGGAGGATGTATTTCAGTACCTGACCGAGGAAAATGTTACAGCAAATTCCCATATCGTGTGCCTGACACCAGAGGTAAGAATATTCATCAGCTATGAAGGGGATCTATTCACTTAACAGATCTGTTAAATATACATGAAATATAGTGTTTCTCCTTAAAATATTATTATATCTGCTAATATTTTGTTCTTAAAGCTTATGCTTGCTCCTGTACACAAGTAGTCTTAGTAGAAATAAACTGGCAGTGGATACAATCAGTGGCACAAAACAATGGCAATATACACATGGCATGCACACCACCTGACGGCCATAACAAGAAAATTCATAAGTCAAGTTATTTAAGCTCAGCTAACTGAAAGTCATTTAAAGCAATATCGATCACTCTCAGTCCGTCGTCCGGCCAGCGAGCACACATTGTAGCTAGAAGCTTCTGGCTGTTTACCCATGGAGGTCAATAAAAAATCACCTTGGAAACCTAAAAAAAAAAGCTTCAGTATCTGAATAACTAATACATTGATTACCATGAGTGAACAGTGAAAGAACATGATTTGAGCACCCTAGAGGATCGATTTGCTTGATTGGTCATAGTTTGACCCCGAAACTTCTAAATTGATTAAGGTCCAGGGAGGTTCCTATAAATATCCCTTGGAAACCTGAAATAATGTCAATGTGACCTATTTCCTCAAGCTTTGTGAAAGAACATGATTTTAGCACTCTCTTAGTTGGGCACAAATTATAGCAGTTGGATGGTAAAACTTCTAAATTAGCTTCTATGGAGTTCTTGGTAAAATCTTTTAGGAGAGCCTGAATAAGGTCACTGTAACCTTTTTTCTAGGGACTGTGGGCAAAAAGCATGATTTTAGGCACTCGTGGAGTCATTCTACCCAAGGTTCAATTTTCTTTATCAAATATTTTTCACCAGATCATAACATAAAATATTAATTGCTTCATCTGTATGTCAAATTCAGCTGAGCGTCATGGCCAATGGGTCACATGTTCAAGTGTTCAAACAGTCTTTAATATATGTTTCTTGTTACCTTTCATGTTCCCTCTACTTATTTGGTAGTGTCACACATGCACATGATCGGTGTGCAGCAACATTGTTTAAAGTATTAACGGCCACAGTAGTGCAGTTTTTGACATGACTACCTTCATGAACCATAGACGAACATGTTACATTCTTAATATGTGAGGTGTTTATTCAATGTTTATGACAGAATTTCAGAAATCATCAGAAATTATACATATTATTCATAATACAAATTTAGTTTCAACCTTCCTGTTATGAACGTTTTTTGTACATTTTAGACCTGTTGCTTTATTTTTTACTCTTTGTTTTGCAGGTCTATGAACAGACCAAGGAACTAAAAAGTTTCTACCAGGCACTGTCTGTTGACCAGGATCAGATGAACATGTCCTTTATTTCTATGATGGAAGGTAATAGAGAGAACATTATTCTTCCCTAACAGCGAACCTGCAGGAGGGATTTAGTAAATGCTCCCATTTGTGCATCAATCCATTTTTCTATCCTTCCATTGTCTGTAATAATGTCATTGGCTTTTCGACTCATATTAAGCAAAATTGTTCAACAAAAACCTTCTTATAGCTCACCTTACCATACGCACCTCGCTCAGCGGTTATATACCCTGCATTCGTCCCAAACGTCTTTCGTGTAACTGCTGCTTTGTATGGCAAGATGCTCTGGGCTGGAACACCAGGGTGCACACAAGACAGAGAATTTCTAATGATAGAGTATTATTGCATTGTGCATCCAGCCCAGAGTTTAAACATGCAACATCTGCTTTCGTAGGTATGATACCACACGTTCTGGCATATGGCCAAGAATCAGACGAGGCCGGCTGGACCAGAGACACGCCCCTTTTTCCCTTCCCAAGGCCTAGAGAGACTAGTTCTAGATTAGATACGAACGAGAGCTTGTGTCCCGGTGTAACATTCCTGCCCTTTGACCTGTCAGTCATTATAGAGATGCCCTCCCCACCACTGGCCACTGTAGCCAATCACAAGGCAGTTGGCATTATATTCTTCTCTTGGCCGCTTACCCTCTTTGATGTTAGGACTTCAAGGTAGATGCAGGGCCACAAGATTCGGAGTCGGCTTAGATTGTATCTGCTATCAGTATTGGCTACCCACTTTACTCAGCAGTCTTGTTTCCTAGTTTGGTAAGTATCTTTCTGTTTCATTTATAAGATTAAATGATAATATGCAGTCCTGGTAATTTGAAGGTTTTAGGCTCTCAATTCTATTTAAGTAAAACAGTGTTGATTTATCTGTCTAAAATTGTGCGTGTGCGTGCTGTCTAAGCCCCATTACCCCCTAGAATTAATAAGCAGCTACACCGGTGATACATGAAAGGATGTCTGGGATGACTGTAGTGTATAATCACTGCATGAAGAGCAAAACCTTCCCAAAGAGGAAGAATCCTCTTAATTGTCAGGTCACAAAGTTAAAAGTCATTTTTACAGGCCCACTTCTTTGAAAAGATTGTGGATGTATTTTATGCCAAACTGTTCACCCACAACCTTTCCTCTTTCGCAGGTAACCCACCTGCTGGTGGGGGGGGGGGGGAATCCTATTGATTTTCAGGTCAAAGGTCAAGGTCACACAAGCCATTTACTTAAAAGAGCTGTTGGATGCATTTTAAGCCAAACATTTCTCAAAAAACCTTCCATCTTCCATTTGTGGCTCAATTAGCATTTGGGAAGAACCTTACAAATTTGAGGCCACAAGGCAAAAGGTCACAGGACCATCCTACTGATTTTCACACTGATATGGCTTATGTTTTAAACAACCAGTCTTATTGTGCCCCTTTAGGTAGGGGATGATGCGCTTTGGAATGCCCATATATTATGATTCGGCAATAAGGCGTAGGATAAGTTCATGTTACGGCCATGAAGATGGCATAATGTCAAAATGGCATGTCAGGCATTGGATGAGTATTTCTTCAGAACAACCAAGAACAGATTTGTGATTTATGAAATTTTATTTACAGATTTTTTTCAAATTCTTTTCAGATACTCTTGTTTCATATTTTATAAATTGGGCAAAAACTGTAAAATTAAATTATGTAGTTTAATTTTATTTTTTTATTTGTTACTGTTATATGTAATTCTATTATCCCATGACTGATTTCCATGTATATCACATGCAGCCTACAAGTATCCATTCTACGGGACACATTGGCACCCAGAGATGAACCTGATGTTTTGGACCGTACCATCCCGAGTGAGTCACACCGCTAAGGCAGTTCGTGTTGCACAGCACTTTGCTGAATTCTTCATCAGTGAAGGTTTGTATACATTGACTGACAGTCATATAATTGGATTATCTATAATAGGTCTAGAATTACTGCAATTCCTCATACATATTTGAAAAAAAAACACACTTCTGATATTGGGTGTGCTGTGATGCCGGTTACCTTAACTCGTTGACCCAGAAATCTGGTGTCACTACAGCTCTCTTATTTTTTAATACACTTTGAATCATAAATAAAAATATATCAGATTAAACTTAAAAAAAAATAAGACAATTTTGTATTGATAATTTATTTTTAAACTTAGCACACCAGTTTTGGTAAGAAGGTGGATTCTGCTTTAGCGGGCCAGAATTGCTAAGCTCTAGGGTTACTATGACATCGCAGAAGCCAAAAGTTGTATATTCAAATACAACAGTTGGAACTGTTTTGTATGCTTTCTAATAAGCAAATATAACCTAGGCCTCCTGTTTATTTTTAGGGTTAAAGTGTGCAGCCATTTTCCTGGTGTTTTGTGTTATAAATCCATACATTGTTCTATGAAGTAAGCATGTAAGCTCAAGCATTTAAAGACGGTCATTCATCTGCCTTTTCAGTAGAATATATGTGATTTTGGGTGTACACTACTTACATATTAATGTGCTTTAGCAATTAACACGTAAGAAAAGTTCTTTGACAAAGCATGGGCTTGTTTATCTACAAGCTGTCAGTAAAAACAACAGATGTACCAATGTCGACAAACAGAAAAACCATGGATGTTAGCATATGTGCTGAAGTTTATAGGACACAAATTGCATAACGCCATTTGCAAAACTTGTTTCACTTGCCACCAGATGTCCTTGTGGAACATGTTTTGATAATTTCGACGGGCCCCAAACCTTATATAAACAGTTGGATATAAACAAAATGAACAGCCTGTGGGCATTGGGATCAGCATTCTCTGGCATAGTTTTTTTTAAGGTTCAAGGCATTTTATTTAGTTTATAGCCATCTGATATCAGAATAGGCCTTTAAAAAAGAGTCAGAAACAGTTTCATTTTTTATATATTCTGATATATGCAATGAATCAATCACAGTTTATTAAAATAGTATATTTGTATACTTCAAGTATAGATGTTTGTCTACTTTTACAGCGAGGAAGAGTAACCACCATTTTCCTTCAATGAAGGAGGAAGCAGCTGCTCTGATCGACAATTACCAACCAGTTTTCTTCGGTGCGCCGTTGTTTAAGAGTCAATACTTTTTCAAGAATAATACAGTGATCAAACATTGGAGTATCTCTAAACCTGCTACCTGTGCAAGGTTTCCGTGTGGTCTGTAACGATACAATATCTCTTGATTCGATGCGTATCTCGATACTTCACTTACTTTATTATTCTAGCCTGCCACCCGAATTTCTATAGAAAATTTGGGGACTTTGGAGACGCAGGCCCAGTCCGTTTATTTGTAAAAGGCCTGTGAGTTATGTTTTCCTGGCTTGGTACAATGGATGATATATACATATATCCAGTGGCGTCAATTTATTTTTAAATATGGCTTTAATTTATATACACTATGGCACTGGTACCTTTCAAACAAAGATAAATATTTTTTTTATTTGCCAGATTTCCCTGTTGACAATAATTGATCATACAATGCACAGCAAGGTCCAACATTTCAATCTCACTAACATAAAAGGTTAAATGTCATTGGTCAGAAATAAGTTGAACAGCATTGATGGACCCATACATTTTAAAGAAATGTTGTTTTTTTAATACATTTTATGAGAGGTAGATTATTAACTCTTTCAAGAAGTATTGAACCTTGCCTTGGAATTGAAAGTTCTTCTTGTATGCAAATTGGAATTGATAAGACTTCTTGTATGAAAATGAGGTTGGTAAAATTCATGTTATTGTGTATATGTTTAATTAATCATATTTCCTTTTTTTTATTTTCCATGCAAAGATAGGTTGATGATGCAGAGCATGGATATATAATGTATTCGTGCCAAACATTCCTTATATATATGTACATGTGCTACAGATGTAAACAATTATATTCTGAAGCAGTCGGGTTGTCGAATAATGCCTATCAGGTACTCAAGTCCAAAATTTGTTACCGGGCTCAGTCTTTAAATATAGTAGGGTATTATGGTAAACAAAAGCGGATCCAGAGGCGGGTCCAGTTAATTGGTCGAGATCCCGCCCCTGGTACAAATATTGTCCGTAAGGCATAAACCTGCACATTTAAACAAAATTGTTGTTTAATGTGTAGTTACTCAGAAACATCAATAATTCAATAACAACTTTAATTACAATTTACTGACAACAAAGCAGTTGATTGTGTAACATTTCACTTCTTTAAATTTAGCAAATACTGGTTGTCATGGTGTTAAAGATATATACACATCAACATTATAAATGCTAGGACAGTACGCACTGTTGTAAAATAAAAACCTGTTTCCGATTGTTTTGGATTCAGTAAAACTTTGAGGTGGGTTAAGGCTGCCTGCATGGGAGAGCCGGCTTTTTATAGCTGGCTGCTGGCAGCTGGCAGTTGTGATTATTAGTTGAAATCAAGTCTAAGAAAAAAATATATGTCAAATACTGTTAAATTGCGGCAGCCTGTTTTATAATATTTTCAAGACATATACAAAAAAATTCTCGAAAAGAAACTGTTGTCTTCTTATTTTTTGTGCTTATTGGCATACCTAAGGATGTTATTAAAAGATAAAGTTATTATCATTATGTGCATTATCTGGTCTACTTTGATTAATCTTCCCAAAATGTCATTATTTTTAAATGGCATATTTCTCACAGGAATAAGCTTGGCTGTTGAAATTTGTACTGCAGACCTGGAAGGCTATACGTTAAAATATTTACGACTGAACTTTATAACATATCTAGTATAACATACCGAGTTAATGCATCAATAATCGTAACCTGGTCGGGAAATGTACTGGCTCAGTTATTACACCTGATGGTGAGAGTGAATTAGGTATGTAATCTGCCGCCAGATGGCTGACTTGTAGCTAGAGTAAATCATACCGACAGGATAACTATGGCAATAACGTTAATTCATTAAACATACAGTATCCTGTATCAGAAAGATTTATATTGAATAAAACTTTTGCCTGAATTGCATTTAGTTTATTTTGTTGGCCTTTACATGATTAATAATTAACCTGTAGTCACTTTCGTTCAAATTGAGAACACATCAGAACTTTTTTATGTTGTACAGTTGTAATACACACACAACCCGTCTTTTCGGATGCACACAATGGAAGTTGGTTACTAGAGGTCTAGAAAAGGATGACATCAGTGTTGGCTGAATAGAAACCATGTTTTGTGTCATAAGAGTCATATTATTAAATAGATAAATTTTTACGATATATATATATATATATATATATATATATATATATATATATATGAATATTTCATACGTGTATTCATGGAAGTTTAAAATTGATTTTACCTTAATAAAGGATCACTAGAACAATATCAGGTGCAGCTGGTAACATGTCCTGATGTTATCAACCTGTAGGCAGATAAAAGTACCGAAAAAAACTGGTTTTGATGACCTTATCCGTGTTTGAATGAACGAACCTAATCATACATGCTGCTTCGCTACGGACCATATTTAGTAATTCTTCCCATGATATCGAACTGAAACCATGATTTATATAGAAGACACTTATCAAACGACTCAAAATGCCAATGTGGATTCGAAACAGAAAACGCAGAACATTACCTACTACAGTGTCACCTCCATGTCAACTCTCCCCCTAAATTTACCTGTAAAAGAACTTCTTTATGGAAATCCCTATGCAAGCCACATCAGAAATGAAGAAATTTTTGAAGCAGTATCTTCATACATAGAAGACACAAAAAGGTTCAAAATATAATATTCCCCACCATATTTTCCCCTAAAAGTGATATTCATAATTCATAGTCCTAATATATACTAGGACCTGAAACAAAGATGAAACAAAAACAATTTTAAATACTTGTCTTCAAAATAATTATTTAAAATAAAAAAAGAATAAATGAACAATATCTTCCATTATTACTAAAAAAATTTATAACTTACGTTCACTTACCCAACATCCATACCACCCTACCTCACCTAAACTCAATCACACCCAAACACTCTGAATACTTCCATCATATATTGTTAATGGAAACATTCGGGAGAGAGTCAAGGTAAGCTTTAAGTAGCTTGCACTCAATTCCACTGATGCTTGTATTATGTGATTTATATGTGCATATTCAGTATCAATAAAATTTCTAAAACAAAAACCTGAAACAATATCTTTGGTATGCTGCTTAGTGGTAAGTCTGCGATATAGGGCATTAACCGACCCACAAATCAATGCCAGAGGCGCAAACTCACGGTCAACGGTCATCAAATTTTAATTTGTTTATTATCTAGAATAATGCAGCTCAAACAAAAAGAATAAGCATTTTGCCTTGTTTGTAAAAAGGCCTATTACTTACGTAAATTCGTGGCGCATGGTCATTTATTATTTTCCCGTTTACCAGTGCAATATAATATTTGCCAATTGCGGCAATATATTGCAGTAATATGAAATTCTTTGGGATACTTTAAATTATGAATTCTGTCCTCTAGTTTGAAATACAATTAGCAGTGTGATAGCATACCAGACTATTTTGTCTTTTCCCTCGGCGATATACCAAATAGATGCGCTAATGTATTGAAAAATGATGCCTGGGGAATACTAGGTTTTATGTCAAATTTTATGATTTATTTTGTCAAACATCAGGCCTCGGTCAGAATATAACTGTGTGGTTTATTTTCCCAGAATGTGTAGCTGATTTACTATTATTGCTCTACACCCTGCACGCATCCATATGTCAGCCATCAATCAGTAGACCTCTGGCTTTTTGCTAGGCTAGACTCAATAACACACACGTGTCCTGCATGTATGTACTCCCACAATACAATGAGCACGGGGGTTTCATGGGTCCTTCCTGTACAGTATACAGCAAACTTTAGGCCCAGTTGGTTTCATATTCGCAATTTTCACTTTTTCAGTTTTTCGCTTGGATTTGACTTTTCGCGATATCACCATGGAGTAAACTACACGTTCATTGTTGATCCTTATTTATATACGTATACGTCCGTCTATGACGAGACGTATATGATTGTATACCCACGGTCAGTCCGTCCGTGCGTTTACATTTAGTGTATCGGCGATAACCTACTGTGGCTTTAATAAGAGCAGAGATCACTAGCCACTTTGTGCAATACCAGGAATACTATGGATTTCGTTCAAACTCAACAGATATTGTAATCAATATAATATCTCGCCTAATTTCATGAATATTTAATAAGAATAGAGGTTACCAGACTTTGGTGGCGCGGTGATGACTTTGATGAAATCTGATGGCTTTACATCAAGCTCATTATGAATATTAAGTCTAAGAATATAAGAATATTCCCTTTTGTTATGTTTCCTTAATAAAAGGGATAAATACACCATATATTCATGGATTTTACAGAGGGGGAGAGATCCTGTCTGTAGCTTGAGGACCCCCCCCCCGCTTAGGACACACTTGGCATCGTTCCCTACAGGTCGTAATCAAAATGATTATTTCAGAGGCTAGGCCACAGAGGAGTTGCGTGACAAATGTCGAGTGGTACCACCATCCGTTATAAAAAAGATTTTCTCTATACATGACAGGAATAAAAACTTTTGGCTGAGAAAGACATTTTAATATTGAACATTCTCATGAAAACTGTCACATATCATTCGGCGTGATGGACGGATGTCCAGTGTTGATTATGTTCCTTTGCAAACAGGGACATATATTAAGCAGATGAAAAAAATTCTCCGAGCGTGCACATTAAATCTCGTCATTTCTTGTCCGTCCTCAAAGGTCAATATAAAAACAAGTCAGCCATGTCACAGCATTCACGAACAAAAATATATTTAGCTACATTTATGTGCCCACTTAAACGTTTACATATTGCAGTTCATTATCAATATTGCGACCACATCTATACGACCATTTCACAACACACAAAGGTCACTTAAAGCTTAAAATCTACTTGTGGTGTAAGAAATTATAGAAGCAACAATAATGTCCTCGCACGAACAAATTTCTCATTTACAACATATAACAAAGCGCTGCCTATAAAATACCGCGTAGATGCACACTTTTTTTTCTCAAATGTACCATAAAAATAACCCAGTAAGACAGGTAATTTGGTTCTAATATCTATGATGTTGAATTGTTCTAATTTTCCCAGCTCCACCTAACAAACACGTTTACATCTGCAAAGTAGCACATTACAAATATTGCCAGATTCTAATCTGTTCAATATTCACCCGTTGCAAGAGTCGTGAAACATCGCAGTTAATAAATGTCTTGAGTTTCTTTTATGTTTTCTTTAACAGACGAGGTTTGACAGCAGTGCGCCTGCCCATTTGTTCACTTCCGAAACACAAGAACAGGACAATGGGCGTGGTGAATGACGTAACCACTGACGCTTCCTAATATGGTCCTGCGTATTGTACCCAGTCCGCGTGTTCCCATGACAATCATGGATATCTTCTCCTCATTGGCATATTTACATATGGCTTCTCCTGGTTTTCCGTGTACAACTTCAAACGTCGTTTCCACCTGTGAAAAATTAATGACATATAGTTTGTAAAATAACTATCATTATTTAATGTGAACAAACAAACATACTTCACTGTATATCTGCAATCTTCATGCAATCTGACGCTTTTCATAAAAAAAGGCAAACCGGCACATTGATAAAAAAAATTATTATAGGATCAATAAAACCAGGGGCGGATTGGGGGGGGGGGCGCAAACCATAATAAATCTGGGGTAAAAACTCATAGTACACCAAGTGTATAGAACAGTTACAATGTATGTTTTGCTTATGATGCATTTAAGCCACCATTGCACGATTACAACCTAAATTTTCAAAACATTTCTACACCTGGGCCATAACTCCCCCCCCCCCCCCCTTTCGCGCCTCGGGTCACCCGCGTACGCGGCCTCGCAAAGTCACCCATTCTAAATTTCTGTATCCGCCCCTGAAAACCTCACCTCATGTTCCTTCGCTTTAGCCTCGAATTTCTCCTGAAGTTTTTGTATCTTCTCTTCGTGATGTTTTAACGTCCGTTTCCAGTCGTCCGTACTTAAAGCCTCTGAAATGGTATATTTTGGTCAACTATCTATAATCGTTTTACAAGGTTACATATTTCAAAATTTTGTTTTGACGGTACAAACATAAGATATTTACACAAGAGAATAGGATATTTGTTAAGCTTTGTTTATCCACAACCAATAACACTATTAAACACATAACTTAATTCATGATTTTTGCTTATGTAATATTAGTTGTGCCTTTATAGACTTTACCGCCACCTGGAGACTAAATATTGTATGATTACCTTTTTATTTATTTCGGAACATTAAATAGCGTTTCAATTGAACAATATGAAAATTGAATTTGGCTCAGTTAATCCTTATATAATTAAATGTTACAATGTCTGATGTATCCTCAATACAACTGGATTTTGGTCGGTGTCCTTGAACCCTTTATAGAATATCCTGCATGGTGCCCATGTAAATTAAACAAGAGTGGCACATCAGTCGTTTCTTCTGACATATGACAGATTTGTGAATTCTCTAATTTATACCAAGATTAATTCTGACTCACGTGGAAACAAGGGCGCGTGCAACTCATGTATATGTGCCAAACGTATCTCATACTCCGGCCGGTGCATGTGCTTGAGATAAACTGAAAAGTGAGCAGAAACCAATCATGCATGTTCACATGTAAATAATAATATCGTCTCTACAAGGCTAGGTCAAAATGATTAATATTGTATAGCTAGCTTCTATTGTATTCCCAGGCTATGACTGATGTAAAAGACAGCTTTCACTGCGTGATCGGTTCACGCCACGTCAGACATAAACCCAGTTGTGACTCTGTTCATTAAACAGAGCCACAACTGGGTCTACGTCAGACACAAAATGTTAAAACACGCGAAAAGTTTGAAGTATTTCCTAATTGCAGGAGTGCAAACTTGGGCCTCGTGGCTGAACTTGCAGTTATATGGTTTTAATGTATATTGGTACATTATACAGTTATATATATATATATATATATATATATATATATATTATATATATATATATATATATATATATATATATATTTATGTTGGTCATGTACATGTTTACTTTTTAAAGTTAAATGTAAACTGTAGTTTACCTGGTATATATAAAGAGTTTTCCACAAACACACATGTGTACATTATATGTACATGAAGAATGTTTATAAATGTTCATACATAATGGCTTCTTTGCATTTTTTTTTAAATATCTGTGTGCATCGGCTATAACCCAATAATAGCTCGTCTTTGACACATGTCGGAACTCGCATACACTTACAGTTTTGAGGTTACCTGTGCTATTTTTATAGGCCTACATTTACAATAAGCGTCAAATATACAGAGCGTTAAGCGTCATTATATACGCCAGTCCCGTATCTGTCATTCATAATGAGGGTTCTCCATGTTTTATGACAGCGTTCATACTAAAGAAAAATACATCAATATCCTCCTTAGTAATCAGTGTGTAAATATACCCTGGGAAGTTGTGTATGCTTGAGTCTTATGTAAGCTTATTGACATTTCTCTTCCATTAAAAGGTCACCTGTCGTGCTCAAACTATAGATATCGCCGACACGAGTTCTTATGTACGTGTCCTAATTCATAACATATTGTTAATGCATGCGCGTTGTGATGTGAACTGGAACATGCACATGTGATTTACATACATATACACGTTATGTACACAGCCACCTATCCAAACAAACACACCCTGATATATATATATATATATATATATATATATATATATATATATATATATATATATGAGTCATTTAAACATATTTATACCCACATATATGTTTACATACATGTATATGTAATGTGTATATATTTTATATACATATGGAGAAAGAGAGAGAAAGAGAGAGAGAGGGATGAATATCAGAAAAACTGTTGACAATCTGAACCTGGACATGTATTAAATCTAGTCTGTTGTTTACATAAATAATACTTCGAGCGTTCTATGCTTGAGCCATATGACATTGTAAGCAGAATTATAAAATAAATATATATAGGTAATTAATACGAACACGAGAAATAAAATAGTAATCTATCATTAACCGTTAAAAGAGCTAGTGCAGACAGCAGTAAAGCCTCAGACCAGTAAACATCTTAACCAGACTAGCAGTGCTTCTATAATATCTCCGACAGAAGCCCTGCATGGGAAAATCATTAAAATGAACCAGAGACGAGCCTTGACACTGACAGGGACTGCAGATTACAGTACCGGAATAATTTCCAGTAGACATTGCTGTATCAGCACTTGACAGGCTTATACTCACATGCGAAGGCGTTCTCTGCTGGCTCGCTGGCATCAACCGCAACCATCACGACAGTCTTACCCGGAGTAGCCGCCATTGTAGCTACAGATTAACAGCAACACGCCCAGAGGTTTTTAAACAGGCTACAACAGATAAACCAGGCCGACCGCGTGCACAGCGCAGACGATCTGAGTGAATGCGCTATCGTGATGATAGTCAGGCCAGCAAATTATTCCCCGTGAAAAAAAAACCAGGGCGACCCATTTCGCTCGGTATGTAGGTGTATGTATGATACACGTTACTGTGGTAGTGATTCGACCAGCTGCGGAAGTATTCCCTGGGATTCATTGAACATAACGAGAGCACTTCTAGGCACGGCAGTTAATAATAAATTATCCTGATATCTTAAAAGTGGACACTTTATGACAGTCCCATTTTTTCTTCTCTTTATTATTTTTTGATAATTTGGGCACATGTACATTTTGTTAAGTGGGCACTTTTCCTCAGCTTAGGTGGTACTTTATCGATTTTCCAAGTTGAAGTATCTTCCTTTTTTAAATTTTTCTGAGTATTATTAATTGTGAATTTGTAATTATTAGCCATCAGAATAACTGTTAATTATTACATGTTTATATTTTAACTATTAATAATTATGATAAAATAGATGAACAAAGGTCAGAGGTGCCTTACTGTCTAATTGCATAATCATAATAATTAGTCTTCTAGACTCAAGGAAAAGCATGGGATACATGCATACTATAATTAGTATGAGCTAGCACATGCTCCGGTTAGACCTCAGCCCAGACTGGCTGTTCTGGTAATGGTTACAGTCAGCAGTGAATGCACCGGTCAGTTGCAATTCATATTGGAATGATAAGCATACTTTGATCTGACAGTCAGTGAAGCAAAGAAACTGCTATAGCTAATACCATAAGTGGACGCCTTGCTCATTCACCCTGTTACTTGGTACTCTGAGATAAAGTAACTGTAAGGCCCCCCTTGCCCAGGGCAATGTTTACTAATTAGCATGCAGTTGCATTCGCATGCATTCGTTTCAAATTCACTGTTACAGTCCACTTATAAAATGTCAACCCCAAACTTAAATATAAAGGTTTGGCATTGACCTAACAGTGTACCTGTTCAAAGATTCTGAGAGTGGCTTTTCTAAGAGAAAGTTTGCAGAACCGTGTGGTATGTCAAAGGATGCATAGGGTAATTTATCATAATATAAGCATATTTAAATAAAATGATCAATGCTTCAAGGTTATGACCATTGACATATGTTATAACATACACATACATATATATGCATATCATATGTATATAATATGTATATATATATATATATATATATATATATATATATTTTTATATTTATATATATAAACAATTATAACTTTTACTTGTTAACCTTTATGTTTTAAAACAGGAAGAAAATACATACATCAATTGAATGAAGTACTCTTTAAACAGGAGTAACTATGGTTATATTTCAGAGTAGGTTGCATCCTCCATATAGTGGACACCTTTATGAAGTGGGCAGCTTGGCTCAGTCCAAAAGATGCCAACATTATAGAGGTTCGACTGTGTGTATATATATAAATTAACATATACTTATATATAGACTGTATATTTTTAATAATATGTATATGAAAGGTTTACAAGTATTACTGATACACAATATTAGGCATTAGTTTTGATGATTTTGTTAAATGGGTGAATTTAGAATTGTTATAATCGAGAACGGAGATGAAAATTTTAATACATGTATTTAGTTTTACTTTCAACCAACTCAGGAATCGCTAATCATTGGATGAAGGAGCTTTGTTATTACTGCAGCCTATTGTAGTTGTGCTTTGCCTTTGGCGGAGGTTAACGTTATGTGTATTCCATATTTGGCTGTTTGGGATAATTACGGCATTTCCTGTTTAAAATATCACCCATCTACCGGCAAGTGAAGGGAAAAATGCATCCTTTAAGAAAAGCTGTAACAAAGGATAACAATACTAAATTAATACTCATATAAATACTATATTCTATAAGAAATACTTATATTCACACCTGGTATGATTCCATTTATTCAGTCGGGTTCAGATGGCTTTGAAATATTTTCTTTTCCTGCAGATTGTCCGCAATCTCAGATAGCATGGATATTGCACGAATTTGACATGCAAGGAAAGTGGTACGTATATGATTCTGCAGGCCGCGTGTTTTTGAGGTTACGTGTGATTTCATAAATCTCCCTAATCCGGAAAGCGCGTGTCCGTACGCTCAGACGTCGCTATAGGTCAAGCAAACGTATTCCAAATCTCATTATATTATCATATAACATAATTGCCTCTGAAAAATATTAATATAGATTTTACATAAAATAAGCCCAATTCCTGGAGGAAAAACATTTTTCCTATATATTTTTCCACTAAAAACATGAGGTTGTGTGATTTGTTTAAAAACTATTGGCACATCTATGAGCACTGTCAACTCGGCAGTGAAGTCACACACTGGGAAATCCCCTGTGACTAAAAATTCTAGATCTCATTAAAAGCACAGTATTCTGCCTCTGTCAGACCCAAATATTCAGCAGAGAATAACATGCATTACTAGATCTGAGTTGTTGATAAAATTCAGTCCATGATGTCACATGTGTACCATCCAATCAAAGTCTGGGATCTGGATGAAATCCTCCCATCACACAACAAACGAATAGGTTTACTTAACCTTCATGGCAGCACCAAACACAACGTGAGGCAGTCCTACGTTCTGCCATTTGGCGGAAAATTATATAACTTATTCACACACATTGTACAACAGATATATAACCGACCGGTTGGGTGAATCTGAGGCGGGTAGGAAGTGACACCTGCCACCAACTAACTGAACTAATATTGTTTCCCAGTGAAATGAGCAGTCTCCCTCCGAATTTGAGATCTCCCATCCCTCCAAGTGTTTATGATACTTGCTTTATATCTACATGTTTACCGACCATCCAGCTTATGAAACCCGTGCATGAGCTTTTTTATTCACTTATAATTATATCTGTGTGCTAGAGGACCAGTTGTATTTGTAGTTGTCCTTCATTCATGACACTGCCGATGTCTGCTGATTCGCATGCCCGGTTTTATTTTCCATCATTTGGGACAGTGTAAGTTAAATGTCTGCTACCTATTGGATTAAACCTTTTTGGATTCCAACCGTGGCCACTTGTGTGTTTCCCATACATTGTAAGATGACACTGATTTTTTATGGATACCTCAGTTTTCTGCCACATAGTCAGACTTCAGTTGATAAGTTTTTAATAAATAAATGTTATTGCTTTCATCCAGCTAGGAGGTTAAGCCCTAGCTTTGTCTGTTTCATAATTTGCTTGTTTGTTATCTACCAGTATAACTCAAAAAGTACAGAAAAGCCTCCCATAGAACCTTGAGAAGGGTTGGGAGAAGGGAGACCAAATTGAGATTTGTTTGGGATGATCCGGATAATGGATTTGATGTTCCCCTTGGCTCTACTGATTGTCATTCTAACTTATATCAAGGTCACTTACTTCAGGTAGACTCTCATGTAGTTCTGATTCGGGTGTTACTTGTATTTAATAAAATCAAACTTCATGACAAACAAATTAATTATAAACTCATTTCTGAGGAAGATAAGGACCGATACTGTATTAAATCGTTAGCAGTTTAGACTGTCCGCTTATATTTTTGGTCCAAAGTGTTTGAATGTCTTATATGAATCCTCACAAATAGTTAGGCGCGGATGATGTGGTCTTTATTGGTGGTACCCATGGGTGAAGCGTTATCCTTTAAGGAGCGCCGAAACGTGGTGCAGGATTCTTTGACCGCCGATGGCGATTATATTCTGTCACATATTTTTGCCCTCTCCTCAGGCTTTACAATTCGACCCAGACTTTGAGACCTTGATGATGTTCTAGAAGACTGTCTGTGATTTCCGTTACGTTCCGCTGGTAATCTGTAAGCACTCAAATTCAGGTAAAACAGCGTGCTTGTGGTAAGGAAAACAGGGCAGTCTGCAGGATGAAGCTCTTCGCAGGTGTAAGACATCCTCTGCAACAGGAAACTTTTGTTAATTTGTGTTAACAGATTTATTTATGGTTATTCGGATTACTGAATGTTTTGTGTAGGAGTCATGGATCAGGGTCTAAGGCTCCCCGTACCTTTACATACTCAAGGAGTCAGATATCACAAAATGTTGTTGTTTCTGGGGCACCAACAAAAATATGGTTCTGTTAATAAAATGTTCAAAATAGGAGAAGCTAGTGCGAACAATGGTACTTAAAGGGGCCAAATCACCGTTAAAGCATGTTGAGTTAACACCAAAAATAGTTTCTTCCCTTTAAAATAAACCTGTACCTGCCAAAACATTGCCTTGAAACCGTTTGCTTACTCCTGTAAACGAGTGTTGAAAACAGTGGACCGGGCGCGATGGCAGGTGTCAACAAAAACACAGTGCGTGGGGCCGTGTGCAGCGCGGAGCCACAACACCTGTCAATCAGGAGATGCCCTGACTGACTTGGCCAAAAAAATATAGTACATGTTCCCGCTGGCTGAAACACCGCGTGTTGCCTCTATTAATCAGACCTCCGGTCACGCGGCCTTGTTATGGTAAACAGACACACGTGTACTGTGTTTACCAACACGTACGGTCATAACACGGTGTTAAACAGCCGTATACGAGGAAATGAGACTGTGTGCTGGGATGGTTCTGCTGGGAAACCTTTGTATAAAACAAAAATGAACTGATAATGTGAAAGAATAGGTTTAATATTGATCCTGATTATGTCCCTTTAAAGCTTCAGAGACAGTATTGCTGGGTCGTTACAAATCATACTTGAACGAATCGTTTGCTGTATTTTTTTCCAAGTATGTTAAAGTATTAAAACGGCTACATGACCAACCCTGGTGATATCATTTTCTTAATATCATAATTCCCCGTGTCACCGTGTATAGCCGTCATATCTACAGCCGAGAGTAATATAAATTGGTTGTCAGTGTTAATGGATGCTTTATTTACCCGGACATAAACTGTATATCACCGTGATACTGGCCTGTAAAATCGATTGTTCATCAATATATATCTAGAAGTAAAAAGTAGGAGGTGGCACCTATGCATTATGGCTGTCTCAGGCTGAGTTGAAAACTCAGTTCCTTGTGGGAACTCCTAAAAGTCACACTCTTTTGCAATTTATAACAACCATAGGGCACGGCCTTGTGTAGCTTCTTGAGTGCTTATCCTGGGTGGGAACCGACCGTGAACATCTTACCGTTCTATGGATTGAGATTAGAACCAACAGTAGTGGTCTTCCCCTAGATCAGATAAGCCAGTATCCACATTTGCTTATTCAATCAAATCCTAGGGAAAAGACTGTTAGACAAAAGTTTAAAGTGAACAAGATGGAATACATGTAAGAATAAAGGGTATAAATGGCGTCAGCTTGTGCTAGTTTTGCCTATAATGGCGTCCAAATTTGATTGACTAATATATAAAAGCTGCAACATTTGGAATGCTGACGTCCAATAATTTGCTCGAGTCTAGATATCAGGTTTATTCCGTTTTTTCTTGTAATCTCAAGAATTCTAAACTCACAGAGGTTAATTTAGTTATTAAATAGAATAAGAATAACTCATGGTATTGTATGGTTTATGATAATTAACATATCACTAGCTTAGTATCCGTTATGCAATAGGACAACTAGCTCGAAGGGGTTTGACCAGTTTTTTTCAGGAGGGGTTTTCTTACCAACATCCAGGCTTCAGCCCCCAAAACATACATTTCCGATGCGTACCCACAAAGATGTTGCCTGAGAATAATTCAGTGCCACCACCATCAATTATAAAATAGATTTAGTGCCCTTTTATGCATTATTATTACAAATGCTGGATCCTTAAATTTGTTTGACGTCAATGTGATCGAACATGTTTGCAACCAGTGTGATCTAAAAATACATTATTACAAAATTTTTAGAAATTTGCACTCACAAAGGGCAGGTCTCCGCCAAGGCAACTCAATTCTCCATATGGCATTTTCAGAAAAGTGTGAAAAACACAGCAGGTCAATCACTGAACGTTTTAGGTTACTGACAATGAGCTCATTACCTACATATGGCATTGTCAGAAATGTTTCTTTCAACAAAATTCTTGGATTCAGATGGTGATTTAATATATTGTTCTTTGTATCATTGCTGATCTATCTTAAAATTTCATCAATGCCCGTTCATAACTTTTTGAGTAATGTTGCTAACAGACAAACAAACAGAAAACAAATAAACCAACGCCGACAAAAGCATAACCTACTCCGCGGAGGTAATTATATATATCTCAGTCAATGTAGATACCTGAGGGCATTTAATAAACCCCAAACTTCTACTATACTGTTCTTTCAGGCCCATACTGAACCATATTTCATGACAATGATTCTATTCTGAGAAGTCGTCTATATTGGGATTCTTTAACTGAAAACTGTGGAAGATAGATATCTACTAAACTAAGTAGCGCAGAAACCCTTGAAGCAAAGAAATTTCCTGTCTCATCGAGGACAAAAGTGGAGCGATAGACAAGATAGAGTGAAGACAGGATTGCAACAGCCAAATTTACCAATACAGATATATAGCAACATCCCCATTAAGATACCAAAATATCCAGTTCATGCTTTATCTCGTCAAAGAACACATCTATATGTATGTTCCACTGCAGTTTCCGAATAATAAAAAGATGTGATTGAGCGATGAAACTTTGGGAAAAAGGTGCAATTTGGAGGAATCTAACATCTATCAACAGGAATCTAACATCCATCAACAGGAATCTAACATCCATCATCAGGAATCTAACATCCATCAACAGGAATCTAACAGCCATCAACAGGAATCTAACATCCATCAACAGGAATCAAACATCCATCAACAGGAATCTAACATCCATCAACAGGAATCAAACATCCATCAACAGGAATCAAACATCCATCAACAGGAATCTAACATCCATCAACAGGAATCTAACATCCATCAACAGGAATCAAACATCCATCAACAGGAATCTAACATCCATCAACAGGAATCTAACATCCATCAACAGGAATCTAACATCCATCAACAGGAATCTAACATCCATCAACAGGAATCTAACAGCCATCAACAGAGATCTAACAGCCATCAACAGGAATCTAACATCCATCAACAGGAATCTAACATCCATCAACAGGAATCTAACATCCATCAACGGGAATCTAACATCCATCAACAGGAATCAAACATCCATCAACAGGAATCAAACATCCATCAACAGGAATCTAACATCCATCAACAGGAATCTAACATCCATCAACAGGAATCTAACATCCAGCAACAGGAATCTAACATCCATCAACAGGAATCTAACAGCCATCAACGGGAATCTAACATACATCAACGGGAATCAAACATCCATCAACAGGAATCTAACATCCATCAACAGGAATCTAACATCCATCAACAGGAATCAAACATCCATCAACAGGAATCTAACATCCATCAACAGGAATCTAACATCCATCAACAGGAATCTAACATCCATCAACAGGAATCAAACATCCATCAACAGGAATCTAACAGCCATCAACAGGAATCTTACATCCATCAACAGGAATCTAACATCCATCAACAGGAATCTAACATCCATCAACGGGAATCTAACATCCATCAACAGGAATCTAACATCCATCAACAGGAATCTAACATCTATCAACAGGAATCTAACATCCATCAACAGGAATCTAACATCCATCAACAGGAATCAAACATCCATCAACAGGAATCTAACATCCATCAACAGTAATCTAACATCCATCAACAGGAATCTAACATCCATCAACAGGAATCTAACAGCCATCAACGGGAATCAAACATCCATCAACAGGAATCTAACATCCATCAACAGGAATCTAACAGCCATCAACGGGAATCAAACATCCATCAACAGGAATCTAACATCCATCAACAGGAATCTAACATCCATCAACAGGAATCTAACATCCATCAACAGGAATCTAACATCCATCAACAGGAATCAAACATCCATCAACAGGAATCTAACATCCATCAACGGGAATCAAACATCCATCAACAGGAATCTAACATCCATCAACAGGAATCTAACATCCATCAACAGGAATCTAACATCCATCAACAGGAATCAAACATCCATCAACAGGAATCAAACATCCATCAACAGGAATCTAACAGCCATCAACAGGAATCTAACATCCAACAACAGGAATCTAACATCCATCAACAGGAATCTAACATCCATCAACAGGAATCAAACATCCATCAACAGGAATCTAACATCCATCAACAGGGATCTAACATCCATCAACAGGGATCTAACATCCATCAACAGAGATCTAACAGCCATCAACAGGAATCTAACATCCATCAACAGGAATCAAACATCCATCAACAGGAATCTAACATCCATCAACAGGAATCTAACATCCATCAACAGGAATCAAACATCCATCAACAGGAAACTAACATCCATCAACAGGAATCTAACAGCCATCAACAGGAATCTAACATCCAACAACAGGAATCTAACATCCATCAACAGGAATCAAACATCCATCAACAGGAATCTAACATCCATCAACAGGGATCTAACATCCATCAACAGGGATCTAACATCCATAAACAGAGATCTAACAGCCATCAACAGGAATCTAACATCCATCAACAGGAATCAAACATCCATCAACAGGAATCTAACATCCATCAACAGGAATCTAACATCCATCAACAGGGATCTAACAGCCATCAACAGAGATCTAACAGCCATCAACAGGAATCTAACATCCATCAACAGGAATCTAACATCCATCAACAGAGATCTAACATCCATCAACAGGAATCTAACATCCATCAACAGGAATCTAACATCCATCAACAGGGATCTAACAGCCATCAACAGAGATCTAACAGCCATCAACAGGAATCTAACATCCATCAACAGGAATCTAACATCCATCAACAGTAATCTAACATCCATCAACAGGAATCTAACATCCATCAACAGGAATCAAACATCCATCAACAGGAATCAAACATCCATCAACAGGAATCTAACATCCATCAACAGGAATCAAACATCCATCAACAGGAATCAAACATCCATCAACAGGAATCTAACATCCATCAACAGGGATCTAACAACCATCAACAGGAATCTAACATCCATCAACAGGAATCTTACATCCATCAACAGGAATCTAACATCCATCAACAGGAATCAAACATCCATCAACAGGAATCAAACATCCATCAACAGGAATCTAACATCCATCAACAGGAATCTAACATCCATCAACAGGAATCTAACATCCATCAACAGGAATCTAACATCCATCAACAGGAATCAAACATCCATCAACAGGAATCAAACATCCATCAACAGGAATCAAACATCCATCAACAGGAATCTAACATCCATCAACAGGAATCTAACATCCATCAACAGGAATCTAACATCCATCAACAGGAATCTAACATCCATCAACAGGAATCTAACAGCCATCAACGGGAATCTAACATACATCAACGGGAATCTAACATCCATCAACGGGAATCTAACATCCATCAACAGGAATCTAACATCCATCAACAGGAATCTAACATCCATCAACAGGAATCAAACATCCATCAACAGGAATCTAACATCCATCAACAGGAATCTAACATCCATCAACAGGAATCTAACATCCATCAACAGGAATCTAACATCCATCAACAGGAATCTAACATCCATCAACAGGAATCAAACATCCATCAACAGGAATCTAACCTCCATCAACAGGGATCTAACATCCATCAACAGGAATCTAACATCCATCAACAGGAATCTAACAGCCATCAACAGGAATCTTACATCCATCAACAGGAATCTAACAGCCATCAACGGGAATCTAACATACATCAACGGGAATCTAACATCCATCAACGGGAATCTAACATCCATCAACAGGAATCTAACATCCATCAACAGGAATCTAACATCCATCAACAGGAATCAAACATCCATCAACAGGAATCTAACATCCATCAACAGGAATCTAACATCCATCAACAGGAATCTAACATCCATCAACAGGAATCTAACATCCATCAACAGGAATCTAACATCCATCAACAGGAATCTAACATCCATCAACAGGAATCAAACATCCATCAACAGGAATCTAACATCCATCAACAGGAATCAAACATCCATCAACAGGGATCTAACATCCATCAACAGGAATCTAACAGCCATCAACAGGAATCTAACATCCAACAACAGGAATCTAACATCCATCAACAGGAATCTAACATCCATCAACAGGGATCTAACAGCCATCAACAGGAATCCAACATCCATCAATAGGAATCTAACATCCATCAACAGGAATCTAACATCCATCAACAGGAATCTAACATCCATCAACAGGAATCAAACATCCATCAACAGGAATCTAACATACATCAACGGGAATCTAACATCCATCAACGGGAATCTAACATCCATCAACAGGAATCTAACATCCATCAACAGGAATCTAACATCCATCAACAGGAATCAAACATCCATCAACAGGAATCTAACATCCATCAACAGGAATCTAACATCCATCAACAGGAATCTAACATCCATCAACAGGAATCTAACATCCATCAACAGGAATCAAACATCCATCAACAGGAATCTAACATCCATCAACAGGAATCAAACATCCATCAACAGGAATCTAACATCCATCAACAGGAATCAAACATCCATCAACAGGAATCTAACATCCATCAACAGGAATCAAACATCCATCAACGGGAATCTAACATCCATCAACAGGAATCAAACATCCATCAACAGGAATCTAACATCCATCAACAGGAATCAAACATCCATCAACAGGAATCTAACATCCATCAACAGGAATCTAACATCCATCAACAGGAATCTAACATCCATCAACAGGAATCTAACATCCATCAACAGGAATCTAACATCCATCGACAGGAATCTAACAGCCATCAACGGGAATCTAACATACATCAACGGGAATCTAACATCCATCAACGGGAATCTAACATCCATCAACGGGAATCTAACATCCATCAACGGGAATTTATAATCCATCAACAGGAATCTAACATCCATCAACAGGATTACAGGAATCTAACATCCATCAACAAGAATCTAACATCCATCAACAGGAATCTAACATCCATCAACAGGAATCTAACATCCATCAACAGGGATCTAACATCCATCAACAGGGATCTAACAGCCATCAACAGGGATCTAACAGCCATCAACAGAGATCTAACAGCCATCAACAGGAATCTAACAGCCATCAACAGGAATCTAACAGCCATCAACTGGAATATAACAGCCATCAACAGGAATATAACAGCCATCAACAGGAATATAACAGCCATCAACAGGTCCATCAACAGGAATATTACAGCCATCAACAGGAATATAACAGCCATCAACAGGAATGTAAGATCCATCAACAGGAATATAACAGCCATCAACAGGAATATAACATCTATCAACAGGAATATAACACACAAGCATAACATAAGTACGTGTTAAAGGCTAGACCTCTGTAAATGCTGAAGCTGATGAGGGTGTCGTTTTTTCCGGACCCCCCCCCCCCCTTTTTTAAGGGTTCAGGCCAATTTTTGCAGCCTGAACCCCCCCCCCCACCCCCCACCCCCACCCCCTTTCCGGACCTGAGGACCTTTCTTTAGGTTTTGACATTAGTCCTCCTGGGTGGGGCCCCCAGATTCCTAAATCTTGGATCCCCCCTTGAAACATTACTTGGACTGCCATAGCCCTGCCTGGCCTTTTGTGTGATTACGTTAACTAAAATGTTTATATTAAAACGTGATTCCATGTACCGATAGACGAAACTCAATACCAGATCATATCACTAAAGCCCTGTAAAGTCCGTATGGTGAATCCCTGATATTTGCATATTAGGGCATCAGCCGGTACATGAATAACAGTTTGACTGCGTTCGTCGCGTGTGGGCCTGAATATCTCACGCTGATTGGCTGAGCTAAAGAAAAATGTTTAAACCAGCCTGCTTTGAAAAGCGATGGTCTGAAAAACGGTGACACACTGACTCACTGAGGTTGAGGGTTTTAGTGTTGAAAGTCTTGCCGTTCTCAAAATAGCCGAGGACCTAAAAATATTAAGACTGATAAAATGGGAATATAAATAGCAAGCTAGAAGCCCACATTAGGCGGTTACTGGATTAACCATGTGGATTAAAAAAGATTCTGAGAAAGACCACTATAATTACTACCTACGTCACTGGGAAAGACCTTAGTTCAGCGAGGCGGTGATGTATGGCGCTGACTGTCCGGTACGGCCCAAGTTTACCAGTCGATGAAATAAGAGGGTCAGAGAGTGGCAATTAGTTACAGAAGTACCCGAGAGGTGGCATTACCAACACTTAAGTGCACTACAGTGGAAAACGTATGATTTCTCTGTCAGAGGCAACAATTAAGAGAAATTTCATTGTCTGGGCCAGTCTAGGACTGCCAGTAAATCATTCTCTCTCTCTCTCTCTCTCTCTCTCTCTCTCTCTCTATATATATATATATATATATATATATATATATATATATATATATATATATATATCATAATGATGGTCCAACAAGCTGCTTATGCTCCCAACTTGATGTCTCAGACAGAATGGTTAAAATCCAGTCCTGTTGCCGGCTTGATCTTGTTTAGTGCTAATCTTATTTTCCATCTTCTCTCGGTTCTCTGCCTGGCTAGGCTGGTGTGAGACATCATTGTAGCATCCCATTTAATTATACATGGTAGCGACACGACAGCGTCGTATCAGCAAATACTCTCCCAACGCAGCTGAAATCTTACGCTTATATAGACTCTCCGATTTTACTTATAGTAGGGTTCTTCAGCAGATCTCCATCTTTAGTAACATCATATCTCATTCAAAAGAATAGCGTCTTTTAGTAATATCTCAAACCGGAGGTACAAACTTCTTACGCTAAATGTGCTATAGACTACTGTGATTAGTTTCCTATTGGCGAGGTTACATTTTCGACGATATATAACCAACATATTATATTCTTTAAAATACATCATAATATGACGAAGACCCAAAAGCTAACGAGTGAAAATGCTTTTGTTTTATAGGTGAAAGGAAAATCTGTTGTTATTATTTGAATTATAATCCTTTACTAACGACGCTGCAGCGAGGGATATCTAGCATAAAATGCCATTAAATGAGGCTGGGGAGTATAATTATTCACATGCGTTGGGCGTCCAGTGCATGAAGGTTTTATTTGCGGGGAATTTTCCCTTTCGCGAAAATATCAAATTTTAAACACTGGCGAACAAAAAGGCAACTATAGTGTTTCAAGTGGGACTAATAGGGGGGTCAATATAGGGGGAGTGGAGGGGTATATATCCCCTTTTGTCAATATTCCAATTTATAGTTTTGATTATTTTAGCTTCTCTCTGTTTCAATTGCAAGACAATGAAGCAGTTATCTGAAATAAAATGTCCTTGCTGAATATTGCACACAAATTCAGAGGAATTTTCACATAGAACAAGATCAATAGTGTGGCTAGCAGTATGGGTTGGAAAGATAACTTCGTTTTTTAGATCGAAGCTGTCCATCAAATCTTGTAAGAGTTTGGTGTCATTGTCATCTTATCCTCGGTACTGATATAACGTCATACGCTGGTGAGACAATTTCTCTTGTAAGCTCTGGTTCATCTGGAAGCCATGTTTCAGTCAAAGCAAAAATGCGTATGTTGTTACGTGTCAGATATTTTTGCAGACTTTCTACTTTGTTTCGGAATGACCTAACATTTGCCAGTACTGCCTTAATAGGGTACCTTTGAACAAGATTATTGTTGCTTACGGTAACTCCCGCACTTGCTTAACAGCGCCATCTAGTATTCAAACTTTGAACCATTTAGAAGATATCTATCTTTTCGATTAAATGTTAACTTTAACCATATTTCAATTCAGCGTAGTGAAGCTTGATGTGGTCCTTTCAGCGATCCACTCAAATGTATAATAATGAACAAAGGAATTAGCCAGTTATAATTCCTTACTCAAACGTTATGTGTTTCACTAAATGAACACAAGATGGCACTGATAAGCAAAAGCGGGAGTTACCGTAAATAACAATAACCTTGTTCAAAGGTACCCCATTGAGTTAGGTTTTCCCATCTATGACTCCTCATCATTCAGCAATATCCGATTGTTATTTTCTTGATTTATTTTTATTTACTTTTTGACATGTTCAAAGCGATACCTTGAAATCACATGTATTTTACTGATTTTGATTTTGTCCACTACGACTACGTCGATACAAGTGGGGTCCTGGGATAAGTTGTTTCCTTGCCCCAGCTGCTACTATAACAGCTTATTCATTTGCAGATAAACTTCCCGTGGAGTAGTAAACTCCATGATAGAGTGGAGCTGCTTAAGCTTTGTAGGAATGATCCCGTATAAGTCAACATGATTGATATAGTGAACTGGATGGGTGATAAGCAAGTCAGTGTGTCAACAATATGAATGATGTTTCAAGAAGTTCAGAAAATGGTCCAAAGACATTTTTAAGTCCAAAATTCATATGTAAAATACCTGTTCCAGATGTTGTTTTGTAATTCCTGATACAGTCAAGCACAGTTCTGTACAAGTTGCATCCAAAAGTTCCCCATGTATGCATGCATGGGTGACATTATCCAGGTTATGCGTTATTTACGTCAAATTAACACATCTAAAGGCATTTTTTGCTGCAATTTCCGAATAAAATGAAGAGATTAGAAATTGGGAGGAGAAAATTTGGGAGGAAGGTGCAATTTTTACGAATCCAAAATTCAACAACTGTTATATATGAAATAAATCGGACCCCCCTCCCCCCCCCTCCCCCCCCCCCCCCCCCACCCCCCGATTCGGATGTCAATGGTCGGGTCCTCATCGATACTCAATCTGCCCAGGGACGGATGTAGAATGGGCACAGATCGTGTGTCCCCTTTTTACCGATAAAAAACTTGTGAAATAGAATAATATGCTTCGACTCAAATCGTTTTCTTCCCAATTTACTTCTGCATCCGAGAGTTGTGAAAGAGGCCTACTATGGTACAGGACTTGTTTAGCCGTGCCAGGAGCCCCCCTTTCTAAGAAGCTGTGTGCGCCCTTAGCTGTAAATTTGACATCCTTCCGCCAGAGGACGTTTCTGCTCGAAACGAATCTCTTCTGTTTGGGCGCTTTGGGATTGACGGGACGACTTGTCTCAACCGTCAAACTTCAAAATCAAAATTTCTTACGTTTCAAGGACTCATCTTCTGTTTACATCTCACATGCGAATGCTTACAAATATTACTTATTCTGTAAGGTCTTTACCACCAAAACCCCATGTTTATTTAATTTACCTTGAAACAATTCTTTTATTCAACACACTTGAACGGACTACGATGTCCTCTTTATTACATTTATACCGATGCCGCAAGTGTATTAAGGAGCCCCAGTGCATTATGGGGGTCATTTTTAGACTGGTCGACTCTCAACAGCAGAGTCGTACTACTCTTATGAGTCCAAGCCTGCGCAGTGTGGAGCCCCCTCTTTTCCGAGCGGCTGTATGCCCCTCTTGCGGTTTTTATTACTGAGAATATGTACACATTATACATATAAGGTGCGTGGTCTTGTTTCGTCGACCTCTGTGTATAAAAACGAGAAACCATAATCGGTCTCAATATAGACCATGATGGAAGACCATGCAGTCGGCTTATGCTTCCGTCTGCTGTCTCAGATAGATTGGTTAAAATCCAGTCCTGTTCCCATCTTGATCTTCTCATCTTGTCTGGTTCCGATCTTTTTCTATCCTCTGAAATTATTCATGCCTGGCGAAATGGGTGTAAGAAATTACTGTACCATCCTATTTAATATCACCAGACTGCGACTAGACATCGTCTCATCAGCTAACGGCCTGCGGGATTCGGCAGCGGATCTCCCGTGTTAGTAACATGATCTTCATTCTGATGAATAGCGTCCTTCAGTAATGTTTTATATATATATATATATATATATATATATATATATATATATATATATATATATTAAGGGCTCATGTTTGCAAGACATTCAATGGTATACAAATATATATATATGCAACCTTTTTTTGCAAGATGAAGTTCAGATGATTCGAATAATATTACATATACGTATATCTAGTCATAAGTTGTTTTGCTTTGAAGTGTCAAAAACGGTACATTGCAGAAAATTATCATATTGATATACAATCAAAGATTTCAGGACAAGAAACCCTCAATTCCAGTAAGCACACATGTATGCCTGGGTACACAGAAAGTTTATGTATAATAAAAAAAGATGATGCATATATAATTCATCCATTTATACAGAAAATCCTTTTAACCTTAAAGTACCCACATTTTACGTGACGTCGTGCCGCTGAAACGTAAACAGCTGTCGACTGGAAGTGTATTCGACTGCCCACGGAAAAGTACTGACTTTGCCAATTGATTATTATATTTTATGTGTACGAGAGGTACTTATAATTCCTTTCACGCTGAAAAAAAATGAGCTAAAATCGTGTCATAATACACATATTATTGCAGATGATTATATACATGTACAGTTACTACATAGTTATCCATTACTCTGACGTGTTTTCCTTTCTTTCAGGAAATCCGGTCGTGCTCTTGTCCACCTTTGTGTCAAATGTTTTATAAGGCCAAAAAAAGGTGTGGTTCTCAGGCACCGCCCGCGTCAATTTTAAACCCCCGCATCAACATTTTAATTTTTATTTTCAATAGAAACTTACAAAATTTGAGCACCAGCCACTGGGACATTTCTTTCAAGAAGATAAAATATTACAATTTTGATAAAATTTCCTTTGTTACGTAGTGCTTTTACTTGTTTAGCAAAATAGATTTGTTATTATCATGATTTCCCTTATCATTTGACATTTTATCGAAACATACAAGAAATTAAAAATAAAAACACCGCCCTCAGAACCAAAACCCCCTTTATTTGCCTTACAAATCTATTTTATCAGGAAGCCAATTCAGTGCACTACTGTATTGTAACCAGGTGCTCTTACAAATTGATATACGACAAAAGCACTCAAAGAGTGTATGATTTGACATAACATAAAATATGACAACTGAGAAAATATATTAACTTCCATAGATTGATGGAAACCCTACATAAAGTCCTAAGTTAAATTATTATTCAAAATAGTGCACAAAGAATGAGTTGTTGGCCAGGACAATGATTCAAAAACAAAGATAAAGGATTAATGGGCTATAGCCATGAATACCCTGTTTAGTAGCCATTTATATTAGCCTTGAATACATTATTCATTTATATTGAACTGGTATGCCATCCATACAATTGCATCAATGACAGCTGATAACCTTAATACTAGGTTACTTATTTATATGAACTGTCAGAAAATATTACATGTAAATTTACAAACCAAAGTGTGTAGCAATCTCTACGGTTATAGGTCGTTTCCTGTGTCGCGTACAAGTTGGCCATCGTCCAATAACTCGTGCGAGACGTGCATACATCTTTCACGCAGTCAAAAATCCAACAGGCATGCAAAAGGGTTTACCAGTATGCAGAAGCGGATCCAGGGGAGGGGTCCAGGGGGTCCGGACCCCCCCCCCCCCCTTTTCATCCGAAGCAACCTTTTTTAAAGGGTTTTAGACGAAATTTTGCGCCCTGGACTCCCCCTTTTTCCGACCTGATGACCTTTTTTTAGGAAATTCATAAGTCCTCCCGGGTTGGACCCCCCCCCCCCCTTTTCCTGAATCCTGGATCCGCCCTCGGTATGCCGTGTTACGACGGAATATTTTCTTTTGGTAGGTGATGTTATAAGGAAAACAAACATATCTAAAGATTGGTAAGATGCATTTAAGTGACATCGAGTGGGGCTCATTATAAGGATACTATATAAATTTGTGCTCACCCTCTTACCATCAAAGGACGCTGACGCCGGAATTGGGAAATTTCCTGTTATTTCTTATCAACCAGACAAAAATCAGCAAAACAACAAGACATTAAAATTTATAATTATTTAATCACATAAAAACTACAGGACAACAAGACAAGCAGTGGCATGCTTCATTAATTCACCATCGGTGTATTTGACTTGATAGTCGCACTGTAGTGTTAATGTAAAAACATTCTAAAAACATCATTCCCCGCGAGAGGTCACTATTAAATTGACTGGCTTTTGGCCTTCGTATGGCACCCCATGTATGAGTAAATCTCACTTCCTATTTTAAATACACTAACCTAAAACTAAAAAAAGAAGGTCGGCGACTGATAACTAAAAAAATAATTTTAAGGCCCACTTTACTGTGAACAAGGGTGAGTGTATTTTTCTATTATACTCGGCACAACGGTTTTTCCAATATACAAAAGTGTCACAGGGGTCCAACGTCAAGTTTCCGTAAGATCCCAAGGGGTATACATCAAAGGGACCGCGCATTACGATATGGAATTGATCACTTTTGTTTGATATGAGCATGCGCGTATAATACTATGAAGACATAAACGGAATGGCAATACATGTCAACTAATCCTTTTCCCCCACAAACACGGTACTAATTTGTTTTCTTAAGTCTTCAGTATATAGTCCAGTGGTGGAACATCTCTTGAAACAGGCGTGACATATTTCCAGAAGATCAACAATCCATGACATTTTTTTTTTCATGTAAATTTAGTGTTTTTATACTCTTTCACAATCTTAGTTCTTATTTTTTTGCTGCGTTTCTATGTCTCAACTGTAAGGCGCCATTCATGTTTCACCACTGAGAGGTGTATGTTGTAATATATATATATATATATATATATATATATATATATATATATATATATATATATATATATATATATATATTAATATATATATATATATCATGAATTAACTCAAAGTTCTATTAATAATCCCAGTTCTGCGAAACACTGCTTAAACTTTTCAGACATTAAAATTTACCTTTTTCCAACTTTTTTTTTATATTTGGCCAAGCATTATTATTTTGGAAATCTCAGCTAGATTTCACATTTCATTGACTGATGATGCACAAATTTTTACATTTGCCGTGTCCTCAGTCGAGATAAACACAGAGAAACTTTGGTCCGTCGTACCTGTGTAATGCCCAACTAATTTTCTTCTCAAATTAAATTTTTATGGAGGTAACAAATCAGTTAATGCAGGTTGACACACTGTGAGTTCACACAGGTTGTACCGATTACATGTACGGTGATACAGTACGCAGGCCCGGTAGTTCTCAAGTATAGCTGAGCCGATTCACCGAAAATGTGGCACAAAATACTGAGTGCATACAAACCAAACTAGACATCAATTAGGTTTCTGGCTTGCCTTGAGCAAGACGGAATAAGGATAAAGTTTAGACTTGTTCTCTTCTCCTAATACACCGTGACCCTTCACAGTAATCTAATACTTAACCTAAGGTAGATCTTAAACCTAAACTATATCCGTTTAACATAAACCCTTGTTACAAATAACGCCAGACAAAAGTTATGTATCTCAGTTAGCTTGTCAGTTGTCCCTGAATTCAAAAGATCACATGAAGGTAACGGAGAATAAACAAGTCTAAACTTCCGGTGCGCCTTGACCCTTCTGCACCCAGACCATACGCACGGAATGATGGCGACCTAGTGTTCCGCCTGTCGGCAGACCAGTACTGGGATATTTGCGTGATGGACAACGTAGTCACTGACGCTACCCATTAAGGTACGGCGAATTTTGCCGAGTCCACGCGTTCCCATGACAATCATTGAGGCCTGCTGTTCTTCTGAAACTCTGACGATAGCCTGCCCCGGCTTGTTACCTCCACCTTCCATGCGAAGCTCGGCGTCCTTGATCTGAAATACATAAATAGTACACATAAGCATGAAGAGGCCTAGGGTGAGACTTATGGATTAGGCAGGTATTAGATAATAAAGTGGAAATTCAATATTTGAAAAGCCTGACCACGGTTAGATTAGCTAGAGTTTCGGTTATACGCCTTTAGCGCCTTATATCACTCTAACATAAGAGAGTTTCTCCCGTAAAGTAGGCTTTCTTTTCCAATATTAATGGTTCATGCATTCCCGGCCTATACGTCACATGAATCTTTAAACGTCAGTGAGTTTGTTAATTAGTAACTGGCTCCGCGACTCTCCGTAAAATTGGACTATTACAAGGCGTTAATTTATTGATATGGCGATTAATTATGATCCTGCTCAGCTGAAATAGGGTATTTTCTGTGAATTACTTGACCTCAGGAATACCATTATAGTTTACCCAGGATGTATTGCCCTCACGGTATTAATAACACACCACTCTGACTTACGGCGTGACGTTCTTACAAGCAAAGTCGTTCGCCAGAGCTAACGATAAAATTTATGCTATGAATGAGGGGCCATCGAGACATACCATTGCTTTTAGCTATTATTTGGTGCTTAACAAATTTACCATCGATTCTGGCGAAAATTTGAAATGTCCCTAGATTCTCTCCGGTCCAGTATAAAAAATAAAGTAACATCAATGCATGGTTGGCAAAATGATAGTACACAATTTAAGTTTGGCCACACTAAAGAAATAACTGTTCTTCGGATTCGTGCTCCCGTTTTTCACGATAAATCTTTATGACCAGGTCTTCGGTAATGATACTAATTTGCGTTCCTGCCTTGGATTCCTGAAAGAAATCTATAGATACCTTGAAAATTGACTAAATAATGTGTGTATTATGTGAAGGAATTCAAGAACTGAAGTGATTTTTTTTTTTCTGATAGGCTTGCCAAATTCTGGACTGGTAAATGGAAAATAAATATTCAGAAAGTCATCCGCTCGCACCATGTTTTGTTGCCAGACTGATTATAAAAGAGCTATATTTTATTTCTTTGGCCTTTTTAGGTTAGGCCTTAGGTCACGAGTCACTGCTTCCTGGACATTAATGAGATACACTGAAGACCAAATTTTCATATAATCAATTCGAAAGCAAGGAAACGGCATTAAACCAACCTTAATTCACATGCATGTTATTACTATATAATTAGTTATGGTATCGTCATTTTAGGTGCAGTCTTTCCTTTTTTTAATCAGAATCAGTGTATGGAATGGAGTTTGGGCGCCATGATTCACAGCTCCAGTGAGATTAGACGCCACATGTAGATTATCGTATATTGCGAAGACGTTGGCCTTCAGTCGCGCCGAAGCCAATAAGCCAGAGGTGTCTGACTCCTAGCAGATTCTAGCAGGACACGTTTGTGCCTTTTTTTGTGCCGTTAAAGATGAGGCCAGGCATCCTAGGTGGAGACCTGCAGGCTTGATTGAATAAAATTCACTAAAGCCTCGTTCTGCCGAAGTCGGACGGACTAGTGAAATTACCACGACACACCCTGAATTCGAGACAACCGAAATTATTACATTATAAGGCCAAAAATTATTTAGTTCTCGCCAACGTTACATTGCCATTCACGTAAAAGAGCATTCAATATTTTACTGTAACAGTAATTATGAAAAGAAAAAAGAAAAATGTATTACAAAAAAGAAATTAAGCTAAGGTAATATAAAGAAAGTAAGAAATCAAGTGAGCACAGGTTTATTATAACAGACAAATTAAAATTACGATCTCAAATGATTTGCCGAGTCCATTTTCAGTTCATTACATTCGATTATAATGGTTATTTCGAATTAATGCTTTGTCGACGAGAAGAATATTTCATGATGATGTCTTATTAATTTGGAAAATAGGTAAACAAAGAAACAGGGTGTGATAACCATTAGTGGCATCCTGGTCGGTATAACTTGCGTAACTTATCATCAAGTCCGAAATTATGATTCACGGACCGTGCTTAATGACTCAAACGATGTATGGGCATTACCTCAACACGTCAAGTTTCTCGGCACATCATAGCTCGCAAAATCACGTTTACCTTAGCCATTTTCCATATATATATATATATATATATATATATATATATATATATATATATATTTATATATATATATATATATATATATATATATATATATATACAGAGAGACAGAGAAATGATCTACGAGAATGCAGTCTTACCCCCGCTTACACAGTGCTCTATGTTAAGTAACAGAGCATATATATATATATATATATATATATATATATATATATATATGTATGTATATATTTACATTTTCAGTTAACTGAAATTATCTGTTCGTATAAAGTAATAAAATGTAAACACTGACCCCTTTTGACGTGAGCAGGTTCCCGTATTCCTCCGCCAGTTTCTTTGACTTTCCTATCTCCTCTTCCCAAAGCTTCTGAAGCACCCCTGGTGAGATGTTGGCATTCACTGTAGTAAACAGAACAAAGTCACCACAAACCATGCAGCATGCCAAGGCAAGCTCAGCCTCAAAATAACCATGGTGTAGCAATGAATGTAACACTAAATACACAGGCATTGAAATATATACAACACAACAGGCCTGGTTTACTGGGTGAATATGAGGGGGACATCCATTGACAGAACCCCCCCCCCCCCCCCCCACACGACAAAGAGGACGGCATCCGATTTCCGAGTATATTTGTTTATTTACTCCCACTTTCATTATGATGTATTAAATTTATACATGTATTTCATATATATATATATATATATATATATATATATATATATATATATATATATATATATATATATATGTATATCACAGTCTGTCATAATTTATATTTGATTTGATAATTCCACAATGTACCATTGGCCAGCTTGTTAATGACAATTCAATAGAGTCACTTTGGCATTTAGTATCCTAGTTTTTCTCAGCATGAGATGGTTCTTAATTTTCAGGTAAAAATGATGAAACTATAAACTGGATGACAGAATTATCTCGAAATTGGTATGTTGGAAAATATGCGTTTTATTTCCCTAAAACGCGAGGGGGCAACAAGGACTTTGCCACAAACCTCTAATAATGTCAGATGTACATTTCCCCGTAAAACAAGGCCTGTGAAATACAATAAATGGACATAAAGTTAAAAACGTATGGGAAAACGGTGAAGGGAACTCGGGAACAAATGCATATATACATATATATACAAGTACTCTTCCCGTGGAAGAGATATATCTAGATTACATAGTAATAGAAAGGTATATATATATATATATATATATATATATATATATATATATATATATAAACACACATATATATATATATATATATATTATAGCATCTATTTAACAGTACATGTATTAATCGAAATGAATCAGGAAGAGGCTAAAAATGGATGTTATACTTGGAGATATGTATCGGCACTTTTATAGGTGTTTCCGACAGAAATCGGTATCAAGTATAAAGACAAGTTTAATATCCCTGTACTGATAACACATAATACTTTATTCATATTTGTATGTGTATGATGTAACGTTTAAGACGCTTAGGTCTTAAATATAAAAATATTCAAAGAAAGGCTGATATGATTCTTTGCCAACATATTGTCTTCGCAACTATTGAGATTATATGATATACAAATGTGTCCTCACTGATATCTTCACTGTTTGAAATTCGTTTAGCCTTGGGGAAGCAAGGTGATTGCAATAAATGCAATATTATTAAGTGACTCAACTTTTTTTACGAAACAGTTATAACAAGAATGTTTATGCCTGAAGGACTTAAAGGTCTAAAATAATGTTTTTGTAACATATTGGATGAATTATAATGACGCTATATCTCAGTTTCTGGCAAAATTTGCTGATTAATTCACAAGGCTACTGATACACCACAGCGGCCTTAGTCTACTAATATATTTGCTGATGCATTTTCATAAACCACACACGACGTGCAGCATAGCTCAAAATAGCTGTATGCGAATTTGTAACCTCACCAGTTCGTGCTATAAGGAGATGCAGGTTTGGGATTTAAAATTTCAAACCAAACATTCCACTTCATGCCACAGCATTCAGCGCCATATTCAACACCATACATCCTAACACACACAAAAATGTTTTATAATTTAACTATAATAAATATATTTAATCTATGGTTTATTTCTACTACTTTGATATAGCAAAACGTAATAACATAGTCACGAATGTTTACAAATTTCCTGTTTTTATATACGCCTTGTCGCGTATACTTCGTTCTTACACAGTCACACAGTCCGTTGACCCACTGTCTGCAATGACAGTCTTTGTGGTATATGGCCGTTGTGGCACTGGCACAAGGCCAAGAAATTCACGACCGCATACTATACTGAATATACTTTAAGGCTATTATAACAAACTAAAATAAAAATACTTTCTGGCTGTAAAAAGTGCTCAACTAAATTAACCGCAAGGTGTGTGGTTTGAGTTAGAGGAAATACCTCGCTCTTCTTTGTCTGTACCAAAGCTCTACCTTTCGTACACGGGTAAGACTGTCTTTGCAAGCAGTATATATAAGTTGAACTTGCGTAAAATGTGAATTGTCCACTTCGAAATATCCATTCATGGTAACACCTGCATTTGGTAAAGATCCAACAATTAACGAATACAGGGAACTGAGAGGCTGTCTAAGTCACGAAATATGGTTAAACCTAAAAGTAGACTGGTTATTTATTACATACTATACTGAATATACTTTAAGGCTATTATTACATACTAAAATAAAAATACTTTTAAGCTGTTAAAACATACTCAACTAAATGTACTTTTAGACTATGTAGCTTGAAGGTTAGTGTCCAAAGAATTTAAGGTGCATTTCTAATACCATTGGCTATTACTTTAAGCAAAGCTATGTTTTGAAAAATAAGCCGCATTGAAGGGCTAGCTCAAACAGGGACATAACTGAGCGATAAAGGGAGATCAGTTATGGAGTTTGCGACCCTGGAAGCAAGGTCAAGGTAAAAAAATAAATATCAGGCGCAAATCTGTCACTTATGATTACTATTGTGCCCAAAGGTCATTTCTGACAATCAGAAATATTGCCATATCAGAGATCTGGTGCAAACGGGGGCAGAACCGAGCGTTAAAGGAAGATCGGTTATTGAATGTACAAGTTTAAAGTAAATGTAAGGCCCCAATTTTTTACCTTTGAAGTCAGATTTTGAAACTCAGTCATATCAGCTAAACACGTTAAAAACAAGTGAAATGCATGGCTTTGCACACGATGGACCTCAAAGGTTTGACTCCCGTATTGATATAGATATAAAGTCATCGACCAGTATAGGCCTTCCACTATATAAGCGGGGGAACTTGCACAGCGCGCAGCCGACCGAGGGATTAATTCATGCTTTCAAATGTTTTATAAATTAAAATTCTATGAAGGCTATTTTTTAGACACATACAAAAATTGTCGTTTTAACAAATTTTAAATTTTTATTTTAATTTATTTGGTTGCACAATGGCACCTAACCTTCATGGGTATACACATCACTTTAACAAAATAAAAAGAAACACTTCGGAAATTGCCATATACTTAAATGGCTTCAAGCTTGAGCGGGTCGCGCCTGGCTAATCCATCATACTTGACGGGGCAACAAATGAAATTCCATCTGAATTTCAGTCGAATCGATCATTGCCTTGACCTATTATCTTTGATGTTTGGTCCTTCGAAAAGTCTCGGGCAATTTGTTTAAACTTAATCAAGCGTGAGAACTGATGATCTCGTTACTGTTGCTACTTAACTATCAAAGTACCGGTGGAACAAAGCCAACTGAGGAAATAGGCTGACACATGAAAAGGGCTCAAAACGGTTGTATCAGAAAAGCATGTTATATATTTGGATGGTTTGATTAATCATCATTTAAATTTCATAAATGTGATTGATTGTTCCATAAAAGGTTCTTTTAAGAAAAGTTGACAATTTCTTGCACATGAAGCCCGAACCTTGGAGTGCCTAGGTTATAATTAAATTATTGTAAGCTTTTTCTTGAAATAAAGTCAGATATCCCATTAGACGTTAGTAAATGTTAACATAAAACAATAACCTTTGAAAATTTCTGTAGTAAATGCACTGGAGGTTTCAGTTTCATCTACGTCTTAATGGTTATTCCATGGTATGTCTTATCTTAACCAGCAGTTATAATCTGTACCACAAAGTTTTGCCCACTTTGAAAAATTATTCTTTCAAACTTACAGTTTGATCACACAGATTTACACCAAAGTGGAAATTAAGGCCTGCATATAACGTGAAATGCAACATGAAAATAACTCATTTTTATATTTCACAACCTCCAGGTTTTTCGTAAGAAGTGATATTTCTACTGTCACAGTTTACGAGACACTTTTCTCTCTACTTTTTTTGGTGGTAACCCCCTTCATTTGTTTAAAGCTAGCTTAACTAAGTACATGTATATGCAGAACTCTATTCCGGTTTCGGACTCATTGACAGGGCAATATCAAACGCTTCCTTTTTTTATCATTGTGTTAAGAAGACCCGGTGACTACTGCACCTGCTGGACCGGGGTTGGGAAATTCGTCCCAATTGCTGGTTCATACCACCATCGTTTGTGAGTGATACACGGCCATTGGACACGGCCTTCCCATTAATCCTGCAGAGCGCTCACTCCGGGGGGGGGGGGGGGGGCAACCGTGAAAAATCTCACCTCTTCGGCTGAGATTCGAACTCACGATCTTCCGGCTCTGAGTCGTGTGCTCTACACCTGAGCCACAGAAGCCAGTGAGTTTGTGAGACACTTAGATAGATTTTTAGCAGCTTTTAAATGTTGTGTATGAGACCAATGACCTTCATCAGCGAGGTTAAATGTCGTTACAAATTTGCTGTTTTGTAAAAAGAATGTACCGTTCATTGCATTTCTAAAATAGTTTGCAAAGTCGTCTTTCCAGCTTACTTTTCTTATAATTAATCTGCCAAGAAAAACTAGACAAATTCTATAATGTTTAGTCACATGTTGGGAAGACTACTAACTGGTTAGATGACATATGTTCTGTATAATTTCTAACAATGTTTGTATTACATTTGATATATGCTCATGTATCTGTGCACCTGTACATGTGATTTCTACAAATACCGTTTAGCATTTATTAATTCATCTGTTTTCTTACTTGCTTCGGACATCTCCGGTAATTCTATAATGTGTGCCACGATCACTTTGTTCCCCGGTTTATGCACGTGGGTTGCATAATCTGAAAAGACAGATATTAATTAGAATATTAAATAAAAATGTGAAAAATCAGTTTTCAGATATATCTAAATGTCACTGGTCCTACAGAACATGATAGTTCTTTAAACTGATATGAATTATAAAATATTACAATCAGACAAAGATATAATCTAAATAGCTGTTAGGCCTAATATATGTATATGTATATACGTAACACGTTAAAGAAACCGTATTCGATGAACCTTAAGTCAGGCTTATATCAGAGGTATGCATCATAATTGTTAAGCTAATATCTGATGTCAAAGATGGTATATATACGCTCAATTTACAAGCAATACACGTGTCAATCGGTTATATAAAAAGACGATATATATATATATATATATATATATATATATATATATATATATATATATATTCTGTATTATAGCAAATAGTCTGCAAATAAAGTCTGCTTTATTGGACAGCATATTCATTCAAGAAATGAATAAGCACAGACATTGTAAAGGTTTGGAGAAGAATTCATTCCTGAATCGCAGATTGTCTATTTAAACATATGAAGAAGGCCGCGAGGAAAGGTTGAACTGAAGCTGATTTATAGATAAGATAATGCCGTGTTGTTAAAGACACCTTTGATATAATACTGCAATAATTTTCTTTTTTAGTCACCGCTTAAATGAACTTGAGTAAGATGACATTGAAATAATTCATATAATCTATAAGATATTATAAGATATATATTAGGTATAATTTAATTATACTGGAATATATATATATATATATATATATATATATATATATATAAACTCTTTTGTACATATATGCTATACAATCACGTTTTATCAAGCCAGGCTTCTTCAGAGAATACTGAAAAATGTTTATAAAAAAAAAGGAGAATATAAACATGCAAATAACTGTCATCATTCATTAAGTAAGAATAAATTCTTAGAATAAAGACCTGTAGACGACTCGTGGCCATGTGGTCAAACTAGATAAATGATTATTTGACTGTGGGTGTAATGGAGGGACGCGGCAGTAGAAATGTACATTCCGAGAGAAAGGTCAAACGCCAATCATCTTCTTCGGAGCTGCTGAGTAGTCTGACCTTCTCAAATTGCCTTCAGGTCTGGTTATTATTTTGTAATTTACTTATTTCATTGAACTGATGTTCGTTTATAGGATTCCTATTCTTGCAGCGATTGCCACATTTCTAAAAAATGCCATCCTTAATTCAGTTTTGTACTAAAAATATACTTTACATTATGTACTTAACTGCAAAAAAAACTGCCAGATGATGACTGGAAAGACTTTGCAAAAAATATCTCCCCATGGGCCCCTTTCCCTATGGAAATTTCAAATCCTATATTTCTGCGCATTCTAGTAGGCAGTTTTTTAACCCCTTAAAACGTAAAGAAAAATAACTGGTGTATAAAATTTGAGGATACGAATACCCTCAAGAGCAAATCAAGGTCACAAGTTTTCAAACTGTTCCGGGAACTTAGTCCGACACATTTGTACAGATTATTTTAGAAAAAATTATGCATTACTGGAAAAAATGGTGTTTACAAGAACCCAACAGTATGGTTTGACCTTGTAGGACACGTAAACAAGTATTCGGACTCTTTCGAGAACTTGCTTGATACATGACAATTATGGAGCAAATGCTTTAAATTTTACAAGAATATTATTGACACCGACTGGAAATCATAATAAATGTCTTCCTAATCATTTGGCTGTAAAGTATATAAAAAAATTTTATTTTGTATATATTACATTTTTTTCATCATTAACTTTTCCCACAGGAAAATTAGTAGACTTTTTTTAAAATAAAGGGTAAAGTTAACGGCAATTTCCCATTTTGTATCACAGACAAAAATAAAGGTGTGCTTTGCATACCATATATACTATATATATATATACTATATATATATATACCTCCAACTATAATATACAAGCTTGATCTGATGGATACCTTATTTGCAATGGTATTTTTGCAAAGATACAACCAAAAACAATACAGACTCAATTTCTGCTGTTTCTTTCAATAAACTGCTAAAAACACAAAATTGGATGTAGTCTTCATTAAAATTCGTTCATAACTATTGTAGAATGTACATTCATTAATATTCATTAAAAGAATGTCATATAGACGAACGTTGAAACATTAAGACAATCTATATTCGGAAGCTGAAAGAAAATAGGGCATGCCCCCCCCCCCCCCCATCCAGAGCAAACAATCTGAAAATTTATGTCTGATGAATTTCCAGGTTACATGTCTCCTTGGCGATCTCTGACCACGTGGTCCCCAGGGAACTGAAAGAGAAATTGAAGGTCTGATTGTGGCCGCGCCGAAAGTATATTTACCAAGGCTGGATGCTGTCCTGTCGTCTGCTTGCCAATTCGGGAGCTCTAGCCCGACTTTTAAATGGCTCTGTTATCCCGTAAAGTATTGATTCTGTTTAACCGTTCTGCTGCTGAATTCATTTCTTGGTCATTTACGATTATAATTTATTAAAAGTGTCATGTTAAATATTTTCTGCAGTTCTTTACGAGCGCAATGTTTGGAATTAAAGACTTAAAGGGGCACCAAAGGGACATTCTGAGTTTATTTTACATCAGTATAAAGAAGCGCTTATATATAACAAGTTTCTCATTTAAAAGAGAAAGAAAGGCTCACAGGAAAGTTTCAGTATATATATATATATATATATATATATATATATTTATATATAATGCGTTATAGACAGAAAACCATCTTTTGCGGCGGGTATTGTGATGGGTTAAAGTTTTGTTGCGTGGAGCCAATACATTGTAAGCCAATGGAATTTCCCAATAGATGTTCACCATAGATGGTATATAACTGTAAGCTTAAATTCTTAAGTCTAAACCATGCAATACCATATATAGTGGTATAGCCAGCAAGTCATGCATGTGAAGCGTATTGTACTTTCAGACTCGCACTAAAGATACATATTGGCATTGAGTAACGGAATTCTCACTTACCAGGCGCATTACATTTAACAGATAGTACAACAATACTCATGTCACTGAGAAATTAACATATGATGTATATGGAAATAAACGATATTGGTGTAATTAATCTCAGGGCGCTAACATATGTAGTCCATTATCTGCTTAATATACTGCAGTTTACATTGATGTGAATATATTTTCTTAATAACATTAATACTGAAATTTAAAAATATGAAATGCAGTATCCATTCCAGCGAGTTCACAGCACCAAAAACACCAAGGCCTTTGCCGAAAAATGCAAACAAACCACTTACAAACAGTCGTTATGACCCACATTCTAGTATTGCCAATTTATAGGAAACCTACACATCGATTTTACCTATCTCAACCCATTTAGAAGATTAAATGAACTTGTTTTTATACTCAGGCCACTTCACAATATTGACAATTTCACAAATGAAAAGTTAATTACTTTTCTGGAGATTAAAGACTTTGGAAATTTGATAACCCATGTTTGACGTGTTATGGAGACGGAAAACTCTGAAGAAGTCGCCATCCTTCCAGGGAAGTTCCAATATTAACTCAACTATGAGGCTTTGAAGATCCACTGTAAACTGACCCCGCCCATCAAGAATTCATGGTTATGTCTGGGTCGGGATAATCATGCACCCCAGATTTCCAGGAGAGTTGTTAAAAGGAGAATAAGAGACGCTGCTTCTTTGATCTGTGTGAACGACAGATACCACTTGAACTTGGACCGGATTTTATCGATCTGTCTGTCGATAGTTCTCGGTGCCTTCATCCCATAACATACAAAAATTTTGGGAATAGAGACTAGATATCAACCTAAATCTCTTCTTCTTCTTATCTTGAGGCTAAGCTAAAGCTGTGTGTTTTGATAGTGAGGTATAAAAACACTTAAAGGGGAATAATAATTCAAAGTGTAGGAGTTAATATTTAGAACAATAGTTCTTGAATAATAGATAATATAACAGAGTGAAATTTAACGTAAAAATGTTCACGTGATGCGGATTTACACAGATCTTTTTACAAAGACTTCTGCGCTCTGTCTTACTCATATTTCAATAATAATAATTTGTCTTTTGAGTTGTAAGTGCATGAAATTATAAGTGCATGTGAGGTATATGAAATAAAAGACATGTTAACAATAAACATTACAGATTTCGAAAAATCTATTGTGTTTACAATTACATTTGTATGCCTCCGCCACAAAGTGGCCGGGCATATAGTTTAAACCATGTCCGTCATTCCGTCCTTCTGTCATTCCGAAATCAACAGTTTCTACGGACATTTTTTTCACAATGCCTGCAGATATTGGACTGATTTGTGTGTGTGTGTGTGTGTGTGTAGATGGATGATGACCAGTTACTTTTGCCGGTATGACGGCCCCTGAACATAGAAAATTTCATGATAATAACATTTGTACAGTCTTTTTTGCAAAGCCTGTAGTTGTTGACATGATTTTCGATCTGTAGTTGGATGACTAGTTACAGATCGAGTTCGTGTTTCCTCCCAGCTGACCTACTTTTGACGATATAACGGCTCCTTCACTTAGAAAATTTATAGAAAAATAGAAAATTTCAAGGAAAATGCACTTGCACGGCCCTTTTTCCCCAATGACTGTACATATTGACCTGATTTTCGGTGTGTGTTTGGATGAGGACCAGATACAGATCGAGTTTGCGTTTCGTCCCTGTTGACCTACTTCTGACAGCATGATTTTCCAGGTGAGCGTCCTCATCCGTGTTCCAGTCCATTTAGCGTGCATGCAAGGTGATATATGATTTATATTTGCGTGATTTTTTAGCGCGCCCTTTCAAATTCAAGTCTATAGATGTTACTATTCAGACCACATGGCACTTCTTATTCAAAGGACAATTTCATAAGGTTATTCATTTCTACAATTACTCAATTACTTCATTTCATTATGCCAGCAGGTATTGAATTGATCTTAATTGTGTACTCTTAGAAAGATCACTAACAAACCCAGTTTGCATTTTTCTTCTGCTTGACCAACATTTCACCATGATTTATACCCCTTTAGTAAGAATATTTCATAGATTTCGTATCATCATCATCATTGATCTTGATTAACTGATCATTGTTATATCATAAAGAGACGATGATAAAATTCTGATTCCTTCAGCACTGCTACAGTTATACTCCAATACAAATATTTCTAATTTGCACCAAGCGGGGGCATACGATCGTGTAGTTCCGACTAATCTAGTTTATAATTTTTTTAACCTTTAACTCTCATATGACCAATTCTGTATAACATATATTTAATGAGACGAGTTTCCAATGGACAGGGTCGACATAGTGTAATGTCTGATGGATGGCGGTGCTATCAAAAGTGTTCATTTTGGACACGATTGGCCTCGTTCCCGACACTTCGAGAACAAAAGCGGACATTCAGAGTGGCCAAAGAGGAGTTACGTGACAACGGGTGATAGCCACCACTATCAAATACAGATTTATCAGGACGCTTATACAAACTATTATTGTAAAAAACGTGTCCGTGTTTTGATTGGTGATCGACGCATGAGGCAATGATTTAAAAAAAGTAAAGATGCAACCCCCAAAAAAATCAGTATAATATAACGTGCATCCCTTGGGCTATAATATAATCACAACATGGACAGGCGGGAGATTATGTTTCAATTACTGTTTTTTATTTAGAATTAATTTAATTTATATCTTAATAATTTTCATATGATACGGAAGCCTTGTTAAACCAACCATTCACCATGCCTTACCACTCAAATGTGTGAACATAGATAATTCTGAAGATTTATTATCTTACATTTATATAGTGTCAATTAATTTCTATAAAATATTAGTTTAAACACGTACGGGTATGCAGTGTTTTATGTGTATACTGAATACCAGGAGAGGCTAACTTTTATAACTAAGGGGACTGCAACTGCATGGCCATGGCGGTTAGGCGGTTAATGAGAGAAACACGTGGACCCCGAGGAAATCAACAGGTGAGGGCAAAATGACAGGAAAACATACTGTTGCTGAACATTTATTGACTTATACATCAGTTAAACGATTAAGCATATAAACCAGTCTATGTTTTCGCCCAAGGCAGTCATGAAAGCTTTATAGAAAACGATTGTTATCTCCGGGGGTCACTTCTGGCAGGGTATAAAATCAGTCCAGATGATCGATTTCTTGAGCAGACGAAGCTCAAACCCGAGCCATTCCTGAAGGCAGATAAAATAATCGTTATGGGGGTGAGGTGAGGCGTGGAGTAAGATTAAATTGAGTTTAAAATGTTAATATAACAGTCAGCCAGGTATGATATATATGGGGTGTTATGGGAAATCGGGGAAGTATTCAATTACCGCCCACATGCCGTTGCAGCCTTCGCTCAAACACATCGACCAGTCTCACGCCGGCAGGACTCGGCCGTCTCTGCAATAAGTGGTAATTCCGCGCAGCCTCACAACGCCCGAGGTTACTTGTAAACCAAATAACGCGAGATGAGCTTAACACAAGAATACGGCGGTGGCCGTGTATTTTTATCTCAAGCCGGACGAAAAGCAAATAAAATAACCATCCATGAAAGAACTGGAAACTGCCGCTGACTGCCAATAAGGTCAGTTCTGTCCTTCACAATGACAGGAAAATAAGCTTTTTATGGAAATGAATAGAAGGAAGTACCTTGCTGTGAACAAATATTAGTTCCTTTCTATTTGTGTATGGGCGTTTATGGATAAATGAGAAATTGTATCTGCTTGTGACAAACGTAAATTTTAAAAATATCCCATAAATCTTTTCTGCCTCTGGCAATCTTGTTTGGTTGTCACTTCCAAGGGTACTATCTTTCTTAAGGTCTAAAGGAAGATATAGAAAGCATGCATCGTCCGCCTGTGATAGGCCTAATATTTTGCAGACGCCTTGTGCTATCGTAAGGACTTTATCAGCATGATGCGTGTATCCCTCTCAGCTACACAACTGACCTTATGTAAAACCTTTACTCTCGCTTCTTTTTTTTTCTTTTTTTTTTTTTTGTCTTTCTGGTGCGCAAGTCCTCATTTTACCTTTAACTTTCAAAGGTTCATACACATTCGCATTAACCTGTGTATTATCCAGAGGGGAAGGGGTGGGGGACCCGACCCCAACTCTCTCCCACCTTTTTTTAGACAAATCTTATGCATGGCGGAGGGTTTTGGGCGTCGAGACCCCCCCCCCCCCCCCCCATCCCTCTCAACCAACGACTTTCTTTAGAAAATATTGATGTATGACAACCGTTGACCCCTCCCTGCAAGAATTCCGGGATCCGCGCCTGTAATGTCACCCCTTTTTTTCATTTTATCTAAAAAAGGTTTCCTTGTAAAACAAATCCCGGTCCACCGACTTGACGTCTCCGGTTCACCTGATTTATACGTTGCTATGGCACTGTATTTGAGTAAACACAGTCCACGGTTACATAAAATGAAGATTGTTACAGATAATTTATGTGTGTTTTGTAGCTTACAAGAGGAAACTTTGGAACATAAATTTATAAACTGCATCCGAAAACAACTATTCTTGGACCAAATAATAACAATTCTCAAACAGAACCTGTCAGAAGCAACGTTAACAGTAACAAAAAGAGCTGTTATTGGAGATAGACACAGAAACCGTATCACATGATGTCGTTACTTTCAATTTGGCAAAATATTATACTCACTTACAAAAATGTAACAATAAAGAACCTGTGTTTAAATTAATTTGGCAGTTCATTACAAATGAACAGGATATGGAAAAATGACCCTGAGGAAACGGGGAAAGTAACGGTATACGATAATAAATGGGCAAAATTCATGAGAATATAAAAACATCTTTTAATGTTTAGGGCCCTCTAAAGGCCTCCCCAATTTATTATCTATAATAATATATGAATAAAAGTATTTTGTATTTAATGAATTGCAGTCTTGAGGACACGGATTCACATCTATTGTAAGTCACCGATAATGAAATGTCGCATATACCGGTAACCAGAAATAATAATGCGAATTCCGTGAGATGCATTCATATGTGCGTATATATATATATGTGTGTGTATTTTTCTGAATATACATGTGTATATTTGTATATGTAAATATGTGAGAATATGCATACATATATCTATATATATATATATATATATGTATATTTTGGTATTATATAAAGGTTTCGACCCATTTCCCTACATAATATGGGTACAATCAAGAGTTAATATTAGCATGTGTGTATATATTTATGTATAGGTATGTTTATATATGGATATATTTGTCCATGTGAATCTTCAAAAATAACTGTCGTCGATGATGAAAACGAAAAAGTTGTAAATGATACATTGAAAACTAAGACACTCAATAAGAAAGAAATACTGTCTGTTTACCATAACAAAGCTGCATGATTTTAAAGACTTCTTTGGTGAAGGTAACCACCTCATTTTTTAATGCTTGCTTAACTATGTATTATGCTATTCCGGTTTCGGATTACATGACAGGGGCTTATACTCAATTATCCTGGTGTCAACCGGGCTCGATGTACCAGTCCAATAGGTCCTTGGTATATGTCATCCCCATTGACGGGTCATCACACCGAAGAACCCCCGAAAGGCGCACTCGCGTGTTAGGGAAACACGACTCTTGGGCACAATCTCCCCATTAAGCCTGCAGAACGCTCACCTTTCGAGGAGGCCGACCGTGTAAAATCTCACCGCCTCGGCTGAGATTCGAACTCACGATCTAATGGCTTTGAGTCCTTTGCTCTACTTCTGGGTCAAGAGGCCGCGGTCGCCAAGGAAGCTTTAAAGATCTTGATTGGTAAAGTTTCTCGGTACAGCTACCAGGGTTGTGCGCGCTATGTTTATGTTAACGGATCTGACTGCGCCAGGTGCCAGGTGCCAGCTTTTTCGTCACTAGTGTACAGGTGTGAGCAAAATGATTAAGAGCAAAATACTGCCAGGTACCATAATGTTTTATGAGAAAACGCAATATTTCAAGTGAATTGAATATACCTGGCCTTTCGTTTATAATATCATTACCAGGTAATATTGCACTGAGTAGAGCGCACACTAAGGCAGAACAATTCTACTACATGTATATCTTCACCATGGTTCATGTCCTAACCGTTCACAAATCGAGCGAGTACTTTGTGCAAACAAAAATGGATGGAAACATCACCTCCTCAACGGAAGATGTAAACTCGATCTCACCAAAAGAATGTGTCGATAAATATTTCGAAACAATTCATCACCCGGTCAGGCAACACATAAAAACCAAAATGGGTGAAAATAACCTACTAATAAGCTCTAATGATAAAGTCATAAACTGTCAAGACAAAGTGTCAAGTCTCAGATTTATTCTGGCGGAGCAACCATGTACATGCTAGTTTGATATTAGGTCAGTTAAGGGTGTGCCATAATCAATCCCGGCTACATACTGGAAAACCAGAGTTCTTCTCCAAAGTGACACATTTGGTGCGTAATCATAGGCTACCCATACTGAACTGACGTGATGATGAACTAGGGAAGGCCGCGGTCTGTTTCATGGATAATAGCACGGCTAATAACTGTCAAAGCCCGCCTCCGTACGTATCAGCTTATCCGAAAATATCGATCCGTCAACTCAACTCTAAATGTAGAAACGCGAATAGGGTTTCTAAGAAGGCACTAGCTGGTATACCCTGTGCTATGTAATTAGTATAACCTTAAGGGCCCCTAGAGGGGATTGGCTTTCTTTGACTTTTTATGGAAATGTATGCTAACGCTCCTGTTTCTGTGGTACTGCAAGGCCTTAAACGCTAGCATTATTGGACAGTGGACTGAAGCACATGCACTGGTCAATAAATGCTGTAGTTGAGAGATAATGGTATTACGTGGATCTATTAATTGTAACATCTACATTATAATTCAGCATGGTCGCACTGGACTTAGTTCACGGAACCCTCTGTGGTCACGTCTCGAATATTGTTTCTTTTAAAAAGGACCTTATGCCCCTCCATATCTTTACTTTTGTGTGAGATTCGTAGGGTACATTTCAAAATATTCAGTCGTGCCAACAGCGTCAATAAACTAGATTTGATTTGATTTATAAAATTTGCAGTTTGATGAAAACTTTTGCCTCGTTTATTGCCTGTGGAACAGAATGTATTTCTTTTAAAATAGTTTAGCCTGTCTTTATTTTATTCTGTCGTATTTGAAATGAAGCTAAACTAGTCTTCAGGTGGAAAATTATTGGATTGTTTCTTGGGTGTTACCCTAGACCTGCAGAAATCTTTCATCAAACTATGTTCAATACATTTTGCTTACAGACAAACCAACCAATGAATCAAGTCGAAAACATAATATAACTTGAAATATGCATTCTAAAGAATGCAGGCTGCCGCCAGCTGGGCGGTCCTTAATGTGGAGTACTCCGACACCAGTGCTTTCATTCACATATTGGCCCATATTCCCAGGTGTGGTGCATAAGTTCCCTGAACAAGTATTTGCTTTCATTAATTCGGCCCATAATCCCATGTTCAATCGTGCACGTGACTGCAGATTTGTGAATATTCCTGGATCCCTCAATTAAATCTAAAAGATTCCTACTTGGCCTATTCCCGAGGTACCCTGGAACTTCATAGGATTCCGTTCATGATTGTTGTGAACACACACACACACAAACACACCCACAAACGCACACAGACAAACGAATGGGAATGATAGCATAATTAATACTGTGCGACTACCATGTACTATGCGCACATAAGAAGACTCGGTCAGACTTTATAACCAGTTGTACCCTGCCATCTGCTGTATAATGACATGCTGCTGTACGTCAGTCACCATTATCATAGGCCAAGCGGGGCGCCCATGTGTTCCTAATATTTGCCTGAGAGAAAAGTATATAAAACACAGAGGCGCAGCTAGGTCTACATATTGTTTGTGTGACATATCCTCGCTTGGATTTGACCTGCTGGCAAAGTCCCAATATTAGGGCGATCTACGCTCATAAAAATCATCCTTCGTTTATTTTTTTCACCGTTTTAATGTACAATGGCCGACGAGTCAGTGACGAAATTTAAATGAAACATAATTCAGCGTATTTTTTATATTCGAGGCGTATAAACTGTGCATAATTTCAATTTAAATGATAATATGCCAATTATTTAATTATTTATTATTATTTAGTTTATTTATTCGAATTCCTGCCATACCACATCCCGCCGAACGCCTACGGTACGTGAATATACATGCATTTGCTCTTTGCAGCTATTTATTATTTCTGACTTCACCATGGTCGGTGGCATTTAAATACGTTACAGGTGAGCCGTATGTTATCAAACAGTCGGAAATCAAGAGAGACTAAAGTAAAACAGCAATAACCTCCCTCCCCACCGGAGCTAAAACATCGGCAGCATAATGTTACCAATTTGTCAGTCGGGTTAGAGCTCCATACCGGGCAACTTCAGCTGGGCCGACGATCTGTTTCCTCTTATATTTCAGAAGTAAAGGGGCCGGAGGATCCAGGGAACTAAGATTTATATGTCGGCATGTATGTATATAATTATTTGTGATGACGGATGCCGGATTTCCTTTGGGGAAGGCCGTTTCCTTGGATACCATAATGCAATATGGTTATTCTCCCGAGAAGCAGCAGAACGCAAAAATTATAATATCTCTCACTTCTGCCAGCAAATAAAGGTAAAAACCAACTGCATCTCCGTGAGAATCAAAAGCCCCGGGAAGAACATACCCCCTTAATGTTGCCAGCGTTCCTCAGCCATTAACATTTCTCTCAGATGTAAAAAACTGGGGGAGGACTCGACATGGAGAGAGAGACAGACAGACAGACAGAGAAACAGAATAAATCAGCTTTTCGGCAGGCTAACGGCTATAGGTTAAAGGTTTTCTTTATTTTAACGTGGGTAATCGACAAACTTCGACAACCTGGAATGGTTGCAGAACTTATTTCTAACCAAATATTCAAAGCAACACCAAGGAACCTCCTATATGGTTAATGCTATACTCCATCCAAAATACCCTTACATGCAGGCTTTAACGCGCACGCACTCAGAATATATTGGCTACCTATTGCATGCATTTTTTATGCACGGGAAAATAGTTTTAGTGCATTTCCCACTAGCTTTGTTTGTGTTCTGTGTCTCTGGGGCAATACTTCACCTGCCGCTCAAAGTTTCCACCCATGGCTAAAGTCAATAAACTAAAAGTCACTAGGTGCAACAACGCTTCAGTGATTAAAGGTTGGGTGTATACCTGTGTTAATATTATACCGGTCTAGGTCACACAGTTGTCTGGTGATCCACTGTGTTACCTGAAAATACTGACACATGCAAAAGGTTATACCTTAGTATATATCATTTACCTTTAAGATAGTCATTGTCTTGTGACCCAATGCGTAATCTAAAAGTCTGAGCATTCCTGTTAGTTTGTCCATGCATCAAACTACTACTTGTCCTCTAACATCGATATTACAAAAATAGTTAACGCAATGACATATGTTTAAGGTACATCGGCTTTTTTACATGCCGAGGTACTTGTGTGTTTCTATTTATGTTTATATTGAACGAAAATATCTCAGAAATAGAATAATATACGCTCAATACCGGAATACCGGAATGTGCGTATATTATATGCCGTTCTATTTCCTATACGTCTACATGCGATATATATATATATATATATATATATATATATATATATATATATAAAGCGCACTAACACTCCCGGCACACTTATTTACCTCTGCATATATATATATATATATATATATATATATATATATATATATATATATATATATATAAATGAGAATATCACACATGTTGAACCGAGGATAAAGGTACGGTTTTTATCAAATTAAGCAAGGAAACAACATATATTACTTAAAATTCTAGTCTGCTGCAAAATGAATTCACCTCGACTTTTGGCTTCTAGTAGCATACATTTTCCACTTACTGTTCAATATTCTAGTGTAATAATTCTGGCATTGCACCCATTAACAACACCTGGGTTGATTAAACTAATTAAGCCTCTCCCTATACAGAGGGAGGCTTATATAGCGGTTGATGTAAAAAAATTGAGGGTGAACCTATATTTAGGTCCCTATTGTAATTAGGTCAAGGTCAAAAACGAAAACCAGGTGCAAATTTGATATTGTGCTCAACAAATTTCATTTTAAAATCAGATATTTGAGTTTTAGCTTAAACACGGACAAAAGAAGGGAAAGAGAGAAAAAAAATTGTATTTGATGATTTTGCACTCTGGGAGACCTTAGATGTCCACCCACAAAACTTTGACTCAAATATCCATACAGAAATAAAATCATCAACCCCTTAATTAAACCAAGCGACTCCAGGAGGGCCAGATCCACTTCTCATAAATGGCTAACTTTTTATAACCCATCCCATTCGTCTTGCCTGCATGGACGTAGTTCAACATGCGTTTTGTGTCACTTTCTGGACAAGCAGTATAATGAATACGCCGTCTCATGTGAGTGTCTAAAGAAATGCATGAATTCTATAATCTCGTAAGGCCACACATATAAACTCATTTACGGGCTATATCGGAGTAAAACTATAGTGCGAGAGACCAATTTTGTTTTCATTACCGGTCGAGACACAATTTTTTGCCAGCTTGCTTAGAACAAAAATAAAATAGTGCTTCAATTCATGAAATGGGGTATATACTCAACACTAAATTTAGTCCATTTCCATACATTTAAGAATTCCTTCAGGGAATTTGTGCAATAGCACATTTTAGCAATGTTATCAAGGACTTCGTCTTCATTTGTTAATAAATGATCCACGAAAAATAGGAGAGACGAATCCGTAGAACAATAATTTTTTTTATGGCCCAAGTTTTTAGTCGTTCTCCAGTGTTATAGCCTATCGATCTATCTGGTTGCTGGTAATTTTCCACTTATATTTTCAGCGATTTCTTAATTTACAGGGTTGGTCCTGCACTTAAGAGTTTCTTCTTCATCCCTAGGTCTACCTAACTGATTTATTCCTAGCAGTCCTGGGATTATGATGCATTTCACGCCGGGGTTTTCCTGATTTGTTTTATGGAACACTTGACTTAGTCGCTTAGCGTTTAACCTTGCAGTTAGGAGTTACCAAGCAGCTGGATATCTAGCAGAAATGGTTACGTCTAGACAGTCTGGTCTGCTTGGATTCCTAATGTGACCCAAGGGGAGATGTCAGACCCAGCCCTGCATGATGTTCACTTCACCCGGTATCAAGACACCCACGCCAGCTGATCTTGTCAGCGTTTTTATTCATGAACAGTTGTATAAACCATTAACTATTTATTTGTTATAGCTCATTATATTCATGAAAAATCTTCAAGATTTAGATACAATATTAATATTTATATGTATATTTATTGGCCGTAAGGTTTTAACTGTATATGAAATCTTAAATATACATATGGTTTATTGATGTGAATGAGAACGGTTCACGAAGATTTCGTTGAGATGTAGCTAATAAATCATCGTTACAGAAGTAGTTAAAGAAAATTCATTTCTATTTAAAATTAAAAAAAAAATATCTAATCGTTAATTTAAATATTTTAACAATTCCGTATAGACGGAAATAACTGAAAGCTGCATCCATAAGCTAAATCTCCTGTAAAAGTATTATAAAACCTCAAGTATTCACCTCATACATGAAGGGGTGAAAATATAAAGGTCGTTCCAGTCATCAGTTGTGCAGTGATTTCCCGGTGCGGTACGTGTGACATTTTCTCGTTCCGGGAATTAAGATGACTCATGCTTCAAACGATTAGTTTATGTTTCATCCACCATCATTTTATTGCAGTTCGTGGAAGCAACATAGTTGGTATATTCTCTTTTGTTTTAATTACAATGTCTACGTTTGCAGAAGGTATCATCTACTGAAATAAAGGATATTTTCCTTACATTATGTCTCTTAGAGAATACACTGCGTTTTTATTCATTTTTTTTAATTTTTATTTAGTTCCTCTTTCTAATCTACCCCCCCCCCTTCTTTTATATTTTTCCTTTTTTCCTCTTTCTTTCAGTGTTCTTTCTTTACTGATCCGTCTACATTTTACCCTTTTCTATTGAGATAAGCCATGCTATTCTTTTGATTTTTCTATTTATTTCTTACTGGCTTGTTTCTTGCTTTTCTTTTATTCTAAGGGGACTGTCCATCTTCTTTCCACAAAAAGGCAATGGTGTTTGTCTAACAGAACCCTTTGTCCCGCCGTCACAAAAGGTGACACAGTAGACCTGGCATCCGCTTTGATAAGCTAGTTTGCATTCACAGGGACCTGGACACGTCTGGTATGTTTTTGGTTCAACATTTATTTATACTGCTTTTTGGACTCGCTTCTTAAAAGGCCTGCCCTTCATGTGCACTCATGTAACTAAATAAGTTCAGCCACATACATTAAGGACTCCAGGTCTCTCAGCTTTCTTTTAGTATGTGGAGATGCAAAACTCCCAAGATTTACATTATATCTATCTAGAGACACAGCGAATCTGTGTGTGTGTTTGTGTGTGAGATGCAGTTGAAAGGGGAAAATAAATGTCCTGTAAAAACTCCTAAGATTGACATTATTTCAGTGGAGAGATAGAGAGAAAGCATGTGTGTGACGGAGAGAGAGAGATTTCAATCTAGAGATAGGGAGAAATTGTGTGAGAGAGAGAGGGGGAGAGAGAGAAAAATGAAAATAACAAAAGCTCATCAGAAATAAAATAAAGACACAAGCGAGGACTGATTCGGTATTTTCTGGATTTGGAATTTAGACCCTTCCTAATTGCCAGGCAACTTTGAGAGACAACAATTCGATACCTTCTCCCAAACACTTTCTGGAGATATTCATATGGAGTGAATCCTCGGAATTACATTCACAAACATGTCCCCGATAAAGTAGTCGCATGTTCGAAGTTTTCGTCTAAGCGAGGTGGAATATAAGCAGCAAACACTTTGGGACCGTAAAAAAGTCATTAATGTGATGTGCTCGCTAAGCAAAGGTGGTCGTCAGATGAGGTTTCAGTGTCTAGGATAATCAGTTCCTTAGCCCCACCAATTCGTAAATTTGGCACGGATGAAAATGCATTTCGTTTGAACAGATATCTTAGGGTTAATAATTCTGTCTTCTTATCTTATGCGTTGTCCATAGTAATGAATCTGAAGCAAAGGTCTTATCGTCTAACTAGTCTTGGTTCTGTCCTTGGTAAATCACAGGAGTGCTCGATGACCAGAATACAGAAGGAAGCAGGTGATGAGTAATTTAAAAGAAATCTACGATTTTTGCGATAACTTTTGGATAACAAGATTTACAAGATTTGCTTCCTGTAGAGATTATGGCATATTTCCTATTGCACCCAATAAGTAAATGCATGCATGGTATTTTCTTGTGATTTTACACTTATATCTGAGAGAAAATAGGTGAATTGTATTGTTTCCTTTTTAGATATATTCATGCTATCAAGTGTGTGGCATGCTGTCAAGTCTGTTTCACAGACCTTGATTCATCGAATGGCTGTTCATTTCTGCAAGCTTTGTTATATCTCGATTGTAGGGATGCTGGGTTATTTCTATACGCGTATACATGTACTTCAATAGTGTTTCATAACAACCTGTGCCCTAGCTATATTAAGTGAAGTTTAGAAGCAGAATCCTGTAGCGTTTGCAGAAGTAGAAAAGAAGATTAATGAAAATGCAGTTTGTATTTGACAGAGAGGCACCTGAAATGCCATCATTTGTTCGAAATTAATTTGACCGTGGACGTGCCTGCAAATAATGTCGCCTGGAGACGTCTTGGATAACCTTGTTTCAGCAAACGTCTAATGAGCTTCCGTTAAAAGGGGCTTTCTTTTTTTTCTATAAATAGGGCTAAGACCGAATTTCTTTTCCAGGGAACAGTTTCAATCAATTTGTCAATAAAATGAACACTGTTCTTTTTTGCGTTCTTCACAGCTGTATTAATCAATTCGTCTGTCACAAGACGATCTCATTACAGTCGTGAAGAGCAGTGGTCCAATGCAACGCCACCTGACCTGTTCTATAAAAAGAGTTTTTGGCCAGGAGACTCGTGGCCTTTGTAATGGAAAAAAATATTTCCATTCTAGCTATAGGTCCTTTAGTCCTCACTTAACTTACTCTGATAGTAAACTAGTTAGTCTTATGTGTACTCAGTAAAATGGTGAAATTTTGACTGGGTTGTTGAAGTAGATTTTTAACGTAAGGCTGTGTGAACATTTTTAGATTATAAATACATTTGTTAATAAAACCAAATATGATAATAGCTGGGTGTATTCAAAGTAAAGGAACGTCTTTTGTATATATATATATATATATATATATATATATATATATATTTATGCGGGAGGGAGCTGATTACAAAAATTAAGCTGTATATACCAAGACCGCGGCAGTGTGTCACGCATCAACCCGACAGGATATAAACTGACTTCACAAAGGATAAAAATTCGACACAAAATTATTAAGTGTGTTTGAATGTGTGGATGTGTTTGTGTAAGTTGGCATGTGCCTATGACAAAAGAAAAGGATTACCGAATAATACATTATTGAATGCTAAATTAAGTGAAACAAATGTCAAATGTCTTAGTTTGCTTAAAAAAAACAAAAGGAGCAACAAGTGTTTGTCAGGTATAGGGAGGAACACCTTTGGCTACATATTCAAAAGCTACGCCCGTGTATTAAAGTTTCCACTTTTATAACAAAAAGAACAAAAATTATTGGGGTAAAATAGAAGGCTGGAGTAGCTACATACGCAAAGCCTACGCAGGTGACATACACATAAGCCAGTATTCTGAATAAAATATGATTTGACAAGGGATAAACCAACTGGTCAGATGATCTCATGGGATAAAAACGTCTGAATGTAAAAATTAAAACTGTATGTTGGCTTGTGAGCAAGACAAGAGTACGGTAGCTCCACAGGTTCGTGTTTCGGTTTCAAGAGAGCCAACGCCCAGGGGAAATTTATGATCTAGGACCACGAAATGCCAAAGCCAAGCAGTTAGTTTATATTCCATTGAACACGAGAATCATGTTATACAAGCTCAAAGTAAACTGAGAGAAAACGCTGATCTGAATCTGAAATATCTCCCTGTCGCTCTTGAGACTGCAGCGATGAATGGCAAATGATACTCTTCCGTGACAGTTTTACTGAAAGCTTAAATAACGCATAAACATTGGACTTCTGTCATTCAGAACTGTATAAGGAGCTAATTTTCTGGTAGTCATCTCCACATATATCCATAGTTGGAGATATTTGTTTTTGGTATTATTCTTTTTATTCTGCAACTATCATTTCTATTATACTTATCCAGGATGTACCTTACAATGGTCAAATTTCTTTGACTCAGATTAAATGACCTTGACCTTTTTTAAGGTCACAGTGCTCAAAAAGTGGGATTGTTAAAGATTGAAAATATCCATTTTCTTCACAGTCGCTACAAACAAATGGACAAAAATGCAGTTACCAAATCTGGTTCCCAACATTTCTGTGGCAACATTTCGCATTCATTCATGCCGAATCAGATGTGACTCAGCACTTTTCCGTTAGGCTACGTTTCAAGATAAACCATTTGACCTAGAAAACTGAAACTTTTACAGACCTCTGTCCTTTACACTGTGGGAATGCAGTGGAAGATTAAGTAGCGATAGCTTAAGTAGTTATGAATAATATGCAAATAACGAAAATGTGTCGTCAGCATTTTCAGCTCACCTGAGAATATTCGAGAAGGAGCGACTAAATGTTATTTCTTTTACAGAACTGTAGTTCTTCCAGATTAAAAGAGATATATAAAATGTTAGATCAGTGGGAATACCTAACAGTGGAGAATCGGGGTGGGGGGGGGGGGGGGTCGGGTTCGGTGGGTGGGTGGGGGGATAGGTGGAGATCAATCCTATGACTGTCGTATGACAGTTACAAGAAGATTAGTCAAAATAACTTTTGGCGCATCTTCTTTCCGAAATTGGCATTTTTTTACTAATGTGTTATACCTAATGGCATACAAGCTGATATAGACAATTAGTGAACCTTGTGTAAAAATTCACACATCGGTCCCTATGTACTCAGATCTCTAGTTTAAATGGACGAATTGATGCACATGTACCATACATAAGGAATATATGGTGCCAATAGCAGGAGATGATTTCCAATAACAGGCGTACATACTTGCATGTGTGGTTTGTAATATTTTACTTCATGATACAGGTATATATATATGTACAAATCTATATAATAAATATGAAATTTTCCTTGTCAAAAGAGCATATAAGATGGTTTGCGAAGCTTTGGATATTTGGCAGCTGAAAGATTTTCTCGTAAACAGCTTTGCAGATAATTGGTATCTGTACGCAGATGTTGTTTAATTATTATGTTTGTTTTCAACTAGCTCTATCTGACAGATCGATATCACGTGACTGCCGATCTCTGTTACCATGACGCCACGATACAGAAAATTAGCGAACTATCGACCTCACGGCAGTAATCTGGGTCTATGTTTCCCTCCGGGTGATAAACCACGGAAATCAGAGGTCTTGAAGGACAACAACATTCTTTAGATGGACTGCTGTAATAGACGCTACGTAATGCAGCCTCTCATAGAACTGTAAATCATGCTGTATATGGAATATAGAGAGCCCAGTTAAGTATAATGGCAAGCACATAAAGGTATATATATATATATATATATATATATATATATATATATATATATATATATATACATAACCCAAATATTAACTATTCTATTCTTGAATTAATCCATCTGGTAGTAACGGTATATCTCTGCGAGGATTTATGGAAGGGGATGCCGGGATGAAACAGCATATAAAAAGGACGCACAATATATATATATATATATATATATATATGTATATGTATATATATATATATATATATATATATATTGTATTATATATAAGAATAAGCCAACTTCATTTTACGCTCACAACAAGAAAAAACAAGTGACCCATGGGTCATGACGCTCAGCTGCCAAGCATGACCTGCGACATCATGGGCTGCAATTCACAACTTCTAGTAAAATTGTTGCAGAACCTATATGCCAATTTTGTTTAAACTTTCTACATTGCCATAAATTCTTATCATATATGTCTGGTTAAAACATAGTGAATGATGGTCTGAGGCAAAATGTATGGTTGTTGAGCTATCAGGAACTAATCCCACAGCTTGCTCGATACCTGTCAGTCTCAAAAGGAATACCACACAGGCCACATATAAGATCAAAATAAAGCAAAAGATAAAGGAAATCCATGCAAGAATTATTGTGAAACAGGTGCTTCTATATTAATTTTTATTCAATACAAGCCAACTGTACTGAGCTTTCATAAATGATGGTCATATTTATTAAGAAATCTTTGACCCAATGCAAGATTACATTAATATACATCCCACTGCATTCACTTTAATAGTTCTTGAGATAATATGTTCTAAAGGAATTTAAAGATGGCGTCCTGGTGGCCATATTGGATTTCTGACAGGTCGAAAATTGAACAACAATCATCCTCTAAAAGGGACCAAACATCATTAAAAAATCACAGAAACTGTCCTGGCAAAAGGATTTCTAAAATGGCTACCTGGCAGACATAATGGTTTTCTGACAAGTCACACATCCTCCAATAAGACACTAAACTTGTAGCAATTACTTCAAAGAATGTAACAGTTATGAATGTCCAAAACAATTCAAAAGGCATGATCAGGTTGGAGAGCTCTCATATCAGATTTATGAACATGCAAATGTAAAAAGTGCAAGTCCAATTTGTTTTAATTATCACCTTGCTATTCAATGGGGTCAGCAGGGTAGGTAAACTGCAAAACCTAAAAGAAAAGAAATGCAGAAAGCATCACTAAGAGTCTTGTAATCAAATAAAGCCATCCTAAATCCAGGTACAGACCCACATATTATCAGAACAAACACTTGCTGGTATATCTGATGATTTGTATAATAATATTCAGATATCTAGAAAACTATGTTTATTGCTATGATTCCATGATATAAACTGCAAAATGTTCCCATCATTTTATAAATCAGTAGCTAAACTTAACACTTAACTGTCATAGTCTTAATGCCTGGCCAAAGCATTCCGGCAACAGTGTTTTTGTTATGCCCTAATGATATATCCTTATCACTCCATGAGCTGATACAAAAGGGAGTCGTATATCACAAGTGTCGCTGACAATTATGGGCACATATTGAGATGTACCAGTTGTGAGTGCCATATGGTTATATATACAAGAAAACAAGAAAAATAGAGATGGTCTACAAAATCAGTTATTGTGAACATCCCTGACCTATGACCTTGGCCTTTTGCCCACATATCAACTGGATTCTTTCTAAATGATGGGTAACTACTAACCACTTACATCTGGCCGGGTGTAATTACTTGGCAACCAATGAGTGAATAACTTAGACCTGCAACCTTTAAACTCCTGACCAGTTGACCTCAAAATCAATTAGTTATTTTTTCATGCAAAAAGACCCATAAATATGAAGTTTGAATCAAATTCAGTGATGCATAGATGTGGCATATGTGAAAGTCTGAAGATCTGGGTTGAACAGTTTCACTTGAAATATGTTCACAAGCATTTAGAACAATATTTTGACCTTGACCTTTGACCTTTTGCACTCAACATCAATAGGCTTCTTCTCCTATTGGTAGGTAAGCCATATATGACAGATGGAAAGTATAGATTGAAATGTTTGCTGAAAATGACTCCACACAAGAAGAGGGTGCTGTGAACTTGACCTCTGACCTCAAAATCAACAGTTTTTCCCCGGTTGGCAGAGAAGCGATATCAGTGCTGAAAGGTTTGGAATGAAAGGTCTAGCTTGAAATGTGTCCACAACCTTTTCAAAGAAGTGGATCCTGTGACCCTGACCTTTGACCTTGTGACCTCAACATCTATAGGATTCTTCTCCCACTTAGTAGGTGAGCTATGTGTGAAAGATCAAAGAATTGGGATGAAAGGTTTGGCTTAAAATGCATCCTGAGGCTTTTCAAAGAAGTTGGTTCTGTGACCTTGACCTTTGACCTTGTGACCTCAAAATAATTATGGTTCTTCCCCTCTTGATAGGTGAGCTTTATGTGAAAGATGGAAGGTTTGGGATGAAAATTTTGGCTAAAAGAATTATTTCTGGGGGGTGCAAACACACCCCATAACTTCGAGAATATAGGTCGCAGTGACCTAATTTCAGGTTTGCAAGGAGATCTTTTTAAAACCTCTAAGACTGCATAGGGTTCATGGCCCTAGCCCCTATGGTTACGATTTGTGCCCTGCTAACGGACGGACGGACGGCCGGCCGAACGGCCGGATGGACAGACGGAAGGACGTCGGACAAAGACCCATCGCTATAGCCCAGCATGACTGAAAGTCAGCTGAGCTAAAAACTCACTTATTAATCATTTGTTACCTGCACCTGAAAGTTTGAAGTAATGAAACTTAACGAACACATGACTGATGTTTTCATATATATTTTAAATTATTTTCATACTTAATTTTCTTAGCAGATATGTAGTGTCTCGAAAGTTGTCTCTCATAATTACATGCAAAGTAAAATGTCGGAGCATGGTCCCCTGCGGCACTCCCTAGCTACACCCTTGTTATCTTCATATTCAATAAGGATAATAAGGTTCACTTGCCGCATGTGGGGACAATTTATATATATATATACATATATATATATATATATATATATATATATATTATATAATTTTATGTAAATTAATATTATATTTTATCATGTTTTGTCATATAATATTATATAACATGACAAAATTTAGTTTAAATTATATATTATATTTTATTATATTTTATTATTCCTCATCGGTATAGCTTGTCGTGAAGACTATATATCACGTCATGTTTTGATTCATATTACATTCCCTCGCTGATTTATTGGTATTACATGCAAGAACAGTAGTACAAACACGCATACACCCGCATCAGATGAATCGCGGAATAGACTGACATGGGGTCTAATAAACCATTCTATTTTGGAGTGCTGTGGTTGTATGGTTTGCTTTTTATCGACTGGAAACTGCCGCAGGCATGACTGTTACGAACCTATCCCAAATTGGACCAAGTAGCAATTAGTAAAATTGAATGATTATTTGCCCGAAGTGATACCAAATATGGCGGCACTATCTCTTTCAGTTGGAAGGTCATGGAAATTCAAAGATCAATGGCATTTAACGTCCATCAGGATAAGTAAAATTTCATACCAAATATATACTGCTCTATAACCACCTGGGATTATATTATAAGTTTTCTTTCTGCAGTATCATTACTTTGGATTTTTTTCGGTATTTTGTCTGAAATGCATGGACAATCACACACACACGAAATATGCCCAAACAATATCCCAGCCGGAAAAGGTTTAATAGGCCACAACGGCAAAATAAACTGTGTGGATCTTATTTATCGTGCGGCGAGTGTGAGCTCATAGTTCTTGGTTCCCTCAAAATTAAAGGTATTATGTCAAGAATTAGAAAGGTATCATGGAAAATAGATAAATGTTGTTTTTCATACGCACACGTTGTGTTTTTTGTGTATGCACAATTTAAAAAAGAAATTAATTCGTATTTTGTAATATTAACGCAGAGTTAGCAAAATTCAACATATTTTGTATTAACCAACGAATATTAAATCTCGTCCCACGATACAGAATTTTGGTCGAAGATTTGGAAACACAAATTGGATTTGCTTGGCCTTACGTCTGTTTTGTTAATATGATTTCACATAAGGACCGGTAAATACTTCTGTGCCTTTGTGCAGATCATATTACAATAAGATAAAAGATTTTTGTCGCATCATCCAGCGGTATATGGCAACATACAGGGATAAAAAAAACTGTCATGAATAAACCACATGTGGTATGACAGTGATAAAGCAATTAATGCATACCTGAGACCAGTATATGTCTGCTTACTTTATTGTCCCGACAGCCATGCCGCGCCTTCATGCGTGCCACAACAGAGATATTTTCCAACAAAATTATAAACAGCCAGTTTATGTCAGGTTTGTCGGAGTTTATGGAACGTTTCACTGATGATAAAAATCTGCCAAAATCTAGCCAATCAGAGTTCCTGAAGGTCCTCTGAATATGATACCGGATGCTCCTCAGTTAATTATACTAATTAAAACTCGAAACTAGAAATCTGTATTTTAAGGAATGCCTCCGGCATGTTTGGGGTACGGATTGTCGGATTCACCCACAACAAGTGTTAGCATTCACTTATCGGCCCATATTCCCAGGTTCACTGTGCAAGTTATTTTGTGAACAACATACAAACACACACACACACGAACGGGGATGGACGCACTCTCTCCTGGTTGATACAATAAGAACATTTCTACACGCAATTCAGGGGGACCTTTAACTCTCGACCTCAGGACCGAGATCTGGAATAGTGTTAATGTTTATCATATATCTAAATGAGTTGAAATGCGATTTTTATGTTGCTGTATTTTTTTTTTTTTTTTTTGGTTATGATGGTTTTAGAAGCGGATACAAGGTAGTTTATGCTAGAATAATAATCAACTGTTAAAAGTGCTATATGTCTCATATTTATAGGTTTTCATACAATATATACATGAAAGGCCACTGAAGCTTTGGGTACCATTGGGCTACTTTACATTAAGATGGAAGGCCTCTTGTCGCGTTTCCTGTGATTTAAGGAAACACATGTGAGCAAACATATCAGCTAGAGTAGTTTTATGTGTCTGTGATAAAATATATGTGTGAGCAAAGCAACAATAACTGCCGAGGCCCAGATGGAAGCCGATCAAACTTAAAACTACACGAAACTACACTGTCTGAACACAAACTAACACAGTCTTTAAAACATGTGTATGCAGTACAGCCTATACCATATGTAATGTGTATATCAGTCAAATGGACAGTTACTGTCTTAGTTTTTATAGTTGTTTTTTTTTTTTTCTTATCCCTTTTAACTTAACATATTCATTACGCTTCTTCTATAAAATGTAACCTTTATAATGCATGTATCATTTTACTTTAAGAATTTATCATAGCAACTGAGTATTTAACACGCATATGTTACCGTGGCCCTTCATAAAATCAATAAACTATTACACACATACACGCACAGACATACATATAATATACATATAGTAGCAGCCTTATAATTCAAAACCGAAGGTACCATCAACAATACTGACGAATACAAGGTAAGACACAAGTGGGCATTACTGAGTATTTATTTAAACTTTTCAATGACCAGTAACTTATTAAACTGGACACAAGGGTACTTTGATACAAGCTGGTTTTAATGTAAATATCAAGCAACGGTGTCTATAAGTACCCCAACCTTGATGCCTTGAGTAGCACCTGTTATGTTATAAACACAGGTGTGCGCGCTAGGTTTCTTTTATTTGTGTATAACACTTATTCACGTATGTAACAAACACGTGTCAGCACATAGCTGACAGGCCGCTGTAATTCATTTCTTAGTTTTAGAAGGAGGTCATTGATGTCAGGTTAAATTTCCTTGATGGGTTGGTCTTAGACTAGGTCTGTTTGGCCATCATCAGCACTTGACAGTTTGTTTTGAGATAGCTTGGCAATGTAGTTCGTTTTCCGAATACCTCATGCCACATACGCACGACGGTATTGTAAATAACTCTCAATGCCCTTGCCTGATGCATGGTTAGACCCTACGCTTGTCTAATGTGCCATCTGCAGATAACGGAGAAAATACAATAAAACCATGGCCAGTTCCACCTGTACCGAAGATTACACGCCAGAACTGCAGCTGGCTGCCGCAAAAGCATTCGTTTTTGTGTACATATGTTGTTATATAATGTATTGATATATATAAACATGTTTGTTTTTACGAGTACTTTTATTTTTCCGGGTTCGTCACAGTAACCTAGTGTTGTTATAATCGTCAGATAAAAAAACATGTGGTAAACATGGCTACTTACAATCAATTGCCCGTCGTGAGTGCTCGCTGGCATCTACAGCTAGCAGTACTCTCCTCTGCCCCTCCGTCTCAGCCATGTTGAACCTTCAATAGTGAACACCAGATAGGTGTTTGTTGTACCTGTGATAGCTCTCAGCCCCCGCAGAACCTGCGGAAGAATTCTCTAATACCAATCAGCGCCCCCAAACGGAGGTCGAACCCAGTTCAACACCAGCTGATATAGCCCGTCGCACTAAGACCGCAGTATCAATTGTGTGGCCCGGCTGCCTAATTCCGAACTCCCTCACGAACGGATGTGTTTTCCTTACGCCCCAATTGCACTTTTTTTCGGACCGCAATCACGTAAGGGCCGGGCGCTGGCCTCTTTTTCTAACTACTGGGCTGGCACGCTCTCCAAAGCTATGCCGCGCTAACGTTACTCTCACCGCTTGTGCGTTTCATACACAGTTTATCAAAATAGGGCCTTCACTTCTCAGTAACGTTAATGTTTAACCTCATTCGCCAATGTGTGAGTCGCTTAATGGATGCTTCAAACAGTGTTTATTCATTATGTTAAAAAGGATAGCTATTGACGACGTTAGTCATTTCCCCGGCTATTTAAAGCCAAGTTATCGGCTTATCGTGCAGCGCACGGGCCACCATAGATGCATTGATATTCGCAGCGCGTTGCTATGACGACCATTTTTGCCGCCTTAAATACGAGAGTCATCCTTTGCTTTATCACTTTCATCCATTGATCGTCTGAACATTCACATTGTGTAATTTTTTATGGTCTAATGTTAACAGAAGAAATAAAAGCCAATGTCATGGTCACGTACCATCTTACAATTCCGCGTCCGTTCAAAGGTTTATCAAAGGATCTAACTAAAAAAGAAAATGAAAGGAAGGGTCAAAGCCAGGAGGGCTAATTAAAAAAAAACTATAAAAAGGGTCCCTAGGTCCGGAAAAAGGGGCGCCCAGGCCGAAACAATTGGTCTGAAACCCTTTTTAAAAAGGTTGCGGCTGATGTAAAAGGAGGGTCTGGACCCACCGGACCCCCTTCTGGATCCACGTCTGTGCACGAAGGGAATATTTTTGAATATGGAACAGATGAGCTCTCTCCATCACGCTGTAAATAGGCGGGAAAAAATGATGCCTTATAGCTTAGGGTCAAGTTAACTTATACTATCATATAACACACTGTAGGAAACAAGCCGGACCGAGTATTGTTCATTTGTCTTTAAGAGACAAACTGGAGGTTGTGATTTTACTGACCTATCACCACTGCAGTGAACACACAACACGCTACAATGATGTTAGTCACAGGAAATCCAATGTAGCAAGAAATTTTATCTCTCAATAAAAGCTTAGCATTTGTTCAATGTTAGTATCACATTTTCAGATTAAAAACGATTCACATTACTTAATTTAACACATTTTCTCAGTGAAATCACATATGCACCAGTCAATCAGATCAGGTCCCTAGCTCATCTTGATTTTATTTTTCAGAAAAGTCACAAAATGTTTTCTTGGTTTACTTATTGTTTTCCTGTGAAACTGTGAAACTTTCCAACTGATTTTCTTATCGATCCTTTGATGAATAAAGATGTTAATAATTTTCATTTAACAATTATTATTAAACATTTTATAATAACATGTATACCATTATAACGTTTTAACATATATTATTTAAGTTGTTTTCATCTTAGATAATTTCATATATCATATTTCTTTATAATTTTAAATGTTTTTGCAACTATGCACATAATTATTATGTTATGTATGGTTATGGCCTGATATTAAGAAATGAATTAGAATTTGAACATAACCAAAATGGTCTAGAGTTGAGGGATTATCTGATTATTGCCAACTTATTTGGGCAATATATTCGACCAAACGGTATAACACATATCTGGCAACCTATACCCAACAATCTACAATAACACCATATAAACCTTCTGCAAATCAAAATGTGTTTGAAATCTGACATGGTCTTACATTATTTCATTGTTCTTTGATGAAAAAGAGGAAAGGGGTTTTCTCGGATATGAAAAGTATGTTTTGCAAGTGACTAAAAACATAAAACCTTGCAGTACAAGAACGGTTCTTTTTTCAGCTGAACTTTCAGTTCATAAATGTTTGATTGAGTGTTTTATCGGCCGAGATAGGTTCTATCCGTTATTTCAGAAATAAAAACTGGATATTATGAAAACCTGTCTACATTCTGATAATATATTTACAAACATATGACCAAGCACAGATAAAACCTTCGAAATCGACATTTCTTGTAACCTCGAACGGCTCATATTTCTTTCGTTTTCTTTAAATAAGGAAACCATAACACGTATACAAGAACACTGGCCGCGGTTAAATTAATCCTTGGAATCTATGAAATGTGGTAATTCCATTATTAATGTTAAAAATATAAGTTAATAAATTTTCTTTGGCAATAGACTTTAACAGTTGCAGTATTTTCATATTGTATTGTTCATTCAAAATTACTAATTAACAAATAAGCTTTGAAAAGAGAACTATTTTTTCTTTTCTAATTAATCTTTAATCACTTCATATAAAATATATCTGCATGCAGAATCTTAAATAAAGGTGATGTATGGATAATATTTTTTGCCCGATTCAAAACCCTACAGCTATTATGTACAACTATGGTGTTGCCGGTATATATTTAATGACTAAAATCTAATCGTCTATGATTACGGTAACGTTTACCTGCCAGGGAGCTATGTAATGGCAGTTATGAACACAGGTAACATAATATGGAAGACAGGTAAGTAAAGCGGTTGATTGGTTGAGTGCATGGTTTATTGTTTTACAAAAGTTGTTGTTACGCCAAAAACTTTTACTTTTTTTCCTGATAGTCTTCCTTCGGATTTTGAATCAACGCCAAGCCTGGTTTTTCTCCACTTAAGGCCAATTACAGCGAATTTCCTACACTGGGAAATCAAGATATATTTTACATTGACTCTTATTTAAGCTGAAAACTATCACCAGTTCAACCACCAAATTTATGAATATATTGTAGACTTGTTTTTGTCCATATACAATACCGGTTGCTCTGTCATTAACAGGTTCCACACACAAAATTCCATTTAATTTTTTATTAAGAAATTTCTTAATCGACACCAAAAATGATAAAAACAATAAATGGTGATAGTATATTCCTTTATACTCTAATAAAGGGTTCCTTATCAACTGTACTTTTGTCAGAAAGTAAAATGCCATTAGAATTTGAGCCATCTCGTACTGTAAATGAAATTGAGCATTCTAATTTTAATGAATAGGTAGAAATGAAATAATCTGCCGTTGCCCTAATTAGCAATAAAGATAACATACCTCCAACTCCTTAATAATAAAAAGATCATAAATAAAAATGAATGAACATAAAACATAATTTTTCGAAATGATATCGTCATTAACCATCGCCGAATTTATTTGTCAAAACTGATGGCACTCACATTTTAATGAAGATTTGTTAAATTGATCCATTTACAAATCTATGATAATAATTCGAATGATTAAACATCTGGGTAAAGGCTAAATAATAAGATGATGCTTGTTGTTATATAGAAGCAACCTAATTTACATAACATTCAGCTACAAACTACATATACTTTTAGGATAGTTACATCATTTGAATATTACTTTAATAAATAATCGTTAATGGTTAATGAGGTCCAAGAAAAATATTTCCATAAGTCAATGAACCAAATACAACGCCTCAGGTGGTAAAGCCTTGGGCATTACGGACACAAGTCACACGGGACATGTTAACATCTGTGGCATATGCTGCTGAACAAAGATACTTCCTGGATTACCTTTAAGAAATGCTCTATTAACACGCTGAATTCGGTGTGTTTGTTCCTAAATATTACTACAGGACCATAGCATGGCACATATCGCGGAGGACCCTGCGTGACACGTTAGCATCATTAATTATTATGTATCGGTCTAACATTACCATAGCAAGAAATAAACGGCAGTTTTAAAACGCTAAACTATGCCATATTCCATAAAGGACCATAAAGATATACATTAAAGGTTTATATGACTACAGGTCCTCTAAGTGACAAGATTTGCTTCTCATTTTTTAATGCATTTTCCTACGTGAAAGCAGTGGCATTTCTCACTGTAACACTTGAATTTTTTGGCGTGTCATATCAACCATTGACTGATTACCCACAGATTATGGATTATTTTGGCTGCCCCCCCCCCCCCCCTTATGCTGCAAACACATATCAATAAATAAAACGAACAGCCTGTGCGATGTGGTATAGCATTTTTTGGCATATTTTTATAAAAGAGATTATCTTTAGTTAATAGACGTCAGATATCAGAATTGGCCCCTTTAAAGATCTGCATAGTACACGCCATTTTAATACACAGCAAATGTTGACAAACGGGGAAAAAACATGTGACTTAAGGTGGTTTGTAGCATATTGGAGGAAGCTTAAAGGTCACTACTTACAAGACGCACTTTGAAAGACGTCTGACTTGCTGCCAGATGTCCTTGGTGAATGTGTTTGGATTTTTTTTGCGGGCATCCCACATGTTATAAAAAGGTGGATATAAACAAAACGAACGGTCTGTATGCGATGGGATCGGCCTTTCCTGACATATTTTGTTTGAAGGTTCAAGGGAGTATCTGAAGTTAATAGAGGTCGGATATCGGTATAGGTAACTTAAACTACATACATTAGCTTCGTATATTAAGTTTACGCAGATAAACAAATACCAAAACATCATTCCGGTGTTATATGTATTAAAATATACAAGAGTTACAAAAATATCACAATGTATTTGTGATATTTACGCACGTATTATGTATATTAGACTATATGTTTAAGGTGAAGTATGATATAAATACCTTTCTTAAGGTTAGTTTAATGGTTTAAAGTTTACTTCTTTCGTTTTGCAAGTGATGTCTAAAACATATTTGTACTCAAATTTGTACACTGTACGTATACACAAATGTATACTAATAATCCGACACATGTAAACGTTTCTCATATACGTAGGTATAATTATAATTAATTTGAGAAAAAAATAAATTTAAAGTATAAAAAGATATCATGGTGTTTAAATAATTATCACATGGTGTAAAACTGATTAAACTAGTATTTAAAACATTAAAGTTATTCGGCCGTGTGACATTAGTATTGTCACAAAGTTAAGTTTTCATGATTTGATATTTAATGCCATCTGGTGTCAAGAACTGACACTAGTTTCCACCCTGTTAACTCAGTTCAGTGCCGACAGATGAACACAGGGATGTGCGTGTGATGTAGAACGTAATCGCTAACACTTCCTAATATGGTCCTCCTCACTGTCCCCATACCACGTGTTCCCATGACGATGAGGTCGGCGTGCTCCCGCTTCGCCATCTCACATAAGTGGTGTCCCGGAAGACCATGCTCACACTTGAATTTGTATTTGATCTGAAAAGTCCGTATGCGCATTGAACATTTGTGTATAGCAGGGGGTAATCTGAGAACATGCATAGAAGCTACTCTTAATAAATAATCGCTCAAGTGCCATAGATGCATTGACATTACATGGAGAGTACTTACAGCACATGAGGGAAGGGGCTAAACAATCTGAACTTGTGTACAGCTTTGTTCAGTTAATGAAATTATTGTTATTAAATGTAAACCATATATCTATTTTGACATTTAAGCAACGAAACGTAAAGCTCTCTATGTTTATGAGTCTTCACAGTGTTGCAACGTTCTGTGGACAGAACGGAGCCGCTGTATTCAGTGAACAAACGGAACCTTCGTGTTATGTCACTTCGTAATAAAAATAGAGGCCACACGAGAGGTCCCCTATGACAAGATGAGTCCAGAGCCGGACAACCTATAGCGGAAACGCTCAAAACATTCAGTACAATAAAGTATTAGTTTACTTACATATACACAGGTATGTCTACTGTTAACATTTTACATCTTTAGTGTTCTTAATATATATACCTGTTTCTCCACGAGTGGTTTACAGAAGTACTCCTCCAGGTCCTTGACCTTCTGGTCAGCCTCCTTCTGCAGCTTCTTCCATTCCTCTTCAGATATGGCAAGACCGGCTGTAGATAGAGAAATCATAGTTTAGACCGGCTATAGACTGAAAAATCATGGTTAAACCGGCTGTACACAGAGAAATCACAGTTAAGACCGGCTGAAGCAGTAAAGTCATGATAAAGACCGGCTGTAGACAGAGGGATCATGGTTAAGACCGGCTGTGGACAGAAAAATGATGGTTCAGACCGGCTATAGACAGTGAATTCATAGTTATGAACGGCTGTAGACAAAGAATTCATTGTATTGACCGGCTGTAGACAGTGAATTCACAGTTAAGACCGGCTGAAGCAGTAAAGTCATGATAAAGACCGGCTGTAGACAGAGAGATCATGGTTAAGACCGGCTTTGGAGAGAGAAATCGTGCATAAGACGCTATAGACAAAAAGGGATCATAGTTAAGACAGGCTATCGGCAGAGAGATCATGGTTAAGACCGACTAAAGACAAAGAGATAAAGGTTAAGACCGGCTGTAGACATAGAAATCATGGTTGTGAGCGACTACTATAGAGAAAGCATGGTGAAGAACGGCTGTATTAGAAACGTCAGTCTTAAGAGAGGCTTTAGATAGAAAAAGTATTATTATAATTATTATTATTATTATTATTATAATTAAAGTGCATTTATATTGCGCACTTTACAATGTGATACTACTCATATACGTATTACAGCATATAACATATTAAAAGATACATCATAAAGACATGTTCAATATACTCAAAAATTCAAATAAGAATATAAAAAAAGCAGTCATTGTGAGTAGACAGTTGTCTCTCTGCAAAGGAAATTTTTAAGTTTGGATTTAAAATTAGAGAGATAAGAACAGTTTCTGAAATCTATGGAAGATTTTTTCCATAATTTTGGCGCAGCGCTGGAGAAGGCGTGCACGGTCGCCACAAGTTATTAGTTGATATGAAAGCACCCAGAGTAAGGAGGCGTAAGCCGAGCGTAAAGCACGAGCATTGATGAATGAGGTCACTAGGGTAACCAGGAGACCTACCGTGTAGAGTTTTAAATGTAATCAAAGACGTTTTAACTCAGTCCGCTGAGCTACAGGCAGCCAGTGTAGTTAGGCAGGGTTAGGGTTGATATGATCATGTTTCTTGACGCGTTTAACCAGACGAGCAGCACTTTTTTGGGCATGTTGCAGTTTAGCAAGAGAGAGATGTGTAATTCCATGGCTTTCTGCAAGGATTGCAGCTTACGTCGTGTATTTTAAGTATATAAGTGGACCGTTTATATTGTAGAATAAACCATGAACGTTCAGACCAGTGCGTCCAGTCTCAAGCGTCTCACCATTCTAGGCCTTCCAACAAACCATGCAACACCCAGCAGTGGTTACGTGAAATGATTTATAGAACGAATGTAGCGTATTACCACTGCGTAAGGGTAAATCATCTTGATTGTGAAGCTATCCATTATAGATTTTCATGGCTTAAAAGCCTGGAAGTGATAATTACCTTATTCTTAATGATTCAGGAATCTAGGTATCGAGATATGGTGAGAATGAGATCGTTAATAAGGGGATATGTTTAAATAATACGTGGTACCTCTAAACGTGTGATGATGATGAAAACCCGGTTCCGCCACGTGCGCCAAAATCAACTCGTCCCCATCTTTATGCATATGTTCCAAATAAACTGAAAAGAAATAGATATTTTTATACATATATTATTAAAGTTTGATACAGTTTTAATTGGTTTACTAATTAGTATTCGAAATATTAGCTGGCATAAAGTATCAACCAGTAAATAACCTTATTGGGGACCTGTATACCGACTTTGAGTGACCTTGACCCGTGATCCACTTGGCGTTATCGTTTGTCTGATATGTCGGTTACCTTGCTGTGGTTCTTGGACATGTGATAACAAACGACGATTATCATATATGTATAAACATGGTCATTAATTGTCGTTTATTGTCACAATTGTAAGTATGTGTGTATGTATGTATGTTTACATATGTATGTATGCGTATAGATAATTAGACTATGCTTGCTCCAAGGTGTTTTTGTTTATATTAATTTATACTATCCTATAATGTACAGACAGGAATTTTCAGTAAATATCAAACACATATCATAATAGCGATCTGCCTCCCGGGTAGCCAGCAGCTGAGCGAAATTAGGGAATTGGCTATGTTGTGCAAGGCCTTAAAATTTGTTCTAAATGTAAAAAAAATGCATGTCACCTCTGACTTTTACTCTGACCTAAGGAAAGAATTGGAAAAACAGCGGTATTCGAGATCTAGTGCAAGCAAATGAATAAAGGTTGAAAATTCCCCATGTTATTTTTTGAACGGACCAAAGAAAATCCCCTACAAAAATTGAGTACCCAAATATCGACACAAAATTAATCTTAACAACCCCAACAAAACTTCCTTTCTTAAGGGATGTATTAAGGTCTCCATTCCTCTGTGATTTCATTTTATACATAAAAGGGTACAAATAAAGGCTTTTTCCTATTATATGGCCCAGAGTCTTTTAAATTATTTTAACAGGTATTTCGTCATTATTTTCATAAGATCAATTTTACCAATTTAAGCCAACCAAAATTTTTAAATCTGTACTCTTTGTTTCCATTATTATTCCTACTTTTAGCATGATGAATATAGGACACTCTAAAAACACGCTAAAAAGGAGCATTTATATGAACATATGACTCTCTCCTTCAAATAAGGAAAAATGCGAAACGACGATCAATATGCTGCCATCAACGTACTTGTCACGATGTTTATCAATGTGTGACCTAAGAGGTCATCATTGCGTTTTACCAAGTCAGGTGTACTACACTGAGGGGTGTCAGCACAGCGTCTTGACTACGATTTACAACTAGACATCTGGTTTTGGCTAGTTTACAGTCGTACATACGATCCGTCTTGTTAAACTTAAAGATGCAATTTATTATTAACAATTGTCATCACACGAAGAGAACACATATTAAGTCGACAGATGAATACACTCTGGACCAGAGATTTTCCACCATTAACTATACCTCCATAACGTATTTACCCTTCGTTGGTTGTCTGTGATTAACTCAAAATCGTGTGGATATATTCTGTTATATTTATCATGTGAGCATAATCCAAAGAGCCATCCGTTTAATTTTGGATGTAATCATAATCAGCTTGAAATATTTTTAATTGAAAGAAAACTATACCATTGAGTAGAGCAATTTCTTGGTCCGGGCCCAGTTTGCGATCAATTCGTTGGTATAAGAGACTGTCTTTGTTCTGAGGCTCACCTATGTACCGTGTAAGTGAGACATGATACTGATAGAAAACAGGAAGGAGGTACCCATGCGTGATTCATCTATGGAATTGTTAATGGTTTGTTAGAACAAAAATATTAATATAATAAAGTAAAAGAAATTAAGATATAAATATGCATTTTTAAGAATGCAGGCTTTATCAGTGTGGGATACTCCGCAACCCGTATTTTCATTCATTTATTGTCCATATTCCCAGGTTCATTGGTGTATATATGTTTCCTAACAAGGGGTGTATTCACTATTTCGACCTATATTCCCATCTTTAATCACGCATTTGTAACTGGACTTTTGTGAATACTCCTGGAATTCCTTCCTGGATCCAGATCTAATAGATTCTTCATTGGCCTATTTCGAGGTGCCCTGAAAATTTCATGGGATTCTGCTCATGATTGCCTGAGTCATGTTGTGAACAAACACACACATACACACACGAACGGAAAAGAACCCCCCCCCCCCCCGCGGAGGCGATAAAGTGACCCAGCTGGTCTGTCCAACTTAAAGGGGTCCAAAACACCAACTGGCCTTTAAACCTAAAGCCCTGGAGCTTTTATAAAAGTAGGCCAGGAAACGTTGATATCGCCGCACAAAGGCTGCTTGTTTTGTTTATATGAACGTGTTTATTATATATGGGTACCCGCCAAAATTATGAAAGCAAATTCAACAAGGGCATCTGGCGGCAAGTCGGATAAGCTAGAACTTTATAAATGGCCTTCTGCATCATCAGCCTTTCTACCACCGCATATATGCAACCTACCACTTTAGGTTACATGTTTTTTCTGTTTGTCAACATTGTTGTGTTTACAAACATGTTGTTGATAAACAAGTTTATACATCCTTCACGGAGGCATTAAACGAACTTTTTATAACCAGAATTACCCTTAGATCATTGATATATTCACAGAGGAAACCAGAAATCACACAAATTCTTTTTCAAAAGGTATGTGAATGGGCACCTTAAACAGGCTATATGTCGGTTTATCCTACTAGATGTCTGTGAATAAGGTAGTTGGTATCAGTTTCTGGAATAATAAATAGAATTAACTTACAACGTAATGTGTCCTTAGCTATGCCACTGCCATCAGCGCACATAAGCACCTTCATGTCGACTTGTTGCAGCTATGAACGCGCACAGTGCTCAAGATTTGAGTTAATTTACTTCTACAGTAGATATCTGTGAGGGACGTCCACGCTATAAGTACAGGGTGTGCAAACATGTTATGAGCCTCATGACGCTAGTCTTGGGTCTGTCATCAATCAATATTAATGAGATTAAAGACCAATTGATACTGGATTCCGCACCTCTGCTGTGATGTAATTAATAAAGGTGATATCTGTATCTCTGACGGGCCGAATCACCTAATGACGTCATTAAAGGCCATGTGGCAGCTTCTCTAATTATTACTAGACACAGAGGCATGCTTCGGTCATAATTAATGTTAGGTTAATCTCTTAATGTCATACCTGTTCTCAATTGTTAGATGCGTTTTAAACAGCCCTATCACCGTGTTTATGTCCGTTTTACATTATATGAGTTTATGCTATAATGTGCATCCTCGCAACACCTGCCCCGAGCTATAGACCAAAAAGGTCACGACTTGTGAACTTGGACAGCGGTGGTTCGGGATCACGTGACTGTCTAGCCAGGTGTGCATGCCTGTTATACAGAAGATCAGCAGATTACAGTACACTTCCATGGTCACTTAGATCATGGTCAATCCAGGACGCCGGGGTGAGGGACTGGTACGTCATACGCCAAGCGGTTTCGCCTCTTACATTCTGCAAAATACGTCGGCTGGGTTGCTGCACGAAATAAATCACAGAGCCATAATTATCGTGAGGAAGTTAAAAATACTACATTTCCTGCATTGGTTTCTTTGCATTCCTTCTACAAAGTTATTTCATTCATCTACTGTTTGCATGTGGAATAAGCGGGTAGGCCGCCATTTGTACTCCACACGGTCATTTAAACTAACCCCCATGTGCTCCGGAGTCATGTAACGGGACTAAACCATAGACTGGGCTCTGATACTAACGATTCTAATGAAAATGTAACTGTATTATGATTGTATTTAGAAATGCTTTTATCTAACAAGACAAAAATTGAGATAATTTCTTTAACAATTTCTTGCACAAAGCATAAGAAAGTTAATTTTTCATTTAAGGTAAAATATTATCCTTAATACAACCTTACTTTTGGATTCCCAGGGATATTATTTTTTCAATACCACATTTCATATTGTATGAAACAGTTTTTTCCAATAACGGTATGATACTCACAAGGTGATAATAGCGAATACTCTCATTTTTGAGGCAATTTTAGCCTGATTACAGTGAAGCCAGAATGACTACGTCAAGCCGCCCCAAGCAAACATTAGAACCCCATGTCTCTGATTTGCCACATATTTAAAATTAATTGGCTGACACTTTCAATTTCGTTTGAGATTATACTAAACCTATAAAAAATGTGTGTTTTTATTAGCGGTGGTATAATGGCAATAGAGTAAACCAGAGTAAATCAGACCATTCATTACTCTATACTATTTTGTTGTCTGTCATGGTGGCTCATGCAGTGACCTGAATCAAGAATATCAATAGGATTCCTTGACCTTTTTAAGTGAGGCGGTAAGCTGTAGGCATCATATTGGGGATCCGATCGGTATATCGAATTTATAAATACGGTAGACCACAGACCTAAAATCCAGCTACATGTATTATTAACATTTATATTAATTATGCCCAGTAGTCACTGACTCGGGTACATCAGAACTGAACACATCTTTAAACTGAAACTAGTAGGTCCATCTGGCGGATAACCAGCTGACTACAAAGTGGTCCGCCAGGCATTTGCAAAAAATGTGCATGTCCTAATAGAACCTGTAATGTACTTATTTTCTGTGATTCTGTTTTTTTTTTTTTTTTTTTTTTTTTTTGTTTAAAGGAGAGGGGATTGGGGTTCTTTATTGGAAAAAGGGTTTCCATGCAAGAAAACGGTTCCCAACCTTTACGACCTGATTTGTTAATTATAACTCTAGAGGGAGTGAAATTTCGAACAGATGCGAGTTACGTTGCAATGATCAATCCTGGGGAGGGACAGGAAGTAGGTATTGATCTGGATGTGTACATTCAGAGTGTCATACCGTTTCTGTGTGGTGCTCCAGGTTTTTTCTGTATAATTATGTGACAAATATGGACAATGTCGATTCAGCGTGCACATACAGAATCTGACGTTTAAGCAAGAATCCATCAAAACATAAACTGTTAACAAGCCTTCCCTATAGTCATAATCATCTGTTGAGGTGTTTAATATGTCGATGACAACTGCGTTATGTAAAATCCTCAGAGTACACACAGTAAAAGAGATAAACTGGGCTTATCGCTGGTTTTATAAGTTACTGAACTCCTATATTATCTTTTCAATACGGGCGATTCTCTGGAAACGATATACCATGTATTGGTCAACTAAAGGGCCTATCCATAAAATTATTCGTACACCAAAATCTATGTGGTCACGCGATTACGGGCTCTTCGGTTTTCAACTATTCTTATCACGTGATCCCGGGATTTTTTTTATTTTTTATACACAGGACACAGGTGCTTTACTTGCTCTTTGTGATCGAGGTTTAATTCAATAACAAGGCACCGCTCTTATCATGTCAAAAGATTAAACAACTGTGTCTTCATGTACAATCTACTGGAATTAACAGTCTCTCTTATTCAAATCACGGTAGATTGTTTTGTCTGCTAGCCAAAATATTAAAGGTGGCTTCTTAAAGCGTTTACAGATGAAATTCACTCGGTCGACGACACTCCCACGAACGCACAGCAGCCTTGGTAGCTCTGTCTTATATACTAGACTCCACGTAAGTGTAGTAATTACTATAAAAAGCCGAAAGCCAAACCTTAGAGAAATTCATTCCTCATTATCACTCATAAGAGTTATCTGAAACCGAGAAAAAAAAACAGCGTACGGCTGTACTGCGCTGAAATCGTGTCTATATTAAATCTTAAATATTCCCCGCTCTTTGTATATATATACCCCATAATAACCATATCTTTATGTATACGCTATGATATCATAATCTACCTATCACACAACATAATAAGATGATTAGCGATCGTTGCATCAATACAAACTGCAATTTATTGAACATGAGAACTCTCGCTGCAAGGGTTGGATGTGCTTATACTGTAATGAAATTGACTATAGCTCACTCATCTAAAACTGACAGAAAGCAACTTCTGGCGGCTATGAATAGTAGACCAAACAGAAATCGAAGACGTGTCCAGACCAAAACAAATCCTCTACTCGTAACATATAAAAAAATAGCTACTCTATAACATGGCAATCACAATAAACAAAGACAAAATATTCACTTAATTTTCGCAGTCATCACAATGGTGTGATTAGGACACGGTAGCCTCATGGCTTGTACGACCAGTTCATACATAACAGGCATTTCATAGCTATATGTATATATTAGTTTTAATGAGATGCCGGGAATCAATGTACACAAAAGGACATGCTATAAGTCCGCTACTTTTTCGCCTTTCTGGGAGATATCTTTACTGATTTAAATTCCATATTCTAATAAAGCCTAATCGGGTCTGTGCTTAGAAATCCCCTCCAAAGCCTAATACCTTTGTGCTCGTATTGCACATATGCTTATTTTCGTGGGAAAATGTTCATATGACTTGGTGACTGTGTTCGAGGCCTATTTGAGTACATATATACGTGAACTCGGCATGCTCCTGTGGATATTTTTACGCATATTTTTGCATGAATCTGAAAATATTCCCGATAAAATGGGCGTTGTCTGATTAATTTGTTAATACACAACTCTGTTAATGCAGGTAAGCCAGACAGACACTTTAAAGAATGCCTTTGCTTGTTAATGATATGTACTCTTTTTGCACCTTTTAGCTTAGAAATGGGTTCAAGAAGGAACCATGGTTCTAGAAAGTACCATATGGCTTCCTTAACAGACATAATCAGGAGCAATATTATGCTTACTCTTCCATACTATCAGTTAAGTTTTGATTTATACAAAAGTTTACCAGCAAAAACATCCCAACACACAGGCTCAATACCTCACATACGGCGGTTTAGCACCTTGTTAAGGCTCTGCAGGTTTGTAAACATAGTCCACGTATGTTTGTTCACCAAAACAAACCCGCGTGACTGGAGATCCGATTGTGAGCCGCAACACGTGATGTTTCAGCCAATAGGAACATGTTTTTCAATAATCGGGGCCAAGTCAGTCAGGGAATCTCCAGATTGACACGTGTTGTAGCCCGACTATGCATGCGTTTTGTTTATTTTTACACCTGTGGTCGCGCCTGGTTCACTGTTTTTAACACTCGTTTACCGGAGTAAGCAAACGGTTTCAGGGCCATAGTTTTTTAGGTACCGATATATTTTAAGGGAAAGAGGCTATTTTTCGTCTTAAATCAACACGCTTTATAGGTGATTGGGCCCCTTTAAACGAACCATCAAGTGTAAATCAAAGTCTTATATACAGAAATGCACTTGTCTCTCTCTCTCTCTCTCTCTCTCTCTCTCTCTCTCTCTCTCTCTCTCTCTCTCTCTCTCTCTCTCTCTCTCTCTCTCTCTCTCTCTCTCTCTCTCTCTCTCTCAGCAACAGCTGGGTAACTCAACACTACATAAGACAGGGGGAAAATAACCGTTGCATCAGTACACGAGAGGTGTTATCACGTTTCCTGGTTCTGGGTGAGCCTCCCCGAGTAGTTCTCCCTTTGAGCTTACGTTCCCGCCTTGCACTCTGACTGTCAGACGCAGCCCCGCCCGGCGCAGGAGGTCGATTTCCCGGCACTTTGCTTAGGGCAAAACCTAAACAGATGTTCTAAAGATATTTTTTGCCCACGACACAAACTGACATAGCAAAGCCCCTTATAAGTTCGATTCCCTGAGCAGTTTTAAGCAGCTCCCACTTGAATTCAATGGCTCTGTTATGAGCTGTTATCCTTCAGTGTAATCATCAACTTGTACGTTAAAGCGCCAGATCATAGCACCCGCTGACCGAGGCAGCATGCAATATTATTGATTCGCTACAAGGCGGCGCTTGCGTATCCCGGACAAAAGCCAGGCCGCCATTCAGTAGTCAGCGGATGAGACTCACCTAGTCGGGTCGTTACTGAGAGCCCCAATACCAACATGACGGAGCGGACTGTTGTTGTAGCCGTTGATTATGCTGAGCATTCCAAAAATGCATTTGAGTGTAAGTAAAACATATATTTTTTTATAACTGTATATATGTGCTCGCCCACACTAAGCAATGATTGAATGTTGTGGTTCTCTGCCGGTAGCCCTGATGTGGCCCTTGGATTTTTAAAACTGTATATATGTGCTCGCCCACACTAAGCAATGATTGAATGTTGTGGTTCTCTGCCGGTAGCCCTGATGTGGCCCTTGGATTTTATACCGTAAATAACCCTACTTTATATACTGCTGCCGAGGTTAGTAAGCCTTCACACAGCGCTGCAGCTTGGAGTCTTCTTGTAGTTTCAGTTATATAACTAGTGCGCTTGTTTCCTTAGGAATAATCTACCGAGCATGCAGCATCTTCATCCTGGAACTCTCTCTCTCTCTCTCTCTCTCTCTCTCTCTCTCTCTCTCTCTCTCTCATCCATTTAGGTGACTGGCATATCGGTTACCAGTCAGGTAGAATAGAGTCCCATCCTGTGCCGCGCACATTCATAAAAGCACCAATACACGTAATATCTCAGCTCTGACCTTGCCAGTTTCGGCCTATCGAGACCACCACTATGGAGATGCAACAGTACGTGGTCTTGCAAATAAACAGAAGCTCGGCTAACCAGAGCTTGTCTGCGGTACAATCGATCGTATTGTTCTGAACAGCAAGGGTACTGCTGACAAACTTCCCCTGTCACGCGAATATCCGACATTAAAGTACAGTAACGACCGCCGTGTCTGGCATATTGTACCATGAACTATTATTGAGAGACGTTTGCTGGTTTACCTCTAAGGTCATGTGTACATGTGGATCATATAAAACCGAGGCTTCCGCAACTTTTGACAGGAGTTGACGATATTACCAGTAATGTGTGCTTTCTGCGTACAAATTTATCCAGATGTAAAAAAAAAACAAGAATCTGAGAATTCAGCGGAATTCAGCTCGGGTTTCTCAGGGCCTGAAGGAATGCACTCTCATACAAAATACTTAAACATAAAAAATAACATAAAAATTCGCTTGTCTTAAAGGATATGAGTATTGGTATTTCTCTGAATCTCAAATATAGAGATGATTAATATTGTTAATTTTTTAAAGCAAATAGAAAACAATAATCAATTTGATTGTATAAAGGCTAGGTTTGAAAATTTAAAAAAAATCAGAGTTTAAAATAGAATATAATAGGATACACAGAACAAAAATTCTCCTTTGGGAATATCAGTTAATTATAAACGTATAATTTAATGACAGTACAGATCGCAACGTACCATCGTTACTTAGTCGTTCTCAGGATTTTCCATTTTTCGTAAAATTTAGTGATATAATTAAGACATCGGTGCACTAGTCAAACATAACAGTCTTAATGTTGTCTTAAATTGCGGACAGAAACATAGTCTGTGATTATCTACCAGCTGTGCTTCATAGATTCACGTGAACATCAGGGAGAAAAATTCACACCCTGTTATATCACATGATGTACACCTGGCATTGGTTAGGTTTCTTGGTATCTAACTGATCCCAAACACTACGTCACAGGGCACTTGATCTTCTAGCGATGTGTAAAGGGAATAAGGCTGTGCCGAAGGCTGTCATTGAACGGTTTATAAAAGAAAGCTAAATTATAAATATGTCTTAAATGTACAGATGAGCTTTACTTTTAAGTGTACAAATTACCTGAATTGATGGGATCTTTTGATTAATATAATTTTATAGATTGTTGTCAAATCTAAACAAATATATTAGTTATCACAGTCTTGCCTGGGAAAATATATTATTTTAGGAAAATCCTCGGTTCCAACGCGGTTCCCATAATATAAATATAACATCCTAATCACGTCCCCAGGCCAGTTTCAGACAAATATGACTGAAGTTAAGTGTAAACAAGTATTTAATGTCACATTATTGAACAGAGCAAGCTGTCATTATGCTAACTTGACATCGAAATTACCATATTAACGGGAGACGATCGTTTACCTCGTTCTCTTGAGAGCACGTGATACTCTCTATGGAGACTTTCGAGTATTATCAATATCACTTGCACATTATGTACCGTTATGGTAAATATTTAATTAGCCACCCCTTTAACAGTTTTCGAACAGTATTTGTGGCATATATACATAGGCTGAAAGATGTATCACTGGCTGCCTGTTTGTCATGTGATGAGGCCACACGCAAACTTACCGTCAAACCGAATCCCCGCAACACATTTTATAAAGAACACCTATAGCAAATTTTCTAACTGGTTAAATTATCTCGATCGCCTCGAGAAATTTATTCAGTAAAGCATATTTTAATTATTTCTTTAATAAAATGGCAAAATTGACCCTTTTTAGTCCTGACCGGCAAATTAAAAAAAAAATATATATATATATTAAAAAATATATCCATTTTAATCAAATCCAATTTTACACTCATTTTACTTTGTGCCTAGCCTTAGCGAGAAAAACTGCCACAGAAAATACACGAATACCTAATGTCACATGTTCTTATTATAAGTATATAACAGTGTTTTTACTTTTGTAATACCGTACCATTCATTGGGATTTCTACCTTTTGGGTTCTTATGGTGGTTAAATTTGAAGAAATTCTTACCTTCTTTACTTGAATCACTTATAATAGCGTATAATGAGACACATCTTTTTGTGTAAAAAGACTAAACATATCTTCTATGATATTATCATTAAGTTTATTAATGTATATTGTGTTGTTAAACAGGTAAGCCATAGGTCGGACGAGAAGTGCATGGAAGTGAGAACTCATATAAAACAAGCATGTACTGTAGACTAAAGAACTCGTTTGTTCTCGACTGTTTTACATATAGATGCTGTACTTTTTCACAGCTCCGTAAGCCCTTCATTTAAGGCAGACACTTTAGATCAACACCCAGTGATGAGTTTATGCATGGTCAGAATTTACCACTGTCTAGAGTTAATTTGCTTAGTTTCTAGTCTAGGTATTCTACACCTAATTATACAGAAGACATTGCTTGATTAAGTCATCACAGTGCTTGTCACGTTTTCGGGCACTTAATTTGAATGTGTGGATAAGACTTTGTGCCTTTACATTATTCGTTGCCATGCCAATGCCCTCTGACCCAAACCATGCCCAAGTCATATGACCTACTTTGTAATAATACACTGCTGGACATATACAATACGAGCATACACACACACACACACACACACATATGAACTGAAGTGACGAGATATTAAGACTGCTCTCTTAATGTCTCGTCCAATGTTATTTAAGTTGGTTCAGAGAAAGCGGGGATCCTATCAAACACCTTAATTTTTTTCCATCAAACTTTATCTAAATACATAATTTCGTCTTAAGAGATACCAGTTTACTGTTATCTTAATTGTTAATTTTGCATCACCTACAACCCGAAATTACAAGTATTTTGGTTTCATTGAAGCAGTTTCATTAAGAAAGCTCCCACTTTACACATACGACTCGTATATGTACTTATTTAAATCCTTTTGCGATGGATGAGAGTTAATTTTGTCCCAAAAGTCTCCACATTATTTCGTGTAGTGGTCGAAAAGCAAGAAAAGGCACCTGCTTCCGCTAAATTAACCAGCTATTTGTGATGGAGGGCTCCCGAACTTGCCCTCTCCCAACCTGGGTGGAAGGGGGGGGGAACCCATGAATGTGTGTAAAGTTTGTATCCATACATGTAGGTGTAGGTAAAGCAAACGTATTCCAAATATCATTATTATTATTATATAATTGCCTATGAAAAAAATATTAATATAGATTTTACAAGAAATAAGCCCAATTCCTAGAGGAAAAACATTTTTTCTACCTATCTTTCCACCAAAAACATGAGGTCGTGTGATTTGTTCAAAAACTATTGGCACATCTATGGGTACTGTCAAATCGGCAGTGACGTCACACACTGTGAAATCCCCTGTGACTAAAATTCTAGATCTCAGTAAACAGCAAACTATTTTGATTAAATTCAGTCCATGTTGCCATATATGTGTACCAGCCAATGCATCAGGGCAAAGACTGGGATCTGCATGAAATCCTCCATTCACACAAGAAACACACGTGGAATAGGTTTACTTAACCTGTAGAAAAACAAGAGATCAATCACCCGCCATTTTTCCACTCCGCTGACACTTGTGAACAATTTACGATCCCTGGGGGATTTGGTAACTCTTTTGTTCCGCGGACACCTCAGGCATGCTTTGTTTTACAAACACATATGTCCTAATGTCTGTCTTGCTGTTCATGAATGATCAATTCAGTTTTATATTTGTTATGAAACTCCGATCGATTAAAACCGTTAAATTCTGCTTTTTGTAATCTGCACTCTCTTTGGAACCATCATTGTCCCTATGTTTAAAGCCGCATAGTCACATGTTATCACGTAAATTAACCTACATTTAGATAACTTGTGACTATATAGGAGGTTCTAACAAGTGTAAATGATGATATAATAAACCTGTGTTATATGAAAGAAATACATAAATACAAATTATTCGTGACTTCTTATCTTCTGTTAAAACAGATAGTTGAACATAACATGATTTTCAATCCCCAAGTGATCACATAACCACTTACTGAGCGATAAATTGGAAATGGCAATGGAGTGCATGACCTTGGAAATTAGGTCAAGGTCAAAAATGTAATATGTGACCCAGGAAGAATATTGTGACCAAAGGTCATTTTTTAATCATAGTTACTGGAGATCCAGCGCAAACATGGACAAAAGAGAGGAAAAGTGAAATTGATATCGATAGTTTTGTACTCGGGGGGGGGGGGGGGGAAGCCGTGACAGCCCGACTCAGTTGGGAATAATAATTGAGAGGGTAAGCCTACTTGAGTCGTGATAAAAGCAATATCGAGGACTGCATCGCAGTGGTCTTTCATCATGTTGCATCCTTATCCTAGTTAACAGGCCATAATCATAAAGAATGCATGTGAACTCACAACTCAAACTGAACCTTCGTGTCTATGGGAATGAGTCATTTCCTGTATCACTTTTAAGTTGGCTGCGTCCAGTAACCCATGCGAGCGGTGCTTGTATTCATGCGGTCCGAAATTCAACAAACATGCGGAGGGATTTACCAATATGCTGAGTTAAAACGGAAATTTTTTCGCACATGTGAGGTGTTTTGAGAAAGTATACTAAAATAGCTAACGATTGACCTTATTCATGTCAAGTGACAGGGTACTAGCTTGGCAAAAGACGATGTCAAAAATGACGATAATATTTGCATCCTAATAGACCCCTGAAGTACGTAACTCGCTGAAGGATGCAATAGCACTCTGGCAGCCAGTGCGCCGGTCGTAGACTCTCTAATGTCAGAGGGCCGAAATGTCGATATCAGGGGCCGATGTAAGTCCACCCACAAAAAGGTTAAACACAAATATTGATATCGAAATAAACTCGTCAACCCCTATAAGCCTGTCCTTCAAACGAGGACAGGCTGAATAATTGATTGACAATTCTATAAACATACATTAATTGGATAAACATACATTAATGACATGGCAGTTCGATCAGCATTCTTATATAATATATTAATTTGCAATACATTGTAGAGCGCTTAGAGTGTGCTGTAAAATCTATAAAAACCAAAGTCTTTAGAGGCTATTTATACTTTGTTAGAAAAACAAGCAACCATTGTTTGTGACTTTTTATGTAAAGGAGAAATATTTTCAAGTGATAATCCCATATTCATGAAGTCATGTAAAACATTGACATGGATGATATAATCCTTGTAATAAAAGTCCATCCTAGGCAAAAGTGGCGCCAGTGAGGTCCGATCGATCAGAAAGAATAATAAACAAAAAATAATCCATTATCTCTGACACAGCAGCGCGTTTCACGTCACAAGCTTACCGTTTATATGGTAATTTCCATGGTGACACATGAGGGGATAGAAACCCCATTGCGCTGAGACTCGATGCATATCTCGTCCAAGTTCGTCATAAATTCCGAGAGCTTACGAAAATACCATAAATCTAGTCCCCTTGTATTATATGAACCTGTTCCCTGGCTTCATATATATATATATATATATATATATATATATATATATATATATATATATATATATATATATATATGTATATATATATATATATATATATATATATATATCGTGTTTTATGTCCTGCTTTGTAATATTATGTAGACGTTTCCATGTTACTTGCTCTATGGATGTATATATATGATAATTCCCTCTGTAAAGGAGGTCATGGTTTCACCATGGATGTATCCATTAGCATATAGGATTGTTTTTGTTTTGGCGTAGGTATGCCGCGCTCTACCTTGTCCTATTTGAGTACAGTTGTTGGTTATTTGTAACATGATTTCCAAGAATTTTTTTCGGAGTATATGCAATAACCAGGGAAGATCCTCCTTCAAGTGCGGCGCGGATCAGGATTATGTATACCTACTTATAAGCAAGGCTCTGATATATACGCTTTCCTTACTGTTTTGTTATAAACAAAGCATTTGAACCAATCAAATGGCTCGTTGCGCTTTCTTTACCCACCATTGAAAACAAATCAGTTGCTATTTTAAGATTAAAGCCTTCGTAATGCTTGAAAGAAATTGAGAATCTGACGAATCAAATACAGGTGTTCTCGTTCCTATGGCATATGAAAAGTTTTAACGCCTCTGTTTACTGTTTACTTCGGGTATGAATAGCCGTTATCAGTTAGGTAGCGACAGTGGCGTCAATTTATCTTCAAGGGTGGGGATCACAGGCAAGGGAGGGTAATCAATTTTTGTATGAACAGACATCTTAAAATCTGTAATTCTAACTACTAATATATTACATTTTCTATATATAATTATAATTCTCTCAATATCAGAGGGAAGAATACATTGACCATCCCCTTGCAAAATAGTGGGAGAATATATACTTTCCAACCCCACCCCACCCCTGTATTGATGCCCCTGGTTAGCGAGCAGAGAGACAGGACAATTAAGTAAGGTCTATGGAAGCACAGCTCCCACAGCCTTGATTATTTAAAGATGGTAGAAAAGAGTGGATGTAGTGGCATCGTTTTGCACTTTGGGGAGATATGCGTCTACTGGCTGTCACTGTATTTAGATGGGATATCATGCAAATATGCATAAGTTTAAGATCCTCATTTGATCTACATGCAGTTTGATGATGTTCGCATCATATAGTGCTCATTCATACACCTTCACTGTAACAGTACTGCAGTAGTTCGATACAGGGCAGCTAATATTTAATATTAATATATCGCTAGAGAGGCGACATAATTTTCTGTTTCTTTTAGACCGATAAATATAAACGCTGGGTAATGTATTTTATTATACCTCCGCCATTCATGTTATACCCATAAAATAAACTTTCATTATATTTTAGTATTTTATTTTAATATATTTTTAGTTCAAAGGATTATATACCATTTTGATAAAGGGCGACAGGAAGACCCCTCCATTAAGTGATTTGAGGGCCAGCTTTTGTCAAGCAACTGAACAGGTGAAATCAAACATATAACTGAAGCGGTACAATGAATTATGAAGAGGTGTTGGGGTCTTTCAAGGTAGATTTATGAACGGCCAGTCAGAATTCCAGAGACTTGAAAAAAACGCCCCAAATGTATACTACCCGCCCATTTTTTTACGGAGCACCAGATGCAGGGCACTGTTGGCGATCCTTGTTAATTAGAAAACGGCAATTCATGCATTATTTAACGCCTAATCTATATCCAAATATACTTGCTTTTACTCAACAGTACCCAAGAGACCACCATTAATGCCTTGGAGGCAATTATTGCAAGGCTGTCCTAATCATAATTCCCATTAAGACTCAATTACACCAGATATTTATTTTCTTGGCACGTAGTGTCGCCCGCTCAATGGAAAGCACCAAGTTATTTGATGCAGCCACTGAACACATAAAATGCTTTTAGAAACAGGATTGAAAAGGACTGTAAAACCTAAACGTGTGTAGTTATTGTTAGCGCCCAGTCCTCCGGCTAATCATAACGAATTTAAATATTAAATAACCATTGCTTGCCATTAGTACATAATTAACCCCCTCCCCAAAGGAAACAAAGTAATAGGTGTGATATTATTTACGAAATTATTTTCTGCTTTGCAGTTTTTAATACAGTTCACCTTATTGACTTTAGCAGTTTGTTCTCTTTCTACAGTTGTTTTTTCAGAATAATTTTCAGTTGAAATTAAAACAGTTTTCGAAACAGATATGGTATAAAAACAGGTGTTATTTCTATATGAGCCAATTAAGTTTTTTCTATGTTTAATACAGAAATATTTCACAGAACAGCAAGGTAAATGGTGTGTTAACCTCACATCAACTGAAATTGTCAAATTAGAGGCTTATAGGGGTCGTTCAGTTTATTTCTTTGTGCATATTTGGGTAAAACATTTTTTATGGATGGACCTAGTAATCCTGAATACAAAACAATCGATAACAAACATTTTTTTCTGCCATTTTCTGTTGCACTAGATCTCCAATATGGCTAATGTCCAAAAGCTTAAATTTGGACGCAATATTAGTCCTAGATCACAGATTGGCACCTAATATTTATTTTTACTTTGATCTTATTCCAAATGTCGTTCACTCCATTAGTCGCTACCCTATCATCGCTCAGTTGCCGAGGGAGGGGGGGGGGGGCTTCAAGTTATCGCTTGGCAATTGCAAACATCCAGTTTACGGTAAATATTAAGGAGAGACATATTAAGTCGAGACGATATTTTCTGGATTCTTTCTTTTCTATTTCGTGCCCTGAAAGCGGTCTCGCCATACCTTCTCACTTAACCAAACCTTTCCAAAATTATGTAATGCTTGAAATATGCATGAAACCTGTCATTATTAGCGTTTTGAAACAAGTAGGGACATTATAATGGAGAGCATAATTACAAGACTCTTTATTATGTGTTTGGCCAAGTGAAAAGTGGTCTTGCATCATTGTGACACGGAATGTGTAAAATGTCAGCTTAAATAATGCAAAAGGCCATCCCTTTCCGCGCCAGCTTAAAAACCACCGACACGTGCCCTGACATTTCCTAACCATAGCTCCATCTTATAAAAAGGAGATACGGTTTTCAAACCTGAATGGCGGTAAAGGTTTGAGACTGTGACTCCCTTGTCGTCAATAAATTCTGATGGGAGTCACACCTGGGGCTGGCAATATTGCCGACTGGGACTTTTACTGTTATATAACTCTTGATTCTGTTTTCCATTTTTTTGCCATATCTCGCTGTTTTAAGTCTATTTCATTTAATTTTATCCGTGACGTTTTTAAGACGCTCAGACTTACAGTAAAGACTGTGAAATCATAATGAAATATTGATTATTCATACTTTGGTTTTGGGTTGAGACATTTGATTGCTGTAGAGAAAAAAATCTTGCAGCTGGTGCTTTGGTAATTCCGAAAATGCCATCCATAAAATGTTGAATTTCACGCAAGGACTGAGGCAAAATGCGAATGGATCGCCAGCCGGTCGGTCGTCACCGTTTGTCTGCCTCGTTTTCGGCTATTGATCGCTTCCTCGGGAAAGGCTTGTATCGACACGGGACGGTATGCCCTTTGGTTTTACTGGGATTTTATCCCGAGTACCGAGGAAGTCAGGCGTGCTTATGTGAAGATGATATACCATATGACCGCTGGATTTATGCAAAGTGTATTTTTATCGCCTCTCCCTTTGACTTGTTGCTAAGCAACGGTTATTTAATGGATCATGACCGGAAAAAGAGTTTTCATTTACATTAGTGGTCTCGAGAGGGTGGATGGCGGGCAAGCCAAGGAAAAATGCATAATTAACCAATTAAAGTAACATTTATCTCTGCCTAAAGCAGAAAAACCTTGAAACTGAGTGTCACTGAATCCTACTATAATTTGAGGAGGGCGCGGTCATCTGAAGGGAGTTCATCAGGCTTCTACTTAGAAAACTAGGTCTAATGGTCATTAACCCCCCCCCCCCCCTCCTCGAGTTAGGATTCTCACCTTGATACTGTCCTCGGTGTACGTTCCTATTGTACTATTGTATTTTTATTGTCCTTATTACAACCTGACCTTTAAAAAAAGTTTGCAACTGCTCATAGAAATGCCAGTAAATTGCATACAGACTAAAATCCGGATGTCGCATGTCGCATGATGACATTTGTTAGTAAGACAAACTCCTCGATTTCCTTGTTGTGAATAAACAAATTCAGTGTTTGGCGAAACTGTATGACATCTTTCGGGTTTGAGGATACGTGTCTCCAACTTATGTTGCAATGAATCAGATGTTTGATTCAATAAACACAATGGTCTCCGCATCAGGTAGAGTCCTTCCTACAAAGTTAATTCATTTTATACGCATTTCCCTGAAGCCGTCCATGTCAAGCTTATTGCCATAACGTTTGTCTTTTTTTACATATGTCTTTTTTTATGTTTTGAACTCATAATTGGACGGTTCCTCCTGGGATAGTACCATCATTGCTGAAAAGAGAAAGTGAATTCGCTTGTCTCAAACGGGAAAATCTAATTGGTGACCCAGTTTGAACATCAAGAACTAATTTGTCTGCAAATTACGGGATCCCGCCATGCTGCCCGCAGCGGGGACCGCTCCGCCTGTCAGCTTGTCATGTTAACCCGGGCAAATTGCCCCCACTGCTGGCAAATAGATGCGGACACTGTCAATGTAATGGGATGATCTGACACGATGTAGCCGCTGATAACTGTGTCTCCATCCTCCCCGATACGCGGATTATGAGGTATGTGAGATGCCGATGTTACCATCCTCAAAATTATAGGTACATCGATTTCCGACCATTGGATGAGCAAACATTACTAAAATGTATCAATGTTTATTAAACCACAAGTGACATTTCAAAATGTTTAAGATAACATTTCGCTTGCACGTTCTCTGCTCCTTGAAAAATTGGAATACATTACAGGCAAAAAAAAATATCCGTTTTGTTTGTATATTTATGAAGATAACTGATTCTCTAATCCGTAGTACTTTAAACAATATAAAACCTCTAAGACTGACCGAGCCTTTGCAACAGTGCTTGAACATTAAACTTATAACTAAAGAATTCTGGTAAGTAATTAAATTCATGGAGACATTACGTAATACCCCAGTTTGCTCTCAGTCTCTCTTGAGTCATAGTGACACTGTATGCTTAGCTGTGGTTATTCATTTGTTCAACAAGATTGCAATGCTCCATTTTCCGACAGACAGAAAGAATATATACCACATTCAACGTTCTTTAAATACGTTGAAAACTTATGAAAATCGACATGGTTAATGGAGCGGTTGGCTCTGGCATAGGATGCATATGATATAAGAGACGGTGGAATTAAAGAACAAACGCTATCCGGGAAGAGAGAAATCCCAAACAAAAAATTCCATGAATATATTTAGCCTGGTATACTTAGGATTTCAAATAGAGGCTAGTTCTGTCAGCGCAGAGTTGAACTCGATTTGAGACAGAAGTTTCGAAAAACGGATATTTGTTTGCACTGGCGTTACTGCTTTGTTGAATTCCCGTGGTTTATGTTCAGATTGCGGGGGTCTTTTCAGTCTCCCGTCGGTACCAAACCAATCATTCACACAGACTCGGAATCAGGAGACAGAAAACAAATCAACAGATAGATTGCGCGTGTCCCGGTAGGCGGGGAACTGACCGTAAACCAGAAAATATGATAAATAGAACCAGATGTATCTTCATAACGAGCCAAAAGATAACATACTGGCCTTTTTCCCACATCAAAAATTAATCATGGAAAATTGGTCGGTGTTCACGCCTCTTTCGTTGAATTTTGACCTTTTTGAAAGTAATAATATTTGTACTTTGGATAGTGTGTTATGTGGCATTTGATTGTTGTTTGCACTAGCGCTATACCTTTGATTCCGACATGCGACTTGCGACATCCGCTTTTAAGTCGGTACGCATAATAGAAGCCTCATTGGTGTTTTCCAAATGTTTACGAGGTCAGGATTTGATAAGGGAACGTAAATATGACAAGTAAGTACTCCGAGGACAGTCTCAAGGTGATTATTTATCTGCAGAGAAAGTGTGTGGCCATTAGATACGTGTCTTTCAAGTAGAAGCCGAAGGAACGCTTTGCGGATGACCGCGCCTTTATTCGCAAACTAAAGTAACATTTAAAATTAAGATTTTTTGAGCTGAGCAAGAGTCAATAATAGCCAATTTCTCTCCTAAGATGTTGGATCTAGAGAAGGGCCGCGATTTAATGATAATAAAGATAGGGACTCATTCTCTCTCTTTCTCTATTTCTATCTTTCTCTCTCGATCTCGATTTTTTTCCCACAGTTATAATTAATAAAAATTTAAATGGAAACGGATTTTGTATCATACCCAGGTCAAATTTAGATCTGGAATGAAAAAAACTTTTCTCTTTTTATTTCGTTTGGTTGAACATTTTATGAATAAATTTACAATGGGTATTTTCCTTGCACACGACTGTTGAATTCTTACTAAATTACCATTGTGTAGAATTTGAAACCAGTAACTGATAATCAAACAACATATTACGACTGACAAGCAAGGAGCATATAATAATAGGATTTCTTATATTGTTGGTTAAAGTATCGTGTTCTCGTATGTCCCGCAGTCCCTTCTTTATGTGCAATTTCGTGACATATTCCTAATGTCAAGTGAAATTGCACTCTGTATGAACAAACACAAATACAACGAGACTTTCACTTTTAGCCAGAACCAAATTAAACGACAAACTATAATCCGAGAGAGACAAAAATATTTTAACCTGAAGCCTGAACCCGCAATACCTCAGAAGATATTACTCCAAACCTCCTCTTATGTTTTTCACCGGAAGTCCTTTTCGTGTCTAATCAGTTAACGGAGTACACAGACGTATCGTCATTCAGCGAAAAAGGACAATTTTCTCCAACTGACCTTTTTCCTTGCTGTTATTTTCGAGATAGAAATAACCAAAGCAACTAGCAATTTACAACAGCAGTCAAGTTAATCAGGAAGGTCAGTCTACTGTACATTTGTGAACCAGAACAAACAACCTCGGTCTTAATGGTATTGAATGCACGGAAGGGGATCATAATCCTAATGAGCAGACCTGTACTCTCAAGAGTTAATTAAGCATGGTGGGTATAAAAAATAATTTCCTTACCTGGGGCTTCTAACTGCACCAGCTGCGCCTAGGTATAAATGTAAAGAGGGGTATTGAAGTCATTTAGAATATGTTGGATAAGAATTGTTACAAGGGAAATTCCATTAATAATTTTATTCGGTAGGGATTTCATGCAATTAGTAATATTTTGTGAGCATATGCATGTGCAATGTTAACAGAAATTGCCTTGGAGTGTGATAAATTTTGGATTGTCGTTTGACGCTTCCTTACTGGAAGAGGTTCATTTTGAGTAGAAACGACCTCTAGCGGTAGGGTAACAGGCTTACCGGTCATACGTTTTGATTATACTTATTTTCTAATGTGTTTTTCATCTCTCATACAGATTATTTTTTCACCTCTCTTACAGTCTTATTTGTATACCATACTATGTATGCATGGAATTACCAATGTTCAGTTCATCCTTAAAAAGCTATAAACACATTGCAATCCAATGCAGCTCACGACAATATTTTAAAAAGAGAAGTCTTTATGCTCTAATTGAAGGAAGGAAGAGAGACTGCTCATATATTTGCATGCGGGAGGGTATTACATACAGCAGATGCCAACCTGGCAAATGCCTTGTCTCCATACACTAACAGATCTGCACATTTATACTGTTCATCTGAAGAGCCTAATGATCCACTAGGTTTATACATGTATAATTTAACCATATCCTGTATATACGCTGAAGACGAGTCATCATAAAGTATGTACACCTAAACTCAGACTTTGAACAGAATACGCTTCTTTACTGGGAGCCAGTGTAGTCTTTCAAGTGCTTGGGTTATGTGCTCAGCTCGCTTTGTTCCGTTAGCGAGGTATAGTGTTATGTGTAGTTTACAGACGACGGCTATTTGATTTGGATGTTCCTTCAAGGTATCAGCGTGCAAGAAATATTGTGTTTTAAGAATGTTTAAAGAACGTAAATGATGATGAGGTGATTTTAAAATACTTAAATATAAACTTAATTTATTTTACATGGATTGTACAACTTGTTATAATAACTAATACGAGCCACTCTCCATGACTCGGATGTTCTTGGTAGTCAGTAAGGGGGGAGAAAACCGGAGGACCCGGAGAAAACCACCTACCTTGGACGGGCCACTACAACCCACTCTCATGGCAACGCCGGGAATCGAACCCGGGTCGCAAGCGGAGAGGGCCGAGCGTTTAACCACTCAGCTAAAAATACTTATTTATCAGGAGATTTATAGGTCTTTTCGACTTGTGACAGAAAACACAAACAAAAATATTTCACTCGAATGATTAGAATTTTTTAAATTGTTATTATCATTTTTGAATTGTGACCCTAGCCGGCTGATCCTACCACGGTTTATAACTTCGGTTTCAACCAGACTCAAACTAGAGAGCGGAGCCAAGAAGCAGTATCCTACAACATCTGAAAATATCGCCATGTGGCTTCCAAGAAAGAAGTAAGGAAGGAGAGTATGATTTGGATTGATAAAATTATTTCTGTATCAATATTTTTGTCAACTGGTTGAATGTGGACTTTCTCAGGTCCCGCAGGCAGTACAACCATCGAATGCAATTTTTTACATTTTTTTTTTCTTCTGCCCGTGTTTGCGCCAGATCTGAAATATGGCTGATTTTCAAATCCTGACCTTTGGATACAATATAAGGCATTATCGCTGAGTTGCCGGCGTCGTTGGTGAGCCTTCCACTGACAGCCCGGAGATAGCAAACATAAAACATTATGCCGTGCGATGGTTTAACCTGTTTAGAAAAATAGTAGACCTAATAGATCGTTCAGAATTATTTCTCCACCTTCTAGCATGACCCATCCTCCTTCCATCCCACAGTTCTCTGGTTTCTGTTTATGGTTTGTGGCTATGTGAAGAACGTATATTCAAACTGTCTTAATGCCAGCTTAACCGTGTATTTCCCATGGTAACGGGAAAGCTGCAAGTCTAAACAATTCCCAACAGCCAGAGCTTGTGTGGTACGATTGATGACGCAGACTTCAGTCAGTTATCTTGGCCAGACTTTGTAAAATATACCTACACCAGAGGGCTTCTGGCTTTGGTGCCTCACGAATAATTATTCACAGAACTACCAAAGTAGCTCCACGAGAGGGAGGCTTGCTTCGTCTCGCGAGAGTCGATATGATCTCGTCTGAAACGTGACACTCGTAGCAGGTGCCGTACTTAATCAAAAATCAAAGCTATAGCAGTGATCTGAGCTCTGCAAGTTTTTGTGAGAAAATTAACAGGTGACAGACGACCGTTAAGACGTTACTGATTTGTGCAAGAATATAAAATGCAGAGTGAAAGTATATTGTAATAGGAACTTCATGCAGTAACGTAAAATATACAGGTAATCTGGCACACCTCATCTTAGCCTTTTCTCATTCAAAATATATTTCGTGTCTGATGGGTTTCTCAGGAGAAAAAATAAGCTTGGTCGTTAAACGTTTCCGGGAAAGCTGGTCCCAGCCTGTATTAAATTGCGCTTGTTTACTCCGGAGAACTGAATGAAGCAAAAGAAACGAATGTACGTTTTCAGTGCTGCCTTTCAGCAGAGAGAATGAGATTCAGTGGAGTTGATCATTTCGTCTCATAAAAAAATCCTTGATTATTGAAGAACAAAAATTGCATTGGCGTGTTTTAGCAAGATTGGTGTCTCATGAAAAATAACCGGAACAGTTCCCTAGTAACAGAATAATAGGAGATCCAGAGGGTGGGTTTCGCGAATCTGGACTCCTCCTTTGCAGCCGCTGCAACCTTGTGTTAAATAATTAAAATAATGTTTGCTTCCTAGATTCCTCCATTGCCCGGAACTAAGGACCATCATAGCGCTTTTCTCATTTATTCTTTCGTGGTTGGATAACCCACCCTTTACAATATCTTGGATCCGCCCCTGAAGAAGCCTATGTAAAGAGATGAACGAGACTGACAGAATCCGGTTATCACGGCCAGGCTGTGAAATACACAGGTACCGTTGGGGATTATGCCTTGATGCGCCAGGGTATTGATTCACAGAAAACGTCAATGTCACTCCACTCACTCTTCCCATGGGGGTAGGAATGATTTTGAAGGAAACGTGTCTCTGTTGATCTTGATAAACCTTACTGATAAAACCCCTTCATATTCATACTCTTTTTGTAAAAGAAGTATATTAATGAGGAAAACCACTTAACATTGACATTAACATTAATTCTGATTATATATAGCAAGGTCTTTCATAGAAATTTATTTTGAATAGCATTCCAAGAAAAATAAAAAGTATTTTAGCTTAACTTATCTCAGGTTTTTTATACTATAAGGAAATGTTCGTTGCTTTTAATTGCTTAACTGGCAGATTACGAATATAATCTGGCGAAAGTAATTAGCTAGTCGTGTCCTTAACCTTTGATTTCTTTTCAAAGAGATATATGTAGCAAATGATCTATAAGCTGGAAATTCGCTCACAACAGAAAAGAGGAATTCTAATGGCGTTATTACAGTCGAAGCATCTGTGCTGCTGACGGCAGGGTTGAAATCATGTAATGACTACTTTGTTCACAATAATAACGTAACTTAAGTTCTCTAGAAAAACAATATTTGCTTGAGTAATTTCACAGGCTTGCCTTACACGTGGGCGACATTAAAAGAATCTTAACCCAAATGTAGTTGGGAGTAAGGAGAACATACAAACATCGGAGAGTTTATATTTTCAAGGGGCTATGCATATATATATGCAAGAACCCTTTTAAGTTTTGGAACTTTTGATTTTTCGGCGCGGATCAAAACAACTTTAGCCCTTTTCTATGTGAAATCTGTTCTCCGCCGGGTTTCCATGGTTTCTGCTTAGGGCAACCGTTTGAAGGTTTTAGTCAATCTTGCCAGGCTCTAGAGGTTCGTGTATGTTCTCAACAAACCAGCCAGGAGGTCTCAGCTGAAAGATGGATAAGGCAGACGTTCACTGTCTATCCCTATCAAACTTTGAAAAATGCCCGAAACCGTGCCCTTTCAAGTGTGAGTATATTGGTTCCCAGTAAACGTCAGTGTTCATTGTCAAATTCTTCCCGCGGGAGGAGGGAGATTCGTATAAGATCAGTAGTAGCAAGACAATCCAATTGAGGGTTCCAACATTTGCAACTCAGACTTAAAAGTCTTTGATGGTATACATTTAAATTTCATCTATGTGGAAAATTATTCATATAGTAAAAAAATCAAAGTAGCAGACTTCATCCTGGCTTTAAATGCGCTGAAATACTATTAAGTGTGTTCCGCTACCCCTGACGTCTTTCCCATCGATTTCTTTTCTGATAAGGCTAACAAGTCCATTTTCTTTTTACCTTTTTTGCCTCAAGGGCAGAAAAAGGAAAATAATTTGTTTTTTTTTTAAAATAAAAACTGAGCTTATATGAACTTCTTGTGGACAAATTTAAAAATGAGCACCTAGCCGACGCTTTAGCGACAGTCTTATGTCATGGGCATGGAATGAACGCGGCAGAGAAGATGAACAGTATTGTTGTATTGATGTCGCGAAACTCAAACTCATGCGCGACCTTTCGCGAGCATGTAATTTTCGCAACTGAAAATGATTGTGGTCACATTTTTTACACACACAAAAAAAAACAAATAAATAAATTGAGATAGAAAATATACGTTAACAAAAGCCATGCTTGGTTATGGATGATTGCGCAGGTCAGTTATGCATTTAATAGTGCTTTAACAATCAGGCTGGCGGTGTTTGTGGTATTCCCCGTTTAATAAGTGTTTATCCAGATGGTCTAGATAAATTGAACCTTATATTCTTGCATTGGGTATGTTAACTTCAGTGAGTATTACTAAGTAATTATTGCAAGCAATTAATTTTCGCGAATCAAGGTTACCTCGCGAAATTACCGAAAATTACATGATCTCGAAAATGTCCGGTTTTTAAGTATATCCCAGCTGTATATTCCGAAAAGGGCATTAACGTGTCAAGCGGGTTGAACTAGACACATGGAAAACGGTGACACTTAATCTTTGTCACGCAACTCCTGTGCGACCACGCCTCGGAAATGCCAGCTTTTGGTCTTGAAATGCTGGAACGATGCGAGTTTGTAGGGAGGGTCACTTTTCATAATTTAGCATTATCCTAAGAAATTTGATGTATTTGGAAATTTCGTGACGGGTTTATTGCACGACAGTCGAACAAATACTGCAAAAGCCCATTGAAACCTTTCCCGGACGGTTTCCGGCCGAAGTTGCAAGAGCGGGTAATATGCTGTTTTCTCTAAATTTGTAAGAATCTGGCATGAGAGAAACGTGAAAAGTTTTAGATTAGAACACATGCATTTCACTGGAAAGATGGTTTTATGTTACGGCTCGGGCTCAAAGAAAGGCAGGTTCTTTATTGAATGGGAAAATCTAACATATCCATTACCTAGTCTTTAACACCACCGCGCTATACATCTGCAAGAGAAGTGGTCAATGGTAATTATTCTTTATCATGTTTATAACCTTGGTACGAAATCAAGAAGAATAACCTACAAAGTTTGTATTTACTTGTTGCGTCATAGAATTAAATACACTAGCAGTTTTTTTATATAAATACGATTGACACATCAAAGCCTTTGCGAACCCGATTAAGTTTATGTTTATTTACAACCGCCCTTAATTAGACCCAGGATTGACGTTCCACTTAGACCTGTATTGTACTCACTTTTTTTGTAATGACTTTTTCTTGTCGTCATTACATTTTCTGCGCCAGACAATTGGTTGATTTGCAATTTAACTGCCTGTCAGGGACAAGGCATTTAACATTGATACCTAACATACCTAGAGTAAATTGTCAGCTTTACAGGGGTGGAACGTGGATGTCTGTTATTGATCGACGTAGCGGAGGCACTCAGGAGTCTCGTACATTTTCCAGGAGAACTGGGTAAAGCTACATTCATTCTGTTTAAATATTAAAAGATACCAAACATACTGTACCAAGGGCGTTTTATTGACCGCGGTATATTCTCGATATAATTGAGGGTGACTGTCGGGAAGAAAAACATTAATTTCAGATATAAAATTATTTCCAATAAAGTGCCTATTTTCCGATTGTATTGTTTGTACAATTAATCTTAATAATCACGCTAGAAGGCAACGCGGCCATGATTACAGCAGTAACTAGACATCTACAATGAATGCAAGCCTCCGCCATGCAAGTCTCCATTCATTTATTCGGCCTATATTTCCAGCTTCATTCGTATACAGTTGTGAATATTGCTTAAATATCCAAAATTCGGATCATGGACCGGGTCCACACTAACGTCTAATCGATTCTTCCTTGACCCTTTCCCGAAATGCCATGTAAATTTCATGAGAATACGTTCATGATTACGTTGTTATGTCGTGACCAAACTCACACGCACAAACACATATACAAATACACAAATACAAACACACACAGATGTGGATGAACGCATACACTCCTGGTGGAGGCAATAACAATCTCTGTCTTCTGTGAGAGAATCATATTATATATATATATATATATATATATATATATATATATATATATATATTATTGTCAGAGTCATCGAGAAATGGGCCGAGTCTCGTGAGAGCCATCGAGAATCATATGGATTCTCTTTAAAAGATCGATGTATTGATACCTGTCCCGGCTTAGTGCCGTGTGCTAGCAGATTTAAATAAATACGACAAATACTTTAGTAGCATGTTTACCCAGTGGTCGCTGATAAAATGATTTTCTGTATGTTTATCTAGATTTGAAGTCCGTTTTTTCCTAAAAGCTCAATGGGTTCAGATAATGGATGGATCCTCTTGAGAATTTGGTCATGTGACTTCAAAATACAAAAATAAATCCTGATCTTGAAAAAAAAGTTAGAAAAAGATAGGCCTTGTATAAACGTTGAGCGTGTATTACAAGACATACAGCCTACGGTATACGTGCATCCAGTGTAAGTACTGGTGGGCGGTATAATAAAGTCAGACCGTCTAAAGCAAAAGGACTCCCCGGGAGGGGGGGGGGGCAGGCTGTCTTTTCCTGAATACAGATGGACGTTACTAAAATATATAATTCTAACATATCATACATGTACATTAAACGAGAAAACTGTGCTTGAATCCATTATCAACTTCTGAATGACTCCAAAACCTTTTATTTAACCATGTTTTGAAAATACAAGCAGTAATATATAACAATTTACATGCAGATTACTATCACTACAGTTTTTACGACTATTTACAATCTGAAATTTTCCTTTTGTGCATGTCCTGATACCAGTGAAATAAGACCTCGAGAAAAGAGACAGAACCAGAGAACGGCAGTAAGAGCCACTCTTCCGTTTTTACGTCAAGATCCTTGGGTTGTCAGTGCCAGGGATCATGACTGTATAACCTCTTTTTTCGCAATTACCGTTTAAAGAGGCCCAATCACCTATCTGACCTTTATAAACAAAAGGTAATCCCTTGGAGCTTTCATAAAAATAGGCCAGAAAACCTAGATATCACTGCACACAGGCTGCTTGTTTTGTTTATATCAACATGTACAGAATATGAGGGGGCCCGCCAAAATAATCAAAACAAATTTAACAAGGGCATCTGGCAGCACGTCAGATAAGCCAGAGCTTTGCAAATGGCATTTTACAACAAGTGACCTTTCTACCTCCACATATATGCAGCCTATCACATGTTTTTCCCCTTTGTCAACATTGCTGTGTTTACAAACATGTTGTTGATAAACAAGTTCATATGTTCATTACGAAGGTATTATAAGAATTTTTCACCACAAAAATTACCCTTAGATCATTAATATAAACACAGAGGAAGCAAGAAATCACATAAATTTTTTTCAAAAGGAAGGTAATTGGGCACAATAAGGGAAACCAACCTATTCCACCTATGAATATCGCGTTGCCCATGACGTAAGTTTGTGCACATCAGCTATGCTAATACATGCTTGGTTAGAGTCTATTCATCGGTTGAGCGCTTCCTATTTAGTTTTTATATGCATAAAGAATACTGACCGGTCTTAGTTCAATGCGGGGCTGGCTCTTGTTCTTCGTACGTTAGCCAGATGGCAGCACTGTCAAACCTGTAACGTGCATGACCTTCACCAGATTTTATTTGAGGACAGGATGTAAATCAAGAAGGATATAACTGGTTGTGAGTTAAAAGTTGTAAGTAAAGATGTAGGACTCGAGTCCAGACTCTGAGGTAAGGACTCGAGAAATCAATCCATCTTCACTGCATTAGGAGTCAAGTAGAAAAATACCTCAATCACATCGTGTTCTTCCAGAATTTCGTTGGCTGGTCAAAACCATATTTTTTAATCCACAGTATCTTAATATAAAAGATTACACATTCATAATATTTTGTCACCTCCTCTTTTCTTTGATAGATTATATATAGAAATATGTACACTAATCACAATTAAACTATTTAAAGTCTACATGTTACTCTATCGGTTACAGGGTACCTGAAGAACGTGTGGCGACCGACGGACCTCGTGGTGGTTACACATATTCCCGAGACGCCTAGCTTACCGACCTTCAGCTTTAAACGTAAGTATCTTTTGCTTCTTTGCTGTCAATAATAATTAAACACCTCCTTCCTTAATGTAAGCTGTATATACTCTCAAGGTCTCTGTCTTATGATCGTGCGTTATCAATGGTTAACTTTATCTTAATATTTAACAACCCGCTGATCTGGGAACCATTGAGCTAAGAATGTACTCTGCATTCTGATATTTTTATATCTCTTGGTTATCCAGGTTAAGAAGATAAATCTAGTTGGATAAAGACTTACTTACATACCAAACTGTCACGAAACGCATGAGATCTAAAAAATAATCCCTTCATCCAACCTCTTTGGGATCCAGGTGCTCAATGGGTCAAATAATGCACGGGTGTGGCGTGTCTGTGTGTCGGACGCAAGTAATCTTTTTTTTTACACACACAGCAGCACCTCTTCAACCCTACAGACTTCATTTATGGGGCGTTCCCTTTCAAAATGATTTTATAGCATTTTTAAATTTGAAATGATACAAATTTATTTATTTTCTTATTAATTTTTTACTTTAAAATCTCTCCATTAAAATTTGACACAAAAATAAAATCCCCTTTTTGGAGCATATGTTTACACCTATGTATATTGAAATTGGAATGTGTTAGGTCAAGAATGACAGAGAAATATCAATTTAACTCTGGAACATATAAAACCATTTTTAATATATATGATACTCTATATAACAGCAACCGCCTTAGAGAAATCCAGAGTTTTCATATAGCATATTGTAGAGAATATCATAAACTTTCCGAGTAGGTAATAGTCCAATAGCTTCAATCGGTGTAATGTTACGGAAAAATTGAAACAGTGTATTCACACACTGCCGGGGCAGTTCTGAGTCCTTAATATGTTGATGATTAATTACGTCTATCAATTCGTACACTTTCCTTCATTCTGCTACGCACATATTTAACATCCGAGCGGGTTATATGATATTATATAATGATTTTATAATGATAATGGATCGGTCTCAGAGTCCAACCTTGTGTGTGTGTGTGTGAGAAAGATAGAGACAGACGGAACAGAAAGATTGATGCTTAATGTAAAACTTCAAAATTACAACCATCAACGGGACTTTGATATATATTAGTTGCATTTTCGATGTGGTCGTCTAAGCGAGGCTAAACTGTATATACTTTGACTGGCTTCATATTCGTGGGGTTAAAATTTTGCGATTTCCACGTTTTTAGTGTTTCGGGAAAGTTCTATTTTCGCGATGTCCCATATAAAAAATCGACAAAATATTCAGTTTTTATATGAATTGATTTTATCGAATAATATGTGCGCAATTTCTTTATAATAAGACGAGGACCCGTAACATTGTACGATACTGTTCATAAATGATATATCATTGGAAAGATCAATTTAATAGCAATCTTTGAACATACAAAATATCAATGTACAAGGTATCAAAATATCCATGGACTTGACCTTTCGACTTGTATTCAACGATGTTGCCTCATATTCGCGAAAGTTTCAATTTCGCGATAATTCTCCTTTCGAGATACCGCGAATTTGAAACCCTCGCGAACAAAAAGGCAACCACAGTATATATATATATATATATATATATATATATATATATATATATATATATAATGGTATTTACAGTTTGATTGTGTTCATTACAGATCCGCTAACAATCCCCACAGAAGAATGGGAGAAGCTGATCCACGACACTCTTGAAAAAGTGCGGAGGTTAGAGGAGGACTATGAGAGTGTCCTCATCGAGAAGAAGGTATGTCTATACATGTCGTGGGATTCAGGACTCTAATGATGTTCATGTCATGGGCGCGGTCACCGTCAAAGTTATACAGGCAAACACTGCTTTGAGGAAACCCTCTTCTGAAGCAAAAAATAGATTCTATGATTACAATATAAAATTAATCCCCAGACGTTCCACTCGTTTCAGTTTGTTGGGAGCGCCATGTTGGTTTGGAGTGACATCTGTGTTGCCATGAGCATGGCTTTGGCCCAAGGTTTACATTATGCATTCACATGCACATGGACAGTCTCCTCATCATGCAATCATTATACAGTTATGCATGCATATTAATCCTGCACTTTTTCATCAGTACCTGCAGACTGATGGTGCAACCTGTATTTTTTCTAAATTTACGCATTTCTATATATTTTGGAGACCTTTAAGAAGTAGTCGTCCGTTAACATGGCACAAACCGTAACCATTGGACCTAGAATCTTCCAACTTGACATCCAGGGAAGTCCATAAAAAATCTCCTTGGAATCCTGAAATTAGGATTCTGTTACCTACATCCACCGAGCTATGGGGCTAAGGGGTACCCCCAGAATAATTTGATCCTGGAGTGTTTCATCAGTTCCTGCAGACTGGTGGTGCCACTTGTATTTTTTTCGAATTTTACACTTTTTTTCCCTAGAAGGATACAGTATCCCTTTCGCCCGCATTCTCTACAATCGACCTTTGACCTTCCGGTAATGATCTCTCTGAAACCATGCAGGGGGTCGTCGGACTATTTTAGTTAACTGATAATTAGTCTCGCCTATCGTAAATAACATGGTTGTGCCCACTTTCAGCTTGAGCGATTATACGAAATAAAACACACAAAGGTCGTGTTTGGTATTTTTTAATGAATGAATCCGTTTCAATTACTCCGCAGCAGTTCATCGGAAAATGACATGTAGTATGAACCATGAAATCAACAGCATCTCCGATTATCGCTAATTTGTCACGTGTTTTTGTTTATATTTCTTTATTTCAAGATATGTCACGTATCACATATATGGTTCATCACACGATTTTATCTTATTATTATTTTCACAAGTACAAATAAACATTAGCTAAACTATGCAGGAATTTGTCATAATCTTCGTAATACTTAAGTACTTCTTTGCCGCGTAGTGCGTGATGTGGTGTACGTCCGGCGCATAACCCGGGACCCCCCCCCCCCCCCCCGGCACGTCCGTGAGCCTATTCCCTCTGAATAGTCGTGGCGTCACATGAATGTTTCGCCCGGTGTGCCCGGTGTTTTATTTTATATTCAGGTGCCACCTGTGCTGACACTACATTTGTAATATAACATATATCATGCAGGAAGTAAGGATTGAATACATGTATATGTCAGAGATATCACTGGAATCCAGTCACAGGCACTTGACACAATATTTTCACCGGGTGAGCGATATTACAGGCACCACTGGGCCAATCCCCCTGCACTGTCACCTATCTAACCAACTTTCCCACTAATTAGTGACAAGCGTGCCCTATGGTGATTACCGTGTCAGTCAGTCCTTCCGTCAGTGACACTTTCTTTTCCGCGCGATAACTCAACAACAACCTACTGCAGCTTTCCCAATTTCACAGGGATCATTGCATGATGCCTATGAGGGCTCCAGACCTGAATTACATATACAAACAATTACATATTGAATTACAGACTTGCTCAAAATCAAATAGGGCTAACAGACTATCAGTGATTTTCTACTGCACACATTATTTTAGACATATCTTCTTTAATATTATTTGATCCAGTAGGAATTTTTTCCCTCATGCATATGGATAAAAACCTGTTTCTGTTTGTCATATTTATCAAATTTAACTTAATTTTTCACCCATATGTAAACTAGTTTAGCACTAGCAGAAACGAGGGGCCCTCCGAGGACCATTGTCCGACCACATCTAGTTAAACAAAGTTTCCTTACTTTGACTGCCCATCAGCCTAAATTATACTATAATGACCTCTAAAAAAAGAAAAAAAAACAACTTTTCAATCTCCCTACTTAATCGCTTCCACTCATGCTCTTATTTACCACAAGGTATGAAAGCTGACATAAACACACGAGAGGTCACGCAAAGAGATCTTCATGAATGCTCATGAATATTCAAATATCAGGAGCAACAGGCCACATTATGCTGATGTCTGCATAATCACGGGGATATAGAGTCTTATTAGCATACGGAGATCAAGGGTTACAGCTGACCTAATAATTAAATTTGCCTATTTTGTAAGCAGAATACTCACAAGCCATGTTTAATTAGTGGGATGGTTGGTTGATAGGTGACAGGGGAATGAGACCAGCGATGCTTGTAATATCGCTCACCAGGTGAATACATTGTGTCAAGTACCTGTGAATCTAAAGTTCATGTCTGAACTAAACAATTTTACCCTGACATTCTGATGATCCCATAACGATAACAAACTTTTGCACACGTCCCCCGTGACGTCTTGCACACAGAGCCTCGCTTCCGCTAAAACGTGGCTGCCGCGTGATTAGGGAGTATTCCAAAGCTTCTTTGGTTTGTGGTATACATAGCAGTTACAAAAAAATACATATATCTTTAACCATGGTTTTAGTCTAATTGATAAGCCTGATATGGACTTGGACATTAACGTTTTTTTTTGGTTTTTTTTTTTGTTATTTTTTATTCCTCTTCATGTTAAGTTTATGAAAGAAGAGGTGTAAGTAAAGTGTTAGGGTTGCAAAACAGCTTGGAATTACCTCCTGAACGGAGAGTCTATGACAGAGGAATTATTATCGAGTTCCCGGGGAACTTGAGAATCTGAAAGTCTGACTAAAGAATCTGAAAGTTGAATTGACTATACTTAACAATTTGAAACAATCTCAATAGAGTATACATTTTGTTTCCCTCGTAAACTGTTGAAGTTTTGGTTACAGCTGGATTCTAATGTACACTGTGACATATAGTGCAGTTTATCATTTTTTATACTGTATAGTTCTTTTTTGGTATTTATTCCACAGATACGCTACAAGTTGAAGGGTGACGGGAAGACAAGACCAGGGGAAGGTATCGTCGCCGTAGCCGAGGAAGTAAACGCTGATCTTATTGTCGTTGGGTCACGTGGTCTGGACCCACTCAGGCGCACGTTCCTAGGCTCAGTCAGCGATTACGTCATACACAATACCAGAACCCCCGTTGTGGTCTGCCCAGCAAAGACAGGGTGACCAGTGCACTAGAGTATCTTGGTTTTATACACCAGACTATACGTAAGCCTCAACTAGAGTCGAAAATGACTGGTAATTTATATATAACTGAAATTAGATAGATATAAATCCATAGACAAAAACTATGATATACCTCTGCGTAAAGAACTCAGATCTGTTCTCGTGATTCGGAGGAAAATATAATGCACTTCCGGTTAGATCAAGGACATACGCGTCTTAATCAAATAAGCATTTTGCCCAATATTGAAATAAGATCCGAATTAATATTCCACATTCGGAATACTGGAAACAATTTACATTTTAAAGCGTTTACATGAAGGGCCGTTTTATACATATGTCATATGTTGTCGGTATAATCTTGCCATTTTATTAAGTTGCCACTTTCATAATTATTAGTTATCTTTAAGAGCAAACAAGTTGGGATAGCACATTAAGACCTATAAACTTTAAAACATTCACATTTAAGGGAGAAATCTTCCCATTCTCCACCATGTGTATCCTTGTTACACAATAAAAAGACCGCTGTTCTCAAACTTTCATTTCTGCATATTGTTACATCCCGGTTATTGTAATACTTATGGTCAACTCGCATGGTATGGGAATAAATGGGACCGACTGTTTGTGAACATTTTAAGTCACGGTCGGTGTTTGTAAAAGCCGAGAATTCAGAATATTTGCCAGTAATACGCAAGTTACACGTACAGTTTAACCCGTACACAAATATTTAACTCTTGCCTTATCGTGTATAATCAGAAGCTGCGATTACTTTTTGCTAAAGATGGTTATAACCGGGCAGCTAATGATGGCGTTCATACAGACTTATTCTGGTTTTCAGAGGAGAATTTTATACATTGAAGTATTCTTGGTAATATATGGCGATCTTTCAACTCTTCATACAGGGTAAATATGCCGTCAGTGATTATAGTGGCTTGACTATCCTGGTACCAAATAGGCGGATATATATGTCGATGTAATTACAGAGACAAATTTTCACTAAACAACCACATTTCCAAATGTTTTTGTATGTGAGGCCAAACAAAAATAAAAAAATTGGTTTCTCAGGCACCACCCGGGCCAAATGGACCCAACCCCCTGCCCCGATTAAACTCGTATTTTTTCCATCACATAAATACCGAATTTCTTCAAAGAAAATATAATAACATAATTTTGATAAGATTCCCTTTATTCTGCTACAGTTACCTGTTTAGCAAAAGAATTATGTAAACACCATGTAGTCCCCTGATCATAAGATATTTTTATCGAATATTTGAAAAAGTTCCTGAGAAACCAATCTTTCATTTGTTTTGGTCTGATCATTGATATTTATGTAGCCTTTTTAGAAATATCTAATGTTTCAACATTGGACGAAACAAAAGGGATCAAGTCTATGTAGTTTGAAACTGGATCTGTACTGTATTGTCTTATTTATGACGTATATAATTATTATTACAAGAATAAAAGTGTTGAGAAACAATTAGTTTCAAAATGTGTTCTTTCACGATGCGGTGACACCCCCTCCCCCCAGACAATAATCTATAGATTATCTGAGATATCTGGTGACAGTCATTACATCACTTATGCATTAAAATGAAGAAATAAAATTTAAATTTCCAAAAAAGAAAGAATTTGGATAATAATTAAATTTTAAATTAAATTCGTACTCTCTGTATCTAATCTAGCGCCAGATCGGCCCTCTGACATTATGACCAGAATACTGGCTTGCCAGAGTGCCTGGACATCTAACTCTAAGGATCGCATTATAAGGCCCCATGAGGATGCAAATATTTTCGTCATTTTTGACAACGCCTCATTGCTTCCAAGTATCGTGTCACTAAACCCACTAGACCTTTTAATAAGTTTCTTATCTCTCCAACGACACCTACCATGTGTGTGAAATATTCCGTAATAACCCAATATATTCGTATATTGTTCTGCATGTATGGGAGATTTCTGCCTGCGGTCTGCCTGCTGACTGTGTGTGGAGATACGGTTATAAAGCGTGGCGTGGACTTGCAGGGCGGTTCTAAATTTGGCTTGTGTCATGACTCAGTGGGGGGTCCTATCTGAGTCGTGTTTGTCACGGCTATATCTAATCCCGCTTCTTCTACAGAATCGCTTATATTGCTTTGAAAGCAGGAGAATTATTTATTCTATTCGGACTTATCAGATGATTACTTTACAAATAAAAGTAGTGCCAACTGCAGCTAATATTCAGATAGCGATTACGTTATCAATATTCCTGTCAAATATGGTGCTGTTGATAGCAGATGTCCCTGAGATATTTGGAAAAAGACTACATCTCGAATGCAAACAAGTCAAATTGTCTAATTTTGCTATTAACAAAGTTCGACCAAGCAAATATAGCTTTATGTCCTTTATGTCCTCAAAGCTAAAATGTTAAGAACATTAAAATTTACAGAAATATAAGTTATATGCATTATCTCACGTCATTAGTTCATTTTGGTTTAATACAAAACTTTCCTAGCAAAACAATCCTGCCACACGGGCCTACTATCTCCAATTCTCCTTCTTTTTATGTCATATGTTTCTGTGTGAGTTGAAACAGTCCACGTGTGTACTGTGTCAGTTAATCATAACAAATCTGCCTGATTACTGATAACAGGCCAGACCTTGAGCATGCGCGACGACTCCAAATAAGGAGATGTAATATGGAAGAAACATCGCTTGTAAGCTGGAAAAATCTTGATTGCGAATCGACTGACCGCGCATGTTGCGAGCTTGGACGTTAATTATAATTATAAACTTATTTATTTTACATGGATTGTACAAATAGTTATTATAACTAATCTCTGCACTCTCACCATTGCTCCGGTGATGGCGTTCGGTAGTCTGTAGAGGTGGAGGAAACCAGAGTGCCCGGAGAAAACCCACTCTCATAGCCACGCCGGGGATCGAACCAGGGTCGCTAGCGGAGAAAGCCAAGCGTTTTACCACTCAGCTGTCCAGGCCCCAGACGTTCAGGGGTTTAGAACGAAACACTGGCAGTTGTGTAATATTTTACGGAGAAACGCTATGATTCGTGTATATTTTACATACCTTATAAGTGAATATGTCCCTTTAACCTTTTCTGATTTAACCTACAGAAAAGCAGAAAATATTGCTTTCGCCTCCAGAGAGTAGGATAACAAAAGTGGCGCCATCTGTAGCTCGAAAACTTAAAAGAGGACACATGATCAATATCTGAAATCTGGTGCTGAAGGCTGAAGCTATTCCTGAGATATATCATCAAGTATACAAATCATCAAATGGTTAAATTTTGGAATTGACTATATTATATAGACATTATAAAGAAAACAAGTAGAGGAAATTCATACTCCGCTCACCTTCCTTATAAAGGTTCATATTCATTTGCAATGAAATATGTATTTTCTCACGTGAGTAGCTTATTTTTGCTAAATACAAAGATTCCCGGCAAAACTATCCCGACACACATATGTAACCTCTCATTCTGTGATCATGCAGAGCGTAACGGTGCATGGTCACTGCAGCAGATTATCAGGGCACAGAGTCAACTTAAATGATAAAACCAAAAATCAGAAGCGGATCCCAGGGTGGGTTCCCCCTTTACCCTATCAGCCACCAAAACCTTTTTTTTTAGGATTTCAGACCGATATTTTTGGCCTTGATTCCAGCTTTTTCGGACCTGAGGACATGTTTTATGTTTTGACATTAGTCTTCCTGGGTCGGACCCTTAGCTCCTTTTCCTGAAACCTGGATCGTGAAGTTACCAAAACAGTCAAACACAACAAGAATCAGATATCAAAGATCAACTTAACCTGTTCTAGAGTTTCTTGTCTTTTGATCATATCAATTAAAACATTTTTGATAAAAATTAAAAGAACATCAAATTCATCTGTGTGTATGGGATGGAGGGGGGAAGGGGTGTGAAGAAACTCCACATTTACCTGTTTACCACGAAACCCTGCGCAACCAGAGGTGGTATAATTATGCATTTACTCTCAAACAAAGGGGAGAAAGAAGAAATCTGGTTTGAAAGTTGAAAATCTTTATAAGTCCGGTGGTATGCACGCCATTTTGATATTCGGTATATATAGCACTCAGCAGAAATTGCCCGGGACGGATGTTTGGTCTATCAAACCTATATGCGAATCACCGTATTGCGATATACCGATAAATCGATAATGTATTGTGTCTTTTTCCAAATTAAAACAATTTTTGGTTGGATTTTAAATGAAGGATTTTCTGTCAGTGATGTAATAATTAATTGTTTCAAACTTTTACAACAAGGCTGATACCCTGTTCTAAGCAAGGCTTAATATCAGCTGAGTGAACTTGGGTCATGGGGCTCAGCTGATAAGGACCACCTGTCATATTCCAATCTTATTCTTAACGATAACCCATTTCCAAATATTTAAAACAAGAAATTGTGGGAGTGGTAACAAGGCCACTTGGGGTCATTATTTTCCCCCGATGATCTGTTTTAGGCACTAGATAGCACTATTTTAGGGATCAGACAGTAAATTTTATGCTAAGATTTCCATGAAAAATGTGCCTGAAACCTCACAGCCAATCAGAAGAAAAACTATAAAAACTGACTGCTCCCGTGTCTCCTTGACCCTGAGTAACATGTCACTTCTGGTGAGGTGCTCGCTCATAACGCTTCGTAACTTTGCACTTATACAATATATTTTATTATCTAATTTTAGCCATGGCACAGAAAGGACATTGAGTAATATCAGACAGGGCACCAATAAAAGGCATGCTACCGTCTTTGAATAGACGGTACATTATTGCTGATTTTTAAATCGGGGGGGGGGGGGGGCTTCAAGTGTTTGCAAACATCTAGTCCCAGATACATTTTGATGCTGAAAAATTAAACCCATGAATAAAAGCATAAATCATTTGTTCCTGTGTCATTTAAACAGGTGACTGATAAATTGAATGATGATAGATTTCTGATTCCTAATTATAAATCACTTTAGATGTTTTTAAATATTATTAAATGCAGATTACAGAGCTATTTTTTTTAAACTAAACGGTTCGGGCAGATGGTTGGGGCAATTTTAGAATGGAAATTGTAATAAACATCCAGATATCGCTGTCAAATGTCAAGGATAGGATAATAGGTTTATCAAATAGTAATCGTAATAGAAGACTACAGGTTTTTAATCATGTTGAATATATCAACAAGTATACTCGGGTATTTTAATAAAAGATTAAAAAAGGTTTGGTACTCTGTCATGTTTTCATTCATGATATTTGTTATGTTAATGCTGTAGATGAATATTAAAAGATCATTTTCGACTTGTAGTGAAAATTAAACATACCTATCAAAGGTGTTTTATTTTATTCAACCCCGCCACAAAACCTAGTATCTGAAATATTTGTCGTTACTTTCAAACTTGTATGCTAAAAACGGAACTGGTTGTAAGACAGGATTTCGGCATTTACCATAAACTTTGCATATACGGAACAGCTACCTGAGGAACAGCTCCATTTACACCTGAGGAAGGGGGCCGAGCACCCGAAAGCTTGTATACAAGAACCTACACACAGCCAGTCCTTTTCAAAAGGTGTCAACCATTTACATTACTTTTTGTAAGTAACAGACGAGCACGGCATTTCAAACTTTACATAAACTTTGCCATTTTGAACGGTTGTTTCGTCATTTTCAAACTTGGTAAGCAAGCGCTTGGGAAAACAACAACAAGCTGTGTAGGACAAAGCAGACATTTCAGACCAGTCATCAAGCGGCCGGTTTATAACTTTCAAACAATTAGGTCAGGTAGATATGATGTCCCCATGGACCTTGCACGTGTCGTAAGTGCAAAAACACATGGTTTGTTCGTGCCGCACTCGTAAGGGTTTTTACGAAAATGTGACATTTTATTTACCGCTGTTAACAAGGAGCGATAGATTTACTCATCGGCATGAAAAGGTGTTTCAGTTTAATTTGCAAACTACCCAAATCCAGAATAACAGTTGCACTATTTCCATTTATAGCTACACAAACAAGGGTCAACTGTTTCTTAAATAAGGGAACAGTTTCTCAGAAACAGGAAATCCTAATTTTTTGTGATGATTGCCTGAAAATGTCCTCTTTGCATTGCATATTTCCAATATGGAGGGGGTATCCCCCCTCCCATATCCTCTCCATGTACCTGTAACTAACTTTAATTTAACCATGGTTCATAATTGAAAAAAAATTATTTCTTCATACACTAACATATATAACGTATAGTAATAATAATACTATGTATATATTTATACATATAAACGTATATGTAAATGTTTTCATAGTACCCAAACATTCATATAAGCCCCCCCCCCCCCCTATTCGAATTTCTGGATCCGCTACTGATCATGGCCCCCTCCCCCCCCCCCTCAATCCTGGCTACGCCCCTGTAATTTCTACTAAAAACGAACCTTTTCTGTTTAGGCGCTGGAGGACTATTTGTCTCAACTGTCAAACTTTAATATCAAAGTTTGTTACATTTCAAGGAACACCTTTTGTTTACATTTCGCATGCTTACAAAATGTTACTTATTCCTTAATGTCATTACCATAAAAAAATATGTAATTTGCCTTGTAACAATTCATATCCAACACCCTTGAATGAACTACATTGTCCTCTTTACTACATTTATACGTACGCCGCTGGTGTATTTAGAAGCACCGGTGCATTGTAGGTGTCAGATTTTGACTCCAACAATCCCCAAACAGCAGAGTCGTACTCATGTGAGTGCGAGTCTGCACAGTGTGCCGATAGGGTTCATAGTTGTTATAACTTGACCAATCTCAACACCCCATTTCCACGCATTTCTGTGGGATAATTTTCATACAATATTTAGCGCAAGTGTTTTTCATGAATATTAAAGTAAAGCGACCAATCTTTTCTGTCGTTTGTCTGTCCTGGGTAATTTTCTTTAACAGGGCAAAAATCGTAACCGTTAAACCGAGAAACTGTTCGCCAGCCGTCCGTCCTGGAGACCATCCGTTAACAGGGTACAACATTGTAACCGTTTGACCCTGCCCGTACCATGACTGAGACGTCACTCCGACTGCTCGACTGCTGTTTTACTGAAACTTCTGTGAGGAAAGTCAACTTGTGACCACGACAATGTTAAACCTTAAAACTGGAGAACATCCGTAAACAGACCACCTATCGCAGCGGTTAAACCTGGAAAAAAAACTGGTCGTCCGTAAGTACGTGTGCTCTGAATAATGGCCACCTCTCTATTACGACCATCTCTCTATTACGGCTACCTCTCTATTACGACCATCTCTCTATTATGGCCACCTTTACGGATCTCCCTATAACAATTAAGCACCTCATTATTACGACCAACTCTCTAAAACGGCCACCTCTCTATTTTGTATACATCCCTATTACATGCACGTCCCTATTATTAGCCCCTCTCTATGGATCTTCCACTTACAAGCAACCCTCTATTATGGCCATCTCTAATGTACGGCCTCCTCATGAGCACGGGCCCATCTATCTTATTGGCTCTCCACTCTTACAACCATCTGCTGATAATCTCCCTTTTTCTCATTTACTTTTATCTCTATATTACGGACACTTTTTCACAGTCACCTCTATATTACAGCCACCTATACACTACGGCCACATATGAATGACGCATACCTAACAATTACGTGCACATTAACGGAACTCTTGCGTGAGCACGTCACTGTTGTCTGTAAGAACCCAGACCTCATTAGTGTCTGTAATTGGGAAGATCTACTATAAAGTGCACTAGAGCACTACCGACCATTTGTGAATGTTAAAATAATTTGTATCCTGTTCACAAACTTAATTTCTAGAACAGCAAATCGAAACGTTGTCCAATAGACCTTCAAATATGAGTGCATATTTTTTTTTTTTTGGCCTAGAATTGAATAAAATAAGCTTATATTATATACTGTTATTTTGATTTTATAGACATGCAACTAAATTAATTAGGTTTTCCAAACAAGAGTGACTATTTTATTACAGTTGGACAAGGTACATACAGCATGTGTATTCTCCACCTTTTTTTTTCTTTTTGTGCGCATGCGTTTCTCTTCTGAGTGGGCGGGCCCGTTCACACGTGATCGCTGGACACGTTGTCATGTGAACGGAGGTTACTGGATAGCATCTGTTGGATATCATGTCATATAAATCATTCTGAATTTAGCCTTTGATAATAAAAATGTGCCCTACATGATTTCATGACCTTATTTTCCTTTCAATATTAAATACTCTTGAAATATATGGTTTTCTCTCCAGAATATTATGGCATCTGTCAAAGCTGTCCTTTTAAAACAGTTTGCTTACTCTTGTACACGAGTTTGAATAAGTTTGCTTCCGGCGCGATCACTGCTACAAAACATCCTTATAGCGGGCATACAACCTGACGAAATAAGAATTTCAAGCTTCAAACCAGTGTTCTTCTATAATGTTTCTTCGCTCTTTGAGAGATTTGCGCATGCGCAAGATCGCATATCTGCATGCTTGTGCAGGGTTGTTGTGGTAAATCTTTACTCTGTATATACCTAAACACAGAATCATAACCACGTACAGAACAGGTGACTTTGAGATGGCAAGTCCGTGTGCTTGGATTTTTTTTTTCTTTCTCTTTTTCTCCTTTCCTTTTTATTGATGTCTCAGAAATATTATTCACAATTTTTTTTTTCAAATATTATCATCGACATCCTTTTCGTCAAATATTGAAACAGTAATAATGTAACCAAAGTTTAAAACACCGATTTATACACTACTATAACATTCTTATCCAATGAGTGACATATGTAAACATATTCGTACAAGTAATGTACATAGACAATATTTATGGTACTAAACCAGGTCATATTTATTTGTGTTTTGATGTTTTCTTTTGCCTCATACACATACTCGCTGTAACATAACATGGCAGTTTTCTTTGTAATTGTTCAGGATATTCATGGAAATATTCATCTTAAATATTATGTGAAGCTCACAGCCAGTTCTTGTCCTGATTGGCAAAATAATTTGCCAGCCTGGTAGCATTTTTTATACATACCAATATATAGATATAATCATAAACAAGCAAAGTAAAAACAGTCAGTATGATATTAAATATTTCAGTAAATAACCTCTTTAAAGAAGTATACAAATTCATACATATAAACATATTGATTGACAAACATATGAATATGTTTTATAAGGTCTTGAAAACCGTTAGTGAAATAGGTGTTTCCTTATATCTGTTTATATTGATGAAATATCTTCCAAATAAAAGACAGCAATTAAGTGTTGGGTTTTTTTTATAATCATTGTATCGTCCGAATAATATGTCAAGCTCATCACGCTGTTCATTAGAACAGAAGATGTTATTCCACCAGTTGATAAACTCTTGCCAGAAATTTAACGTCTAAACAAATACAGTACTTGTGTATCAATTTTTCCTCTGGGGCTTTACCATTTTTGCAGAGAGGGGAATCTGTAATTTTCATTTGGTAAAGCCATTTTTAGTGTGACACAATTCTATGCATTAATCTTTATTGAAAATCTTGTATCATCACTTGTTTGGTGCATGTATAAGGGCAACAAAAATATTCAGCCAGCCATCGTCCGGGATGTTCAGCTCATGTCTCATTTCTGTACTGCCGAGGGGTATTCATGTTTGGAAAGAATTATCCATTTGCTTATTAATTTGCTTAACAATATTTTAATGGAATTGATGTCTCCGGGGTATATAAAATATATGATCTTCTGCTGTATACAATTTTTTATCACTGCGAAGTAGGTTTTTCCATAACATTAAGAAAGAACATTTTAATCCATGGAATATAAGGTAGTTGACCTCGATCCCAAATTTGTCATTCAAGGCACCAGAAGACAGGAAAAAACCTTTCGGGTGTCTACGATGCCCAATATTTTCTTTCAGCCCGCATCTGCCCCTTACCGCATGTTTTTAAGTTTCCAGCCCGCAGGCCATCCCTAAAAATAATAAAATAATTATATTACAATAATATTTTACAGCCCAAATATTTGCCATGCTTATTATTAAGAAATACTAGCTACTCCCGTGGAACATCCATGGCTCTGTCTGATGCATATTTTTGTAGTGAGCTGTCAGGAACTAAACGACGCATATTTTAATCCTAGGGTTTTTGCTGGAATTTTTGTCATGTGTTTCAGTATATATATGATATAAAGATTACTTCTGCTAGAATTCTCCAGAAACACCTTTCCACAAAATATCAACACAGAAAGAACGTTATTCTTTTCCATAAATCACACAAAAAATAAATTTAGGACGTGAGGCATATACAGGGTGTACAAATTTTAAGTAAGAAGTTTTATTTCCGATAAACATCATAGGCCCGAAAGCTTCTTAAATTGGGAAACATCGTAGATATAAGGATTGTATATATTGTATCCAATAAATAAATTATATAAATATTGACATGAGCCTTGTTTGTTAAAGAAATCTGAGGGGGGGGCAGTCCATAGGAGCTCGAGCAGAAGCCCCCTGAGCCATCAATAAAAGGCAAAAGTACTTCTCTTGAAAATAAGGACAGTAGCCCCACTCTGAGTGTAAAAATTTTTTAATATCATTTTTCAACGGTACATATATTTTGTTAGTGGAAGTAATTTTTCTCAATTTTTAACACATTTTGATTTGAAATTTTAGATACTTCTATAGCCTAACATTCATGCTGCTTTCTTAAGGCTATTGAAGCAAGCGATGTCCTAATTTTTCTTATTAAAAGATGCGCAGCTGAAAGAGTATTGAGGTGAAGAAATTATTATATGAAGAAATTATTAAGTTGAAGACGGAAATATATTCTCGAAATCGCTTTGTACAACATGCCGGCGTTTTATTAACATAGAAAGTGAAAGGGACAAGTTTGTCCCAATCTGAAGGGGCCATGGCTCCCTGTCCACAACCCTTGAAACGAGGTCCATAACTACTGACTTCCCAAGTTATAAATGCATCGATACTTATATTATATACAGATTAATTGCAATTGGCACCATTAAATCGATTATTTAATTGTATAATACTGTAATCACAGTAGGGCACGTATTTCGTTTTATAATCCATCATTTTACCTCTCCTTGATTCAAGTGTTAGCACAATATTTATTTCGAGGGGTTTTTACACCGCTTAAAGGTAACCCAGTGCTGAACGTCAGATGAACAAAACTTTGTCAAATAAAACATGAAAATATGATTAATTCATTTTTCCGGAAATATACCAAAAACCGTTATTTCATGACATTAAAACAGCCTTTGATTTCCTGGACAAAATACAAAAGGACCTTGGGAAGGGGGAGGCCAAGGGCTCAAACAAGATCGCTAAATTGATATTCAGTGCAGTCTATTTAGTAAAATAGATTAAGAAATATGTGTTCTGTCCACATATTATGTATCTTAAGCAATTTATGAAATGACTCATTGGGCTCATCCTATGAAATTATTTCCTTGTATTCAGAAAATTATAATATATACAAAGAAAAATGAAGCGTATCGTCATTTAGCTATACTTGAAAAATTATTTAATATCCAAAAGTCATTCAGGTGTGAAGAAAATCTTATCAGATGTAGAAAAATATATAATACACTTGCCATATTAATAAAAAAATGGGTATAAAAAATCTCTAGCAAATTGCGACACAAATAAATGTTTATAATATAGAATTAAAAAACATTTAAACATTCAAGTAAGACCAAACCTTCTCAGGAGGCCGATTAGATACCCTAAGAATCCTGTCTGATATGACATGCTTAATTGAACATTAAAAAAAATATTTTATAGGCGTCAGGAGACCGATAAGGTACACTTGCCATGTTAATTTGAAATGAATATGAGTAGTAGTGTTTGTAATATCGCTACGCAAATATGAAACGTAAAATTTACAGTAATAATATTTCATTGAAAATTCAAGCGTGACCAAGTCTTATCAATTCTGCAGAGCCATTATAATTAGATGTGGGTCAAAGGAAAATTTTACTCGCGTTGCATATAGTGTTTTTACGGATGGACGGACAGAGGTACGGACAGACAGACAAAGCCAAGTGCCCCACTCCGTTAGGGCGCGGGGTGTTGTTGGGGGGGGGGGGGTGGAGGAAACAAAAACAGTTTGATACATAATTTAGCAGAAATTTATATATAAATACAAATGAATATATAAATATAATATAATTTATATGTAAATATAATATACTATTATATTATATTATATTATATATATATATATATATATATATATATATATATATATATATCGATGGTCCTAATTCAATGACAAACCTATTTTAGAATAGATACCGTACCCAGCTGTCGCATGCCATTGAGGATCAGATATTATTTTATTTATAACTTGATGGTCCTAGCTCAGAGACATTTTTACATTGGTGTTCTTTTCTAGCGTTGGTTACATCTGATGATTTCCAAGCCCTGCTCTAGTTAACAGTTTCAATTACTAAAAATAAAAGTGAAGCTGACACTTTCACACGCTCCATTCTATATAAGGACGTCAAGTCGCTCTCGACAGCATTCAGACCTCAACACCTGAAGAAACTAAAAATGAAGCTGTTCGTGGTTTTTCTCCTGATCGGAGGTGAGTTGGTTTGTCACTGCTATACTAACCAAAGAAGGAAAATATTGCGCTCAAGCGCCGTAGTTCAGGAAGGTAAAAATGACAGTTTAGTGAAAGTTTAAGTAAATGACATCATCTCCTCGTATAAATATAGCATATTATATACACATCGTCACTTATATACAAACTAACTTAAACAAAGATATGTGATTTATGTATAAAAGTCTATTAAAAGTTGGAACTATACGGGAAATGCATTGCAGAAAACAACGTTTCGGCCCGCGAAAACCCACAAAAGGATTTATGTAGCCCGCCCCGCACTTCTAAGTTTTTAACCCGCATCCGCCCCGACGTAAAAGAAAAGGGGGACCGCCCCGCCCCGCAAAATCATTTTTTAAAAATAGCAGGCCCGCGGGGGCCCGCGGTGCGAGGCGGGTTGCGGGCCCCCGCGGCCCGAGGGGCAGGTTGCGGCCCGCGCAGGGCTTTAGTACAAATACAAAAGGGCAAACTGTATAGCGGGGTCTGAGTGTTCCTTTCTTGATTTCTGACACGATTAACTAATAAAACATGCCAAACTGCTACTAACACTTATTCCCAAGTATTACATTGGCCCCAATAAAAACAGTCGTCAACCCGCCTTCATAATCTTCAGGGTGTCCACAGGTTATTCACGTCTTCATAATTTCCAGGGCTCCCTTGGGTCATTCATGTCCATATAATTTATAGGGTCTACATATATAATAGGGTTTACATATATCATATAAAGGGTTACACAAAAGGTTACTACGTCCTATATTCCCTGTTTTATGTTCTCTTTCACGTCTCTCGCTCAGTCTCTGACCCTCTTCTTCCAGCCGTGTTCTCGCAGGACGCCTGTGGACCTGACAGCAATGGAGTCTGTGATGCGGAGGGCTGTATCCCCGTTGTTGATGAGGTCTGTAACAATCCTGGAGCCAACGGTTGCCCCGAAGGAGCACAATGTTGCTACGGCCCATTTGATGACTTGCCTGAAGCATGTAACCAATAAGTGCTGTATCTGACGGGTAAATAATTTCTTCTATAAATTGACAGGTAATAATTCCTTCTATAATTCACAGGTTATAATTTCTTCAATAACTTTCATGTTATAATGCCTTCTATAACTCACAGGTGATTAGTCCTGTAATCCACACGTAATGCCCCCTTCTATAACTCACTAGTAATTATTTCTTCTATAACTCACAAGCAATTGTTCATTCTATATCGTACAGGTAATTATTCCTCCCATAACCTACATGTAATCATTCTTTTTATTACACACACGTAATTATTCCTTGCGTGTCTCTTCCTTGTGCGAACTTTTTGTATACATCTTGCGACCATGGTGACGATAACAACGTGATCAGGGCTCAATCATTTTCCTCCTCTTTGAACATCATTTTTGTTAAAAAATTGAAAAGGCAATATATGTTAAATGTTGCCGTACGTTAATTGTTAATGATATTACATTATAGAATAGTGAGATACATAACAACAACACATGTATCATTAATTTTTCTTTTCCCGTGAAAAACACGGTAATGCGTTAGGTGTAACAAATTGAAAATGCGCAAACATACCTTTGTTTTTTATATCTGACTCTGTAAAAACCTAGCTATTGAAGTGTTGCTCACACGCACACAAATACATAATGTAAATGCCGGGTGGTAAGAATAAATATATTTGAAAAAACAGAACTTCTTTTTTTTCCAGGTGCAATAGAGAAGAATACTAAGATACATCGAGTTCCTATTTTAAGAATAAAGATTATTATGTCAATGGTATTTGAGTCCAGTTTATAATGACGTCACAATAATATTCAGAAAGCACTCACGGAGCGCATACCTCCTCCAACAGCTGTATCAGCAATCAGACAGCCTCAAATTCAGTCAGCCCAAATACCGCTATTCCACATTAATTTTTTAAACAATTCATTTAAAGACATTAGGTGATATCTATTATTTATTGCTTCCACCAGGAGTGTATGTATTCATCCTCGTTCACTGGGGTTTGTTTGTATGTTTGTATGTTTGTATGTTTGTTCACACAATAACTCACGAAGTCATGAACGGAATCTTATGAAGTTTTCAGGGCATTACTGGATCGGCCAAAGAAGAAAATGATCCGGATCCATGAACCTCATCAAGGATTATTCACAAAAGAAGTCACTTATACACGAATATGGGACAAACAAGTGAATGCAAACACATTGTGAAGGCTTGCATTCCTTTGAATGCCGATTCCCAGTTTCATTTGGTGCAAATGCCCATTAATTCTACCACAAACATTGATTGAAAATCTATAGAACTTTTGGAAATTTTACTGTAAAAAAAAAACTAATAAAGATACATCAGGTCTGTCGGTTGTACAAGCTCTGTATGACTAGCTGATGGTTAAAAATTCCAACCCATTCTTCCACAGACGTTGAATGAAAATCAATAAGAACTTTTGGAGATATTATACTTTTCTAAACTTTTAACATGATTTACATACTTATAATATATCTTCAATTTCTCAATATATGGAATTCACATTAAAAAAAGCCTTTCCGATGCACACTTTTATTGCTGTTAATGCGTTGATAATTATGAGGTCATTACTCCGGAAAATTAAGAAGAAATAACTACAGTTCCATTGAAAACATAGTTAAGCTTCAAGATGACCCGATATGTAAATCACTGATTCTATAATCTTTATTGTTGACATAAAGGTTCTTCGATTTGTTTTCTGTGTACATGAATAGGAAATAGGGTAATTATTGTGTGCTATGTAGATGTTATGTGATGGGACATGATGTACTTAATTAAAACAGCATGAGAAATTTACGCTATTAATGTGTTTACTGTTAATACTAGAAGTTTTTTAGCAAAACATCAATTTATTTCATTTTCATTTAAGTTTACAAAAGAAATTAGATCAGGATTTTGTATTTTTTATGGTTTTTAGCTTAAATGTAGAATCGCTACCATGGAATTTGCCATTCTTTGTCCATGGGTCAGTCAATATTTCTGCTACCATTGTTGATTTAATTTTCAAATCTTGCACATATCTGGACCAAGCTTTAACATTCTGAAACTTGAAAAGATTTGATAAAAAAAGTTAGTTTGTAACTATTAATGTTATGTGTAGTTCATTTTGAGTATATAAATAGGTTTGCTTTATATCTAAGTATAATCGGACAGGAACTGTGTAAATTATGAAATATATTAATTATATTAAATATATTAAATATATTAATACAGTTTCAGGTAAAAACATCAACAAAAATTATCTCGAATTAAAATTGGGCACAATACCCTTTAGCAAACCCTTTTTTATTTAATGTTCATGCGATCTAAGCATACGGATTTTGAAATTTAAAAGTAATCACAAGGAAATTGGACAGAAGTTTTTAAAGAAATTATACAATATTTCAATGTATCTCCTGTTGGTCACTTAATATCAAGAGTGCACTTAAGGCAGGCTTCGAAGCCCCCTGCTTGGCTAAAGGGGCCCTGCTTATTGCAAGCTTGATGCAAACCCCGAACCCCCCTTTCTTAGCCTGGGAAACTTTTTGTAGGATGTGTCCTTAGTCCTCCTGGGTGGACCCGTCCTTATCCTAAATTCTGGATCCGCCCCTGTTTAATAAATAACTAATAACGATATATCCTGATAAGAGGGTGCTCCATGCGCAGAAAAAAAATCACAGTTTAAATGGCTTTAAGCATGTTTGGTGTAAAGAGGGTATTGCACTGACACAAACATTTTCCCATTCACGTTCAGGAAATTGATTCTCGTTTTATTCAAACAAACTTTTTATTAAAAGAAAGACAGATCCGCTATCGTCACCGAGCATTGGATCGTGAAGTTTTAAAAAAATTTAGACCTGTCTCTAATTTGGCGATTGTTTAAAAAGTGATTGAGAAGGTCGTATGTTCACGACCCCGCAAAAATCTTGTTGATAATAACTTGGAGGAGCCAAATCAATCAGGACACTCCACATAGACTGCTACATTGAGAGTACATAATGACATCCATTGTGCTCTTGCAGAGAATAATTGTGTACTTTTAGTCATTATTGACTTGCAAGCTGCCTTTGATACGGTCAGTCATTATATTTGCTTGATACGCTTCGGTCTATTGGAGTTACTGGCACTGATCTAGAATGGTTCGCATCATATCTTTGTAAGCGTAGCCAGTCAGTCCAGATTGAAGGGATTAAGTCTAAGTTGCAAATATTGGATTGTGGTGTTCCTCAGGGCTCCGTTTTGGGACCTGTTCTCTTTACCTTTTACACTGCTCACTTAGGTTATTTACTGCACGAGCGTATTTTTTTTTAAATATTTATGCTGATGATTCTACTTTGTATTTGATTTTCAGGCCTGAGCATCTCAGCAATAACATCACATATATGGAGGCTACTGCTGGTTTAGTAGGTTAGTGGATGGCCAACAACAGCTTGACAATGAAGGATGATAAAACAGAGGTGATGCTGATTACACCTAAACATTTTGCCACAAAGATTATATGTCCAAATCTTTTAATCAGCGAACATAAAGTTCCATCAACTCAGTGAATTCGAAGCCTTGGTGTTTATTTTCACTCCCATTTCACCATGGGAACACCTTATGCCGTGTGGCCTGCATGTATCTTCAAAACATCTATAAAATAAAAGCGTATTTGGATCAACGTTCTCTTGAGCGCCTGATCCTGGTTTTGTCACTACCAAGTTGGTTGTGAGTATGATCACATTACACCTATATTGTGGGAGCTGCACTGGCTTCCTGTGAGTCAGCGCATTAAATTTAAGGTGGCCATACTACTTTTAAAGACTAAACATCGCATGACCCCGGTCTACTTACAGGATATAATTCATTAGTACACACCAGGTAGATGCCTCAGATCGGCCGATCATGCCTTACCTTTTGTTCCACGTACAAAGTCTTCCGTGGTTGCTCAAAGAGCATTTTGTGTGGCAGGTCCCACTTTGTGGAACTAATTTCCTTTAGAATTAAGAAAGGCTGAGAGCCTAGACGCTTTAAAAAATGATCAAGACATACTTAATTGTGCAATATTTCGATTAGCTTTGATTTTGCATACGTGCAGTTTCATTCTATACCGTAATTTTTACTACTTTTTTATAGGTTTAATGTCTTTTATTGGTTTAGTATCATAGTAAATGTATATAACTTGATTATGTGCATGTTTTATCTAGCCTAAGTTATATCTAAATGTTTGTCTTCATTTTTATTTATGAATATTTTTTTCTCATGGTCATTCTTATACACAACAAGCTAGTGTAAGAGCACAATACTGTGGATTTTACGCTTTACAAAATAAAATAATATTATTTAATTATTATTATTAAGGAATAAATAAAGGGTCTATGCAGAGAAATACACAAGTCGTTTGTAGTTCAGGCTTATAAGCATTAAGATTTAATCTGTCATCCAGTTTCAATGCCAACCTTGGAAATATGATTTAAGGCTACAGTGGTCAAGATATTCTGCGCTTTAAAAGATAAAAATGTTTTGGTCCATTTTATCCGTGGGCCAACAGACATTTGTCCAAAGCCTCAAATAATAGGACAGTAAAGGGACAGAGACACCCCAGTCCATTCCCCAATCTATCCCGGGAACCAATTATCCGCCCCTAAGAAGGCAACCCGCTCCTCCATTCAACCCGCCTTGTAAGTCACGTGGTCCTATTTTTTTCATGACCGTTGGGGGGGGGGGGGGGGCTTAAGGAGAGTTGTGAATTGTTAGGCTTGCACTTGTGGGCCCTGGCCGTTATGCCACGTGGCCTTTAAAAACCTATTGTTCAATTTATTTTTTGTATGTTTAGCATATTCTCAGACAAAATTGATGGTATCAGTCAAATATTTTAAATCTGTGGCCAATCGAAGACATGTTGTCCAAAAGGTATTTGGGACTGCTTGGAGGAAAAATTTTGGCTACATTGCATTCGGACTAGGTCGTGGAGAATATGAGATACACAAGTCCTGATTTTCTTGCCCTTGTTAGACTGTAGAAACCACAAGTTTTAAGGTAACAAGGATTTAATATCAGAACGTATTTGAACGTTATTTAATAGAGGCCCAAACGTCAAGTGTTTTGTAGATGTTAAAAAGGAAAAATACATGCAGCCATGTATCCTGTAAGAAACCATACGTTTATAGGACGGGGCGGGCTGTTATACGGAGCATATACCACAGGGGCTGGTAAAATTGTATTTTAAATTTATATATATAGGCAAATAAAGTTTTATATACTAGCTGATAAAATAAATAATCTTTCTAGTTCACACTAGTCATAATGAGCAAATTTTAATTCAAGATTATATTTAACCAATAAGGAAAGATAGGAACAGATATGAAGGGAACATTGCAGTCTATATTAAATATGGAGTATCCTTAAAAAGACGCCTAGATTTAGAATCTACTATATTTGAAACTATCTGTGTAGAAATAGTGAATTAAATTTCCTATATTATGTACAGTTATATACAAACCACCTAATCAACAGGTGGAAAAAATGGACAGACTTGAAGGAATACTTCGAGGAAATAACATTTATCCCTTTTATGAAACATATAATTAAAGGTGATCTCAACAATAACATGTTAATTGAAAGACCAGAACCATTTCTCAGAACCATAATTGATAGCCTACATCTTTCTTAGTACACCTGTCAACCTACCGGGATCACCGATAATAGCAAAACCTTATTAGATGTTATCATCAGTAACATTGGAGAAAACATACTCCAAGCAGGTATTTTCCCACAGCAGTACAGTGATCATTGTAGAAATTTTTGTGAAATTAGACTGGTACCAAACTCGAGTTTTAAATTATGGAAATACCCAGAAGGCGACTATGATGAAATGAAAAGAGTACATATAGGATGATTTCCTTAAATAAAAAAAATATTGAGGAGTCTTATAACAGATTCATCTGTAAAATTGATGACATTGCTCAAACAGCATACCACACAAACAGATAATTATACAACCAAAACATAAACCATGGTTCATAAATGAACTAAAAGTAATTAAAAGTTCTACGGTCAAGAAACAGTGTATTAAAAACAAAAAAGGAAGATCATTGGAATAAATATAAAATCCTATGAAACAAATTCAATCTTGAAGTGAGGAAAGCAAAAACTAACCTGTCCCATTGAACTAGCACTCAAACTGAAAGAAAATCTAAACAATGCAGCCAAATGGTGGAAAACAGCACATTCCTTCTTAAAAGGCACTTATTCTCAAAAACTTCCCCCTTTTGAAAATGAAAATGGCACCATCGAAGTCACACCAACTGCCAAAGCTGAAATACATAATGAAAACAATTCATTAAAGAAACAATTATAAACGCCACAGATATACCCATCCCCCTTTTGAACAGAAACAACAATTATACCCTAAAAGATAAATTTTGAAATCACAGAAGTAAGGGACATCTTAAATTCGTTTAACTAAAACAAAGCACCAGGACCTGATGAGATCCATCCATCCATCCATCATTAAGAAATATGCAAACGAGCTGGCATATCCCATCAGTAAGATTCTAAATAGTTCCTTCCAAAATTCAAAACTACCATCTTTTTGGGGAAAAAAGCAAATGTTAAACCTATATTCAAAAAAGGGGAGAAATCAAAACCAATTAACTACCGCCCAATCTCACTAATCTCCTGTATATGCAAAGTAATGGAAAAATAATATTCAAAAGAATGTACAACTTCTTCAAAGAAACAACATAATCTCACAACATCAGTCTGATTTTATACTGGTTGATTCTACAGTAAACCAACTTACAGATTTGTAAAACTCTATTTGCCTTAACCCTGACCAAAACAAAGAAATTAGAACTGTCTATCTAGACATGAGTAAAGCCTTTGATAAAGTTTGGCATAGGGGCTTACTTAACAAGCTCCATTCTCAAGGTATTCGGGGAAAATTGCTTTATTGGCTAGAAAATTACTTAACAGACAGAAAACAAACAGTAATAGTAGACACTTCAGCCTTCGCTTGGAAAAAAACGGCATGCTTGGGTACCCCAAGGATCAATCCTTGGCCCTCTATTATTCTTAATATTCATTAATGATGACCTAACCTGCAATGTCAGACTATTCGCAGATGATACTCTGATTTTCTAACCTGTCGAGGACCCTAATAAGCAACTAAAATCATTAATGCCGACTTAAGAATGATTCACAATTGGTCCAAGACATGGCTAGCGATTTTAATGCTGAAAAAAACGGAAGCAATGATCTTCTCTCAGAAAAAAAAAACAAACTTGATTATCCAGACTTATTTTTGATAATGTAAAGATTAAAACCTCCAAGAGCCACAAACACCTGGGAATTACCCTACAATCTAATGGAAAATGGGATGAGCATATACATAACATCATTACTAAAGCTGATAAAAAAATGCGTATACTTCGGAAATGTAAATACCTCTTAGACCGTCATTCGTTGCAAAACATTTACTTTAGCTACATCAGACCAATTTTAAAATATGCAAACATAGTATGGTCCAATTTTTCAAGTGAACTCGCTGATAGAATTGAGAAGGTTCAACTAGAAACAACTTGTATAATTACAGGAGCGGTAAAAGGCACAAGCCATGAATTGCTTTATATCGAAAGGAGATGGGCTACACTAAAACAAAGAAGAGAATCTCATCAGTTTTTGCCATATTCGCAAAACGATCAACACAGAAGTACCCCAATATCTATACCTGCTCATACAACCTCTTAGATATCAACACTATTTCACTAAAAATACTTGGAAATATCAATACACCTAAATATTATAATACAGGAACACGGTCTTCTCAATTAATTCATGCCTGCCTCAGAATGAAATGCAGCAATTTAAACTATCATATGTTTCTACGTCATCTATCTGAGAATAAGTCTTGTCAATGCGGTTACCAAATAGAAGATGAAAAACACTTCTTACTGCAATGTCCTCTCATCACTGCCCAAAGAAATGACTACTTACCAATATACTTACCTGTCCAAACATTATTATTTGGAGATATAGAAAAGTCAATAATACAAAACTAAATTATTCGAGCAAGTTTTGTTATTTATTGATAAAATAAGCGCTTTAAGGCAAAATAATAAAAACATAATTATGAAATAATTATGATAACAATATTAAATGGTGAAAGTCAAATCTCAGAGCAAACCTCTATTTGTTGTTAACCTCTTCCGTTTGTAATAAATCTCTACCATTGATCCATTATCCCTTCTTCCTCTTCTTCCAATAAAAAAATATCTCTCCTCAGCATCCAAGCAAGCCACAGTGCCATTATACCAATCGTTTTTTTAATCATCTCTCTACATAACCTCCACCATTATCATCAGTGTGTAAACAAATGTAATTGAGTAAACTTTTTGTCAATACTATCAATAACCAATAATTTTGTATGTCATGGGAACGGGCAAACCTAAGCCTTTAGGCTTGCGCTCAGTCCCTTTGATACTCTGAATTCGCTTCACGATCACTCTGTATTTTGTACTATCTTGTATCAATAAAATATTTCAAACAAAAATACTAGCTGATATTAATCGACTCATGCTTGATTCTGAAACTCTGGGAAAGACCCCCGGTTTTTTTTATGGTTCTCTCTCAACAATCAATTTATCAGTAATCACCTGCACAGCGTACACGTATATCAAATAAGGTGTCCGATTTATATAAAGAGGTTATCAATAGACAGAAAAAAATTGGTCACGCAACGTTTTTATGTTCACACGAAAAATGGGAACATCTAGTCCATTTAGGTAACGCACGGCCACGTATATTTAAGGCTTTCAATAACGCTGGGGTAAGTTTCTGTGACGCTCGAAATTCCTTTCCGGCGCTCAAATACACTTTTAACAGCAGAATGTCATTGATCACCATGTTTCTCTGCATACATATTGATCATGGACTGCTTCATCAGTTCCTGCGGACTGGTGGTACACCTGTATTTTTTCCAATTTTTACGATATTTTTCTCTATGTTATAGACCTTTCAAAGAAGAAGTCATTTGTAAACAGGACACGAATCGTAACCACTGGATCTGGAATCTTCTTACTTGACATCAAGGGAGGTCCATAATATCCTTGGAAACCTGAAATTAGGTCTCTATTATCCAAATCCTCCAAGCTATGGGGCTCGTAAGTATTCCACAGAAAAATTAAAAATTTGATACATTAAGATCTGAACAACTAATGCATTGATCACCATAATTCTCTACATACACATTGATCATGGAGGGCTTAATCAATCGTATTTTTTCCGTTTCGTGCCATTTTTTTCCCTCTTTTTTTGATACCTTCAAAAATTATTTCATCCCTTTGCAGGGGACAAATCTTAACCATAAGCCCCAGAAGCGTCTAACTTGACATCCTAGGACGTCCATAAACAATCCACCTAGTATCACACTATTGCCAATACCAACTGGTCAGTCAGCTGAGCGTCATGACCCATGGGTCACTTGTTACAGCTTCATCACAAATGAGAAAGTACAATAGTGATGAATTTATATGCTCTAAACCTGTTTTTTTTTTTTTTTTTTTTTTTTGAGAATGCCAAAGACTTGTTTGGTCCTTCCGTATATCTTTTCCTTCTGTTGAGAGATTTGTACATTACATGTGGAAAAATATTAAAAAATACTAAATATTTTGCGATAGTGTGCTGCGAATGATCGCACGTGATCACTGAAACCTGTGAACTTCTGAGGGCCTTGCTTATATATGATATCGGTCTATAAATGTGCCATTGAGCGGATACAGTATCTTTGCGTTATGTTTACGTTAAGAGCTGCGTGAGCAAAGCTTTCGATAAGGTATCGTTTAGAGGCTTACTATCAAAACTAAACTCAACAGGTATAAAAGGTAAATTTGCTGAGATGGATCGAACAATATTTTAAAGATTTATAGATTTGTTAATAAATTGTATGCACGTAACATATAAAACGAACATATTTTTTTATAAAAATCTTTTTTTTTTTATTGCAGGAGGCTGAGGCCCCCTGGATTGTGAGGCCGCTAAACCCATCTGTATATCCCACCCTGCTGTTAATTAACCCAGCTACAGGACTCCTACTTAGTCATAGGTCATTAATCTTGAAATGATTTTTTTTAATTCAAGCTGCCTTCCACGCTTCTCATGCAGGTTTTTTTAGGGTTATTATAGAAGAAAACAACCTAAAAAGCCGTTTCTACTACACATAGGGGTTTATAGGTTGTTTTCCTGCATAATCAGCTCACAAATAGCGATTTGAGCAACTGAAATTACACTTAGACACCCGTTTATATTATTAAATGAGTAATTTGAAAAGGTCAAGACAAGAACATCAATTTGCAATACTGGTATATTACCCGTTCATAATTTTGCCCAGGAGACAAGTTTAGTTTCGTTCTCAATGCATAGATGGCGCTGCAAGTTCATCTCCCAGATGCACAGAAACCGTTTCAGATATATGGCGTTTTAACAGCCCCTTCACATAATGTCAAATTTCTCTGGCTTTATGGGAAAATATGGAAATGATTCCAACTTAAACCACACACGGCAACGTCCCCCATATTTCAAGACAAAATAAAAACGTGGCCACATTATGATGATAGTTCAATGGCAAATTACGGTTGTGCGCGATAATACAGATTATCGTGGCCTCCGTGCGCATTCACAAAAAAATGTTATAAATTGATACAGAGAAAATGTGAGGAGATTCCACTGAACAAATTTCTGCTTTGCCAAATGTCTGTCATGTGTGCCATATCGAAGGGTCTCTGAAAGTTCAACGAATTCTTGAGGACTTCAGGCCAGTGGTTAATTCATCTTCTTTCAAAACAGTTTTGTCTTTACTGCATGGGGGTTACTATAGTTTTCCGTCTCACACGTGGACATCGTCAACTTTAACCCACATATAGGCACAATCATGTCAGGGACGGGGATGAATATGAGTAATAATGAATTGACAGTATGAAATCAACAATGACGGAAATAGATGTACATGTCTTTATTCAGGCAATTCAAAATTATTACGTTTATTTAGTTATTTTATTATGTTAAGCCAATTATAATCAACAACACAGTCTATTTAGGTGAAACCTTTAGCCAAGATTTTTTTTAACAGTACCATACATTAATCACCAATAATCCGGATTTATCCTGATATAATGTTCATTACGACGAGTCGGTTACTGCTTCGATTGTCTGCTCTATAGACATGTTACACTGGATTCCTTTCTTTTCGTGAACAGACGCCTGAATCTTCTCAGTAGCCCTCCGAGTCCTGAAATAACAAAAGATAAACAACTATCACATATATGACTGACATATGCATATAGCTGGCAGTAGTATCAATCGGTGAAAGCTATATACCATATCTATATCTATACGGATCTGTCTTCTGATCCCGTATTTATATTAATAATTACGTATACGATTATATATGCTTGTAACGTTTAAAGATCAAATAAAATGAAATACAATAAAATTTCAGCTTCATGGGCGACGTGATAGAGAGAAAGACAAAGGGGACCTTGGAGGTTGTATTTACTGACTTGAGGAAGAAAATTTACATCTAATTAAATATACGTCATGATTAATAAATAACTGGAAAATCAACTCTAAGCAAAATGTCACATAAAGATAACTTTAATGGAAACCTCATTGCCTTTAAGGAGGTAATCGGGCACCTCGAGCCCCTAGAGAAAGTATTTGTACACGTGCTTACCTCTCATCTTCTTTTGTTTGGCCTTCTCTGAGCCTGAAGGCGCCAGTTCGGCCTCTGTCACGTGACCAGTCTCGGCTGTATCGGCTGATGTCACTATCGGGTCGTCTCCATTTTCTTCAGCTGGTTTAGGGCTCGAGCAATCGATCTCTGGTTAAGTAATTCAATTTTAATACTGAGTGTGAAATTTGGAAGACAGAATCAACAACTGCCCAATTTACAAATACACGTCTTTCTTTCATTGCAGACTTATGGGGTTCTTTAATAGTAGCGCCTGGATTCTAAATTTTCTATTCATTTTAAGATATAAACATTAACTATCAATAAGCATGTATATGTTGGACAGACTTGTTGAGGCAGACAAATATGTTGTCATGGATATATTAAAGTCTTTTTAACCGTATTTATTCAAATGATTACGTGTACGATTACATGCGTGTAACGTTCAAAGAAAAATAAACTTGAAATTAAATACAATAAATTTAAGCTTTATGTGCGACTTGACAGAGAGACAGACAAGGGACAAAGTTGAGTGTTTTTATTTACTTAAGGAAGAATATAAATATACAATTAAATATTCGCCATGATTAATAAAAATCCACATTAAGGAAATAAACAGGGAGAAAACGGTCAAACAAACATACAAAAAGATTAACTAACTTTACGAAAACCTCAATGCCTTGAAGGGGGTGATCGGGCACGTCGACCCCCAAGAGAAAGTATTTGTACACATGCTTACCTCTCATCTTCTTTTGTTCGTCTTTTTCTGAGTCGGAAGGCGCCAGTTCGGCCTCTGTCACGTGACCAGTCTCGGCCGTATCGGTCATTATCGGGTCGTCTCCATTTTCTTTAGTTGTGTTGGGGGTCTGGCATTCCATCACTGGTTAGGTAATTCAAAATAAACATTGATTGTGATTTTTGGGAGACAGAATCAACACCAATCCCATTTTCAAAATGGGCCTAAATAATTATATTATATATTCATATGTATGTATTATATATATATATATATATATATATATATATATATATATATATATATATATATGCGTGTACATTTATATAACAATACATATTATAATTAACAAATACTGGTTCTTCATTGCAAAATAATGGTTCTTTAATAGTATCGTTTGGTTTCTAAATTGTCTATTCATTTAAAGATATAAGCATGTACTATCAGTTAGCATGTATACGTTGGATGGACTTATCGCTGTCAAGGATATGTTAATTAAAGTACCTGTGACTTTGTGGTTTTCCATGAGAGAGAATGGCCACGTGACGAGAAACTGGCCATGGGGATGAGGGAAGAGAAACGTCACGCTCGTCCGATAGCGCCCTCTGGCTGTCGTTGGCTACTTCAAAATGGCCTTGGATTTTCAAGTCTGAAACAGATGTACCTTATTTCATTATTTGTCATAAACACGCAAACAAATGTAAAACAAACTGTCAAATGTGATCTCCATAATAACTTCATTTAAATCAAATCTTTCATGCATTATTTAATTTATATTACCGTGATTTATTCAGTAAGTACTTACAAGGATGTAGCTGGTGACGAAGTAGTGAATATAGCTGATTATGAAATAAGAGAAGATATACCATGGGAAATGAAGGTGTGTTGACATATATGGGCGGATTCAGGGGTTTTTTTCGACCTTAAAAATTAGGAAATAGAACATCATGATGTATTTAAAACTACCTAGGAATAGACCATCACAGCGTAAATTTTAAAAAATGTTACACACTGTGAGGGTGAGGGGAACCCCCTTCCCCCCTCTGTTTCCCCCGGTTTTCAAATCTTGTATCCGCCCCTGACATACATGTACAGTTAATGAAGATCTGCTCATCATGATGAATACATCACTATGTATCATCACTCGGTCTATCACTATTAAACTGATCCAAGGAATGCTTAATACATATATATATATATATATATATATATATATATATATATATATATATATATATATAAAACAAAGAACTGTGATTTTCTATTATATTAAGCACGTTATATTTGGCCAGATTTATTATTATTATGAAATTGTCTATATATGGAGGGTTTGGTATTCCAGAATACCTTATCTCTGTAAGATTGTTTCCAAGAAGCAACTTCATATATTCAAACTAATTCTTACGTTAAATAATAACTTACCCAGAGGGATCTTAACTGCAACGATAGCGGCGCCCTCTTCTGCATCAAAAACGCATTTGTGGCGTGTGACGTCATGGCCTGTTGTCTGAACAAAATGGAATTCTGTATCTAATGTTTGTCTCCAGTAGGGGAGAGTCAGTCGCACCCTACCTGGCAGGCAATCTGGCAATGTAACCACTTTTTCTGAAAAAGAAAAATATTAAAGTATTGTTTATGATATAAACTACAATGAAATGTCATAATCTATAAAAAATAGTTTACAAGGGGCGCGTGCGTTTTTGTTTATAGGACATACATATACACACACAAACAATTCATATTTTGTTATCTTTAAGCCAAAAAAGCATTACATGTGTTTTAATGTTTGTAAATATTACCGTGAAATCGACATGCGTATTGTTTATATATATATATATATATATATATATATATATATATATATATATATATTAACTGTTTAAAAGAAAATAAAGATCAAGATGGCTGAGCATAATCCCATAAAACATATCAGTGACAAATAAAACCAAACTTTATATTTATCTAAAATGGAAGGAATAAAATTCTATTTTTATCCATTCTTTTACATGCATATATATATTCATGTATAGATAGCATATAAACACACATACCTTGTGATACTTCCAGTTTCACAAGCTGGTCGTCCCTGCCACATTTCAGCAGCGCCTGTTGGGTCCCGATAGGGAGGGTCAGCTGTCGGTTGGGCAGACCTTCCCAACAGGCGCCGCTGGCTGAGGACACGACCAGCTTGTATTCATAGCTCCCTGGGGTCAGGCGGGCCACACCCACCCACTGGGAGGACCCTCCGGGCAGGTTGGCCAAAACCAACCTCCGGGAGACGTCCCACCCCCAAAATTGCTGGGTCTGACCCCACCACGATCAGCTTATCCTATTCCTCTACTAGGTGCCAGGCGATAAAGCAGATCATGACTGAAAAAAAAAAACATAAACAATGTATATACACATAATTAAAGTGTCAATGAGCCTATATCTAAAATGTGACTTTTTTCATGAGTGAGAGAAAGAGCAGTGGTGGATTGGGGATGGGGTGGTAGGGGTTGCCCCTTTTTTGACAAAAAAAAAATCGGAAAATAGTAATATTTACGCTTTATACCTAAAACAGAGCCAGATTCTGCATAATGAAGTTTTTAAAACAACTCAAGACTGCCCAATTACAGCCTAAATTAAAAAAAAAAAACTATGTTTCTACAATAAGGGAGGTTGCCCAACTATCAATAGCCCGTCGTCACCATCTGCGCCCACTTCAGAAAAATACTGTATCCCATCCCGTATACAAACAGAAAGACAGACAGACAAACAGACAGAAAGACAGACAGAGAGGTTTGGGGTAAATGGGGGTTTAGGAGTTAAAACCTTGACCTCTTTTGCTCGGAGAAACTATCTTGTCAAGTGTTATACCGTCTTCTTCGCAAGTCGTATAGTCTGTCTGTCTCTCCAAATAATCTCATCTTATATATAGAGGATCGGATCAAGGATTAGGAAAGGGGAAAATGAAACGTAGGAAGACTAATGAGAAAACCAGTAAAGGTCTTCTGATACAGAAAGTGATGGGTCCAGGCCAGAAAAAAAACTGGTTTTTAACCGTAAAAAAAGGGTTGTTGTGACTCAAAATAAAAGGGGTCATTTTTATATATATATATATATATATATATATATATATATATATATATATATATATATATATATAGATTTTATATATGATGACGAAAGATGCATGAAATATACAAAAGATTATCACCATGCATCCTCTATGTAATATTACCAAGCAGCGTGTCAGAGCTATCCCTCTAGATAGAGGTGTTACCATTCCTGTCTAAAATGCTATAATCTAATAAAACGTGATGTTTGAAGCAGTAGGATAAATAATTTATATTTCTTACCGCTCTCCATGTTTCGTCGTCGCACAGTTGAAAAGATTAAGCAAAGCTTTGAAATAAATTCTTCTTGAGCCGTCCGTCTTCAAGACTTAACTTTGCCCAGGATGGTGTGGGTGGGGACGTTGACAACGACAAACGTGGCGCCAAGCATTTCGACAAACGTCACTCGGGTAACGAAAGTAAGACGGCATGTTGGTTCAAAACGTTCGGTTACTTTGAGACATGTGTAAATAAAGTGAATATCATCTGTTGTTCCTGGAAGGTATGTGTGTGCTCACATATGTGTGTCCAAAGTATCGTCATTACCCGCCTTTCGTTAAGCTGCGAACTCTGAACAGAATTGAATAAATGTAAAGGTTTTTTCGCATACTTTCACATCATCTGAATATACGTGAAATTACAGTCGTTTGTGGTTGCAGTTAGGAAACGTTACCGAGGCATGTTACTAGGCATGTTTTCATACAAACCACCTATTTCCTTATGTATAAACAGGGTTACGGTTTTCATTTAATTAAATTATGATAAAACTAGACTTGCTTTATAACCTAGCGTATAAATTTTAACATGAATTATATGCATAAATCACAAATGTTATTTGTCATTTTCATAAAATATTTGTAACGGAATAAAAGTTGGACATTCATCAGGCTGATAAACTGTCTTCATATTTCTTACACCAGTATGTTCGAATTGATATCAATTTACCAACCCTTACAGAGGTATACACCATGGGCGTACATAATGCTACTCTGCACAATCCTAAAGCCTCTGTAAATCAATATAGTGTTTAACATATGTGTATTTCTAGTGTAGGAATTCTTTGTTCCATCTATAATGTTTTTGTTTGAATGAGGGTAATAATGAAAAAAAAATAACAATAATAACAACAATTATAATGATAATAATAATAATAACAACAATAATGAATTTATAATGAATCTATTAATACTACTACTAATAATTATTATTATTATTATTTTTAATATCAATAATATTATTATCATTAATCATGTGAAACAACTAAATTTGAGACACCCGTTTATCTGACTCAAACGGTTGTAAGCTAACCGTGCAGATTAATATGTATGTAGGCCATATACAAACTCAAAGCTTTTATAATAAATGACTGAATTTGAAGTTTCAAAGCTTGTTGTCCCAGGTCATATTTGCAATAAACAAAGAAATATATCTGAAGAGATGCAAAAAAAGTGGTCTCTGTAGCCAAGCAGGGGGCTTCAAAGTGAAGCAGCCTTAAAAGGGCTGGTTTCTTGAAAAAAAACTTCTGAAACGTGTTCAATTTCCATGTGATTACTTTTAAATTTTAAAATCCTTATGCTTAAAACGCATGAAAATTAAATAAAATAAAACATCCTCAAGGGTATTGTGCCCATTTTTAATTAGAGATAATTTTTGTTGATGTTTTTAACTGAAAGCTAACATCTTACATAATTTACTCAGTTCTTTCCATTCTCACTGTAAACTTAGATATAAACCAAAATTGTATATACTCAAAATGAACTGCATAACATTAATAGTTACAAACTACACTTTTTATCAATTTTTTCCAAGTTTCAGTTAATCTTTTTTCATGCAGATGTGTGCTAGATCTGTAAATTAAATCATCAGTGATAGCAGAAATATAGAATGTGCCATGGCAAAATAATGGCAAATTCCATGGTAGTGATTTTTCATTTAAGCTTAAAAAGAAACATTAAAAAATAAAAAATCCTGATCTAATTTCTTTTGTAAACTTAAATGTAAATGAAACAAATTATTTTTCTGGAAAATAACTCCCAGTATTAACAGTAAAAAGATTAATAGCGTGAATTTCTCATGCTGTTTTAATTTAGTACATTATGTTCCATCACATAACGTCTACATAGCACACAAAACTGACCTAATTTCCCACATATACACAGACAAAAAATCGGAGAAGCTTTATGTCAACATTAAGGTTTATAGAACCAGTGATTTACATATTCGGTTATCTTGAAGTATAACTATGTTTTCAATGGAACTGGAGTTACTCAAATTATCGACACATTATCAGCGAAAAAACTGTGCATCGGAAAAAGCTATTTTATGAATTCCATAAATTGAGAAATTGAAGATATATTATAAGTATGTTTATCGTGTTAAAAGTTGGATATTGACCATTGTTTTGTATAATTGTAAGTGGAACTCTTTATATTCCTGAGTGACATGTCTGGCCACTCGGAGGTGCAAGATAAGAGGGGTGCTTTTGATCAGTCATAAATTGTCCTACAGTGACCGTATGTAAGCTGAGTAAACTTATGTGATCGGTCGTGTATATCTGTGTGTGTTGCCTAGCCATATATCTTCGAATATTCTTAAAGAATTTCTATGACATTTTGTCAAAGGTCCGGCCAAGGTGAAAGAAGAAAAGGATTATTTTGCGACGGAACGATGTAATTAATATGCGTATCTGGATTCAGGTCCATCAAAAGTCGTATCTGGATCCAGATCCATCCAAAGTCGGATCTGGAACCAGATCCATCCAAAGTCGTATCTTGATCCAGTTTTATCCAAAGTCGTATCTGGATCCAGATCCATCCAAAGTCGTATCTGGATCCAGATCCATCCAAAGTCGTATCTGGATCCAAATCCATCCAAAGTCGGATCTGGATCCAGATCCATCCAAAGTCGTATCTGGATCCAGTTTCATCCAAAGTTGGATCTGTATTCAGATCCATACAAAATTGCCCTTTTTGATCCGCTGTCTCATTTGTGTTTCCGACAAAAAATGAATATTTCTTCTTTCTTTATGGACATCCTCCCATAAAATTTCATTGAAATCAGTAGAGAATAATTTTATTCTACCCTTTAATGTTCATTGACTAGAATTGTTACTGAGGTAGCCTCGTTGTCATGGTGTCATCAACATCATGTACATTAGGTACAAAGACAGTAACGTCTGACGACCTGTTTACTGGCCGCTGTGGCCTTAAGGGACTTTCTGGGTATTGTGCCCCCCCCCCCCCCACCCCACCTTATTAGCTATATCTATAAAAACAATTGTGCAATCAAATCTTTTAGACTAGCCACACGATGCTGTTAGATGACAGCTGCTGTCCGTAGGACTTTGCTTACTTCAAGCATTTTATTTTAGCCCTAAGCCGAGTCATGAAAGCTTGTTGGCCGCGGGCTCATAATCCCCAGCCCCTTACATCACAAGCATCACACTCACTCGTTATTCATTTGACCTTCAAAATCACCATCAGTTAGTCATACAGAGCTTGTACAACCGACAGACCTGATGTATCTTGATTAGTTTTTTTACAGTAAAATTTCCAAAAGTTCTATAGATTTTCATTCAATGTTTGTGGTAGAATTAGTGAGCAATTGTACCAAATGAAACTGGGAAACGGCATTCAAAGGAATGCAAGCCTTCACAATGTGTTTGCATTCACATGTTTGTCCCATATTCGTGCATAAGTGACTTCTTTTGTGAATAATCCTTGATGAGGTTCATGGATCCGGATCATTTTTTCCTTGGCCGATTCCGTAATGCCCTGAAAACTTCATGAGATTCCGTTCATGACTTCATGAGTTAAAGTGTGAACAAACATACAAACATACAAACACACACCGATGAACGAGGATGAATACATACCCTCCTGGTGGAGGCAATAAATAATCGATATCACCTAATGTCTTTAAATGAATTGTTTAAAAATTAATGTGTAATATCGGGATTTGGGTTGACTGAATTTGAGGCTGTCTGATTGCTGATATAGCTCTTGGAGGAGGTATGCGCTTCGTGAGTGCTCTCTGAATATAATTGTGACGTCATTATAAATTTGATTCAAATACAATATACATAATAATCTTTATTCTTAAAAAAGGAACTCGATGGTTCTTGGTATTCTTCTCTTTTGCACCTGGAAAAAAAGAAGTTTTGATTTTACAAATATATTTATTCTTACCAACCGGTGTTTACTTTGTGTGTGTCTGTGCATGTGATCCACAGCTTGGTTTGTACAGAGTCAGTTTTAAAAAAACAAAGGTATTTTTGCGTATTTTCATTTGGTACACTTAACTCATTACCGAATTATTTCACGAAAAGTAACGATAATTGTGTTGTTGATATATAACTGACTATTTTTTCTAGAATTTAAAAGCATAAACGATTAACGTATAGCAACATTTTACTGACATTGCCTTTTTAATTTTTAAATAAAAAATGATGTTCAGGGAGAAGGAAAATGATTGAGTCCCTGATCATTTTGTTTTCGTCACCATGGTCGCAAGATGTATACACAAATTCACAAAAAGAGATAGACAAGGGATATTTACGTGTGTGTTATAGAAGGAATTATAACGTGTTGGTTATGGGGGGAATGATAATTAGCTGTACTTCACAGAATGAATTAATGCCTGAGGATTATAAAAGGAAGCATTACGTATGGGTTACAGGACTAATAACTTGTGAGTTATAGAAGAAATTATCACCTGTGAGTCATGGTAGGAATTATAACCTGCGAGTTATAAAAGGAATTATTACCTGTGCGTTATAGAAGAAATTATAACCTGTGAATTATAGAAGGAATTATTACCTGTCAGTTTATAGAAGAAATTATCTACCTGTCAATTACAGCAGTTATTGGTTACATGCTTCAGGCAAGTCATCGAATGGGCCGTAGCAACATTGTGCTCCTTCGGGGCAACCGTTGGCTCCAGGATTGTTACAGACCTCATCAACAACGGGGATACAGCCCTCCGCATCACAGACTCCATTGCTGTCAGGTCCACAGGCGTCCTGCGAGAACACGGCTGGAAGAAGAGGGACAGAGATACTGAGCGAGGGACGTGAAAGAGAACATAAAACAGGGAATATAGGACGTAGTAACCTCTTGAGTAACCCTATATATTACATATGTAAACCTTATTTATTTATTTTATATGTAGACCTTTCATATTATATGGACATGCATGACCCAAAGGAGCCCTGGGAATTATGAAGACGTGAATAACCTGTGGACACCCCGAAGATTATAAAGACGTGCGGACGACTGTTTTTCTTGGGGCCCATGTAAAACTTGGGAATAAGTGTACGTAGCAGTTTGGCATGATGTTTAATCGTGTCAGAAATCAAGAAAGGGAGGTCCCGCTTCAGTTTGGCCATATGCATTTGTACTAGAGCGCCCCGCGGCCTCAAAAATTTATAGAAGTTGATTGCTTTATGTTTCAGGTTTATTTTATATTTCCGTAAAGCAGCAAACTGTAGTTACCTTTTCGTATATGAGGGTTTAATTTCACGACATTCTAGAAAGTGAAATAACATGTGAAACCCTCGGGAATAGGATGCCCCATTAAATTAAATGAATAATGATCCATCTCGCAAACAAACTAGTTATCATATATTTAAAAACTTGGTTCGTTTTAATGTGTGCATGGTATCGGTAATGACCCATATAAACACACATTAATTTATGTAATGTATGCAGTCGACTCTGAAACGGGTCATAATATAATGACTGTAACAGAAATGAGTGAGGTATTGTGGGATTTATTTTCATTTACAGTTAACACAACACTGTCTTACTTAGATTTTATAGGTTTTGGTGCAACTCCAAACATTAATGCCTGCAATCAAAACGTCGTATTTTAATTAACTGAAGACGTTTGGGTGGCAGTCCAAGCAATCGCATCAACTCTAGTACATGCAGATGTGCACGCCATTTCTAAAAGTACGTTTTCATTTTGATCTGCTTATGGAACTGTCATTCTTTCGGAAGTAAAACATAAAGTGACGTTATTGTTTTGGGAAAAAGCCGCAGTTATTAAAAATCAGACTGGTTTTACTAGGAAATTTGTATTTACATCCGTCATGATGGCTTGACAGCTTTATGTAGTTTATGCCATAGTGGAGAAAGGGGGTAACTGGTGTCAATAGTTTGGTGTAACATCATTTAAGTAATAATAATTATAATATAAAATATTTATGTAGCGGCGATTCTCCGACTCATAGCGCAATTCACACACACATACCCACAAACAATTTCATCTTCTGGAATCATCTGGAAATCTTCTCCCTACTTACCAATATAAATATGCAGATTTAATATTTGTTTCAACCTTGTTCTGTTTTCCACAAATGTTTATAAATGAAATTCCCATTTTTGTTTCTTAAGTTTCTATCATCAACTGGAAACTAGAAATAAGCATTTCTACGAAAATAAGTACTTTTCCTAAAAATTCATAGATTTATATGGCAACAGGTCATTACAAAGAACACTTATAAACATTTACCAAAACATATTTTTTTCTTAAAAAGATGAGATGAGAGTACCTCTAAAATGTAGGTTGTTTTTAGTTATTCGTCGGGTTGGAACTATACCTATTTCTAAGCCTCTTTTTTTGGAGACAGATAGGTCTTAGCTTTTCATCTCTATTCCTTCTTAATTTCTCCTTAGCTCTTGGCCTAATAGTTAAACTGTCACTTAACGGTCACTTTTACCGTTCCTGAATTCCTGAACTACGACGCTCGAGCGCCATCATTTCCTTCTTTTGTTAGCAGAAATGACAAACCAACTCACCTCCGATCAGCAGAAAAACCAGGAACAGCTTCATGTTTAGTTTCTTGAGGTATTGAGGTCTGAATGCTGTCGAGAGCGACCTGACGTCCTTATATAGAATGGAGCGTGTGAAAGTGTCAGCTTCACTTTTATTTTTAGTAATTGAAACTGTTAACTGGAGCAGGGCTTGGAAATCACCAGATGTAACCAACGCTAGGTGGAAAAGAACACCAATATAAAAATGTCTCTGAGCTAGGACCATCAAGTTATAAATAAAAAAATATCTGATCCTCAGTGGCATGCGACCGCAGGGTGCGGTATCTATTCCAAAATAGGTATGTCACTGAATTAGGACCATTGATTTATATATATATATATGTATATAAATTTATATAAATTATATTAAATGTATATATACATTTGTATTTATATATATATATATATATATATATATATATATATATATATATATCAGCTAAATGCTGTTTCAAACTGTTTTTGTTACCCCCTCCACTATGGCTATGTCTATCCGTCCTTCCGTAAAAATATTCTATGCAACGTGTAAAGTTTTCTTTGACCCACTCCTAATTATAATGGTTCTGCATAATTAAAAAGACTTTGGTCACGCTTGAATATTGAATAAATCATTATTGTTATAATTTTACATTTCATATTTGCGTAGCGGTATTACAAAAACTATGAATCATATTCATTTCCAATTAACATGGAAAGTCTACCTGTTTAGGTCTCGTGACCCCTAAAAAATATTTTTAATGTTAAATTGAGCATGTCATGTAAGACAGGACGTCTAGCCTGCTTAAAATAAAAGGTTTATCTTATCGGTCTCTTTGGAAGGTTTTGGTCACACTTGAATTTTTTAAATTATTCTATATTATACACATTTATATAGGTCGAAAAATATAAATTTCTAGAGATTTTTATACCCATTTGTGGTCAATATGGAGAGTGTATATGATATCTTTCTTTATCTTCACACCTGATTGGCTTTTTGGATATTTAATAATTTTTCAAATCTATAACTAAATGACGATTCGCTCCATTTTTCTTTGTGTATATTTAATTTTTTTTTTTGAATGAAAGGAAATAATAATCCATAGGATGAGCCCAACTTGTCGTTTCCTAAATTACTTTAGGTACGTAATATGTTAACAGAACACATATTTTTTAATGTATTTTACTGAATTAACTGTACTGAATATCAATTGAGCGATCTTGTTTGAGCCTTTTGCCTCCCCCTTCCCACATTTCTTTTGTATTTTGTCTAGAAAATCATAGGCTGTTTTCATGTCATGAAATTACAAAGTTTTCGTATATTTCCTGGAAAATGATTCATGAATTAATCATACTTTCATTTTTTTATTTGACAATTTTTTTTCCGACTTTGAGCTCCCAGTTACCTTTTAGCGGTATAAACACCTCGAGTAAATATTGAGTTAACACTTGAATCAAGGAGAGGTAAAATATGAATTATTAAGCGAAATACATGCCCTACTGTGACTACAGAATTAAACAATTATTATTTAATTTAATGGTGGTAATCTGTATATAATATAAGTATCGATTCATTAGTAACCAGGAACGTCAGTAGTCATGGGCCTCATTTCAAGGGGTGGGGGGGCAGGGGGCCATATCCCCTTCATCTTTTTAGAGATGGGGACAAAGCATAAAGGGGACTAAATTGTCCCTCTCACTTTCTAGGTAAATAAAACGTCTGCATGTTGTACATAGCGATTTCGAGACTTTATTTCCGTCTTTCAGTTAATCATTTCTTCACCTCAACACTCTTTCACCTGCTCTCACCATCTGATTATAAGAAAAATTAGGACATCAATAGCCTTAATGAAGCATCATGAATGTAAGCCTATAGAAGTATCTTGAATGTTCAAATCATAATGTGTTAAAAATTGAGAAAAATTACTTTCACTAATAAAATATATGTACCGTATATGTGTTGGAAATTTTTTTACAAAATGTTACATTCAGAGTGTGGCTACGGTCATCATTATCATGAAAAGTGATTTTGCTGTGGATTGATGACCGGCTCAGAGGGTTCCTACGGACGCCCCCCCCCCCCCCCCCCCACATACAAGGCTCTTGTTTTTTTTTTTTTTTTTTTTTTTTTTTTTTTTTTTTTTTTACTATCTTTTTATTTTACATAGATTGTACAACTAGTTATAATAACTAATGCGAGGCACTCTTCATGGATCTGGTGCTGGCGATCATTCCAATTATCAATTTCATATAGTTTAATAACTAGTTAATAGTTTGGCCGTAAAATATTCTACATATTTTAACCATGGATCTTTTTTTTATTATTTTGCGGGCTGGACTGCAGACTGGAGACTTGAAATATGCGGGGCGGGGATTTGCGGGCTGAAAGAAAATTTTGCGGGGCGGGTGGGGGCTGAAAGAAACATATAGTAACTGCGGGGCGGGCTGAATTTGTTTTCTTAGATTGCGGGGCGGGCTGCGGGCTGACAGGGCATGGTGCGGGGTGGGTGCAGGTTCCATTTTTCGGCCTGCGCAGGACCCTATAGTGTTCTAGAAGTTGAGGAAACCTGAGAACCCGGGGAAAACCACCGGCCTTGGATTGGCCACCACAACCCACTCTCAAAGCCACGCTGGTGATAGAACCAGGGTCGCTAGCGGGGAGAGCCGAACGTTTTACCCCAAATCTGTCCATGTGTATCGCTCACTCTAGCCAGCTTGTTATCGGAGTCCTGACATGCGTATATATACATATCTCATGATCATGTGCTTGCAAAGTTTAAGTCTTAACAGCCAAAGTAACAAAAAGAAAGTGGCTCTAGCTTTACTAATAGTTAATGTAATAGATGAAGTTAGCCTTGTATCCATATTTGTTATCAGTCATTTTATCCGTTGATACGACCAATACAGTAGGCAAGCGTATCGGTAACCGTATCGACGTTCATTATCAATTCGTATCGAAACATCGGTATATTGATACACCCCTAGTGTCATAAGTCTTCACCTTACTTGATTTGGTGTTTGTGTATTCTTGCTTCACTATATATATATATATATATATATATATATATATATATATGTATATATATATATATATATATATATATATATATATTGCGATTTTTTTTCCCATTCTTGGATATCGCGAATTTGAAACCCATGCAAACAAACAAGGCTGCCACGGATTATCTCTATATATTTTTTATAGATAAACAAGTATACATCAGTATGTATATATTTGTATCATTAATTCATTTTTACTATGGTGGAATTTGGTAGTTCTCGGGGATGGTGGACACCGAATGATCTTGATAAAAAAAAAGAGCTGTTTATAGGTCCGATTGTTAGGATTTCATACAGGACGAATCGTTTAAACCAGAGGAGGAAATAAGAAATTAATAAACCTTTCCCTTAAAAATTCTAAATTTAAATTACAGAGGTAGGTTATAAATTTATAGATTTTGGCAAAATACAAAATATAAATTATGTAATGTATAGTTTGTTCTTTAAACCTCTTGTGACTATAGTCAGTAAAAAACAATAAGGGGCCGTGACGCAAGCACTTTACACAGTTTACTTCTACAACAATATTAATCACACATTGGTCTTTGTAGCTGCTATGGTGACACATGTAGTATTGGTAATGGTATATTAATAATTTCACTTTTATGGTTACACCTAGGCTAATGGATTGACGACATGGATTTTTTAAAAAGTAATTTTAGAAAAATATTATACACTGACACATATTCATAACTGGTAACCTTTTTCAGATGAACATTCATTTTGCCATTTCTAGAAGCAGAGAGACATTCAGTGTTATATACTTCTTTTAACTTTTAATTTCAGTGTCCCTTTGAATGGAACAAACATATTTGAAATTTAGAAATAATTGTATTAAGGCAAAAAAATAAAGGGTATGGTTCTCGGGCACCGCCCGTGTCAATTTTAAGCCCCCCCCCCCCCCCCCCATCAAAATTTTTATTCTGATTTACATCTCTCAAGAATATAAATAATACAATTTATGTAGCAAAAATTTATGTTATTTTTATGCTTTCCCTGATCATATGACATCTTTATCGAAACATACAAAAAATGTAAAAAAATAATATACCACACGCCCGCACTGATTTCTGAAAAAATGAGCCTGAGAACCATACTTTTTTGGTCTAAGGTTTCTGTTAATACTATAGAAACAATACTAGCTTAGCGACATAGGAATAGTGTTAAAGATTCCAGTTCATAAAAAAAGCCAACAGGCCTGAGGCGAAGCTGTGTTTTGGAATATACTTCAGTGTATTCCTTCCCTGTATCCCACCTGCATGTTCAGTAAATGCGAACAACATGTGACTCGATCCCCATGCATTAATTTCCTATGTCGGCTTGCAAAAAGGTTCATTTACCTATTCATCCAGGTAATCCTGTTGCATAAGACAAAAAAAGGTATGGTTTGCGTCAATTTTGATACCCCCCCCCCCCCCGCATAAAAAAATGAATTCATTATAGGATCTTACATATTGTGAGCTCCAGCCGCTCGGACATTTCTTTCAAGAGGAAAAAACACGATTAAGATAAGATTTCCTTGTTATGTAGTGCTTTTCCCTGTTAAGCGAAACATTTCTGTTATTATCATGACATTAATGTCACATACAAAATAGTTAAAAAAATGCTGATTTCTGAAAAAAAGTGCCCGAAAACCCAACTTTTTTTTTTTGCCTAATGCGAAATGGCCACAACAAGTACCACGAAATTAACCACTTGCATAAATTTACATGGATAATACACCACAAAATAAATCCACATGTTTGGCAATACAAAAATTGTTTAATGAACAAATACTTTCTGTTGGTTATATTTTGAATAGGTGTTGTGTAAAGATAGTTGAATTGACAATTCATTGGCGAAATAGCTGGCTTTCGGAGTAAAAGCGTACTGAGATAATTATTCCAAATGCATGAACATGCAAATTTCAGGCCTACAGTTCAAACTACTCCTGATATACAAGCATAGATGTGTACTTCATAAATTTTTTTTGCAGATGGCGCCACCAGTCTTCTGTACGAGTAAGCTACTCAAGAAGTATCGATATGCAAAATTAGAGGCCAGTATAACAAATCACTCTTGAAGTATGGGCATGGTTGCACTCAACGCAAAAACGATTGTAGGTCACGCCACCAGTTTGATGTACAAAAAGCTATCTGTCTCACTTATTTATAACATGTGGGGCACCCGCCCAAACAAAAACCAAACACATTTAGTTATTACATCTTGCGGCAAGTCAGATGAACCATGCTTTTGTAAATGGCGTTTTGCTACAAGTAATTTTCAACTTACAACTGGTTTTAAGTTGTTTGACTTATTCATATGCATAATAGACCTTCATCCTGCGCTTGCACCGAGTGACCACGAAGGCATTCCGGTCTTTGCCGAAGACAGTTCGGCTGTTTTCAGTGGTAACCTCCACGCAATTTTAAGCCACGTAAAAATCACTCAAAATGATGTGTACATTAAACATTATTTATTCTTATATCGCCGAGTTCAGGAACAATATGTTTTAAAAAGAGGTATAACACAGTGTTATACGCAACGTGGTTTCAGAGAACATTGAGGAAAAAAGTGGACCTTCTTCCTTTTATAAATATTAGACAGGTCCGTAATCAGGTCACGGAATTGCTGAATGGTCACACACATTTTCCGTTTAGCTGTGGAACTGTTAGGGTGCTTTTGCATGTGCGCGTCAGTTTCTGCCGCGCGTCAAACGCATGCGTTTGCCGCGCGGCCAGTCCTTTTCCACGTAAGCGTTTTGTATGCGTTTGCCGCGCGGCCAGTCCTTTTCCACGTAAGCGTTTTGTATGCGTTTGCCGCGTGCCCTTTTCACATTGCTGAACAGACTCAAAGATATGAGGACAGTACCTGTACGGGGAAACCCCACATGTGACGGCATTGAAGGCGGAATTCACACGCAGAAAAATGCAGTTCTAAAACTGCGCGTGCGTTTGTCGCGCGGAAATCGCATACATGGAAATAGCATAATGAATTTTTAATTGTTTGGATTTTCGCTGCGCGGCAAACGTTCGCAAAACGTGTACATGGAAAAGCGCCCAATCACAGTAAAGTTTGATAGGCGTCCTGGCGGAGGTTGTGTTCTCTGAGTACTACCTATACATTTTGGTGTTTATGCACTGCGCTCTTATTTTTTAGAACAAGCATGTCTCTTAAATTGGGCTGCGTGTCCACTTGTATACGGACGCGGTACGTGTGCGGTGAGATATGTATACGGATACGTTTATGTCTGTGTCCATTATCTACGTTTGTCAGTGCGGTTTTAGGTCTTTCACCTCTTCAAAATGGCACGTTTCCGCATGCGTTCCCGTACCCGCGGATAAATAGTCCGGTTTGCAAAAACGCCGCACACTGCATAAATGGACAGAGTCTTTCTTACTTCCTTGAGCGCGAGTTTCGCGTTCGCATCCGTATCCTCACAAGTGGACACACAGCTTTACCCTGTGAAAGCACACAATCATATGTCGTCAGCAATAAATTACTCGCATCCATAGGTCTGTCCAGTATATGGGTGTTTAGCTAATGTTTATCTCAGGAATATCTACAACATTTAGCACACGCCTGTATCTTGATTCACGACTGACTGATAAGTTAATAACGAATATACCAAACAGTGGTTTCAATTTATCCTCAAGGGGGGTGGATGACTTATATATGAGTGGGTCAACTAGAGGAACTTTTTTGTAAACCTATATACGAATATTGAAAGGTCTCATTAGTAATTTATATATATATATATATATATATATATATATATAAAACAATGCAAGTATTTGGCTTTCTCAAAAACAGGTTTAGAGCAAATTAGTTTATCACTATCACACTTGCTAAAATTATTTGTGGTGAACCTGCAAAAAAACATTTAACAGATTCACATTATGTGGAGAAATTGAAGCAGAATTTAGACAAAAGTATAATTGTAATTTATTTATTAATATTGTAAATATAATTTATCTATAAATATATGTATATTCATTGTATATATGAGATATTACAACAAAGTATAGAATTTAAAAAATATGGCCAAACTTGCAGAAAGGCAGAAATGGGGGGGGGGGGGGGGGGGGGGGGGGGTAAGGGCTATAGTAAGTGTTAGCTTATATATTTTAGATACTAGCTCCTTTTATACATTCATTATTTTGAACGTAAAGGCGGGTTTAGTTTCATCCCAAATAAGACATATGGTGCTTTTAATTAATAGAGTGAAAACTTGCCGAACTAAAAAATGTATAAAGAAAATTTGAAAATTAATAAGCAATAGATAAGACAAAAGTTTCTTTCAAACCCTATTTACCACCTATTTCAATAACAGAATAAAATTGTTTGTTTTTCTGTTATTTCAGAAAATTTAAAGATACGGAGGGTTAGACCCTGACAAACTGCTTTACTTCTTTAAACACAAACTTAGTTGCTGACAGAAGGTGCTGCGATAGCCTCTTTAAAAATAATTTGAGATATATCTGGATTTATGAAGAAATAAGGGAAATCCCCTTTGCGAAGCACTTTTGATCATTTCCGATATGCCCCGGTGACGTGTCCCAATTGCAACCATTAACGTCTATAATTTTATCGTTTATTCAGATGCTGAATAAGTAAACTGAAAACATTAACGTTAATTCAATTGTAGTTGATAGTTCTCAGCTTAAGAAAGGCGGATAATGACGACACTTCGAACACACATACATGAGCACATACATCCTTGCCATGAACTGCAGATGATATTCACTTTATTTACACGCGTGTCAAAATAACCGAACGTTCTGAACAACCAACATGACGTCATACTTACGTTACCCGAGTGACGTTTGTCGAAATGCTTGGCGCCACTTTTGTCGTTACCAACGTCCCCATCCACAACATTCTGTTCCAATTTAGTCTTGAAGACTGACGGCTCAAGAAGAATTTATTTCAAAGCTTTGGTTAATCCTTTTAACTGTGCGACGACGAAACATGGAAAGTGGTAAGTAATATTAATTATTTATCCTACTGCTTTAATCATCACGTTTTATTAGAAAACAGCATTTTAAACAGGAACATTAACCTTCATCTAAAGGAATAACCTTGTCACGCTGCTCGGTAATGTTGCAAAGATGATGGATGTTGATACTCGTTTATTTCATGCATCTTTCGTCGATTATATAAAAATTATATATATATATATATATATATATATATATATATATATATATATATATATATATATAAATTGAGCCCCCCCCCCTTTTTTTTTTTTTTTTTTTTTGTTGAGCCGCAACAACCTTTCTTAGGGTTTAAAACCAATTTTTCTGGCCTGGACCCTTCACTTTCTGTATCAGAGTATATTTTTTTTATAAGTCTTCCTGGGTTTGTCTCTCCCCTCTCCAAAATCCTGGATCCGCCCCTATATATATATATATATATATATATATATATATATATATATATATATATGATAAGATAAGAGAGACAGACAGATCTTACAACTTGCGAAGAAGAGGGTATAACACTATGCAAGATAGTTTTTCCTGGTTAGAGATTTTAAGGTTTAAACTCCTAAATCCCTCTCTACCCCCACATCTATGACTGTCCGTCTGTCTCTCTGTTTATCTCTCTCTTTCTCTCTTTTAGATATTTTAGACATTTTAGACATAGTTTCATTGACATTTAATTTTGTTTGGTACACATTGTTGGTTCTCTTTTTTTTCAGTCATGATCTGCTTTATCGCTTGGCGATTACTGAAAGAAGAAGATCAGCTGATGGTGGTCGGGTCAGACCCAGCAATTGGGGGGTGGGACGCCTCCCGGGGGTTGGTTTTGGCCAACCTGCCCAGAGGGTGGGTGTGGCCCGCCTGACCCCCGGGAACTATGAATACAAGCTGGTCGTCTCCTCAGCCAGCGGCGCCTGCTGGGAAGGTCTGCCCAACCGACAGCTTACCCTCCCTATCGGGACCCAGCAGGCGCTGCTGAAGTGTGGCTGGGACGACCAGCAGGTGAAACTGGAAGTATCACAAGGTATGTATGTTATTGTTGATATGCTATCTACATATGTGAATAAAAGATTTATTCCTTCCATTGTTAAATAAATATCAAGTTTGGTTTTATTTGTCACTTATATGTCTTATGGGATTATGCTTTATTTATACATTATTTTTCAACAGTAAATTTATATAACATAAAAACAATACGATCTCACGGTTATATTTACATACATAACAGCACTTGTTGTGCTTTGTTGGCTTAAAGATAACAAAATATGGATAATGTCTTTGTGTGTCCCATACACAATAAATGAAAGCGCCCTGTGTATACAATTTTTTTTATAGATAATAGAAGTTAAACCGTAGTTGATAAAATAAATAATTTTTTCATATTTTTTTCAGAACCAGTGGTTACATTGCCAGATTGCCTGCCAGGTAGGGTGCGACTGACTCTCCCCTACTGGAGACAAACATTAGGTACAGAATTCCATTTTGTTCAGACAACAGGCCTTGACGTCACACGCCATAAATGTGTTTATGATGCGGAAGAGGGCGCCGCTGTCGTTACAGTAAAGATCCCTCTTGGTAAGTTATTATTTACCGTAAGAATTAGTTTGGAACTTTGGATATAGACAATTTCATAATAATTAATTTTCTGGCAAACTTAACGTGCTTAATATAACAGAAAATCACAGTTCTTGGTTTAATAAACATTGGTATTAAGCATTCCTTGGATCAGTTTGATAGTAATAGACCGGTGTATTCATCATGATGAGGCGATCTTCATTAACTGTACATGTATGTCAGGGGCGGGTACAGGATACCGGGGTACACAGAGGGGGGAAGGGGGTTCCCCCTCACCCTCTTTGTGTGTAACATTTGTTTGCGTGTTTATGAGAAATTTTAAATAAGGTACGTCTATTCCAGACTTGAAAATCCACGGCCATTTTGAAGTAGCCAACAACAACCAGATGGCGCTATCGGACGAGAGAGACATTTCTCTTCCCACATCCCATGGCCAGTTTCGCGTCACGTGGCCATTTTCTCAAATTGAAAACCACAAAGTCAAAGGTACTTTAATTAACATATCCCTGACAGCTATCAGTCTAACCAACGTATACATGCTAACTGATAGTACATGCTAATATCTTAAAAATAAATAGACAATTTAGAAATCAGACGCTACTTTTAAAGAATCATTAGTTTGCAATGAAAGGACCTATATTTGTTAATTTAAATATGTATTATTATATAAATATACACGCACATTTATATATATATGAATATATATATATTTATACATAATACATACACATGTATATATATATATATTGATTATGTCCATTTTGAAAATGGGATTGGTGTTGACTCTGTCTCCCAAATTTCACACTCAATATTTATTTTGAATTACTTTACCAGATATCGAATTCCCGGCCCACAACACAACTGAAGAAAATGGAGACGACCCGATAGTGTCATCAGCCGGTACAGTCGAGACACGTGACAGAGGCTGAACTGGCGCCTTCCGACTCGGAGAAAGACAAACAAAAGAAGATGAGAGGTAAGCATGTGTAAAAATACTTTCTCTTGTGCCCGATCACCACCTTCAAGGCTTTCATAATGTTTGTTCAGCTTCTTGTATGTTTGTTTGACCGTTTGCTTCCTGTTTATATCCTTTATGTTGATTATTTATTAATCATGGCGAACATTTAATTGTATATTATCTTCCTTAAGTAAATAAAAACATACTACTTCGTCCCCTGCCTGTCTCTCTGTCATGTCGCACTTGAAGCTGAAATGTTATTGTATTTCATTTTATTTGATCTTTAAACGTTACACCCATATATAATCGTATGGGACCTGGATAGCTGAGTGGTAAAAAGCTCGGCCTTCTCCGCTGGCGACCGGGTTCGATCCTCGGTGTGGCTATTTTTCTTTGAACGTTACATGCATGTAATTGCCCACGTAATCACTAAAATAAATACGTGTTCAAAAGACTTTATATATCCATGACAACATATCTGTCTGCCTGTCAACAAGTCTGTCCAACATATACATGCTTACTGATGGTAAATGTTTATATCTTTAAATGAATAGACAATCTAGAAACCAGGCGCTACTATTAAAGAACCATTAGTTAACAATAAAAGAAAGACGTGTATTTGTAAACTGACTCTGTCTTCCACATTTCACTCTCAATATTAAAATTGAATTACAGAGATAAAATGCCCGGCCCCCAACACAACTGAAGAAAATGGAGAGGACCCGATAGTGACATCAGCCGATACAGCCGAGACTGGTCACGTGACAGAGGCCGAACTGGCGCCTTCAGGCTCAGAGAAAACCAAACAAGAAAAGATGAGAGGTAAGCATGTAAAAAAACACTTTCTCTTGGGGTTTGGAGTACCCAATTACCTCCTTAAAGGCAATGAGGTTTTCATAAAAATTGACTGTATGTGACAATTCGGTTCTTTTTTATTTCCTTTATGTTCATTATTTATTAATCATGACGAATATTTAATTAGATATAAATTTTCTTCCTCAAGTAGGGAAATACACTCTCCAGTGTCCCCTCTGTCTTTTTTTCTATCATGTCGCCCATGAAGCTGAAATTTTATTGTATTTCATTTTATTTGATCTTTAAACGTTACACCCATATATAATCGTATAGGGCCTGGATAGCTGAGTGGTAAAAAGCTCGGCCTTCTCCCCCGGCGACCGGGTTCGATCCTCGGTGTGGCTATGAGAGTGGGTTGTATAGTGGCCCGTCCAAGGCCGGTGGTTTTCTCCGGGTCCTCCGGTTTCCTCCATCCTTACCGACTACCGAGCGCTTACATCCGAGCCATTGAGAGTGCCTCATGTTAGTTATTATAACTAGTTGTACAATCCAATTCAAATAAATAAAGTTTATAATTTATTCGTATACGTAATTATAAATATAAATACGGAATAAGAGTCTTTGTTACTGTAGATATGGAATATAGCTTTCACCGATTGATACTACTGCCAGCTTTATGCATATGCGAGTCATACATGTGATATTTGTTTATCTTTTGTTATTTTAGGACTCGGGGGGCTACTGAGAAGATTCAGGCGTCTGTTCAAGAAAAGAAAGGAATACAATGTAACATGTCTATAGAGCAGACAATCAAAGTAGTAACCGACTCATCGTAATGAACATTATATGAGGAACAATAGAGATTATTGATGAGTAATGTATAGTGCTGTTAAATAATGCTGGCTAAAGGTTCCAACTAAATATACTGTGTTGTGATTAATATATAATTGGCTAGACAAGATGAAATATCTATACGTAATAATTTTGATTTGCCTGAATAAAGATATGTAAATCTATTTCCGTCATTGTTGAATTAATACTGTCAATTCATTGATATAAGGCTAAAAAATAAAAGGTGTGGTTCTGAGCTACCGCCCGAGTCAATCCCCCCCCCCCCCCCATCAAACATTTTTATTTTGATTTTTATCTTTCATGAAGATAAAATAATACAATTTTGATAAAATTTCCTTGTTATTTAGAGCTTTCACCTGTTTAGCAAAATAATTCTGTTATTTTCATGTTTTTCCCTGAAACAGGACATTTTTATCGAAACATACAAAAAAGGTGTATTTAGTGAAGGGCTGTCCGAACGCCAAATATCTGAAACTAGTTAAGTGTATCCAGGAGAAGAACTGTAGGCGATACCCAGCCATTTTAAACATCAATGTCTGTTTCCATGGCTTTTTTTTCCATATGTACAAGATGCATCACTAAAACAGTTCGATTTCCAATATGATTTTTTTCACATGGTGGGTGTTAGCAAAACTGTCACTCTACCGTGCATCTTTACTGCTCGATCGTGTTATAGGATACCTTTCTTTTTTACAATTTGGCACAGGTGCAAGTTGGTGTAAACCCAAGAAATCCTGGACAAACGCATGGCACCTGATTACTTCCTTATAAATCCGCCAGGTTGCGATGTATCACCTATTCCTCGTTATATATAATTTAATGTTTTCTTTCAGCAACTTTCCTCTATTTTTTTTTTTTTTTTTTTTTTTTTTTTTAATTTTAGTGAAATGTTAAGGAGGGTCAGGGTAACTTATATAGGGTAGAATCCATAAAATTCCGAGGTATTCTGAATCAACATTAGATCAATTTAAAGGATTTTATTCCACTGTAAAATATAGGTCAATTTCTATATCTCTCCCTAGGGCCATAATCCTTCATTAGGAGCCGCTTTTGTCCTACACCAGCTGATAAACCTGGTATATCCGGGCTTTTTATCGGGCTTTGGGGCTTGGGGGATGTTTTAAGAGATGAGGAATGTTGGTTATTTTTTATTCTTAAAGTTAAAATAAAATATATATTTTCAGTGGAATACTGTCTCAATAAGATATGTACCTATATTTTTACACTTATTTTGTGGTGCTGTGCTCGTGGCAAGAAATAAATACATCTTTATGTTTATATGAAGACCTGTTCAGTGACGATGAATACATTTGCGAACCAGAATGGGACGTGGTGGCATTCACATTTTCGAAGATCTTTGATTAGTTACATATATTATTCTTATTAGAAGTACAGTTTGATGTAAGGAAGATATGAAAGATGAATTAAATGTATATCTTAATTTAAGGAAGCTGTTCCTAAAGAAAGACACGGGAATATACATACTTCTTATGTAGAGAAGCAGACCCAAGGGCGTCCCCCCCCCCCGACCCCCCTCTTAAAATTCAAAGTTAAGAGTGTACGCGGCAATAGATAATTTGTTATTAGATCTCGAATGAAATATCCTCATTGTATAAAATAAAAACATATTTAAACAGTTATATAATTTTCATATAGATTATCATTGCTCAGAAGCGGATCCAGCGGGAACCCATCCCCTTTTCAGCCGCAAACTTTTTTAAAGATTTTGCGGCCTGACCCCCCCCCCCCCCCCAACACACACACAATTTTTCAGGACCTTGTGTGACTTTTTTCCACCGGATTGGAGATGGACTCAGGCTAATTTTAGCCTGATTTATATATATATATATATATATATATATATATATATATATATATATCAACCTACGTGATAATAGTGTATTACATATGAAACAAGGATGAAGAGTGCGGGTGCGGGCGGCAAAAAACGCGGATAGGTGTCAACACAGACGACAGATAGCGGACGAGGGATGACGGAAGGGGGTGTGGGTGCGGAAAGGAAAAAAAAAACGGAAAGGTGTGAACGCAGCTTTTTTATGCTATACGTGACCAGCACAGCTACGCTGAGACGGGTGCGGGTGCAGAAGAGGATATAGGTGTTAATGACCTATGTATTTTTAACCGACCCGAATTTGATGGACGACGGATCTGCCCTGTTCGAGTTCGTAACATTGTAACATTCTTTTTTACAGCAATTCTCACGTGCGCTCAGCCTTATGATCCAGTATATGGAGAATTTAACGTTGACACTGCTATTCAGGCCCAATCACCTATAAAGCATGTTGAATTCACACGAACAATAGCTTTTTCCTTTTAAAATTAATTTATACCTGCCACGATATTGCCCTGAAACATTTGTTTATTCCTGTAAACGAGTGTTAAAACGGACTCAAAACATGTCAAACAGGAGATGCCCTGACTAACTTGGCCCAAAAATGTAATACATGTTCCTACTGGCTGAAACATTGCATGTTGCGGCTCACAATTGGACCTCCGGTTACATGGCCTTCTTATGGTAAACAGGCACACGTGGACTGTGTTAACCAATACGCAGAGCCATAACAAGATGTTAAACAGCCGTATGCAAAGTAATGAGACTGTGCACTGGGATGGTTTTGCTGGAAACTTTTATATAAAGTAAAACTGAACTGATTGTGTGTAATAATAGACATAATATTGCTCCTGATTATGTCCCTTTTAGAGAGTGTTCCAATTTGCATCTCAACAATATTTCATTGCTTCTGAAAATCTTGGTAACTTTGCCTGTCTCTACAATATGACTACGCTCCCGAGGCAGCGGAAATCTTGCGCTTCTAAAGAAGCAACTGATTTTCACGCTGCCAGCTTTGACCGTTTATGATATATTCAGACACCAGATGGCGGTTCGTTGTCCGCTGAAAAAAAACGTGCGTATGATGTGACAAGCAGCCAATCAGATGCCAATATAAACAAACACTCGACAGGCATCCTGGCTCCGCCCATAGCTGCGCTTCAAGCTCCCTTTGATGAGTTTACGGTCGAATTTTAATTGCTCCCTCTGCATTCTCGCATCATCGACCGATTCGATTATGACATTAGGTCTATGACTGTAGTGTTAGCGTAGCCATGTATCTGTTGTCTGCAGAACATTAACCAGCCGGCGAGGTGTGCACGCAGCCTTTGTTGTTACGCTTAGTTTGAATTACAGCTCACCGGCTGGGCATCTTATGTGCCCAAGGCCCTGAGCAAACCACATCTCGGGCAATTCTCTCTGAGCCTGTGGCCTGTTCAGATAGTTACCGGGGCGATGAGCTGTCAATGAAAACGGAATGAACATGATTGGCTCCGTGTATTCCTCGCTTAGCAGTGTCTTCCAGCACAAGGTCTCACCTGATTGGGCAAAAATACAGTGCTCCCCTCTGGTGTAGTAATTCAGGATACGAGGTCATAACAAACAGCGCTTACGATATAGGTATTAGGCCTATAGTTAAAGCGTTGTGTAAAGAGCGTACAACATGACCTGAAAGAGTTTTCTCAAAGGTAGAAAAAACGCTTACACTTGTTCGTTCAACAATACGTGAGGAAAGGCTAGAAACATTAAATTTACTTCAAGTACATCATGACATGCAGAGTGCCAACTCCTGCAAACGTTTAGGACAAGTTTGCCTCCGGGCCTACTTAATTCTCTGTACAACGGCTGCCTTTTGTGATTAAACTTTTTTTTAAATTTCACTGAAGTATCAGGTTAGATAATATAATATTAATTATTATAATTTTACAGGTATATAGTATATATTAACTATACTTAGTCAATATCTGCATTTAACTATGTCGATCACTGTTTACTATGATAACATGTCTTAACTAGTATAAAAATGTTTTAAAGTTTCACAGCCATGAAAAAAAGTTTATCTAAACACAGGCGCTCGATTCCCTATTTATAAAAAAGCCTCATATCTCCAATGTGCTTAGAAAAAATACGACGAAATCAGGTCAGAAGACCCAATAATAAAACGATAATACCGTGTTATCACCTAGAGCCACATGTTCGTGGTTCAGTGAATGGGTGAAATGTCAGGCAAAGCATGCTTAAATCCGTCACTGACAGCAAAGGTTATTCATATGCACAATAGACCTTAAAACTGCGCTGGCAACAAGAGACCACGGAGACATTCCGGTCTTTGCCGAAGGCTTTTTTTCGGTGGTAGCCTCCACGCAATTTTAAAACAACGTAAAAATCACTCAACAGGGGCGTAGAGAAGTGGCCACCCCAAGCCCCCAAGCCCCCCAACCCGCCTTGCGACCAGTACTACTCGTCCTCCAGGAATTTCACTTAGCCTAATAAAGATTAGGTTTTCTTAAACGCAATCATGAAATTCCTGTCACTGATATCCGCATATTTGGGACTTATTTCGATATACAGCATTGTATATGCAATGATTAATGGATTGTTTATTGATGACTCTACATTTTATTATATATATATATATATATATATATATATATATATATATATATATATATATATATATATATATATAACGAGGCCCAGATTAGAATCTTGCCCAATTTAAAACTGGGCCAGCCCAGATCAAAATTTTGATTTTGACCAGCCCAGATCAAAATTCTAATCTGGGCCAGACAAGTTTTAAACTGGGCCAGCCCAGATTAAAATTTTGATCTGTGCCGGTCAAGATTAAAATTCTGTGGTGAAGACTTCAGGAGTTAAATCTGGTCTGGACTGATTTTAAACTGGGCCAGCCGAGATTAGAATTTTGATCCGGACCGGTCAGGTTGACAATCCTGTGGTGGACGGATTTTAACTGGACCAGCCCAGATCAGAATCCTAATCTACTCCTAGGCTGGCTTCAATTTCACTATATTTACCTAGCTGGCCTTTAATCAATTCAAAGATTTTGAGACTGCCAAATGACAGCAATCATTTCATTTTCTCAGCTATTGAAAATTACAGTAATGGTATCACAAACCTCTCCCTAGCCCCATGTTAGGGCACAATGTCATGCTGCTCACCCAAATGAGTATCAAGATTGATCAATTACACTTATAAATGAGTAAAGCAGGTATTTAATTATGCATGTTTATATTTAATATTACACATGTAACTTTTATATTCAGAACAGAAAATTATCTCAGTTATGTGATTGGCATCCTTGCGGAGGTGTTCTCTGAGTACTTTCTACATTTTTTTTTATGCTTCGCGTTCTTAGTTTTGGAACACGAGTGTCTGATATAGTGAATGCTCACAATAATATGTCGTAAGTAATTAATTTTCTCGCATTTTTCTGGCCAGTATGCGTATTTAGCTAATGTTTATAGTTCCTGAGTATATCTCAGGAATATCCACAACATACGTTTGTATCTTGATTCACGACTGACTGGTGTCAATTTATCTTTAAGGGGAGGGGGGGGGGGGGGAGGGGGATGACTCATATGAGTAAGTCAACTGGAGGAACTTTTATGTAAACCTATACGAATATTGAAAGGTCTTATTAGATATATATATATATATATATATATATATATATATATATATATATATATATATATATATAACAAAAGTCTCTAATTCTAATTTTTTATACACATTTTATTTAAAGTTTATAATTATTACTCTTTGAATACCAGGGGTGGTTATGTTTATGACATGCCTTGTAATATGCCCCTGAAACCTGTCTCAACTGCAACCACAAACGTCTATAATTACTCATATGTTCAGATGCTGAATAAGTATAAACTTAAAAACATTTAATTCATAGTTTGCAGTTTAACGAAAGGCGGTTTATGACGATAGGCCCCATACTTCGAACACACATATGAGCACATACATACTTTCAAGGAACTTCAGATGATATTCACTTTATTTATACACAGGTGTCGAAATAACCGAACGTTTTGAACAACCAACATGACGTCATACTTACGTTACCCGAGTGACGTTTGTCGAAATGCTTGGCGCCACGTTTGTCGTTACCAACGTCCCCATCCACAACATTCTGGTCCAAGTAAGTCTTGAAGACGGACGGCTCAAGAAGAATTTATTTCAAAGCTTTGCTTAATCCTTTCAACTGTGCGACTAAGAAACATGGAAAGTGGTAAGTAATATTAATTATTTATCCTACTGCTTTAAGCATCACGTTTTATTAGAAAACAGCATTTTAAACAGGAACATTAACCTTCATCTAAAGGAATAACCCTGTCACGCTGCTCGGTAATATTACATAGATAATAGATGTTGATGCTTTTTTGTATATTTCATGCATCTTTTGTCGATTATATGAAAAAGATATATATATATATATATGTATATATATATGTATATATATATATATTTATATTAACGGAGGAATCCCTCCCCCCCCCCCCCCAATTATTTTTTTTTTGTTGAGCAGCAACGACCTTTCTTATATAGGGTTTAAAACAACCCGCCCCCATCCCCCCCGACCCACGGACCCTTCACTTTCTGTATCAGAAGACCTTTTATTGGATATAAGATAAGATTAGAGAGACAGACCAATCTTATGACTTGCGAAGAATATAACACAATGCAAGATAGTTTATCGGAGTAAGAGAGTTTAGGTTAAAACTGCTTAATCCCCCTCTACCCCCACCTCTCTGTCCGTCTGTCTGTCGGTCTTTCTCTTTCTCCCTCTCTCCCTCCCTCTCTCTCTCTCCTAAGAAAAAAAAATACATTTTAGATATTGACACTTTAATTATGTCTGTATACATTGTCGGTTATTTTTTTTTCAGTCATAATCTGCTTTATCGCCTGGCGATTACTGAACGAAGAAGAAGATCAGCTGTTGGTAGTGGGATCAGACCCAGCACTGGGAAAGTGGGAAGTCTCCCGGGGGTTGGTTTTGGCCAACCTGCCAAGAGGGTCCCCCCAATGGGTGGGTGTGGCCCGCCTGACCCCCGGGAACTATGGATACAAGCTTGTCGTGTCCTCAGCCAGCGGCGCCTGTTGGGAAGGTCTGCACAATCGACAGCTTACCCTCCCTATCGGGACCCAGCAGGCGCTGCTGAAGTGTGGCTAGGACGACCAGCTTGTACAACTGGAAGTATCACAAGGTATGTATGTTGTTGTTGATATGCTATCTCTACATGGATACATCTGTGTATAAAAAGATGGATCATAAATAGAATTTCATTCCTTCCATCCTTAATAAATGTAAAGTTTGATTTTATTTGTCACAGATATGTCTTATGGGATTATACTCAGCCATCTTGAACTTTATTTTTTTTTTCAACAGTAAATATATATTAATATATATAAATATATATAAATAAATATATATATATATATATATATATATATATATACTATTTTTATAGATTATAGAAGTTGAACCGTAGTTTATATTATAAAAAATGTTTTCATATTTTTTTCAGAACCAGTGGTTACATTGCCAGATTGCCTGCCAGGTAGGGTGCGACTGACTCTCCCCTACTGGAGACAAACATTAGGTACAGAATTCCATTTTGTTCAGACAACAGGCCATGACGTCACACGCCACAAATGCGTTTATGATGCAGAAGAGGGCGCCGCTTTCATTGCAGTTAAGATCCCTCTTGGTAAGTTATTAGGCCTATTTATCGTAAGAATTAGTTTGAATATATTAAGTTGCTACTTGGAAACAATCTTACAGGGATAAGGTATTCTGGAATACCAAACCCTCCATATATAGACAATTTCATAATAATTAATTTTCTGGCAAACTATGTGCTTAATATAACAGAAAATCACAGTTCTTGGTTTAATAATCATGCATGGATGTATATATATATATATATATATATATATATATATATATATATATAGGTATAAAGCATTCCTTGGATCAGTTTGATAGTAATAGACCGGTGTATTCATCATGATGAGCCGATCTTCATTAACTGTACATGTATGTCAGGGGCGGATACAGGATACCGGGGTACACAGAGGGGGGAAGGGGGTTCCCCCTCATCCTCTTAGGTGTGTAACATTTGTTTGCGTGTTAATGATAAATAATAATTAAGGTACGTCTGTTTCAGACTTGAAAATCCACGGCCATTTTGAAGTAGCCAACGACAGCCAGAGGGCCTTATCGGACGAGCGAGTTGTTTCCCTTCCGAACTCCCACGGCCAGTTTCAGGTCGACTGGCCATTCTCTCACATGGAAAACCACAAAGTGACAGGTACTTTAATTAACATATCCATGACAACAATAAGTCTAACCAACGTATACATGCTAACTGGTAGCACATGCTAATATCTTTAAATAAATGGACAATATAGAAAACAGACAATTCTATTTAAAAAAAACCCATTAGTTTGCAATGCAGCAGGATGTGTTTTAATTAATCATAGTATGTATTATCATGTAACTGTACACGTACATATATATATAAATATAAATATAGGCCTACATATACATATTTATTTATACATATGTATATATATATATATATATATATATATATATATATATATATATATGATATTGATTATGCCCATGTTAAAAATGGGATTGGTGTTGATTCTGTCTTCCAAATTTCACACTCAATATTTATTTTAAATTAATTAACCAGAGATCAAATGCCCGGCAACCAACACATGTGAAGAACATGGAGACGACCCGATGGTGGCATCAGCCGATACAGCTGAGACTGGTCACGTGATAGAGGCCGACATGACGCCTTCCGACTCAGAACAAGCCAAACAAAAGAAGATGAGAGGTAAGCATGTGTACAAATACTTTCTCTTGTGCCCGATCACCACCTTCAAGGCAATGAGGTTTCCATAAAGTGTGTTCAGTTTTTACTATGTTTGTTTGACCGTTTGCTTCCTGTATTTTTCCTTAATATTGATTATTTAATAATCATGTCGAATATATAATTAAATATAAATTAGCTGTCTGTCTGTCAAGAAGTCTGTCCAACAAATACATGCTAACTGATATTAAATGTTTATTTCTTTAAATGAATAGACCATAAGTTTGCAATGAAAGAAAGACGAGTATTTGTAAATGGGGCTGGTGCTGACTCTGTCTTCCAAATCTCAAACTCAGTATTAAATTTGAATTACTTAACCAGAGAACGAATGCCCGAGCCCTAACACAACTGAAGAAAATGGAGACGACCTGATAATGACATCAGCTGAGACCGGTCACGTGACAGAGGCGGAACTAGCTCCTTCAGGCTCAGAGAAGGCCAAACAAAAGAAGATGAGAGGTAAGCATGTGTACAAATACTTTCTCTTAGGGCTCGAGGTGCCCGATTACCTCCTTTAAGGCAATGAGGTTTTCGTAAAATTTGTTATTTTATTTGTTTTTTGTTTGATCGTTTGCTTCCTGTTTATTTCCTTCATGTTGATTATTTATTAATCATGACGAATATTTAATTAGATATAAATTTCTTCCTTAAGTAAATAAAAACACTACATCATCCCCTGTCTGTCTGTCTGTCACGTCGCAAATGAAGCTGAAATGTTCTTGTATTTCATTTCAACTTTATTTTTCTTTGGACGTTACACCCATGTAATCGTCCACGTAATCATTAAAATAGGTACGCGTTAAAAAGGGTTTAAAAGACTTAAATATATCCATGACGACATATCTATCTGTCTGTGAACAAGTCTGTCACACATATACATGATTACTGATATTAATTGTTTGTATCTTTAAATAAATAGACAATTTAGAAACCAGGCGCTACTATTAAAGAACCATTTGTTTGCAATGAAAGAAAGACGTGTATTTGTTAATGGGACACTCAGTATTAAAATTGAATTACTTAACCAGATATCGAATGCCTGGCCCCCAACACAACTGAAGAAAATGGAGACGACCTGACAGTGGCATCAGCCGATACAGCCGAGACTGGTCACGTGACATAGGCCGAACTGGCGCCTTCAGGCTCAGAGAAGGTCAAACAAAAGAAGATGAGAGGTAAGCACGTGTACAAATACTTTTTCTTGGGGCTCAAGCAGCCTAATTACCTCCTTTAAGGCAAGGAAGTTTTTATGAAAGTTATCTTTATGTGACATTTTGCTTCCTGTATATTTCCTTAATGTTGATTATTTATTAATCATGACGAATATTTTATTAGATGTAAATTTTCTTCTTGAAGTAAGTAAATACATTCTCCAGAGTCCTCTCTGTCTTTCTCTCTATCACGTCGTCCATTAAGCTGAAGTTTTATTGTATTTCATTTTATTCGATCTTTAAACGTTACATCCATATGTAATCGTATACGTAATTATTAATATAAATATGGGATCAGAAGACAGAGTTTTTGTTACCGTATAGATATGGTATATAGCTTTCTTCTATTGATACTACTGCCTGCTATATGCATATGTCAGTCATATGTGTGATAGTTGTTTATCTTTTGTTATTTTAGGACTCGGAGGGCTCCTGAGAAGATTCAGGCGTCTGTTCAAGAAAAGAAAGGAAACCAGTGCAAGATGTCTATAGGGCAGACAATCGAAGCAGTAACCGACTCATCGTAATGAACATTATATCAGGATAAATCGGGATTATTGATGATTAATGTATGGTACTGTTAAATCATCCTGGCTTAAGGTTCCACCTAAATTTACTGTGTTGTTGATTATTAATTGGCTAGACATATTAAAATATCTAAATAAACGTAATAATTTTAAATTGCCTGAATAAAGATATGTACATCTATTTCCATCATTGTTGAATCAATACTGTCAATTCGTTGTTATTACTCATATTCATCCCCGTCCCTGACATAATTGTGCCAATATGTGTGTTAAAGTTGACGATGTCCAACCATGAGACGCACAACTATAGAAACCCCCATGCAGTAAAGACAAATCAGTTTAAAAGAAGATGAATTTACCACTGGCCTGAAGTCTGCAAGAACTTGTTGAACTTCCAGAGACCCTTCGATATGGCACACATCACAGACAGTTGGCATAGCAGAAATTTGTTCAGTGGAATCTCTTCTAATTTTCTATGTATCAATTTATACAATTTTTGTGAATGCCCATGGGGCCTCGATAATCTTTATTAACGCGCACAACCATCTGTTCCCATTGGATTATCATCATAATGTGGCTACTTTTTTTTGTCTTGAAATTCGGGAACGTTGCCATATATGGTTTAAGTGGAAATCATTTCCATATTGTCCCATAAAGCCAGAGAAATTTTACATTTTGTGAAGGGCTGTCGAAACGCCATATATCTGAAGCAGGCCCAGTGTATCCGGGAGATGAACTTGTAGCGCCATCTATCCATAGAGAATGAAACTAAACTGGTCTTCAGGGCAAAATTATGAACGGGTAATAAACCAGTGTTGCAAATTGATGTTCTTGTCTCGGACTTTTAAAACTAGAAAACGGGTAGTCGACAAGCGACTACGTGTATCCGCCAGAATCAGAGTAGGACGGGTGAAGTGAGGCATGGATTGAGTGGCAAGAGGGAATAGTTAGATGTGTTACATATTACCATGGATGTCTGCCACGTAAAACATGATTGCAGGTGGCGCCACCTGTAATTGAACGAGAAACTCTCCAAAATGTATACACATACCAAATTCCAGGTGAATAAGTCAAGCCATGAGTGATTTTAGCCCAAGTCAAACGAATAGATTGACGCTGTGCAAAAATGGTTGTAGGTGGCGCCACCAGTTCCTTGTATGTTAAAGAGCTATGCGAGATCTTAACACATGCAAAACTTCAGGAAGATACGTCAAACCAGTTCGGAGATATTAGCATGGATATCTGCAGCATGAACGTGAATGTAGGTGGCACCACCTGTCATAAAATCATGAAAACTATCCAAGATGTATACGCATGCCAAATTTCAGGTGAATAAGTCAAACCACTGCTGAGATATAAGTGATTTTAACCCAAGGCAGACAAACAGATTGACACTGTGCAAACATGGTTGCAGGTAACGCCACCATTGTTTGTGTATGTTATAGAGCTATCCGAGGGCTACATTTGTACAAATTTTTTTTTCCTGATTGGTCAAACGAGTCCGAAGATATGTGGGTTAATATGTCAAAACAGAAGCACTGATGGACGCATGATGGAGAGAGGAAAGGTCAGAGGTCAATGCCATTTGGTTAGGCACAAGTTCACATGTGACCTGATAATTGGTGTAAGTTTCGGAAAAATCAGTCAAGTAGTCTCAGAGGAGTTCTCCTAAAACTAACGCATTGGCAGCGGAACCCAGTCAATAACAAAGTATCCACAAAACTTTGTTTTTGCGGTTACAATAACTCATTAAATGTATCCATAAATAGATACGGGTGTTTCAGTGTAATCACAGTTGCTCAAATCGCTATTTATGGGGTGATTACGCAGGAAAACAACCTATAAAGACCTGGGTGCAGTAGAAACGGCTTTTTAGGTTGTTTCCTTCCAAAATATCGCCACAAATAGCGATTCGAGAAAGTGTGCCCTCTGCCAACCCTGCGGGTTAGACCCAGAGAACCTTGCTATACAAAGCAGCGGTTATAGCCAAGGAGATCTGGAACGACTGTAGTAAATAACCGCTGCGCTAGGAGCGTAGAAGGCCGCTTTAATTACAAGGGACCCATGGGTCACGGCGCTCAGCTGATCGTGACTGGACTATAAATGTTTCACCACTGTGATACTATATTGAGTCGATAAAGCTTATGAATATCATGTACATGTTAGGCTATTATAAAGGAATGTAATGTAATATGTGAGTAAATGATAAATGAAATTACCTGACTGATGGATTAATAGAGTCAAATAAAGTGGTTTATTTTTTATTTATTTAGGAGGGGTTGAAAATTGTGATATATTTGAGCAAATATGAATGCAATGACAGCAGTAATAAGCAGTAGTAGAATGATGATAAGGCTATTTGTTGAAGGATCTAAAGTGTATGGTAGTCTGCAAGCGTTCAATTTGACAGATATGATGTTATGATTAACTATGCTGATGAAGTGATTTATGAATATGTGACTGTATGACACAATATCTCTTTAGTCTTGACAAGGTACATTATTGTGATGCCCACTATGTCTACATATTACACAATATTGACATAATTTCTGGCATGTACATAGGTACCTATGGACGAATAGTTATACAAAATATTAAAGTATGAATATATCTGATTCATCTTGTTCTTGCTTACTGAGGCTGACTTTGGGATGGGGTTCGGAGAAGGGAAAAGTGAGGGCAGCACGAAGGTGGATGTAGAAATATTCTATTGTAATGTTTTTCATTTATATAAGAATATGAAAAGTTAAGAGTAAAGGGGCCCTCCTACTTGGTTATAGTAAAGTTCTAAATATATGATTGCAAACTAATACTCTGACAAGACTGTCATGAAGAAAAACAGTAAAAGTTTTGAGATACTGTGTTGCATACGAAAATTTATAGTTGGACAGTAAAGTGGACAGAATGGACTAATACCTTTATTTCACTTTCAAGAGAATAATGCATTTAAGTTTAAATATAATCCTTTTTTTTAAGCAGATCCACTTTTTCCATTAAGAAGTTTTTATCTGAATCATTTTTTTTATTTACAGGTTTATAAATTTTTAATTAAAAAACCTGAAAATAAAAGTTAAAATATTAGAATTGTTGCAAAAGTTGCAATCATTATATATACATAGTAAAAAACATTGGGTCATATTATGCATACACATATATTTTATTATTTTTAAATCATAAATGTTTAAACTGATTTTAAAAGAAAATAATGCCACAACATGGCATCTACAAGAATATTCCTTGAATCACTATTAAAAAGTTTTGCACATTGGAGTTTTCAGGACATGCTTAATTTTATCCACCAAAATAAAATAAAATTAAATTTGATAAAATAAAACATCTTTTCAAATAAAGTATACACACTGTTGGTTGAATGAGGGACAAACAATATCATTGTGCTAATTACTATCCCAGTTTTAATTAATTACTGGTATTAATAGTCAATTTCACACCTGGTGAAGTTTTTACTCTTCTGAAGTAAGGAATTACTTATCTCATGAACATCCACACTTTCACAGCAATACACCACTTTGTGGACACAATTAAATGTACACTTTTAATCATTGTAACCCTGGTGGTACAATACAAAATCTAAAATGTAGCATGTCCAAGAATAAAATAAAATACAGAAAAATTATAACATTCATCTAGTTTATGCACCAGCTGGGGGGGGGGGGGATAAGTGCAGGGCAAAGGGGAAGCCTGCTAGTAGTGGCCAAGCTGGGCCAAGGTAAGCTGCCTGGGGTGGGTTACATAATGCAAGTGAAGGCTGTACTACTAGGTGGGCTAGATGTAAACAACACTTGACATGGTGTATGAAAACATGAATAAAAGCTATTCATTCCAATCAATTTCTTTTGAATGTTCAGATTTTAAAAGATTAAATCCTTATGCATATATGCTGGGAAAATTTAATCAACAGTGCCAAAGTTGGACAAAATTTAAGGTATTGATTTTTTATTTATGCTAATAACTTGAAAAATTTGCAAAATTCAGATCTAATTTTGGGTAAACAATTGAATCTTGATTAAATAAAGTTATATTCCTGAAAAAAAAGTCTCTAGGTTCAGCAATTCTCATGTTAGGTGAGTAAATATATTTCCTGATTTTTTAAAAAATTGCATTATGTTTTGGCCCATAACTTCAAAATAATACCCAATACTGACCTTATTTTTGGTATGTTCATAGAAAATGTATAAAAGAATGTGATTACTAAATACGATCAAAAACAGATCAGTGGTTTTGATATTAGGCAGCCTTGAAGTGTAACAATGGCTTTTTTTTTATGGAAAACAGAGTTTTTTTCCTTAATATCTCGAAGGAACAAAGTCCTAAAGACCCAATTTTCGGTATGGTAGGAGATTTTGGGGACATCTAAAATTATGTCAACAGCCTGGGGAGCATAGAGATGTGCATTGAATGACCTACAGTCATCAAAGTGGACTGCCTGACAATGTAAGGGAATACAACAAGAGCCTCCAAAAATATTCAATAACTAGCCTAATTTTGCAGCTTTTATTTTCAAATTTCAGATTTTTACTGATTAAATCCTTATGTATACATGGTGTGAAAATTAAACCCACAGTACTTACAGGAAAAAAACGTGCCATGGCCAAAGTTGGGCAAAATTTAAGGTACCAATTTTATATTTTTGCCAATATTTATAAAAATTTTACAAATTTTGATCTAATTTTTGGTATACAATTAAATTTTAATTAATTAAAGTTGTATTACTGAAAAAAAGTCCCTACCTTTAACACTTTTGGTCTTAAGTGACCAAATATCTTCCTGATTTTTTTACAAAGTCCATTATGTTTGGGCCAATAACTTTTTTAAATTATATAATACTGACTTAATATCTGGCATGTACATAGGAACTATATAGAGGAATATTTATGGTAAATATGAAGAAAACCAGATGAGTGGTTTTGATATTAGGCAGTCCTGAAGTGTGAAAATAGATTTCTAATCAAAAATTGAGGTTTTTCCTTAATATCTCAAAGGAACGAAGTCCTATTGACCCAATTTTTGGCATGGTAGGAGATTATGGGGACATCTAACTGTATGCCGAAATTCAGATTCGTAGGTCCAACGGTGTCGAAACGTGCCAGTCTTACGGACGGACATCCAGACGGACGGACGGACGGACAGACGGACGGACCACGGACAATGGACCATGACTATAGCTCAGATGACTTATAGTCAGCTGAGCTAAAAAAAGATTTCAGATCCAAAATAATGACCTCTAAGTAGGTTTCGCTTATCATCAGTGTGGGATTTACGGAAAGGGTCACACAATCTAGGGAGCCTCAGTCTCCTGCATAAAGGATTTAAAAATATTATTAATGCATTTTATTTGTAACGTAAAAATAACGCAAAAATACTGTATCCGCTCAATGATACATTCGATAGACCGTTATGATTAATCTGCAAGGCCCTCAGAAGGTTACAGGTTCCAATGAGCAGACGTGCGATCAAAACGGCAAACCACTATTATGAAAAGGGCATTAATTTATTCTACAAACTGGTGAGGTAGGTGGCGCTACCTGTCTGGTTTACGAAAAAAACTTTCCCAAATGGATGGACATGCCATATTTCGGACCAATACTTTGAACCATTCTTGAAATATGAGCAATTTTCACCCAAAGTAATTGTAAGGATGGACGGTATGGGAAAACGATTGCAGATGACGCGATCAGTATTAAGTAAAAGATGGAGGAGTCCAAGATCTATGGATATGCACAATTTCAGGCCAATACAGCAAATCACTCCTGAGAAAAGGGCATTAATTTAATTTTTATTCTACGAATGGTAAGGTAGATGGCGCCACCTGTCTGGTTTATGAGAAAACATTCCAAGATGGATGAACATGCCAAATTTCTTACCAATACCTTGAACCACTCCTGAGATATGAGCAATTTGCATATGGCGCCACCAATCTTGAGTAAAAGATGGAGGTGTCATGGATCTATGGACATGCACAATATCAACCCAAAACAATCAAAACCACAAAGATGAACAGATGGCCAATGCAAGTATGGACGCTATGCAAAGAGTATTGTAGGTGGCGCCACCAGTCTCGATGATGAGATAGGAGAGATCAAAGATCTATGGACATGCAAAATTTCAACTCAATACATTGATCCACTCCTTAGAAATGGGCTGACATCTAAAAGACATGCTGATTCGTACTGCACAGAAAGGATTCCAGGTGGCGTCAGCTGTCTCTGTTACACACAACTACATAGGTGAGGGAATAACGATGCCAAGTTTGGAAAGATCGGTCTAAGGGTCTCAGAGTAGTGATCTGAAAACGAACGCGGCAGCGGCTGAACCCACGCAAAAAAAATGTATCCACAAAACTCTGTTTTTGCGGATACAATAATAGAAAATATTTAGTTTATTTCTTCTCTTATTTGATCACTTGCGAAAACTCATTTTCTAGTTAAAGAATTAAGCATGAGGAATGGCCGAAGAAGTCACAAGGTCAGTGGTACAATTTTAGAGTTCTTTACATGAAAGAAATGCAAGATATAATGGATTTAGTTAACACCTGCAGGGTTGTGCATACAATTTATTAATCAAATTGATTTCCAGAGTAGCTCGATAAAGCAAGGTGTCTAGCAGCGTAAAGCTGCCAGATCCTTGATAGTAGGAAGATGGGACAGAAAGATGCTAGACGTAGACAGAACATTATCACTCAAATTACATCTAGTACGCATAAAAAAATAACGAGGCAACTCTTCAGAAAATGACTTCATTGAAAAGCTTTCCACATGTACAATTTTTGTTTACAATATGGCTATGAGCTACCGATAGCAATTCAACATGGCATGGCAGCAATATCAAATTACAAATATGCCTTTGTATCTGGTCTGTAAATGTGCATACATCCCACATATAATACAGATCAAAGGTCATTTCTGACCAATCAGCTCTAATCACGACTGGTCATATGACTGTCGGGCCAAGTAACTATGCTAATATCATTGCCAAGAATCTGTATAAACCTCAATATGTACCATAGGTCAAAGGTCATATGTAACCAATAAACTGCATCATGACAGGTCACATGACTATATCAAGCCAATGATTGTCATAATTGTCAAAGATGACAAGTCATGTGACTATATCAGGTTAGTTATTGATTATGCTAATATTATACTATCCCTGCTTCTAATGATGATTATAAACCTTAGGCTAACGAACTTCAAATCATAATAAGTAACCTGACCATACCAGGCCAATGATTATCTTGCTTGTCATAGTTGACTTGCTGCTTCCCATGAAATGATAATAATTTTATCCAAGAATATTGATTTCTTTAATTACTAGAATATTCATAAGTGAAATGTGCAATGATAAGAAATACAGGAAGACCAGTATAAAACAAAGACAACCTATGTATTTATAATACATTTCATGCAGAATTTCTTGGCACTTGGCTGGTAAACATAGCAATGATAATGATGGTTTAGACATAGAAAGCACTGTTCCCGATTCAGTTTAACAAACAATCGAGAAGTCTTAGGAATAAAACCTAACTAATTTATTACAAGAATGCAACCTAAGTAACATGCAAATAATATATAGTGTATGATTTATATATATATATATATATATATAAACAAAAAATAAAATCATCATATCATAAACAGAATACACAACAGGATCAATTAAAGTTATTGCACCTGGCCAATACACTGGGATTAAACACTTAATATATTAACAGTCTGGTAAATTAAAAACAAGGGACCTATGGGTCACTGTGCTCAGCTGACGTTAACCTTGAAGGTAAAAATCTAAAATTATATCAAATGGAGATAAAGTGTAAGAGGAAGAGGTAATAAAGGCCATGGTTGGTTTATATGATTGGTTTGTATTGATGAGCAAGAAATTGTTGCAAAAAATATTTTGTGACCTGACCATGTGTTTCCTAATGTTGAAACTAAAGCATGTGAGCAGTTTCTGAACAAATGATCTGTACTATTACCATGATCATTAGTTGGTTTTTGATTAACTGTTGACATTTCAGTAGTTTACACATTTGTTCAATTTAATCTATTTTTTTGTATAATATATATTATTAAATATATGTATTTTTTTATGAAATGTATACAGTTGAAATATAGCTAATTAATAACATAAAACAGGGCAAACAAAGCCTGATCTCAAATTCTGCTGAGGCAGGAAAATAATGAACAAATGTTTGTATTAAATCCTGATTTTTTAATCACATCAATTATTTTCTAATTTAAGTTTATATTTCTATACATTTCCAATTTAACATATATATCTGAATATAAAAGTTGATTCATAATTCTCAACTGCATCATCATAAATCTCAATCTTGTCAGATAACACCACATCATGCATACAAATGTTTATTTATTTTTTACCACAAAAATATCTTTTAAATCTGCAAAACGATAAATATCTAAAAATAATACTTGATTTAGATTTCACAATTTTTAATTGTCTTTATTTATCCATAATGTGCTTCATATTTTATAATAATTTAAGCATACTGATGGGTTCAATTAGATTTGTTAAAATCATTTAAAAGAAAATTGATTTCTTTAAAAATGCTACATTACACAACATTGCATCTTCTGGATTACACCTTGAATTTTTTTTCAAGGAAAGTTTTTGCATATCGGAGTGGAAACAGCATTACAATTAAGGAGATACAGTGAAAACAATAACAATTACTGCATAACACTTTGGGTTGGGTTTGCGGGGGGGGGGGGGGGGGGGGCGGGGGGGGGGGGTGATGATATGAGAATAACTGTACACCTGTCACAGCAGGGGATCTCCCCCAGTGACTGTAACAAATCAGAAACCCTGGCATAGCTGACTTCCAGTGACCTGGAGTGGAACCCTGCATCTGTAATCAAAGCAAGTGACTACAGAAAAAAAATCAATAACTAGCTTAATTTTCAAGCTTTTATTTTCAGATTTCAGATTTAGACAAACTAAATATTTATGTTTACATGCTGTGAAAATTAAATCAATGGTGCTTACAGGAAAAAAACGTGCCATGGTCAAAGTTGGGCAAAATTTAAGGTACTGATTTTTTTTTTATGCTAATAACTTAAAAAAATTACAAAATTCAGATCTAATTTTGGGTGAACAATTGAATCTTAATTAAAAATAGTTATATACTTGAGAAAATAGACTCTAGTTTCAAAATTTTTCATGTTAAGTGAGTTATTATTTTTCCTGATTTTTTACAAAGTCCATTTTGTTTGGGCCCATAACTTAAAGAATTTATACTTTACAGACTTAATTTCTGGCATGTACATAGGAACTATATAGAGGAATATTTATGGTAAATATGAGGAAAAACAGATGAGTGGTTTTGATATTAGGCAGTCCTGAAGTGTGAAAATAGGATTTTAATAAAAAATTGAGGTTTTTCCTTAATTTCTCAAAGGAACGAAGTCGCAAAGACCCAGTTTTCGGTTTGGTAGGAGATCTTGGGGACATCTAACATTATGCTGAATTTTGGATTCCTAGGTCTTACGGTTTCAAAACGTGCCACATCTACGGACGGACGGACGGACAGACGGACGGACGACGGACAATGGACCACGACTATAGCTCAGATGACTTATAGTCAGCTGAGCTAAAAACACAGCATTACCATTCTCCTGCTTTTACAGTATTTTTTCACAACAGCACAAACCAAATAAAAGCCTATTCATTTTTTTAATAATTCAGTCTTAACATATTCAGACAACATCTTACACCATGGGACTGTAGATTTATGTATTTGCAATTTGTGGCATATAATCATAAAATAATTAATGCAGAAGTAAAATTAAACAATATGTCTTATAATTGTAGACAGAGGGATTTTTTAAAAAGAACTTATGAAAAATATTGCATTTTTGTAATTTATCCCCAAGATCATTCATAAAATGCACAATTGTCCACATATGCAACGTAAACATCTTGGTAACATGCAGCAAATTTGCATTCATTAGGACATATTGAATATATTACGAAGAAATTTCCACTGACCCATGTTTTACCTCAGATTATATACAATCCCTTAAAAAGAGACCAGATGAAATGGTGTAAATAAAAAAAAAACTGTGAATCTGGCATCTCATTGCCTTAGCATGCATAATCATCAGACCAATGTCAAATGTACATATCTACATTTGTGCTACACTCTGTTCTTGGCCAAATGCCAGTGCCCTGGTGCCCATAGACAGCCATGGCAGCCTTTGCAAGCACGGGCGGGTGGAATGAGTTGTAATGAATGTAATGTAACCACAGTGTAATTAAATGTATATTTGTGCTTGTTCTGTACCCAATCCAAAATAACTTCTCGAAAGTAACTTTATATATAAAGAAACCAGTTGATAAATAAATTTAGACAGATGCCACTGAAACAGCAGAATGTCCCTTAAAACTTCTCATCAAATACATTAGATTTATTTGAAAACTGCGTGCACTTATACACACCATATAAAACAATTCTTAAATTATAAGAACATGGAAAAGCATGTGTTCTGCAGTTCTGGAAGTGAAATAATTTAAAATTGGTAAAAGATAAGCACAAATGTGACTGTTTTTATTTATTATTTGCTTTATGTTGAGTTTAGTTTGCAGGGCTGCACATTACAAATGAGAAAAATATACTACTCAAACTATTTGCTATGAAGCTTAAAAGTTTCAAGCCAAGCTTAGCTTGAGTTTGCTTCACTGGTCCCTGTAATACTGAGATTGAAGACTGCGACAGCAGATAAATCTAAGTTTTTTATATCGTTTTTGCCTCTGCCAGGAGGTTTTGCATTCATCCTTGTTTGTGTGTTTGTTCATGAGTTTGTTCACTGCCTTAAACTCAAGCAATCATGAGTGGAGCAATGAAGCATGGCATAGATTCATTGATGGTCCAGATTTAGGAAAGTCTTCAAGAAATATTCACAAACGTACAGTCACTTATACATGAATAAACCTGGGAATATTGGCTGAATAAGTGAATGCAAACATGATTTTGGGAGCATCCTACAATTGGGACCCCCAAAATGTTGAAGGCATTCCTTAGAAAGCAGTTTCTATTATTTTTATATATTTTGTACTGTCATATCCTTCTAACAGGCATTTACTCTTTGTATCATTTTAATTAAATATCATGACAGATGGATACACTGTACCTTAGACCCTAAATTAATCAATAACTGCATGCAAAATGACCACACAAATACTAATATTCTGTATAAGCCTGAACCTGTGCTGGCACTATATAAGAAAGTCTCATACGCCACGTTTGCATATGAAAGGATATTTCCTGCAGACATACGTCTGTTTGGCATCCCTAAGTCTTTGTAGTAGTCCATAGGAAATTACCACTATTACCAAAGGACAATTTTCTATTATCCCTTAACAGTAAGAAAATTGAGGACCAACTTTTTTTCCATGAAAAATAATAATATTTTATCCCTATATTGTGCCTGAACTAAATTTTAACCACTCCAATTAAACAGACCATTCATATTAACATTTGTCCCAACAGTCAAGCCTATTTTATTCCCATATGTAGCATATTTTGGGCAGGAATGTGCACAAATGGGCTTTACCTACTCTTGGCAAACTAGACCTAGCATATGTATATACACACTACCACTTATGGGTATTTAAGCTTTAACTGATGAAGGCTCAAACATAAGCTGGGCTATATACATAAATACTGCTTTACAATACAAGCACTACTTTGTTTTTTTCACATGCTGCATTTGAAAAAAAAAGAAAAAAGTTATTTACTGAACTTGAGACAGCATGTAAAATTTAAAGTTTATTATCAATTGTTACACCTTTCTTTCAGAAATTTCACTAAATGTTTACTACATGATTCTGCATGTTATCTAATAACTGATATTCCTAAAAAAAAGTAACAGGCAAGTCCCAGAACGTCATATTAATAATTTAAGGAAATTTAATAAAGTTTTTTTCTTTTTCTACTATCACTGAGTTAATCAAGGCTCTGGTAAATAAATGTGTGTAATATTGTCAGTTAAGCTTGTAATAGTTCCTTCTCTTGTCAGCAGATGGCAGCAGTGTACTATTACAACAGGCACCAAAATCCTCAATGCTACATACGTGCACAGAACCGACCCAAGAACATGCATTATCTGATTGTCTGTTTTTATTTACATTAAAAAAGACATTAACAAACCAACTAAACTCCCAACTGTTATCACATGGTCTCACACAAAATGAAAGTCAGGTTACATACTGTGACCACTATCTTATTTACATTACTCATTTGGTTCACACATGGTTAGGTAAGAAATGCACTATACCTAAAACCTTGCCACTGCTGCTTTCTACATTCATGCTAGATAAGGAATTTAAGTAAGATACAAGCAAGGCAGAGGCTACATATATGGCCTAAAGTTATATTCCTAAATCATTCAAGGCTGACAATTGGGTCCCGGTCATGACTCGACAAAGGATCTCAAGCCGAAAAGCCTTGCTTAGAAGGAGGTATGAGATGAGATGGAAGTTCCGCCGGAATATCATGTCCATCCAATTTGACCTGAATCAAATGCATGGCCAAGGCATATTCATCTTCGTCAAGCATGCCATCTTTGTCAATATCAGACATCTTCCATATCTTTCCTAGAACTGAATTTGGAAGACGTGACTTTATCATCTCTGCCTTTGCGGCTGCTCCGGAAATCTTTCCGTTAATGGGGTTAAGCTGCTGGAACTGCCTGTCATAGTCTGGCTTATTTTTGTTGACGATCCACTCCTCTTCACCGCGTCCAGCATCCGCTCCCTCACCGGCACCAACGCCGAACGGTGTGCTACCGACGCCATCAAAAGCGCCACCTTGTACCGACGGCTCCGGGTTCAACACTGATTCTTCTTGTGGGATCTGCGTCATCAGCTGGGCAACATCGCGGGCCAGCATTTGGTTGACCGTTTCGATAAGCTTGGGTTTGAGTGGGTGGAACTTGGTGAAGTCATGATGTGCCAGTTGCTCTTGCATGCGCTCCAGACGGGGAAAGTCGCCCGGAGATATCTGGTGCTCACGCTGAATGTCAGCGAAGATGTTACCCAGTTTACTGATCAGCTCCTTCTTCTTGGACTCCTTTCCAAACACTGACGGCATCTCTGACTTCAGTCTGCTCATGATGTAGGCATGCACCTGTAGAATACACAATGAAATATCCATTTAACATAAATTATCACATAAGGTTAAGGCCCCAAAAAAATAATTTTGATAAGATTTCCATTGTTATGTAGTGCTTTTACCTATTTAATGAAAAAATTCTGTTACTTTTGTGCTTTTCCCTGATCATATGACATTTTTATCAAAATATTCAAAAAAAGGAAAAAAATAAAATATTGCCCGCCTGCACTGGTTTCTGAAAAAAGTGCCTGAGAACCTCACCTGTCTTTTTTTGGCCAACAGATTTTCTTTGCTAAACAGGTAAAAGCACTACATTACAAAGGAAATTGTATCAAAACTGTATTATTTTATCTTCTTGAAAGATGAAAATAAAAATCAAGATGTTAGATGCAGGGGTTAAAATTGATGTGGATGGTGCCTGAGAACCATACCTATTTTTTTTTTGCCTTAGTCATCAAACATTTATACAAAACTGTTTTAGCAAGTGGCATCATATGGATGTTGAAGATGGTATGTTATAGTGGATATACAGAAAAAATCCTGGGAAAAATCAGAATTCTCATTTTTCCCGGGAGGATTCCGGATCTTCCCAGATTCTCTTTATTCCCTTGACATATATATATATATATATAACATTCTGTTCCAGGTATATCTGTGCACTCTAATATTCTGTCCAGGTCCTTCATGTTGTATCTATTCTGATAATTCCATAGAAGTACAAGCTGTATAGTATTTCACTGCAGGGCTCAACATTAACAGTTAACCACTTGCGCGGGCAAGTGAAAGTTCAGGAAAATAGTGGGAGGGCAACTAAAAGTTGCCTCCTACTTGCCCGGTCCAACATAAACCTTTATCCATCTTCCAAGGCCTGAAAAAGGATGTTTGTGTTCTAAAATATGACCAATGATTTTTGTAAGGCAAGTAAAAATTCATGAAGGGCAAGTAAAAGCTAGATGTTACTTGCCTAGTACATTCAAAAGTTAATGTCGAGCCCTGAACTGTGATTGCATGTGACATATCTGGCTGGGTTTAGTAACAAGCAGATAGTATTCACAAAGGGGATGAACTCAGAGACGGCAAGAAACTGGAGTTCATGATCACAGAGATAAACCATCACATTGATAAGCATCGGTCTGAGTCTCACCTACCACTGATAGCTAGGTTTAGCAACTTTATCTTTGATGATAACCATCTCAAGAAGATTATTTACATTTAAAGATTACCTAAGTCTAAACTGTAGAAAGATGCACTCAAAATAATGATGTCCAAATTGCACATGTATGTAAACCCTTGATACAGGATGAAAGGTGGGAAAAACAGTTATAATCCATAAACCATTGACTGATGTTGAATGTTAATTTTAAACATTTATCCTTTTTATCTTGAATCTTGTTTGTTATTTTCATTCATTTTCTTAAGATGCGATTAATCTTTATATTCTCTGTATAACCTGTAAAATGCTTGGTGATGGTAAAATTTGGTATGATATAGAAACCAAGGGTAAAAATTTGTGGAAGATCCTGAATCATATGCAAATCAGGAATTTAATGTCTAACAAATCAGCCCTCTCCTGCCTCAATATTGATGCACAGCCACACTGTAATAAAAGTAACATCTAGCTTTTACTCCCCCTACATGAATTTTTACTTGCCCTACAAAAATCACAGATTGTATTTAAGTACACAAACATCCTTTTTCAGGCCTTTGGATAAAGGTTTATGTTGGACCCACTTGCCCGACTGGGCGAGTAGGAACTTTCACTTTCTGGAACATTCACTTGCCCTGAGCAACAGTTAACCGTTAATGTTGAGCCCCGCTATGTGGACCAGTGCACCATGTGTGCTCACTTCCACTGCAGTTAGACTCTGAATCCCAGTACCTGTACCTTTTACTTGCCTCATACAAAATTTACATATCGTACAAAAAAATCAGTGATCCAACCATGCACACAAAGTGTGTTGTTTCACATGCTTATGTTGTATGGGGAAAACTGATATTACATGTTAGATAATGAACATGTTCAAATGTTTTGTTTGTAAATATTTCTCTTTAGTACTGCACAGATAAACATAACTGTGATTTTAGGTAAGAAAAGGTTATATCATTATCAATATGATTTCATTTCTTCAGGGAAAAAAATGGCTATCTGAGATTACAATTAGTTGTGTACAGGTTTATGTAGGACGCCATTTTACTAGTTAAACAAGCAGGAGCCCACTTTTGGTTGCCCTACCACAACTGTCTGGAACTTTTGCTTGCCTCAGGTGAGCAGTTAACCATAAATGTCAGGCACTGTGATCATCAAATTACAATAGCACTAGGTGTGGGTAGTACATAACCTGGTATGAAGTACTCTACTTGGAACAGACTTCTTGCATTTTTCACACCAACAGATAACAATCAGACTTCCTAAACACCATAAACTGATAGACAGTCTCATTGACTCCCTGCCAACTAGCTGCAGAAGTTATATCTTGAAGCGGGGAAGCATTTGCAAAATAAATAGCAAATGGATTGAAGTAAAATACATATTTCAATTTATGCTTGTATTTACATACAGCAAAATGTGTATTTGTAGTCGTATCTGAGTGCATGGTTCAGTATTTGGCACTATATACATAAAATATTGTTTTCAAATGGTACATTTGGTCATATATTGTTCAAATGTGGCGGGAAGTGAGGTCTTAGTGTTTCATCTGAGACTATTGCTAGCTAGAAAATTCATATTGGTAACTACATTATTCATTGTAAATAATCAGTATTTATCTCAGAATCTCAGTATTTTAGTTGATTAAATACAAAAAGATTTAGTATCACTGATGTTTAAATGGATAAAACCCTGTGTAACAGAATATGAGTCAGGTCTGCCTTCAGTGTTGTATTTGACATCAGATACTTGGAATTTTTATTTGCCTTTTAAATTCTGCTTCAGATATATATTTGAAACCATACAGACTTGTTATAGAATTTGACCTAATACTTTTAATACTAACTTGAGTATTTGCAACTGAAATTGCATTCAGCTTGTTGTGGTCTGATGGCTGAAGGATATTTAGAGATCAAAAATATCACAAATATTCTTGTTTAATTACACAGGATTCCAGCAAAGCACTTTTTGAGTTCAAAGCATGTCACATGCTGCCAGCAGTATTTGTTCAAAATATTCAGAGTTTTAACCCATAATATGTTGGTTCTGAGAACACTTTTTCACATTTTACGACAATGACCTTCAGTGCATATAAAAAGTACAACTTAGTACACAGTGTAGGAGCAAAGTTTCCAGAGGGAGGGAGTATAAATGAACATTATCACCTACTTAATCACATATACCTAATAATAGACGTGATCAGAGCTGATATAAATACAGCAATATCTTGAGTACAAAGTGGTTGTAACTATAACCAAGCAGAACATTGCTGATATGCCGATAAAATGAATATATATTAATATACTGCTGCCTTCAGATGATATTCAAAATATCACAATATTCCAATAGTGGCTCAAGAAATATTGAAGTCTTGCCTGTCATATACAGCAGCACTTTAAAAAAGGAAAAATTTACTATCAAATTAAAATTTAGGGTATCTATAGCACAGTACAGAGGTAATTACTGGGCAAAATAATTCCATGCATAAGAGATTATGACATGAAACTCTCAGATGGACAAATGTGTATCCAGTTTATGCAGTAAATGGCAGGACTGACTGCTCTCACTCAGATTACACAACATATGTTACCAGTAATTTCTAACTAAATGACGGCATATACTATGATAAAACTATATTACTGTGGAGTTTTAAATAAACATAAGTATGAAGTGCAGTTATTTACACTATTTTACAGTTTTTCTTACGTTGACAATAGTTATTTACAATTAATTAAAAGTTGCTTTGAGTATAATTTTAAGATAGGTTTTGACCATGAAAAAATCCATACATGACATACCTTGTTTACTGGATTTATATGAGAGAAATGCTTTTTGAAATGGTAGACATCTTTAAATTTACTGAAAAAAAACATATACAAAATAAACCACATTACATTACACTAATAAAATTTCAGTTTCGCTTCAAATAACCACAGAAGTCTACAAATTGATTCTCCTTTAAAAGTTGGTTATTTGTTTAAATACAATAACAGTTGATAATATAAATCAGCCTTATACAGCTATGCTTCCTTGTCTAGGCACAATGCAAAACACACAATCTTTTGTTTAAGATTAGATGTCCGCATTGCCCTTGACTATTAATGTTCAATCAAGATAAATTCAGGCCGAGAGTTACACATATATGGCTGAAGTGGTCAACTTTATTCTCATCGCTCCGTCATTAGCAGGTCAAGTGTTTTCTTGTCTGGGATCGTTTAAAGAGTTCAGGGCACATGCAGGACAAGAAGCCATTTTTGATAACATTTATTAGGTTAATCTGCTACAGCTACAATAATATAACAATCTGACTGAACAGAACACCAGACCTGAATAATCATCTGGTTACTGTGATTGAAATCTCTCAAACAAATGGTTATAAACAAAAGTTCAACAAAAAATTTATTCTAAGCTTTCAGTTCATGAATTTTAATTTCGTTACTATATATTTAGAATACCTACAGAATACCTAGTTTTTTTTACATGAGACTTGTGAGGCCAAAATAAAAAAAAAGTATGGTTCTCAGGCACTTTTGTTCAGAATTCAATGTGAGCTGGCGGTTTTTTCATTTTAAATTTTTTGGTATGTTTCGATAAAAATGTCCAATGATAAGGGAAAAGCATGATAATACCAGATTTATTTTGCTAAACAAGTAAAAGCACTCCTAACAAAACAAGGGACCTATGGGTCACTGTGCTCAGCTGACGTTAACCTTGAAGGTAAAAATCTAAAATAATATCAAGTGTAAGAGGAAGAGGTAATAAAGGCCATGGTTGGTTTATATGATTGGTTTGTATTGATGAGCAAGAAATTGTTGCAAAAAATATTTTGTGACCTGACCATGTGTTTCCTACTGTTGAAACTAAAGCATGTGAGCAGTTTGTGAACAAATGATCTGTACTATTACCATGATCATTAGTTGGTTTTTCGATTAACTGTTGACATTTCAGTAGCTTACACATTTGTTCAATTGAATCTATTTTTTGTATAATATATATTATTAAATATATAAGTATTTTTTTTATGAAATGTATACAGTTGAAATATAGCTAATTAACAACATAAAACAGGGCAAACAAAGCCTGATCTCAAATTCTGCTGAGGCAGGAAAATAGTGAACAAATGTTTGTATTAAATCCTGATTTTTTTATCACATCAATTATTTTCTAATTTAAGTGTATATTTCGATACATTTCCAATTTAACATATATATCTGAACATAAAAGTTGATTCATAATTCTCAATAGCATCATCATAAATCTCAATCTTGTCAGATAACACCACATCATGCATACAAATGTTTATTTATTTTTTACCACAAAAATATATCTTTTAAATCTGCAAAACAATAAATATCTAAAAATAATACTTGATTTAGATTTCACAATTTTTAATTGTGTCTTTATTTATCCATAATGTGCTTCATATTTTATAATAATATAAGCATACTGATGGGTTCAATTATATTTGTTAAAATCATTTAAAAGAAAATTGATTTCTTTAAAAATGCTACATTACACAACATTGCATCTTCTGGATTACACCTTGCATTATTTTTTCAAGGAAAGTTTTTGCATATCGGAGTGGAAACAGCATTACAATTTAGGAGATACAGTGAAAACAATAACAATTACCGCATAACACTTTGTGGGTTGGGTTTGCGGGGGGGGGGGGGGGAGGGGGGTGTGATTGGGGTGGTGATATGAGAATAACTGTACACCTGTCACAGCACGGGATCTCCCCCAGTGACTGTAACAAATCAGAAACCCTGGCATAGCTGACTTCCAGTGACCTGGAGTGGGACCCTGCATCTGTAATCAAAGCAAGTGACTACAGAAAAAAAAAATCAATAACTAGCTTAATTTTCAAGCTTTTATTTTCAGATTTCAGATTTAGACAAACTAAATATTTATGTTTACATGCTGTGAAAATTAAATCAATGGTGCTTACAGGTAAAAAACGTGCCATGGTCAAAGTTGGGCAAAATTTAAGGTATTGATTTATTTTTTATGCTAATAACTTAAAAAATTTACAAAATTCAGATCTAATTTTGGGTTAACAATTGAATCTTAATTAAACATAGTTATATACTTGAGAAAATAGACTCTAGTTTCAAAATTTTTCATGTTAAATGAGTTATTATTTTTCCTGATTTTTTACAAAGTCCATTATGTTTGGGCCCATAACTTAAAGAATTTATACATTACAGACTTAATTTCTGGCATGTACATAGGAACTATATAGAGGAATATTTATGGTAAATATGAGGAAAAACAGATGAGTGGTTTTGATGTTAGGCAGTCCTGAAGTGTGAAAATAGGATTTTAATAAAAAATTGAGGTTTTTCCTTAATTTCTCAAAGGAACGAAGTCGCAAAGACCCAGTTTTCGGCTTGGTAGGAGATCTTGGGGACATCTAACATTATGCTGAATTTTGGATTCCTAGGTCTTACGGTTTCAAAACGTGCCACATCTACGGACGGACGGACGGACGGACGGACAGACGGACGGACGACGGACAATGGACCACGACTATAGCTCAGATGACTTATAGTCAGCTGAGCTAAAAATGTGTACGATTTTATCTTCTTGAGAGAAATGTCTTAGCGGCTGCAGCTCAAAATTGGTAAGTTTCTATTGATAATCAAAATAAAAATTTTGTGATGCGGGGGTTTAAAATTGATGCGGGCGATGCCTGAGAACCATAGCTTTTATTTTTTTTGGCCTGACAAATGGGGTTTAAGTGTGTACACAAAATGGCATCCCCCATGAACAGTTAAGAAAAACTGGGAGAAATAAACATGGCTAAGTTTAGTAAGGATTAAGTCATGTGGAAAGTTCCCCGAGGACATCATCCATGCGAGAATCAATTTTTGGAGAGTTTGGTTGCAAGGACAAAAACAGTTCTCCGAGGACATTGAGGGGAGAATCTATTTGTGTTCAGAGGTGAGGAGACATGTATGAGCAAAGGAAAGTGTGGAAAACACTTATGTTGGTCCACAACCCAAATACTCATGGAGTGCACTATTAATGAAAAACTTGCACAGAAAAAAGGTTTTGTATCTGGAATTAATTATCAAGTTATCTAAAAAGTCCCAGAGTTCATGCATTTCACAGATGTCACACAGACAATTTTAACATAGCTAGCCCTGTGATCAACAGGCGCTGTTCCCATACAGCTGAGTCAGCATCTTTTATGACAACAAAACATAACTAAGCATCAGAGCTCCAGGTGCTTATGATGCAACCAGACCAACCCCTATTTACATCCTCCTCCCACATCCCTCATCTCAGTATGATGCCAGGACCAGTATTGTTTCATTAACCTGATCTGAGGATCTCGATTCTGCACTGGATGTTATTCTAATCTCATTCTCTCTCACTGAAAGCCTGCATATATTTTGGGTAATACCTGGTTGTGGTTATTTTAATACAGGAAGCAAAACAATTCATCTTTAAATAAACAATTTTTTTATATAATTATAGTAATTATTGTTATTATAATGAAATACTGTATATTCTAAAAATTCAAGTATCCAGAATGGAATTGTGACTATTTTTACATGATAGCTACATGGCACACAGGCCAATGGAAGAGTTAATTACAGGTCTCCATTTTGTTATTACATGAGATATGGGACATTTGTTTGAATGATTTATTGACACAATACATAGTAAGTACATTCATGTGGTATTCTACCTAAACACATATATAAATATAAACATGTATCAATAGATTGAGCGCAAGCTACTTAAAGCTTATGAAGCTCGCTCCTGAATTCTAAAGTGGTAATTTTCTGATGCATGGCAGGGGGGGGGGGGGGGTGTGATGTTAAAATACTGATGACTGAAGTATCATGGAAGATGTGGATAGCATAATGACTATGTTTTTAGTTGTGATTTAGAAAATGTAAGGTGCCAGTTGAGAGGAGAGAGAGAGTTTTGGTGGGTGTGGGATGAGTTTGTCAAAATCGTCAAATTATTTTATGTTAGAATCTGTTTGAGTTTTCAATAAAGTTTGCAACCGATTTGAATATTTCCTTGTTTGATTTGTCATCTATTTTTGGGTCACCAAAAAGTAGAACTTTTAATGGGGTATCCCTAGGTAAGTATGTTTTCCTAGTGGAGTTATAGAGGTGGCATTGCAGTAGGTAGTGGTTGGGATCTTCTGATGGGTGGCCACATTGACAATTTTTGGTGTCGCTAATATGTCTTGTGTACATATGATAATTTAGATCACTACATTTCATTCTCATGCGTGCATGGATTATTTGTGATTTTCTGGTTCCTGAGATGTAGTACGTAGGTGTTTTAGTTCTTAGAGCTGATTTTTTCAATTGGTAGTTTAATGAGGCACTTGTCAAGCAAGCTTTCTTATCAAGATCCATTTGGTTCCATAATCTGATTGATTTTGGGAGAAAAGAGTTGAAATATAAATCAGTTCTTGCTTGTATTGGAGTAAAGTTGTGTATTACAAATCTGGTTTCGTATATGTTACTATGTGGAGGTGGAAGAAGAATGCGTAGATACTGCGGACTTTCGTTGTTAATCATTTTATGTACAAGGAGGATTTGTTTGTTTTCTCTTCTCTTTTGGAGAGTTTCCCATCCTGATTCAAGATATAAGAGTTCATGTGATGTTCCTTTTACCCCTCCCGTTACAATTCTTGCAGCTATCAGTTGTATTTTTTCAAGTGTCTGGTCTTGTTCCTGGGTACAGTTGCTCCATAAGATGTTTTCATGTTCTAAGAGGGGTCTGATATATGAGAAATATATATTTTGTAAGGTTGTTCTATCTAGGAGATGTTTTAACTTGCTTAAGATTAGAAGTTTGTTCATTGCTTTAGCTGCAATGTAGTTTATATGTTCTTGCCATTTGCAATTATGGCAAAGGATTATTCCTAAATGTTTGTGCATTTTGAGTCTAGTTATTTTTGTTTTATTTAGGTATAAGTCAGGGAGGTTTACAGGTGCTGTTTTCCTTGAAAAGAGTACCGATTCAGTTTTTCCTGCATTGAAAGTGACTAGCCACTTCCTTGACCACTGGTAAATCTTTTCAAGGTCAGCATTTAGTATCTGGGCTGCTCGGATGGGATTTTCTATGGCTAGGTATAACATTGTATCGTCCGCAAAGAGACAAATATTACTTGTGAGTTTTTCTCCTATGTCGTCGACAAAGACTAAGAAGAGCAGGGGTCCTAGGATCGATCCTTGTGGTACCCCTGCCTGTAGGAATTTCCATTCCGAGGGAGCATTTTCTATAATAACTCGTTGTTGTCTATTTGTTAAATAGTTGTATAACCATCTGTGCAGTTTACCTGTTATTCCTGCTGAGAGTAGCTTACTGAGAAGGCCATCTGTCCAGACTTTATCAAAAGCCTTACTTATATCTAGAAAGATTCCTATTCCTTCTTTTCCATTGTCTAAATCATAGGTGATAGTATTGTACAAGTCTGTTAATTGATACACTGCAGAGTCTCTATGTAAAAATCCTGATTGGTATGCTGATATAATTCTGGGATATTGGATATCTATATTGGGCACACATCACATTAACATAAAATCCATTGACCAACCTACAATGATGACAGTATCAATGTCAGTGCATTTAAAGGAGCCTATCCTAATATCAGACATCTATAAACTAAACATAAAACCTTTTATAACAATCGACCAAAAAAAGCCTAACCCACCCCACGCAGGCTGCTTATTTTGTTTACATTCACATGCATAACATGGGGAGCCCTGCAAAATAATCAAAACACACTGACATCTGGTGGAGTTTGATGAAACAGAGTTTTGCCAATGTTGTTTTGCAATTATTAACCTTTCACCTAGTGCACCAGAAGCGGATCCGGGGGGGGGGGGGGGGGGTCCAGACCCCCCCCTTTTTCACCCGAAGCAACCTTTTTTAAGACGTGTAGATGTAATTTTGCAGCCTGGACCCCCCCCTTTTCCAGACCTGATGACCTTTTTTTTAGGAATTTCATTAGTCCTCCTGGGTTGGACCCCCCCTTTTCCTAAATCCTGGATCCGCCCCTGTGCACATATGAAAGGAATCACTTTTATTTACATGTTTTTTTCTGTTCGTGAACACTGCTGTGTTTACTGTCACTAAGTATATAAATAAGCTCAAACATCCATCACTAAGGCATTATAACGCAAATGATCTAGAGTATATTTATATGCACAAAGATTAGGCCAGAAATCATAAATTCCATGGAAAAGGAAGGTAAATAGCTCGCTTTAAACCACACTAAAGACTTAAACAACTTTTCAGGACCAACAAAACCAGTTGTGTCGGGGGATGGTCATGTAAAACCTACTGACTACAGACAACTTCACTGCAACAGGATGCAATACAAGTGAAACTGAAAGTTCAGTAACTGTAATGCTTTCACTTGTGTATGTGTGTTAGTTTTCACTGATTGTAGGGTCAGGCAGACACAACTGCATGTGAGAGTATCATCATGATTTGATACAAAAGAGGATACAATGCTGTTTTAGTATACTTATCATTCTGTTCAATATTTCTGACTGTGACAGTGTTATTATTTGTGTATGATACAGTGAATTTGAACATGTAATCACCACTGCATGCAAAAACATAAAATCTTCCAAGTGTGGACTACCTTGATGTGTTTTTCATGTGAGAATATGAAAGAAAGATATCTGATTTTAAAGCCAGTCTTTCTTTCATTCATATACCCTCAGCAAAATTCCAGGCAAAAAAATATTCTCACAATATGTACTAACGATAATCATTTATTTGAAATCTCTGATTTATAGCAGCTACATCATTAACCAAGCAGGATATTTATTAATGTGACAGTTCACACAAAAAGATAAGTATTTATTTGATGTTGGCGTGTTGACATGCACTCTGACAGCAGTCAAAGGCCTGTCCTGATAGCATCAATCAGTGGTTTTGGGTGGAGTATAGTGTCCATATTACAGCACTGCAGTCTTCCTGATTCAGCCAGTACAGCAACCTGATGCCTATACCTCTACAGCCAAGCCAACCAGCCTCTGGTTCTGAGACAGTGCTCGATTATCCTGTTCAGCATGTCAGAGCCCAGTGCCAATACTGCATCATGCAGCAGCCTGTCATGATTTTTAATTAACTGATGATGCTGAAGTGGCAGTACAAGTTTAAATAGATGTTCACCCCATTTGTAATCTCAGTACTTTGAATACTTCATTTTCATCTGCTTGTTGAACTGTTATTTTCCCCCGAGGTAAGACAAAGTGATGTTATTCTGTTGGGAAAAATAATAAATATTATATTATATTTACAGTTGACTTGCATGTATTCTTGCAGTAGTTATTAATAACAAGGCTGGTTTTGCTCGGAAAGTTTGTCTTTCTGCGGAGAGCTCCGTCCGTCATGACAAACTTCATTTCTCCCTGCCAGGGTAACCACCACAAATTTTGCATAACAACATTTTCCCTCATTATTAAGCAAATAAAACATGACTATATATGCCTCTGATGTCAAATACTACCACACAGCAAATATTTTTATCAGACCCTTGGAATGGGTGTTCCATTACGATATGTACCATGACTCACAGGCCCCAATCAGTTTATTTTAAAAGGGCCTGAATGTCATGTTGTCATGACTAGCTATAGAGTACAAACTATAGTCTGTTTCACCATTGTTCCACAAACTAACAGATTAATTCCTAATTGTACGCTACAATGAATGAATGGGCATAGGCCTAATTAACCATAATAAAATTAAAGCCACACCTTGCCAAATATTTAAGTAATGAAATAAAATAAATCTCTGAGTAAACAATCTCTTTATATCAACCCTATTTAAGAAGGTCAAGGTCAATGTCACATGCTTAAACAATTATACTTTAAAAGCTCCTGATTGGTTGTTTTGTGTCATAAATATTATAAAGAATGTAAATATCAAAATGAGGCTGCCTACCCATGACAGACGCCATGTCACTTGGCTGCAAGTTTCAGAAGAACCAGAAGGTTGCAAAACATAAAAGTTTTTATACCTCATATTAGGTTGTTGGTCCTTTAGTGACATAGTGTGTGTGTATATATATATAAGGATAATCGCTAAATTTCAAAAGGCTGCTACTGGTGGAAGATTAAATCAGACGGTCGGATTGGAATTATCATTTTCACAATACTGCATGAAAATAGCTCCTGTGGTGTTATCACTGTTATGTACATCTGTAGAATTAAACTTCCAGTTTGGGAGGACAAGACGGCAATAGCACTATTCCTGTCATTTTATATCCTTGTGTTAAATAGGCCAAGTGTCTACAGCACCTGCAGGTCCCGGGTGTATATTCAACCAAATTCCTTGGTAAAAAATTGTGGAAACCCCCCAAAGAAGCACTCTTTTGTGAGTGGTACATGACTGTGGGGCACAGCCTTCCCATTTAGCCAGCAGAGCCCCTCAGCTGAGATTTGAACTCCTATTTTCCCTGCTTTGAATCCTGTGATATACAAAAGGATCTAGTCATTATCCTTATTCAACCTACAGACACTGCATCAGAAAAGACAAACAGATCTGAGCTTTGAAGACCATTAAATGTATAAATTTTCCTTCTTCAACCCTGAAAAAAATCTAAAATCGGGCAAAACTTTCTTTTCCCGTGAAAGATAGGTGGCATAAATTTCCTTCTTCAACAAGGAGAGAAGCAAGTCTAGGCATAATTTGCCTGCTTCACACTGCGCACACCAAGATATAACAGAGCACATCCATACCACATCCAGCAGTACACCAAGAAATACAGTATCACAGGAAACAGTAAGGCAGCTTGGGGCTTTACAGTACAGCATGTTACTAGGTACTATGAAGTAGTATACAAGTACAAAGAGGTCTGCCCTGTAGATAAGTAATATGACAGTCGATACAATGACAGTTGCTGTCTTCTCATAGGCCGACATCAACTGACATCAGTCAGGCCACACCACAACCAGGAAATCTATTGGCTGCTTGGTTTCCCACAAGGCCAGGGAAACTAATTCAGCAGTTATTACTCCGACAGCCGGCAAAGTATTCAAATTAATAGCTGATACAGCAGGATGCTTATTTATATCTAATACCAGAACTGAGTAAAATGGACAGAAAGCAAACTGTACCACTGCAGTAGACTTCAAACAGAGACTACCAGGGTTGAATAATATTAATCAGAAATGTTAAAGAGTCCATGGAAGCACTATATAATTTATATCCTTTACGTCAGGACAGCTTATTTGCAAGATCCCCTCGACAGATTGGCTACATGGAGGTTGATATTAGGTCAAGCAAAACCTGACTCAACAACGGCTTGGCTGGTTTCTAGCTATATAACCAGCATGAATTCCTCCTACAAAGTCTTACTTAATTTGGTAAATCAAGGTCAGGCCTTGTTTTGCAAACAGTAAAATACCATGTCTTGCTGTGCATAATAAGCAATGGTTAAAATTAAAAGCTACATGCAGTGTTAAAGTTTGTCTCATCAAGAGTAAGTGTGATTTTTATTTTAAATTTTGAGGCACAGTCATTCATAAATTTTATAATAAGTCCCTTCATCAACTAATAAACATGTCTTAAACTGAATTTGATTATTCAAATGAAAAGAAAATTGTTTTTTTTTATGGTTTACAGGTGTTAAGAGTTCCAACATAGGCTCTATATCCTAGTAATTATATCTTTAAGTAAAATGTTTCTGAAATTAATGTTGGTGAAATGCTTTTGAAATTAATTCATTTTCATGCACAAGACAGAAAAAAGGTACGGCCATAGCATTTTAATGGCAAGAAAAGTTTCCTTTTGCCAAAACTGAAAGAACAACATTATCATTTCATCATTTTTATCATTTAAACATCATCATTTGATCATCAGACCAAACCTTAACGATCAGGAGATCAGGAATAAATGTCAGAGCTCAGCCTGCTGTTACTACTGGTAGTACTGGTGCAGCAATGGGTGTACAAACGTCAACAGCTGAGGAAACGATTAAGCCAGCCCCTTACTGTCAGGAACTGTATAGGATTTGAGATAATTGGTTAGTATTGATATTGCAGTTTCCTGACATTCATACTAGCCGTTAGTGGAAATAAGTGTATCAGCTGCTCCAGTGCCCTAATTTTTACCCATACAGACCACAGGTCAGCTATAAATCTGTTTTTATTTGTGTTATTTGAGACACTGCTCCTCCCTCTGACCACAAAGACTGAGGTGATAAAAGATATTAGCAAACTCTTGTACTTATGGTACAAGTACACTATGTATTGTAAAGAAAGTCACATTATACATTTAGGAGAGCATTTATTTGGAGCTCAAAAGATCTGATTATTAAAGGAACCTATGCATTAACTCTGCAAGACCTATATTTACAGCAAACATTGTTTTATATTATTATGAACATTATATTCAAGGGTAAGAATTTTTTGTCTTTTCCCAAAACTAAGGCCAATTTAACCATGCTGAAAAAACATAAGCTGAATTTTCGAATGGCCAGATATGGATATGGGTACAGACAATAACACAGAACTGATGTATGATAAATAAGATGGTTTTCAGTGAATCCTTAAGCAAAATTAGGTCTGGACCTACCCCCCCCCCCTACAAAAAAAAAATAAAAAATAATAACAGTACTCTCTGTAGGGCTATAATGGTACATTATCTCAAGATGTTAAATAATATATGTTACGATGCATGTAAGGTATAAGTTTATATGTGAAGACAATTTTTTTTTTTAAGAAATATGATTTCCTCTAATAAAATCTATTTTCAAATTATTAGTCTATCAGAGGCCGTTCAACTCATTTCCCACCAATTACATATCTCTTTCAATGTCTTATATAGCCCATAAAATTTACTATTAAACATGTGACATTTGCTTTCCAAATATAATCAATATATATATATATGGGTCATTCCACAGTAAATTGGGCAAATTGGTGATACTGCTTGGTCAAAAAATTTTTTTGTCATATCTGGCTTAAATTTGTAGCACATGTAGGCAGAGATGTCTAGTTTCACTAACACATAAAAGCCAAGCTTAAACAGCAAAGTCTTTTCTGAAAATAACAATCATCCAAAGCTCAGTAAAACACTTTTTCAACTCCATCACAGTCATGTTAATTGATCTGAAATACAAAATTTAAGGAGATGACACCAGTTAAATAATACAAGACAATGGCATAATATCATTCCTCCCTTGGAAAATTAAAAAAAACTTTGCCTTATGAATTAGACCAATGTATATACAAAAAAATGTTAAGAAAATTGCAAACTTTATCAAAAACTATATTTTTTCTTTAATTCTTTTTCTCAGGTAAAGACAATTATTCTAATAAAAACAGATTGAATCATCATTAGATAAATCAAGATTTCCTTTATTTACATTTATAACAGAAAAATCTGTGTAGTTAAATGATTCCCTTGATAATATTTAGCTGGCAAAGACCATGAGTATTTGTGACGGAGTTGACAGAACAGGCTTTTGACCAGTATACTCTAACATATGACTTGATAAATCTCTTAATTATTTTCATGCACAAGTCTTCTATGATCAAATATTTCCTTATATGGTATTTAATTTTTTTTATTGACCAGCACTTGATTGTGTCACATAAATTAGCTCATATTTAAGTTCTGGCTGACAGAAGAAAATCTGTTGTCACATAACTAAATATTTCTCTGCAAACTTATGAAAACAACTTGACTGTATGTTTAAAATATTTAAAGTATACAGCACAGGTAATTCAAAATGATTAGACATCCTACAGTTGATTTAAATTACCTTTTCCTTGTCAGTTTTGGGGTCTGTAGATGTCTTGAAATATTTTAAAGGCCATTGAAATCTCTGGGAGGCAAGACAGGGTAAAAGACCTTAAGATGAGATGGGGCTGCTCTTTGTAAGGGTTGTAGATTCAGTTTTGCCTTCTTTTTGCTGACCACTAGAGGACTGGAACTGTCCATCAGCTGCCAAATATGCCAAAGTGATGCAAGAAGTTGCTATTATTCATCATCCCAACTAGATAATATATCAAACAAGATTGGCACTATTGACTCTGGATGTTTCAACAATAGAGTTACAGGTAGTGCAAAAGTTTCTGTTTGTACTCAATTACCAGTTCAAAAGTGGAAAACTATTTAGTGAACCAAATTAACTGTTACATTAAACAATGAAACAGGTTTTACAGAAACTGAAGAACAATACCAGGTGTCATGGAGTCATCTTCATCAGTGTCTGCATTTGCAAGAAAGATTCTGTTATTATGTTGCCACTGTCTTTTGAGGGAACCAGAAGCAGCATGTTAGCAGGAAAAGAGGAATTGACACCATTTGTTTTTATTTTTTTTTAATTTTATGCAGCATGTCTACAATCAAGTGTCAAACAATGGACATATGAATAATTAAATCATATTAATGTCCACAGAGAAAAATATATTATAGCACAATAATTGACCAAGTTTGCTGCAACATGCTTAGGTTTTCCTGCTGGGACAGGATGTATTAAATGCTGTCAAAATCTAGCAAATGTATTCTAAATGACTTTGGATATTGTAGTTCAAGGTACAGGCCTGACACTCTTAAGCAGAATCAAATCACTATTAATCTGGGGTCATAAGAATATCTTTTTTGATTATATGGAACACAGGCTTCAAGAGTGAATGCCCTGTATCATATCTAGCTTCATTTTATTTTTAAATAATTTAGATTGCCAATTGCCCATGTTGTTAAAAATGAAAGTATTCAGTTATATAAAAAGCAGTGGATGTATCAGGTGAGAATACCAAAATGCAATGATTTTTCTGCTGGGTAACTGTATTTCATTAGTTAGCCAATTCATAAATCATTAATATTGCCTGGAACTAAATAAATTGAATAATAATTAAGCTTACACATAAAATATGGTTGCAATCTAATGGAATATACAATATATTAGTATATATAATAATGGTGAAAGCTTTGTTAAGTAATCAGTGCTCAAAATACAGACATGTCAACTCCATCACGTGACGGAGTTGACTGTGATGGAGTTGACAAATGCTTGATTTTTAATTAATAATTTTTTGGAAAATCACGTTATAAGCCAGTTATTAAAGATTTTGAACAAAAAACACATGTTTTTCTTGAACATAATAACATTTTACCCATTTATCTATTTATGAGGGTGAAAAAGCTGTGACGGAGTTGACACATTAATTTTCCACCCTCCAGGATGAAGACATAAAGGGTTCCATTTCTGATACTAGATACATGTTATGTATAAAACAGTGTTTCATGGATAAAGTATGTCCATTCAACATTTTATATTTGGCTTTATATAGATATAAATATGTAACTGTCAATTTGCTTGGATATAATTCTTTTTGTGACGGAGTTGACTCAAAACTGGGGGACAGATCAGAAATGCTCGCAAAAAAAAGTTAGTGGCAACAATTGCTTCAAGCAACAATGGAATCTGAACACCTTATTGTGTATTTTAATTTAGCTAATAAAGATAATGAATGAGTTCTTTATCTACTCTACCAAATGACCTAATATATTAGCTCCTTGCTCAGGAGACATGCTATTTGTCTGAAAGTGCATATATTGGGACGGGCCTGCACAAGTAATAATCCATCCTTTATTATCTCAGTTTGGATGGATGGAGAACCCATGCCAAGGTATTTAACTATATGTATTTGTGTAAAACCTTTAACTACTTGCTGATGAATGAATAAGGAGAGACCAGATATATAGGTAATTGCTCATTTTACTGCGGAATGACCCATATATATATATACAAAGACAACTGATGATAATTATAAAATATTTGACTTGTATTGTGATATAGTGTTCACCAGTGTCTCTTTTAGTCATATTCTCATAAATCACATCACCAAATTCACCAAATTTATTTTAAAATTTTTATTTCCAGCAAACATACTATGAACCCTATATTTATCTTCAAGTAACTTTGGCTGTAAGAAATTTTTAATCTTCAACATATATAATGTAAAACCAATAAATTTATGCGTACTAATTATATTTTGTGATTAAAGTTAAGAATAGTACACTAGACATTTTTTTGTATAGTTTGTATAGTCCTTACTTGGTATATCAACCTCGTATATAGTTATTAGCACATTTCAGTATACCAGGAAAACAGATAATGAAGTATCTAGTGATAGTGACATGTGACAGTTTCAACATATCATGCAATGATGGTCAATGGCACATTAAACTGCATAGTCAGAAAACAGGCCTATACATAGATTTAACTTATTTCATATATATTCAAATAATTTCCTACGGGGAAAAAACAAGTCTTATTTTAAAATGAGTGTTCAAAAACCAGATTATCTATAATTATGCAATACTGATAATGATGTTTCGCATAAAACATCCAGTAAACGCATCCAACAAATTGCACATCCAGTTAAAATCAGTATGTGAATTCATCTATTGGATGCTCTCTTGTTTATACTTTATACATGCGAGCTCATTTGCCAAAAATTAAAGGTTATGAAATTTTTTAGCAAACCATCTGCCTCTGTGCAAGTCTGTTTAAACCAGGACCTCATGGTGGTTACCATTAAAACAAACAAACTCTTATCAAATCAAAGAAATCAAGATTTTGCTCATTAATGTACACTCAGTCTGCATCACAACTAATAGTAATAACAGGAAGTTTCTGCCCACATAACCCTTCAAAGTCTGGACAACACCACAGATAAACATCCTACTAAAACTACTCCACCCATATATAATGTACACACTTTTACTTATAAAATTAAACTTAAGTCTGTTTATAACCATATATTCAACAGAAAGTTGGGAAGGATATCAGATTCCTTTTGGTGATACTTGTTTAAAGGTGCCCATTCACCTACCTATTGAAAACGAATTAAAGTGACTTCTGGGTTCCTGTATGTATAAACCAATGATCTAAGGGTCATTTTGGTTATGAAAAGTTCTTATAAGCCCCTAGTGAAGGATGTTTGAACTTGTTTATCAACAACGTGTTTCACTCACGGTGTTTGTAAACACAGCAATGTTGACAAACGGGAAAACATGTAACATAAGGTGGTAGGTTGCATATATGTGGAGGTACAAGGTCACTTTTCGCTAAACTCTGTTTGCAAAGCTCTGGCTTATCTGATTTGCTGTCAGATGCCCCTGTTGAATTTGTTTTGATAATAATTAAGGCGGGCCCCCACATATTATATTCAAGTTGATGTAAACAGGACAAGCAGCCTGTGTGTGGTCATATCCACTTTTTCTGGCCTATTTTTATAAAAGCTCCAAGGGATTACCTTTAGTTTATGAAGGTCAGATAGGTGATTGGGCCCCTTTAATGGTGTGGTTTTCTGCATCAGTTTGCCATCTTCATCAATCATACTCCACACATACTAGAAATCATAGGACTGGCAAATAACACAAGAAACTATGTGATTATCAATGGTTCTGACCAGAATTATTGAGATTATCAGTGGCACTTACAAGATTTTATACATGGAACATTCTCCTATGGGCAAAGGAATCACCCTGGTATGGAAGGCAAAGGTATATAATACTCTTGAATAAAAATTATTAATGGTGATCCAGATTACCTTCAAATTATAAAGGATTGTTCCTTGGGTGCTACCCTAGTAATCCTCCATGAAATGTCACCAAAATCTGTGCACAGATATTTGTGTAAAGTTGCTCACACTAACAGAAAACCAACCAACCAATGAACCAAGGGGAAAACAATTTCTAAGTGGTGAAGATATGGTGTCATCTCAGTGCGACGCATCTCGATGGGACGTATGGCTGTTTTCATTGCTCGTTACGACGCGGCTCGCTGAGACGCGCCGCCCAGGAAACCACAGCGGCGCCCGTTGAGACGTAGCCCGGCGAGACGTAACCCGGGCAGGGTGTGTATCGCCTGTCCATTAGGACGATACAGAGGTTCAATTCAATAGTATAAACGTTTGTAAAACTATAATTTAACCATTCTTTACAATTTGTAGATGTATGAAATGTATGAAAAAAGGACAAAAAACTGTTCGGATACCGATGTTTTCATATCATAATTGCAAAAGCTTCTGATAAACATGCATCATTGACCGCTGTTTCAAACAAATACGCGGGGTCTTACTATATATCTATGTATGGAGAAATATTTTAAGTTTTATAAATTAATCACCTAAATATGCCATACAAACAGAATATAATTGATCTTGCCTAAAACTTACATGCCTGATTATGACACGATTTAATTCGAGTTGGACGATTTCGGGTTTGACGACGTTTCGGCTTGACGATGTTTCACATATACATTCGTGAAGATACCGGTGTGTGATCAATTGATTACTTATTGTGAATAGATTTAACAGATCTTTGTACTTGAGCCTTGGCAAAAAAAAAAAAAAAAAAACAAGCTAGGAAAATACTCATTAAACTATTTTATACTTAAACACGTATGCCTGTTATTTTGGGGGGGGGGGGGGGGTGCACATATATATGTTAAATGAAAAATATAACGTGAAAAAAAAACACACGAGTGGACGTGTTTTAATTTATAAACACTATAAAACCTGACTTATTCTACAAATTTACCACTGCTTTACTCAGGATCAAAGGCCCTCTACGGTCTTTGTTAGACCATTTATGAAATAAGTCCTGCAATAACAATAACCTGAATTGCATGGTGTATTCGCTGCTTGTGCTAATTGAGCAGATCCATAAACATGATTGATTGATTTATTTAGAGAGAGAGAGAGAGAGAGAGAGAGAGAGGCAGAGAGAAAGAGAGAGAGAGAGAGACAGAGAGTGAAGGAGAAGGGAAAAAAATTATAATGAAACAAGAATGTTATATTTTTATTAAATCATTTACAAACCTCGATTAAGATAGGGGAAAAAAGTACATTTCTAAAAGATAACCAGACACGTTAGCTTAATAACAAGTTGATTCCATGAAATTATTATGGCTAACAGAGCCTATTTTCTATTAATTCGACTATTATCGCTCATGTCACGTCATGGTTACCAATATTAATATATAGCATGCATGTTAAACCTTTATATATATATATATATATATATATATATATATATATATATATATATAAATATATATATATATATACATATATATATATATATATATATATATATCCATCAGTTAGAAAAAAAAGAAATACGTCAAAGACATCTTGAGAGACAGTTTAATGTGATTCCCTCATTGTGTTTAAGATAACTGTGAACCAAATAAGGTAAAAAAATTACTGAAGCTAAATTTTGGAATTTTTCCGCAACCGGTACCATTCAGGGCTATTTTTTTTAAGTTTTGTGAAAGCACATAGGTCTCATATACACAAGCATGAATCGTCCCGGTTTTTGATGTGCATGGCAAAATTTATTGGCCTTATCCATGTTATGATAATGGTAGATATTGTTCAATCTTTTTACTCTGGACTGATCAATAAAATTGAGAATAATAATGAGCATTCAAGGCTTTATTTAACAATGTGCATATTCTATTTTACTATTTCAAATGTCAGGGGCATTTAAAAGTATCATTTAAATGCTAATATATAAATATGTGACTAAGCTCACTTACATTTGCTAAAATTATACAAATTTCATTCATATTTAAAGTCAAATAAATGCCGCTGAAGAGCAGAAGTGCATGCTGATCTGAGCAGTAAAAGAGTAATGTTATAACCAATAAAATGAAACAAAGATCATTAATCGGATATATACACCATACGGTTAAGGTATTATTACCGATATTATGCTGTATTCTGTGAAACCAGTACACTATCAAGGTCATTTATTCAAATTTAAAAATAAATTAAGCAAACATCAAATTATCATCTTACATGTAGATTTGAGAAAGCGTGGTTCAAGAATGAGAATATTCAGTCTTGACCAAGGAGGAGTCATTTTATTGCCACTTAAAATAAAAAATGTTGCGTGTACTAATTATGGACAATGAGGATGTTGTAATGTTTATTTAGATAGTCATTGTTGCACGTGCCTTAATAATCATATCAAAGGTTACATGATCAGGGGTGGATTAATGTTTGAATAACACTTTAAGAGAACCCTTCGCGGCAGAGCGGTTTTTGGCTGCACGAAACAGCTTAATTATATCACAAAAGCGGGATTTCCCCAGCTTAACGTGATGCCCTGTGATGAAAGCAAACCCGTTAACATTTGTAGGTCGCAAAAAATTAATAATTATATAATTAATGAATATGTACAATCATTTTATTTTTTACTTCAAATTTATGCTGTATTATATGGTAAACACACTCTTCGCCAAAATAAAACCGAATATGGCAGTTGTTTTCCATCCAAGTCTAGTATAGCTTTTGTAGAAAAATTACCAGCATTTCTAAAAGACAAAATATTAAACATAAATTGTCACTAATATGTCTCCATTCTGTCCATTTTAATTTACCGGTGTCGTTCTTCGAAAATTTTATAATGGAATAGAACATCGGTCAACGATATATCTTGATCAGTTGGTCCAGTGAAATAAAACATATATAGCCATTCGAACATATATAGTTGCATTTATTATTATAGTGTAATTTCCTCTTCCATTCCGATAAATCATTCACTTTCCATATGATTTGTTCTCTCTCTCTCTCCCAGCCGTCACGCGCGTTGTCCCACAAGGTTGGCTGTGAGTCAGAGGCCGACTATTACCATACCCAAAAGTGTTTGAAAATAACTGAAATTTTGCACACACACATAATATGAAACATTTTGACTTAATGGTAGTTGGCCAATCACCTACACTTTAATTCCTTATTAAATACTCGGGTAAATTGTCATCCATTCAAAATGTCTTCCATTCGGAATGTCGTCCCGGCCGAAGTCGTCCACACCTAAGTCGTCCAGTTCGATTGCATCTCTCTCGAAATTGTCTCTGTATTTTCAGATTCTGGCCCACAAGTTTCAATGCGTTTTGCATCAATTTTAATTCTTTCTGAATTAAGGTGTCCATGTGACTTTTCTAGAAAAAGCATATTCTATATTCGTTGCATGGAGTATCATGCCTTCATTATATAAAATTCCATAAACGACAATACCCTTTTTCTAGGGATATTAAAAAAATAGTTAATTTCAAGTCAAACATGAATAAATTATGCAAGTTAATAAACCACAGTGTTATATTCTATTAACAAATTAACAGCGAGTAGTCTTGAGTAAATCATGAGCAGGATATTGCTTGCCCGACGCGCCCCGTGGTGCGTTTACACAACCATAAGCACTGAACCGCGTTGTACTGGGCTACGTCTTTGAGGGCGTTCTAGGCATGAGGAATGAACCGCGTCTGATTGAGCTGCGTCTCTGCGGGTGTTCTGAAAACACATGCGTCGTATCGATCTGCGTCGTACTGGAACGTAATCGAAGATATTACTGTTAATCAGTCTATCAGTCTTCATGTTAACAAAAAATATCCCTGACTCAGTAACTTAACATCACAGAAACTGAGCAACAGTGTGCTGAGAGCCCTTCCCTGTTTAAACTCTGGAAAGACCTAGATTTATGTACAATATAACACAAGAGTTCATTGTTTTATAACAGGCAGGTTACTCAAACAATTCTATATATGCTGCACAGTGCAGCCTGCACTCCATGTGACTTATATCAGGTAATTCAGATGCATGACCCAATGGCCTGAGCAGGTTACATAATAATTCTGCTTGAGATTTTAGGTTTCATCACCCTAAGGTTATTTATTATACAATATATATACCAAGACTATGTAGCCCAAAGACAAAATATTAATGAATGCAAAAAGGTCCCACTACGACTTTGGGTCAAAGACTAGTTACCAAGGTCGTTAAGCAAATCAGTGGCATAAATTACTTAAATGTCTATTATATCATAGCTTGAATAACTGTTTTTGTTTTTCAGGTTGGTTGGTGGTCAAGAGAGGGAATGATTTGAATGGGTGTAGGTCATAGATGCCAATATACCTGTATGACCTACCAGTCCTGAGTACCCCGAGACAATGATTCTCGATGTTGACTGCTATTTCTCTCACAACACAGAAACAAATTTTAATACACTTTATCAACTGATACTGAAATAAGGTTTTTCAAGAAATTATAATTACCTGAGAAATAAGTTGACAGGTATTTAGAAAATAATAGACAGAAGTGCTGAATTTTCAGCTTGATTTATATTATATGTTCTCAAAAAAGTTGATCAGTATTTAGATTAAGCTAAGTTAATCATATATAGGTTGATTATACTGCATCAGAATTTGTTCACAGCTTTTTACTCAGTATCTACATAAAAATATGTATCTCCATAAAAGTACATACAAGTATTTACATTAAAATAAGAATATACATATATAGACTATGAAGGCTTCATGTGGGAATGTCAAGAATTGTGTACATCATTCACATTAGATCTAAATAGCTCTTTTTATCACACAAGTTCAGACACAGTCATGCCCAAAACATCTCATTCCAGGTTAACACAATTTTACTCCTGTTGCATCAAAACACTGCTCAGGCTGAATACAGCAAGACAGCACTGGATCATCTGATATCAGTCAACTGGGGCATTCCATACAGCACTGGACCAGCACCACAGCTGACCTAGCTCCATAGATACCAGCCCTTGGTGATCAGGATGTATAACACACACCCGATGAAGCTACTACTGATCACATTTCATCTGCCCCCTTACTTCAAGGTTCTGCTGCCTTGGCGATTTTCCTAGGTGCTGGTTTAAGTTCCCAAAAACACTAACATGTGCACTGAAAAGCAATCCTTTACAGTTTAAATATTACTCTGCCTTAACTCCATCACTCCCTTGTCAATCAAAACCAATCTCTCTGTTATAACGTTTTTACATTACCCTACACAGACCTGTAGTTTTTGGGTCTCCTTCTGCATTTAAACATTACTCTCCCTTCTGTTTAGCAGAAATTCACCTATTCAGATCTCCTTTTACACACTCCCTTGTCTCATCTTTATACTACCAAGTGTGACACTGCACTTTCACAGACCTTGATTCAGTGACCTGTCCTGGTGTCTATTTTATACATAATGGATTGAATCTTGAAAAGTAATCTTCAGTAAAGCATTTTATTTCTAGGACAAATGAAACCATTATACATCTATTTTAAAATACTTGTACATTTATCTTTACAAATATTAAAAAGAATTATTATTAATAAACAAACATTTGAACACATTCCTTGTCTAACATGCAATAAAACATGCCACAGACTCATGTGGAACACAATTTGTGTTCATGGCAACCACCACTGATTTTTGTAGGGCAAGTAAAAATTCATGTCTGGCAAGTAAATAGTAGATGTTACTTGTCAAACAGGGCAAGTACTTTCCAAATTTGATTTACTGTTGAGCCCTGACTCATGTAGGACATATCAAAGAGACAACAACTTGTCACATGTATACAGATCTTCCATCTAAAAGGGGTATAGAGCCTGATATTGTGACATTTATCAGTATATATCAAATGTCAAATGAATGATGAATGATATGGGTTGGGCATAGCAGCCTAGAGCTGCATCACTTTGAAGTGAAGATGGAAACCATCCCACTAAGGACTTCTTGAAGAACATTAAAACATGATCAATTAAGACGCATGTAAAATTCACCTGAACATGGTAATATTGGTTTTCTTTTGTCACCGTCATAAGCAAATATTCCCTAAAAACTAAACAATTAACTTGATCAACAGTAATTGCCTCCACCAGGAGGGTATGCATTCATCCATGTGTGTGTGTGTTTTTTCACAACATAACTCGGGTAATCATGAATAGAATGTCTTGAAATTTTCAGGGCATTCCAGGATTGGGCCAGAGAAGAAATTATTAGATTTTGGTGTAGATCTGGAACATGATCTGGATTCAGAAATGTGACTATGTCATCAATGAATATTTACCAATGTGCAGTTACTTATGCACGAACGGACCTTGGAATATGAGCTGAATAAATGAACATGAAAGAGGCTTGTATTCTTTAGATTGCAGATTTCCAGTTTAACTGATTCTGAAATTCAAACTCTACATCTGGAAATCCAGCCATGGCCAACAATCACTCACTCCTTGGTAAAGAGAGTTCACACTTTGTGGCAAAGACCTCAGCCAGGGGTCTTATACAGATGTCGAGGGGAGAATGACTGGGAAGATCCAGAATTTTCCCGGAAAGAATGATCTTCCTTGGAAATATGAGAATCAAGAGATGATATGAAATGATTCCAGTTCTTCCTTGGAAAAATGAGAATTCTCATACTTCCCAGGATAAATGAGAATTTCACTCTCTCCCGGAAAATTTAGAATTCCCATTCTTCCGAGGAGAGATAGTAATTATGAAGGTCAAACCTGAGAAAAATAAGAATTCTCATTTATCCAGGGAAGAATAGGAATCCTTCATGGCAACATTTAACTCTTTTATTTTTTATTTTTCATCTTTACCTTGTTTCTTTAAAAAATATGGATTATCTTTCTTTCACATTAATTCAGAGTTAAATAAACATTATTTATGTATACAAAACATTATATACAGAAGCGGATCCGGGGGGGGGGGGGGGGGTGGTCCTACCTTTTACATCAGAAACAACGTTTTTTTAAGGGCTTCAGACAAAATTTTGCGGCCTTGACCCCCCCCTTTTCCAGACCTGGGGACCTTTTTTTAGGGTTTTCATTAGTGTTCCTTGGTTGGACCCCCCCTTTTCCTAAATCCAGGATCCGCCCCTGATACATACATCTCTTCTTACAATGGTCAGCTAATAACATTAAGATCAGGTTATGATAGTAAATTCTGCAAAATTTAAGAATCTGCCTCAACTATAAAAAGGATTTGTACCTGGGAAAAAGGAGAATTCCCATTCTTCCCAGGACAAACCAGAATTCTCAATTTTCCTGAAGATTCTGGATCTTCCCAGATTCTGATTTTTCTCATTCAGATCTCATACACATACAAGACGGGAAGAGTTCATGTGTGTGGAGTGTCTTAACCTTTTGAATAACCACACTCCATAAAAGACAATCACAATAACATTTTTTTCACAGATAAAAGTATTTTTTTTTCATGTAGGATTTTACCAGCAGAATGCAAGGCAACCAAATAATGAATATTCTTTTGTCTATTCTTTATTACACTGATTGTTTTATACTGAAGGATGATAGTTAACAGGTAAACCTGAATAAACATAACCATTCACACAGGCTACTAATTAGGTCATATATTTTGATAAGACTGTGGTAATCACTATTTGAACTATAAACTAGCCAACAAGAACTTGCATGTATCCTGGACCAGGTCAGCTACAAAATACAATCCTCCCAATGTACCACAGACAGGCAAACACAAACAAAGGTGACAACAAGACCTCCTCCTTAAAAGTTACAGGCCAACTGGAACTGCAGTTCTTGTTTTTACTGACCCACCAGGAAATCTCCAGGTGATTTTTGGTATTTAGGATATATTTGCAATAGAGGACATAAATAGATAACCTTGTTTGTACTGTTAACTGCTGGAAATATGAGGGCCTGTATTTGAATATTGATGAATATTGATTAAGATAAAATCAACCATTCCAAAATCTAAATCCCTATCACTTATATCTCATCTTTCTCTTATATAAAAAATTATACTAAAATCTGCTTGTCTCATGTTTACTTTCCAGATCTTTACTTAGATTGTATAAATAAGGTTTCCAATACCTCATCAATTTAACCTTTTGATATATGAGAGAAACCATGAGCAAAACTGCAGAGTCTGTTGCCTGAGACAGTTGGAATCGACCAAGTGAAACAAAGACTATGAGACTGAAGATCATAGGCCTGATGACACTGACAAAATGCAAAATGGTACATTATTTATTGAACATTTTGCTTGTTATATTAAGAAGATTTATTTTAGTGGCTGCATGAAATCATGACTTCTTTAGAAATGTACACCAGGTTAAGACTTTGTACAGACCCCCTGGCACTGTTACTTTACAAAATATAACCAAAATATATAAAAATGCAGACCTGTGGCCCCATAAAATATAGGACCCTGAGTAAGTGAATAACAAATTCAGACTTGGAGATAATCCAAGCTGGCATCCAAAAATAAACACCAATCAAACACTAATACACACTAATGATATACACAGGATGGTGACCAGGGGCTATCACTGGAGGGCCATTCAATGTTAAATATACACACCCCTGTGTATAGTACAGGTACTCTGGAGCAGCAGAACATGTTATAACAGATCCTGGGTTTATCTGTGACTGGTTTTATCAGAGGAAACCATTATGAACAGAGGAGCTTTACCTCTGGGGCCAGCCACCACTTTGACCCTCCATACTTACACGATGCATGTTAATACCACTGGGGGAATTTTCTAATTTACAATTATATGCAATGTCAGCAAATTTTTATGTACCTTACTGATCTGTGATCAATAAGTTCTTTTTTTAATGATGACTGATAAACAAAACCAATACAATACAAGATCATTCCTGCTTATCTGTAGTTATTGTTAATAATGACATAGATAATCCATCAAGTTTTATTGATCAGGTAGCCGAGAGATCAAGTGATTTCAATTTCAACATAGAAGGTACTATAATTTAGTAGTGTTAAGCTAGTAACAGTAATATTAAAACATTGTGGTGTTTTATGCATCAACATGTACATTTCCTGATTTAAAAATCTCCTGAAATGATCATATGAAACTGTTGCAATGTATCAAGGTTACTAATTAATTGTGTTCCATTTTAAAAGGATAAACAGTCAACCAGCAAATTTCAGATAAAAATCTACACACTATCAAGTCTGTGACAACTACACTACCACAGACCTTGATTCAGCGAACTGTCCTGGCACCTAATTACAAATTCATGAATAATTAAAATGCCAATTGAATAAATAAAATGACTCAGGTAAGGTAAACTTGTTCTACACAGCAGCAAGAGCAGGTCTGGTGAAAGTTCTTGACCAAACATCCAATACTGCTGGGAAGGCATCGCAATTATGACTGATCAAATAATGTCATGTAAACCTGTCCTGTTGATGGTGCATGTGTTCTTGTTCAGACAACATGTTATCAGTGTATCATTTACATTTGGTTCATTGGATTTGAATTTTGATTGGCGAATTGTGATTTGAGCCCGAACACTAGCAGGCTTGTTCATAATTTGTAAAAATGGATACCTCATTGAAGTGGCTTGCTGAATCAAGGTCTGTGATAGCACAGCTGCCAGAGTTTTGATGGTATGTAGATGAGCAATACCCATGTCAGAATACAGGCAACCAGGCTTTTATAAATGTATCATAGATTCTTTATAGGAAGGCCCCATTATTTGAAATTGATAATCAGGTAAACAAATAATCAGGAAATAAACAGGTAAACATCTGCACAACAATCACTACATTGGGTTGTAATATCATTATTTTAATACTGAGCAAACTGATTTTTGAAAAGGTGCATCTTGGTGATAACTAGTCACTCCTATGATGTAATAAACTGAATCTAAATAGTACTAACAAAAACAATTAATCTACATGTGCTGCCGCCTGCGGCAGTTAGCTGCACTACGTAAGGTCTCTTACAGTAATTCGTTCATGCCAGGTGCTAATGAGCATATATTAATCATATTTATCATATATTAATGTTCGGAGGTACTTAGGTCTAGACAGTTCGGTGATGGTATAGCACTGGGCATGGATAAGGCATATTGTAATTTATTTTTATGTTATAAAATTAAAACAAATTGTTTACTGTTTACTTGTTTGTTGTGATGTAGATTTGCTGAAATTATTAGATTTTTATCTAAAATTAAATTAAAAGATGTCGTTCACATTACTACGTGAGCAAACAAGGTGTAAAATGTGTAATAGATGTAAGAAAAAAAAGATTTAATAATACACTCAACATTTTATTAAATATAACAACATGTAACAGTTGTGTATACTTGTAATAATATCAGTGCAACTTATTTACAGCAGGTAAAACATATTTTTCTTCTGAACCTTCCTATAAACCTTTTTAGTTTTTTCAAATGAAAACTTTGCAACTGAACTTTCAAAGTATTCACAAGAAAATACAGAAATGCCCCGAGTGTCCTAAATGTCACACATGAACACCTAAAACTTATACGGTAGTAACTATACACACCATATGGTATTTTGACCCAGATATTTACTACTATAATTCTAGAGGTTACAACTTACATTAATATCACATGTGAATACACTGCTCACTCAAGTAATTTACATGGCATAAGTGCTATTAATGACCCACAATTTTGACACAATGTGTTGCCTGACTCATGGAAAAGAAATCATGTAGCCTGAATCTTTTACTTTCTATTCACTTTGATTATATTAACACACTTTCAGGATGTGTTGGCCTGACCTGATAGAGTCTATATAATAGTTGTATTCAATCAATATTATTTTTCCTATTTAAAATATATAAGCTTTTAATGTTAAGGTTTGTTGGAGACTAATGCTTATAACTAATAATCTGATATGACAGTTATAATATATATATATATATATATATATATATATATATATATACACACACACATATAGTTATAATGTATATTTATGAATAATTTAGTAATGATGGGCTTTAAGGGTTCAAGGGTCCTGGCTTGCAATAATTAAACTGATAATCTGCCAAATGAATCAAATTTTTTAATCAAAGAATGTGTCAAGTTTTGATATTTTGCATTGCTATAGCTCACAAGTGTGACCATATAGACAGGTACAGCCAGTACAAGACAAAGGACTTCGGTTGCTAAGCAGTAACCCATGTACATTAGGTGAAGCCTATAAGTAAAAAGTAAGTCAAAATTGGAAACCTGGGACTACTCAACAATGGTTTGCACTTGTGTGAAAGACTTATCTGCTTAAATGTAAGTTCACGAGTTCAGTATTGAATACTTGGTACAAAGTTCATATTATCTTGAATATCCAACACAACTCCCACCAGTCATTTCTTTGTATGAGTAAAGATATACAATAGATGAAAAAAATGGGTAGGATACAAGTCATACACCTGACAGGAAATGTGACATTGTAACTGAAACCTGAGTTGTTTTTATGTATTTCTAATTAAACACAACTTATTATAAAGAGACTTACTGAACCTAAAAACATTTTATAAATTTTAACTTTGCCCTTAATAAGACCTGTGTTTAATTCTCAAAGCTTAATGTTAAATGGTTTAATATATAATCAGTGAAACCATACATTAAAGGAAGACATATTTCTAATGCTGCTGTTTTAATATGAAAGTACATATAAACAAAATAAATGCATGGAACACGCCTTTAAATTGGTTTGTAAGTTGTTTGTAGATGTAAGCAGTACATAAAATTGATAAATGCCAATTAATTCTGAACCGTAAACTCTCACAAATCATTCAGAGTTTGCTAATTATCTGCCTTGACATGATAAAATCTCAAACAGGTAATAAACAAAAGAAACTGTGGTTTTTAATACTCCTTAAACACAAGGACATCAAGATTACATAAAAAGTTGTCAAAACCACTGTGAAACCATGTTTTCCTGGCAGCCAGGTGTACTTGTAGCTGAAGCTAGTAAATCATTAACAACCCGCATACACAAACTACTGGATATTCACCTATTGTTGAAATAGTTATGAGTAATGCCGGTCAGCTTATCAAACTGGGACCAGAGTCCAATGAAGCATTCCTCTAAATACAATGCATTAAGCAATCGTTGCCACCCCCATATGGTTCAATTTACAGCTTGCATCAGCACAGTAAAGTTTCCACAAGTCAGCTTAACTGAGCTATTACTCCCTATGCTGGCTCTGTCAGTATGTTTGTACAAAGCACTATGATGTAACATACTGAGTGATTCAGGTGTTTATAAATAGAGGAACATTCTGGTCTTCAGGGAAGGTGTATGTAACTAAATGGGGACACTAAAACAGCAAAGACAAAAACACCAAATTATGTATATTAGTAAATTTGGCTCACATAAAAATGTTTTAACATTTGTTTATAAATTTGTGATGCTTTGAGAAAACTGGCTTAATATTGTTATTCACCTTTTGTTGAAATAGTTATGAGTAATGCCTGGTACAGATAGTCAGCTTATCAGACTAGAGTCCAATGAAGCATTCCTCTAAATATAAAATGCATTAGGTAATAGTCACCACCCCCATATGATCAAATTCACAGCTTGCATCAGCAAAGGAAAAGGATAACCAACTAACAGATGACAATTAGTATGATACAGTAAAACCTCTCTAATACAAACACTGGGATTTTCTGCAATAAATAGGCGTCCATATAAAAAAGAGGTTCTAAACTCCCAAGTTAACACACTATGGGACCTCCTTTAATGCCTGCAATAGTGAGATGTTTATATTATATAGGTGTCCATTAGGAAAGGTTTCCCTGTATATGAATGTTACCTGAAAATGGGAAAAACTCATAATATAAAGGTTAATTTATAATTATTATTATTATGGTTAATTTTAACTGTTACTGATAACTAACAAGGTTAATTAGTACTCACCTGTGCCAATTTTGCTCTTTTGATGAGGTCATTCAGTTTACGTAAAGCTGCATTCCTCGGTAAGCTCTGTATGTCTGCGAACAAATCTTGCTCTTCTAGTTCAAAGAGTTTCCTGTTATAGTCAAAATGCATAGGTTCATTCCAGAAGGAACCCATATAGACCCGTGCAACTTCGGGTGTGTTAAGGACTTTTCCTAGTGACCACATGAGGGCACCATATACTCTCATCAACTGCTGGTGATTGATCATATCAGCTTTGTTCAACACAATGCGTATTTTTTCATCATAGCCTTTCATGCTTTCAATAACTCTTTTGAACTCATCAGATATGTCCAGTTTGTGGGCATCGAAGAGCAAGATTATACGATCTACTCTTTCCGCTAACCATTCTATGATGGAACTGAAGTTGTAACCTCTGTCGACTCGTTGTTTCTCACCGGATAGAATACCAGGAGTGTCTACTATTGTGATGCTGTCTAGCACTTTGTTAGGCATGTGTGAGCACTGGAAGCGGCTGAGGAATTGGTTACCAAATTTTGACAGTGGTCTGAACTGCTTTTTGGGATCTACCACCAATGCATTCCCGGGTATCACCCCCTCTTGCTCTCCATGCATCACGACTATGAAGCGATCAGTTGTGGGCTCAGGGCCGATACGGATTCCAGGAAAGTCACTTTCTAGTAAGTATTTGATGAAAGTTGTCTTACCCGTTGAATACTGACCTACCAGCAATATCATCGGTTTGGCGTCGAAGTCTGGATCGTCGAGGGGCGGGGAGTGAAACTCGTGGAATTTGTAGTGTTCTTCAAGGGGCAATAACTTAGTCTTGTATAACTTTTTAAGCCCCTCCGCCACATTGGCGAACACCTCTGGCTCCTTTCTCCTGCGCTCATCTTTGCTCATCCACGAAAACATTGTTGCTGTTACCGGCGACTTGGTTTTTTTGACAGATCTATGACGGACACGGCACCTCCGAGTCACCAAGGCGGAAGTTTACCTTGCGCATGCACGGTGAACTTTATGCACCCACTCTCCACTCGGTTTAGACAAATATTTATAATGATAAAATCTTCTAATTTAGGACAAATTTCTTTCTCTTAATGTATAATTCATTAACAAAAATATTATGTTGTTTATAATTGTCAAATTACATCATGAATTATGTCAAACATCTATTGAATTATGGAGTTTTATATTTATTGTAAAGGTATATGTATGGAGAGTTGTATTGGTTAAAATTCCCGCGAGAACACGTGGTTAATGACGTCAGCAATGTTTTCATCAGAGAGAGATCAACACCACAGCTGAGCAAGGAGGCTGTCAACTGGTTTTGTCAGACGCAGTAATTCCCACTAAACAAAGACATTCAAGATCTCAGACTGGTGACATAAGCTTCACCAGCTAATAAAAGGAACCATCAAGGAAAGAACAGGTAAAAATAAGGGAAGATATGCATAATATTCAGGCGCAAAATGACCAAGACGGGCACTTGAGCATTGACGTATACTCAATTCACCACCATGTTAATTTGTGGACTTGCTCTGAGCAATCACGGGGACCAGTGTTCACTCCTACAGGTCATGGGTGACTCAGTTTGTGCTTTGGAGTGGGTGCGGCCAGTATGTGTGTCAACAGGAACTTGGACAATGTTGCTGCGCCTCTTAGCTAATGATGCACTCGACACCCACCCAGTTGTGTAGTTAATGATAGACATTAATGCTCATTTAATTACATACACTTTTAAGAGATATATTCTGTAATCATATCCAATTTGTAATGCATTCTTTATCAATTAATCCCCTACATGGAAATCCCCGCAGGTGAATCAGTGCTTCATAAAAGGGGAAGGAGGGGTTACGGCTTGACACAACAACAACAAAAATAGTATTTACAATAATGTAGGAAGCTGCATTTTTTTATGGGGGGGGGGGGTTTGCAAACAAAGTTAAAACTGTTGTAAGGTGACAATATATAACAGTATGGATAATTGTTATTATTTCCAGCCATGAAAATGTATAACAGTATTCATGGTAATTTATAAGACTTGGAGGTAAAATATTTTGCCAACAAGGGTGTCACAGTAAATGAGACAGTTGTTTAATGTTACACACTATGGTACTCAAAACATTGGCCATAAACGGCTCTCACTATGTTCATACTACATCACCTGTTATGTGCAATTTTGTCATTCACCTATTCTATTGTGTCAGTCTGTTAATTTGTTAATTGTTTCAGTTAGGATATAGGATACCAGGGACATATTTATAAACAACTTGTTTGCAGGGACATAGAAGAAAATGTTAGGTTGGGGAAAGTTTTTGCTACTTTTTCTTATATTATGAATATGTTCATTTCTATAATGGTATTGTGTAAATAAATAAATGAATTGTTTTGGATTATTTATGGAACAAGAATTAGGTCATTGAAACTTACCTGCCATATTTCTGGCCTCTTATAGGGTCCCTGGTGAAACTTTTATGTACCAAAAATTTTGTTTTTTTTGCCAAATCATAGTTGTATGGGGTTCTTTTTAAACTTGTAAATGTTACAATACCTGTTTTGTCTCAAATGAGTATTCATTCTGAACTGCATACCGGTATTCATACCTTTCAAAAAGCCCATACAGGTGTTGACTACTTTCAGGTTGCCATAGTTATTGACTAAACAGTTTTCATAAGTAGGTTCAACTTAAATTCTGATTTTTACATAACAAGCTCAATTTGTCTATGGATATGAAACCTTTTGCAAGAGAAGATCCCGAGCAGACCTGATTACATAAACATCCTAATACCTATATTTTGTGAAAATAATATTGGTCTTTGTCAGACTTTTAGGAACAATTAACTCCACTTTTAGCTGTGACGATCTGACTCCATAGGCAGTTGGATAATTGGGCATGTAAGCCTACTCAAGTCGTGATACAAGTAATATTGAGGAATGTATTGCAGTGGTCATGCATCAGGGTGCATTGATATTGTGGTAAAGGGCCCATAATTTCAATATTATGCTAAGAATGATGAATTAACACAATAGCATACATGTGAGCTCACAACCCTCAACTGAAACACCGTCTCAACGGGTCATTTCCTGTATCGCCTGCAAGCAGCCTGCGTCCTGTAACTTGTGCAATCCATGCTTGTGTTCATGTGGTCAACAAACATGCCAAGAGGTTTACCATTGTACTGGGTTAAAATAGAACTGATCTCGCTCATGTGTGGTATTATTAGAAAGAACACCAAAAAATGCTAACGTTTGATCTGGTTGATGTTAATTGACAGTGTACCTGTAGGCGATGAAGATGACGAAAATATTTGCATCTTCATAAGGCCTTATAATGCGTTCCTCAGACTTAGATGTAAAGATATTCTGCTGTCAGTAATCTGGTTGTAATGCCAGAGGGTTGATATGATGCTACTCCAATTTCAGAGTACTTTTGGCAACTTGGCTCCCAGACAATATGGCACCACAACAGTTAAGCCAGTCACAGGTTTACCTCAAATGGAAGTTTGTACATGATTGGCTGAACTGAAAGCCCAGGAACAAGGCTGATGGTATATATATGCTCTGAACTGTAATTTCAGCAAACCTCATGCCCTCAGACATATATAAGATAGAATAAATAACTTTCATGCAGTGTTCAGATATGTAATGTACCATATTGTTGGAACTAATGGGCTTGTAAATTTTATAGCTTCCATCTAAGATTTTGAGGGGGAACAGTATACAGAGAAGCCTCTTACTTGGATAATTACTAAGATTTTATGTACCTTCTAGCATCTGAAGATAAAAGTTTGCAGCAGAAAAAATTAAAGGGACATCATCAGTAGCCAAATTATGTCTATTATTTCACACTATTAATGGAGGTTTGAATTTTACAAACATTTCAAAACTTTTTACAAAAGTTTCCCAGCACACTGCTGTTTAACAGCTTTCTATTATTCTGCATGTTGGTAAACAAGGTCCATTTGTGTCTGCTTACCAAAACAAGGCTGCATGACCAGAGATCTGATTGTGCCCACAACACATAATGCTTCAGCCAGCAGGAACATGAATTACATTTTTGGGGCCACATTATTCAGGCATCTCCTGATCAGCACATGTTGTGGTTAGGCAATACATGCACTGTGATTATGTTGAGGCCTTTGATCGTGCCCAGTCCACTGTTTTTAACACTCATTAACAGGAGTAAACAAATGGTTTCAGGGCAATATTTTGGCAGGTACAAATTTAGTTTAAAGGGAAGAAGCTATTTTTTTGTGTCAATTAACATGCTTATTGGGTGAATGGGTCCCTTTGAGTCCAGGTAACATTTAGATATTACAAATGCAGAATCCATTGCATCTATGTCAGATAATTTTAAACATTAAGCTGAATTTAGAGCGTAATGTTCTGAAAATTTTCAGTTCAACAATGCTTTAACGCGCCATTAAATTGGGTTACTAGGGTCAGTACAGATTTATTAGTGGAAACTGTGAGAGTTGTTCATGTTCTTCACAAATGTGTATGAATCAGATTATCTCAGCCAAACAGATTGCTGTATTGTGGGTTCCAGCTGATTAGGTGCCATTATCAAGTGTACATTTAACAAACATTGTACACAACTTAGCCTGCTTTACATGGCTAGAGTATTTGATAAATTAGAGCATAACGTGGCTAGAGGTACACATGTTGGACCAAGTGATCACAGTCTGCCATACTTGTTATAACATTAACCCATATCAGTAAGCAACCAGTGAGTCACTTGCCCATAGGAGAGACCTACATGTGCTAGAGAAGTGAGGTAAAGTCACTTTTCATGTTGACTCTGCACCTTTCTCTGAGATTACGTCTATAAATCTTTCATTCAACAAATTTTGACATAATAATTATGTGGAAAATTTCTTAAGACAAAGAAAGTGACAGTACCCAGATAAAGCAGCTTCTTTTTGCATTATGTGTTTTAAGCCTATTAGTAAAAAAATATTAGTTTGAGCCGGAGCACCTCCAAATTCGAAGAATTGTTTCCTTGGTGTTACTCTGCAGAAAAATACATACTTAAGAATCCAGCCTTAACCTTTTGTGTAAACTTGCCAATAGGCAAACCAATCAACCAGATAACCAACATATGGGAAAAGCAAAAGATTTATGTTATAAATAATAATTGATTGTGTGATACTTTTAATCTAATATAGGTATTATAGGTAATCTGATCTTTCAAAGTATCTGAAAAATGATTTTTATTCATTTTATATTTACCAAATTATGGTCCAAATTTACGATTTTGTGCACATATTACTTTGTGTAATTAATTGGCAAGTCTTGTTTAATTTTACAATTAATTCATAAGGTTATTGCAGGGATTGTTATTAATAGAAGTTTCCAATGGAAAGGCATTAGTAAAGGGTTACCTTTCTGCAGAAAAAAATGCCTTTCCACTATAGATGCATCCTAACATCATATCAAACATTCAATTACACTTTGCTCAGTGTAAACCTGATTTGAAACACAAAGGAAAATATAGAAGATGAGGGCCTAAGCTGGAAAGTAGTTGTAGACCATTTTTTAGGAAAATATAGGATTTAGTGGAAGACATCATGTGAAATATTTCTTTTTTGCCATGTTTATTACTACTTATTATTTACATACTGTTAAATGTGGATAACATCTAGGTGTTTACCTTTCCAACTGATTGGTGTAAAATGAAAAATGTCTTTCTGTGCATGTGTTTGCCTGTCTGAGACGTGTTTGCCTGTCTGAGACAGTGGAAAGGCATTATTAAGACCCCTGTTATCGGTTCAGATTTGTTGAAATTGAACCTTCAGGGAATAGTGAAAATCGCAAAATGTTAAGCTAACCACAGTATAGACAACAGTAATGAGCCTTTAACCCTTGTATTTTGGTTTGTTGCAGATTGACCAATCATGGGGAGAATATTTTTGAACCACCTGGGAGGATCTCGTCTGTTCTCTTGTGCTAGCTGTGACACGCCACTCACCAACCGTGCTGAACTGATCTCTACCCGCTTCACAGGAGCCACTGGGCGAGCATTTCTATTTAATCGTGTTGTCAATCTGAACTACAGTGAGGTCCAGGATCGTGTCATGCTTACAGGTAGACACATGGTGCGTGATGTAAGCTGCAAAAACTGTGATGCCAAACTCGGCTGGATTTACGAATTTGCCACTGAAGAGAACCAGCGTTACAAAGAGGGCCGAGTGATCCTTGAGCGCGCCCTGGTGATAGAAAGTGAAGGATTTGATGACCATCTTGGTACAACACCGGAGATTCAAACCAACTGATAGTGGGAGCGGTTGTTAATGTACTGATATCATAAATCATCTTCATTTCACAAACTGTTGCTGGCACTTGGAGTGCCACTTGGCGCTTCAGCACTCAGAAAATGCCTGCAGTTTCATCAGTATTTTTTGCAATCACTTGACATTTGTGATGGACCGGGTGCCTACAGAATCCGTAGTTAACCTTGGTATCATCAGTTTATCTCGAAATATCAGGTACAGAAGACACCTATGTTAAATATCCAGTTTGATTAATGATCTAAAAGGGTTTCATACTTGGTTCAGAGGTTTTTGCAAGGTCATGAAGAACCACTGTTTGGTATCTGTCACTTGATCTGGCACCAGTGGCTGCAGTAGGTGCCTTTAGTTCAAGGAGTACGAGGTGCCTCTGGTTCCTGGAGGTTCCTCTAGGTACTGGCGGTTCCTGCACACAGCTGCCTCCTTGTGTTAGTGGTTCCTTGAGGCGCCAGAGGTTTCTTGAGCTAACTGTAAGTACTGGTGGTTCCTGCGAGTAGTTTTCTGTTACCAGCGGTTCCTTGAGATGCCTGTAAATGCCTCTAGTTCTTGGAGGTGCCAGTAGTCTCAGCAGATTCCTTAAGGTTTTGACAGGTGTGTTTAGAGACTGCCAATAACAGACTTGACACCCTGTCACGTAACCAGTCATTATGTGTAAATAACTAATGTGTTATTCTCAATGGCCAAGAAACAGGCCCGTTACGTGTGTTATCGACTAGAAGTACCCGTAGGTACTTGTAGATCATCATGAATCCTGTGTGAGACAGATGCACATCAACACAACAACAGCAGTAAGGGTATGATGATTGTGTTAAACTACCTGTCACTTGTAAGATAATATTAAGAACGGAATTGAATGATAACAGTCTGCATAAATAATTTTTAATATTTATGTACATGACATGTCTGATTGTGGCTGTGTTTCTTGATTGTGACTTTGTTACATTATAAGGAGATGTCTTGATTTTATATGTGCTGAATGTACCAGTGGTAACTGGTAGATAAGTTGGTATAAGGGTTTTCAGAGAAGAAGGACTTGCATAGTTGAAAGGTGGAAACAAAGGTTTCATTTTCAATCATTTCAGATTTAAACACAAGGTGACTTATGCCATCAAGTAAGATGGACAAGTTTTATCCTGGTGATAAAATTATAGTTAATATATACTAGCAGTAAAACTTAATTCCGTCATGCAACTTGTAGCATCCAGGTTTTAGTCTGTATGCAAAATGGCAGCCCCCATGAGCTGTTTGGACATTCCTGCAAGTCTAGGTTTGATCAGGCCACGGAAGTGCACAAGGAAAGCACTCTGACAATCTTGATGTGGCTATACATCTGCAGAGAGAGGTTGTTGGTCATTTGACCGGCATCTTGCAAGTAGAAGCAGAAGGAACGCATTGGGATGACCACATCCTCAGCCGCAAATAAATGTAGGATGCTACTCATTGAATATTTTTCTTTGACCAAGAGCATTATGTTATAAACTACAGAATGATAAATCAGGAACAGACATTGAAAGATGAGACATGTGCTACTTTTTCATTGACCATAAGTAATTAATATGAAGACCCAGCTTTGATTGACCAGCAGGTGATGAGGAAAAGTAACTTTAAATTATGGTATATGACTGCAAAAAAATCTCCTTGAATGGTCATACTGTATATATGTCGAGAGAAAAAAAAGACACATGGTCCTAAACACAAAGAGAAAAAGCTGTGGATGCATGAAATCTGTAAAGGAATTTCAACACAGTATATAGACAGATTGTGAATTAGTAATGAATCATTTAAATGGCATCCCTATACAGGAAATGTGGGAGGATTTGAACCAATCAACACCATCTAAATGGAATTATGAGATATTATAGAGACCAATGACAGCACCACTGAGGGACTGTGGGAAGGTGTGGTTATGTGACACCACTTGATGGAATTATGGGAAATCATTGAGGGATTGTGGGAAGACTTGAACCAATTAACATCTTCCTAGAATTGTTGTAAGATTAGAGGCCATCACTTAGGGATTGTGGGTAAAGGTGAACCATGGAATGTTCTGAGACCAGTGACATTGTTATGTAGGATTTTTGGGATGTAACAGCCATTTTATTTTAGGAAGATGTTGAAGCCAGTGAAATCAGTTGGATTAAGGAAAGATATAAACCAAATGTATCAATGATTTGTAAAGAATTATGGGGAGGCATGTATGTTTAATGTTAAAGATCACATAGTCATATTGGTCCTTTTAAGGTTATTTAAACGCCGTTTACTAAAAGAGTACTCACTACTCAGACATGTAAAAAAGTTAAAATTGTACTGACTCCATTATGTGAAGTTATATAGTTTTGTGGTCAGTGTGATTGTACTTTGGTTCAGTCCAGCTATAGAAGCAACAATTGTTCCTCAATCATTGATCCAGGTATTATCAGGTTTTGTATTTGACACCGGGATAAAACCTATTTTACTCAACCCAGTGGGTAAAACCTGGGTTAAAAGTATTTTACCCAGGTTTTACCGTTGTTTTACCAAGTTTTTTCCCAGCATATTACCTAAGTTTTTTTCTACATGTTAGTAATTGGCTTTTATCATGCAGGACCCATGCTAAGTTTCTTCCTGGCTGGAATGCAAAAAGTTATACACGTTTTTATATGTGAATATTGGCAGCAAGCCAAGTAGCTCTGACCACATCACAGTAAAAAGAAAAAACATGTACCACTGACTCATGTTTAGCTGTGCAGAGCACAATTCAAATCAATAGGAATTAGGGGTAAAACCCAGGAACCCTGGGTACCAAATCAATGGATTAAACTTATTTTACCCAGCCCAGGTTTCAATCAGGCATTGGGTAAAACGTGTCAACCCTGGGTATTATTATAAGCTGAAGGACATATTTCTATATATGCAGACTTGTGTGCAAGGTTCTATACAAGGAAACAGATTGAGGATAAACTTGTACCATATGGCAGAGCTTTCAGGAATGCAGGGGTATAAGTCTATGACGCTTGAAATCTCATTTTGATACATGGATGTGGGAATCTGAGCATCAAGTCATTTCTGTCCATGGTCCTGATAAAAAAAATTAAAGTGGCCACTTGTCAGAGCCAGGGACCAGTGTCACATACCTCATACAAAGTAGGCAACTGTGTAAATGTGTTGATTATAGAATTTGTTTTTTTTACAGCAATAGGTCATCCATTTTAAGGATGCCAGTGCTTATTTATGAACAGTTTACTGTCATGAACAATTTACTGTCTTGTATTGTAAGCCGCATCTGCGAAACATTTGATGTAAAGTAAAAAAATCCTTTTACTTAAATGAAATATCGGAAGGGGTTCTTTGGAGACTCAAAAACCTCAAAGGACTCTCCAAGGATATGATCTGAGTATTCTTGGCTCTCCAATTGTTTTTTTTTTTTTTGTCTGTTGAAAGCCCTGCTTATGGTTTGATTTTCCACTGGACAGGGGGAGCCACATGCAGATTTCACACACCCCTCTTTTGGATCCCAAACACATTGACAACAGATCTGTATATAGGATCTTGTATATACAATCTGCATACTGTAAATTGAAAGCCCCCTACCCCCGCCCCCCTCACCCCCCCCCCCCCCAAAAAAAAAAAATATGTCATCTTCGGAATATATATCAGCTCGCTACAATGCATTGTCCATCATTCACAAAGTATATTGGTCAAAATGGAAGATTTGATCATTGAACTTTACCTATGCAGTGAAAAACCTTTTTGCATTCAATATATTAAGAAATTCCAACCATAGTATGTCTTGTGAGTGTTAGAGTGTATATAAATTAAGAGTTACTGTATAGTTTTATATGTGGTAGTTACAAGGAATGGGTGATAGTTAAATATCTTTTTCATGTATTATTCCTACTAAAATGCTTTAAATTGTGTTATTCTTATTCGGAATATGAATGATTTCTGAATTTATTACTTCAAAAAGAAAATATCTGAAAATGTTAAGTGGTTTTATTTCAGGATGTTACATGAGGATTCTTGCTGTAATTGTGACATTGGGCCAGTCCTGCATAAGATGTGCAGTTCGTTAAAAAGTGATAATTTGTGGACTGATTATAAAGAAAAAGTGCCAACATGACGTTATTTTTTGTATAGTCCATTCCACTTCTTGGTACCCGCTGGTTTTTATCTGGATAGGAGATTCAGAAAATTTTATGAATTTCATTTTTTTTTATTCACAACATATTAAGTATTTCTTCTGTTTATTAATTAGAAGTTTTAATTACAAATCAGACCCACAGCTTGGTGAAAAATAGTTGAAAATAACATAATTTGAAAAAAAAATTGAGACCAGCCATACTACGTGCTTATTAAATGGAATTAATTTTTAAAATATGATGATGGTATTATAATTATAATTAAATTATAAAAATGCATTTTAGGTCTGCAAACTTTAAGTCCAGAAATCAATGTTGAGTGCTTCAATACATGGGAAATTTGTTATTCACAAATTTTTTAAAAATGTTTAAGCGTAAGAAAAAATTGAATCCACAGTACACCACGACAGTCTAAATGCTAGTGGCTCTATATCTTCTTCTTTGACAGGGCCTCCTATAAACCAGTGGGTACTCTGTAATTTGGATAGGCTGCTTTGAGAAGTGTATAAGTGAAATTTGATTGATTCTTGTGTATCACTGTGACGTTGTTTGATCACAATTGTGTGACATTAATATACTGGTGCTTGGCATGTGTTATTACAAGATCATTGTGTGTTGATAGATGTATAACTACTCTGTGCACGCTTCATTCTGTATTTTCATGAACTGTTTTGTTGTTATCTTTTGTTAAAATATTAGTTTCTTTCATATTGAATAGTTAAAATTACACTACAGCAGCGAATTTCACCTACAAACACATGCAGTTGTAAACAGAAAAAAAGAGAAAGTAACCGTAGAATCAGGTTGAGGCTGTTATATTTACAGACACAAACTGAAATAATATAGATGCATAAATTATATACACAGATGAAAACCCATCAAGGATTTTGTTGCAAACACAGACACACGTCTAAAGAAGAACTGTCAAATAGAAACAGTGCATACTGCTACACAAGAAATGTTATTTGCAAACATTTGTGTTACATAAAAATATACACATAACATAAAACCATGCAGAACACAGTGCATAATTTAGGTAACTATATATTTACACTCCCTGTACCATGGTTATACATTGTTCCCTGTACTGTGGTTATACATTGCATTCATGCTGAATGTCTTCACTCTTAACCGCTGCTTGTTTTAGCAGAGTTTGTTGGTTTCTCCACCAGGTTAAGACTAAGGCGAGTGGGATACCCAAGTTTGCAGACTTGAATGCACAATGTGATATCCTGCTGTCATTGGTCTGGACATTCTGTGTCAGTCACCTGGTGGTAGACCATGCAACAGTAGGCAGTGGTTAAATGGAATGAGTTGCATGTCGAATGTAGCACGAACCACTATGTAAGATGTGTAAAGTGTTTTAAAGTAAAAAGCACACATGTTGAGTTACAGATGAAATGATCAACCAGAAGCTCCCAGACATATTACTGTTTGGAGCCGAACACGGACATCTACTGCTATCGAAAAAGGGATTTAATTTTCTCTCTGTCATTTTAAAATGTATTTGAATTTTTAGATTATTTTACAAATTAAACCATATGTGTATAAGTAAGGTCTATATTAATGAAATTCTCAGACTACTATCATTTCACTTTTTTAAATATTTCACTTTTCACTTAATTTTGATTGTATGCAGAAGTTGATATGTTTATGGTTTTATCCTGGTTTAAGTGCCACTGTTTGCTTTTTTGGTTCATTATTGTTTTGAAAATATGTTTTTCCTTTGTTAGAAGTTGTATATATTTGTATTTGCATCTTGGTTTAATATTTGCTGAGAAGGGTGTGACTGATGTATATATACACAAAAGGAAAATAAAAAATATATAAATGTTTCTAGTCTGTTTCCATCACCTTTTACTGCAGTCACTTCTGCGGTTTCTTCTTTATATGGATGTTTCACTGTTCTCCTTGTCAGAATCCACAGTCGCCTAATGGATTCTGTGGTATCTGCCCCAGAAAGTTGCCTTGATTCCTAAAATGTAGAGTTATCTTCCGTGTGTTTGTGTGTATGATTTTGGGTTTTTCTCGTCTCCGCCAGCAGGGTATATGCTCATTCCCGTGTGTATGTGTGTGTTGTTTACAACATAACTCCCGCAAACATTAATGAAATCTCATTCATATGTCCACCAAGCGGTAGAAATGGGTACAAGTAAATACCGGGAAAGTAACCTGCGATGGATTGGCCCCTATCCAGGAGGAATTTAACTCCCTAAGTCTCTTCACGCTACAGATGCCGGGAATCCTGAGAATGCATATTTCTAGTGGTACATGTATGTTTTCTGTGCCATACTAACACCGTTCTTCCTCAAAAAAGTATGGAAATGCTTGTACCAAGGCAAGTATGTGTATTGCTGAGTATGTGGAGATGCCAAGAAAATTGTGTGTTATGTTGAACTGGTGGAGATTTAAGAAATTTGTATGTTTAGTACCGTAGCCCGCGGGGGGGGGGGGGGGGATCTGAGATCTGAGCATTCTTAGGCCCCCCAAAAATGTTGGCAGTATTTGCAGGAAAGTTTTTAAAAAAGCAGGATAAAAAAGCACCCTGTGAATAAAAATTTAGTTTCTGTGATAAGAAAAATACCCACAGAAATGACAATTTATATCATGTATTTTTTTTTAATTTCCACACCGTCGGAGGGGACCCTCGGGGGTCATCCCCCCCCCCCCCCTTTATGTTCGCTCCGACAAAGCTTTTTATTGCCCCAAAAGACGTTGCTCGGGCTATGGCCTGATGTTTGTGTATTGTTAAGCATGGCTTTCATATTTTGCCCCACCTTGAATTTTTAAACGTATTGAAATATAAGTGAAAGCATGTGTATGTATGTATGTGTATGCGTGTATGTGTTTGTTCCATGTTGAACACTGGCCTAATATTTCCCATGCAAGATAGGCCGCTAGTTCATCGGAGTGATTAAACTTAATGTTTGATATTTCTTTGAAGTTGTGTAAAACCTTTTTCCATTAATCCTAGTATAGAACAGAAAATTTCCAGTGTTCCTTTCAATTTATTACTATACTTTAGATAACCTTTGGCATGCACAATAAAAATAACAGAGTTCTTGAGAAAATAGTACCACTGCCAGGGATAGGCAAATTCCCATTACTCCCAACCCTGTAGGTGTACATGGATCTTTACGGGTTTCCCAGTTTCTTTTATCTGCGTTCCACCACTCACATTGACACAGGTGTATCTGATCATATCAGTGCTGTCTGTGGCCAGGCTGTGTCTGGCTCTGTTTAAGACAAGACTTCGTGGTTATACTGCACTAGTGTCTGGCTTATCATGCAGCAAACTTCCGCTGCAACTAAGTCCATGATTTATATCTATTGGAGAATTCATCGTCCTAGACATTCTTAAATGGTTCCTGTTCAGGCCTTAGTTCGTTGAATTTAAAGGACGTGGACGTTTTTATCCTTCTGACCAAAGGAATTTATGCTGTTTTAAAATCAGGATGGCTGAATTCAGACGGTAAAATGGAATTACAGTTGTAGCCCTGTTTTAAGAGGAGGAAATATCTATTAAAGGAGACGGGACAAAATCCCCCCCCCCCCCCAAAAAAAAAAAAAACAACTTCTAACTGGGGTAAAACAGCCTGCAATATCGGTCAGTTGAGTATCTCCTGCTGATACTTATGTGTCCATTGATTAATTTACCCATAACCCTGTAAATTCACCTCCAATCCTGGGATTTCAAAACTGAATCTACTTCCGTGGACATGGAGAGCCGACAAGGGGCAGGGGACCACGTGGAGCCAGTGACAGCCAGGCCCACTGAACTGACCAAGACTAATACGTCGTTGTCCAGTTTTTGAATTCCGTCTCTGTTAAGCAAATGTACTTAATAATATTTTGCTCTTTCTGTTCAGGAAATAACAAAAGGCTATGCTCCCATTCCATACAGTCACCGGCCTAATGTGACTCTTTGAAGTACTCTCACACCTTTATGTACCAAGTACCTGCGAGTGCGTTTACCCCTTTGTGTGCTTAGTTCACACTTTGAGACGCCCTATGCATATGATATCAGGTTCATGAGACAAACACCCGGAGATCATATCAAGGGCAGATCCTTGATTGGGGGGAGGGGGGGGGGAGGTCATTCAATACATGGCAACCTTTGTGATAGTGTACACACATGGGCATGATAAAAAAAATAACCACAAACTTAATTATAATATAGATCAAATTATTTAGATCCCCAACCCGTATGTAACTTAAAACAGAAATATTTAAATAAACCGTATGATCTTCACATGGTGTCAGGTTGGCCTTGCATATTTTAAGGTATTTCTTTTAGGAGTCATACTTTGAGTTCAGCCAGTACGTTGATAATCGGCACGTGTGATAACGTCGTTGTCTTATCAAAAATTATCAGCTCAGACACCTTGTCCGTATGATGTCACCGATGCCAATAATGGAAGGTCATGAATAAGCCCAGTCGGACGATAACCAGGCAGACGGTGTCCAAATGGACGATGTCCACGTGGTAGCTGTCCGGACTCTATAACTCAGTCACGTGAACGGCCGGATCGGCGAAGCCTCTGGCAGTATCTTTGATCAGGACCACTCATCCAGAATTCTGGTGTTCATTTATGAAGATGGTTTAAAACAGTGTTGGAGTGGAGTCAAGACTATCCGTGTCCAATAGTGCAAGTTTGAATTCAAGCCACTCCAGTCAAAGTTCGAGTCTTTGAACTTCGAGTCAAAGTCAGACTTCTTCGACTCTTTTGGAACTCAGGGCCGAGTCTAAAATTTCTTTATCAGAGGCATGCATTTTATACTGAACTTTAAAATCATCAAGTGTATTTTAAGTTGACACATGCTCTTTTCTTTTAAGTTGAAATACATTTATCTCCCGATACAAATATACATATACAGTGGAATTCGCCTAATTGCATATACCATTTTTTGGGATCCCAAGTTCCCAACCGGCACAGGTTAAAGTTTTGGGATAACTCTTTATAACTCAACAATCACTTACCCTATTGTTTTCATTTGTTATATGGGTGCTCAGGAATCTCCCATATAATTTGGGGTTAAAGGCCAAGGTCACAGATCACCTTTTTCATGAAACATCAGGTTGAAGTCTTTTGTTGGGCTTATTGATCCATTGCTAATGAAGAAATTTCTGTTAAACTTATACTGATGTTCTGTGATATTGCCCATAGATTAATTAGGCCGAGTTTTATTTTATGCAAAGTCCACACATATTAAATGAGATCAGAGGTCACCAAACTACTTTATGGTGTCGTTGCGATAACTTAGCAAGAAAGTGATGGATTTTGATGACACTCGACAGAAATATTAACCAATATAATATCTCACCTAAATTTGATTTCTGGCAAAATCCTCACATATTTAATGATGTCATAGGTCACAAACCTACTTTGTGGTGTTGTTGCTATTACTTAGCAAGAATATAATGGATATTCATTGAACTCAATAGAAATATTAACTAATATAAGGGCCTGGACAGTCGAGGGTTAAAACGCTCAGCTCTCTCCGCTGACGATCCAGGTTCGATCCCAGGTGTGACCATGAGAGTGGGTTGTAATTGTCATTCCAAGGCCGGTGGTTTTCTCTGGGTTCTCCGGTTTCCTCCACACCTACAGACTACCGAACGTCCTCATCTGAGCCATGAAGAGCGCCTTGATTAGTTTAATAACTATTAGTTCAAACTATGTAAAATAAACAAGTTTTAAAAATATTAACCAATATAATATCTCACCTAGGTTTGATTCCAGCCAAAATCGATGCATATTTATTGAGGTCAGAGGTCACAAGAAATAAGACGGGAAGATTATGCACCCCTGTTGTGCTCTTTGTTTTGTTAATGCCCCGTACCAGCGAGCTCTGTTATCCTCGGACGACTTTTTCTAACGGACTCGGACTCTTTATCTGACCTCATAGTCTGGGACCAAGTCCAAGATGCAATCCCAAAACAACCAAGGGTTGGTGTACTGTCATCAATTATAACTTTTAAAACACTAATGTTATTGGTTAAATTACTTATACCATTTATACTTACCTGAACCTATGATATAATAAGCTTTTGTATGCACATTGGAAGGGTTTTTTATCCTAAAATTTATTCACTAACCCGTGAGGATGTCAAACTGTCAACATTTTGAAGAACCTTACCCGGTACTGGGGTTACTAGATAACATTGATGGTGTCGGTTGGTAGTTGAGAGAGTAAGGTCTCTGTGTTTTTACAATGTAAATCTATATAAGTTCTTCCCGTGGGATCTTTTATTTTTCCGACAAAAAAGAGTCATTCGATTTTTGATTAATTCCGTCGACATGGTAGTAAATTATTCACAAGTTCCGTTTGAATTAACAAAAACAAATCAGAACTTGGGACTCAGATTGAAAAAAAACCACGCCGGTTTTATTAAAGGGACATAATCAGGACCAATATTATGCCTATTCTTTCACATTATCAGTTCAGTTTTGCTTTATACAAAAGTTTCCCAGCAAAACCATACCAGCACACAGTCTCAGTACCAGGAATACGGCTGTTTAACACTTTGTGTAAAAAAAATGTAAGCATTTTTGGGATCAAGTCAGTCAGGCCATTTCATGATTGGCAGGTGCTGTGGCTCAGTGATGCTCAGAGTCCCACGCGCTGTGTTTATGTTGACACCTCCAATCGCGCCCGGTCCACCGTTTTTAACACTCGTTTACAGGAGTAAGCAAACGGTTTCAGGGCAATATCTTGGCAGGTACAAATTTATTTTAAAGGGAAAAAGCTATTTTTCGTGTTATTTCAACATGCTTTATAGGTGATTGGGCCCCTTGTTTAACCAAGATATTGCACGTATCCTGCAGTTCTATATTAAACATCCTTTGTACAAAACAACGAGACAAAACCGGTTTTTTCGTTTCAGATATGATCACATGAGACACTTTTCTCCCATAAGAACAGTGACCAGATAATGTGGAATAAATATTGCAATGACATCCATCTCTAACTGTCACAGACTATGAGATTAAAGATAAACATCCTCAGGTAGGCCAATATAATGAGTTGAGTTAGAGGTAAAGCCGCATTTTGAGCCCTTGTTCGGGCCCTTCAACCCGGTCAGGGCCCTGTGCAAATATCCTTGTAGATAACTGGAACCGCGCCAAGTAAGGTGACATGCATCTCTAACTGTCACAGACTCTGAGATTAGAGATAAACACCCTCGGGTTGGCTAATTTAATGAGTTAGGATAGAGGTTTTACCCCATTTCGAACCCTGATTTGGACCCCTGAACCCGGTCAGGGCCCATTGCCAATTTCCAAACATTCAGATGAAGCCTCTCCCAGTCAGGCGACATGCATCTCTAACTGCAACAGACTCTGAGATTAGAGATAAACATCCTCAGGTAGACCAATATAATGAGTTAAGATAGAGGTATAGCCACACTTTGAACCCTGTTTTGGGCCCTTCAACCCGGTGAGGGCCCAGTAAAAATGTGCTTGTAGACAGCTGGAACCGCTCTCAGTCAGACGACATTCACCTTTAACTGTCACAGACTCTGAGATTAGAGATAAGCAGCCTCAGGTTGGCCAACAAAATGAGTTTAGATAGAAGAATAACCCCATTCTGAACCCTGATTTGGACCCCTGAACCCGGTCAGGGCCCATTGCAAATTACATAACAGTCAGATGAAACCGAGCCTAGACAGGCGACATTCATCTCTAACTGTCACAGACTATGAGATTAAAGATAAACATCCTCAGGTAGGCCAATATAATGAGTTGAGTTAGAGGTATAGCCGCATTTTGAGCCCTGGTTCGGGCCCTTCAACCCGGTCAGGGCCCTGTGCAAATATCCTTGTAGATAACTGGAACCGCGCCAAGTAAGGTGACATGCATCTCTAACTGTCACAGACTCTGAGATTAGAGATAAACACCCTCGGGTTGGCTAATTTAATGTGTTAGGATAGAGGTTTTACCTCATTTCGAACCCTGATTTGGACCCCTGAACCCGGTCAGGGCCCATTGCCAATTTCCAAACATTCAGATGAAGCCTCTCCCAGTCAGGCGACATGCATCTCTAACTGCCACAGACTCTGAGATTAGAGATAAACATCCTCAGGTAGACCAATATAATGAGTTAAGATAGAGGTATAGCCACACTTTGAACCCTGTTTTGGGCCCTTCAACCCGGTGAGGGCCCAGTAAAAATGTGCTTGTAGACAGCTGGAACCGCTCTCAGTCAGACGACATTCACCTTTAACTGTCACAGACTCTGAGATTAGAGATAAGCAGCCTCAGGTTGGCCAACAAAATGAGTTTAGATAGAAGAATAGCCCCATTCTGAACCCTGATAGGACCCCTGAACCCGGTCAGGGCCCTTTGCAATTTACATAACAGTCAGATGAAACCGAGCCTTGTCAGGCGACATGCATCTCTAACTGTCACAGACTATGAGATTAAAGATAAACATCCTCAGGTAGACCAATATAATGAGTAAAGATAGAGGTGTAACTCCATTTCTAACCCCGATTTGGGCACCTGAAACCTGCCAGGGCTCATTACAAATTTGCTAACAGACAGAGGAACCGAGCCCAGTCAGGTTACATGCATCGCTGACTGTTACAGACTCTGATACTAGAGATAGACACCCTGAGGTTGGCCAACAAAATGAGTTTAGATAGAGGTATAGCCCCATTTCGAACCCTGATTTAGGCCCCTGAACTCGGTCAGAGCCCATTGCAAATTTGCTCGCAGACAGTTAGAGCCCCGTCCTGTCAGGTGACATACGCATCTTTAACCGTCAAAGACTCCGAGATTAGAGATAAACGCCCTCAGGTTGGACAACAAAATGAGTTTAAATAGAAGTATAGCCCCATTTCTAACCCTTTTTGGGTCCCTTATCCTGGTCAGAGGCCATTGCAATTTTGTTGCAGACAGTTAGAGCCCCGCCAAGCCAGGTAACATGCATCTCTAACCGCACAGACTCTGAGGTTGGAGATAAACACCCTCAGGTTGGCCTATAGAATGAATTATGATAGAGGAATGCCCCATTTCGAACCCTGATTTGGGCCCCTGATCCCGGTCAGGGCACATTGCAAATTTGGTTCTGAATAGTTCGATCCCCGCCCAGTTAGGTGACATGCATCTGTAATTGTGACATTCTCTTAGATTAGAGATATTACCATGTTGCTGAATTGAGAGAGAGGTATTGCCTCACTTGGAACCGTCGTTTGGGCCCCTGAACCCGGTCAGACACCAATGTAAATTTATTTTTTTAGATTTTGGGTATGCATGGCTTGTTGTCACAGACTTTGTGATTAGAGATAAAAACCCTCAATTTGGCCAAAATAATGATTTAATATAAAGGCATAGCCCCATTTTGAATTCCCGTTTGCCTCAGGTTGGCCAATATAATGAATTAAGATTGTAGTAAAGCCCCACTTTGAACCCTGGTTTGGGCCCTTTGTCCCTGTCAGACACCAACGCAGAGAAAACTCAAACCGCTCCAAGTCTTGCGGTCACAGGCTCTTGCTTATGAGATACTTAAACCCTTCATTAAATTTGGCCTTCACCATATAGGAATATAGACGTATAGCTACAAAACCCGGTTTTGGTCCTTGAACCCAATGAGAAACCCATGCAAATAATTGATATAGATAATCTAAACCATTCAAAAGGGCTTGACATGCATGGCTTGTTGTCACAGACTCTGAGATAAGAGGTTACAAACCTTCCACTTGGCCAGCGCAATATATCACGGAAAACACTCTATAATTAATTTATTATTGAAATATCTTTTTTTATTATTTTTATCAACGTCGGCGTTTATGAATACTTCATGTGACGTCATACTTCCATCATCCAGTCACATCAGGACACAGTCTCTGGTGCAGTTAGACCACACATAAGTGTATGGGCATTGCCTGCGACGTCCATCCTGTTGGTAATCATAGCGGTAGCAACCTCTGGTGGATATTGTGTTAACCAACTGGGTCCGGATATGTTACCTCCGGATTGCGCAACGTCCGGATAGCTTGAACTCGGTGCAACCACGTAGCCACGAAGGTCGTTAGAGATTAGCATGACAAAAAAGACCGGACATAACGCTGAAACGGTTTAGTTTGATTTTGGGGTGATATAAGATGTATTCTTTTTTATGTAAAAGACCATAAATTAATCTTCTTCCCGAGGGTTTCCACTCACACTGAATATCCTGTTTTATTCGGACAGAACGGTTCTCACGATGCACGGCAGACGGCGCCACTCCCCGTACTGCCATTTTCCACAGTGCGCCCGCAGCCCTTTGTTTTATTTGGCCTTGCAACTTGCTATTGTTAAACCGGGAGACGTTAATTGTTTGTTTTCCCTGAGTTTGTTGCAACAGATTTTTAATGAAGTTTGAGGAGGGCTAGGAAACGCACAAAAAAACAATCCATTAAACTTTAGATCATTTAAATTTCTGTTTCATTCAAAGGCTGCTTTCCAGCTGCGACACAGGTCGATACCATTGTTCCAAAATTCAAACTGCCCATTGATAGAAATATTTAACAGTGCATGTTGTGCCAATCACTGGGAGAATCCGTTTTGAAGCGTAGCACTGTACAGACATGAAAATCCATTTCCGGAGGCTCCAACTACACGTTTAGGATATCTTTATTTTTAATCAGCTGGTAGGTTTAAACCCCAAAATTCACAGGCAAAGGAGTTTTAACTCCTTGCCACTGCGATGTCCTAGATCACAGTCGCTTGAATCGTTATTTGTGGCTGATATTTGGCCCAAAACAAGATCATTTCAGATGGAAACAGAGAATCGACAAAGTCCTTTCCGTCGGAAGGCATTGATTGGATCAGAAAATATTGGCGGATTAAGCCTGTTCTAGGCCAGAATAACGATTCATGCGACTGTGCCTTGATCTAGTATCATTTGGGCCCTCTGACATTAGAGAGTCCACGGCCAGCGTACGGACTGTCAGCTTACCAGCCCAATATTGGTGCCAACTTAAGTCATGTACTCTCGGTTATCCTAGAGCTAGGTAAATGTATGTTGTTTTCAATGTTTTTGGTTTCACCTAACTTTCACGTAGTCCTGTCTTGTATGAAGCATAACCCTAGACCTGACCTGGCTAACACATGGCTGTATTGTTTTTGGCTACTTTTTTATGCTGTTTGCAGAGACTGTTATTGTGATTTCCTGTGCTGCCATCTGGTGACTAATTTGGTACTAATTCAAGTACGGATTATTCAATTTAGGATGTTTCGCTTTCATATACAGTGAACTCCCGCATGACGACCATCCCCTTAACAGGACCACCCCGCTAACACGACCATTTTTCTTGGTCCTAGAATTTTCTAATATAAATTATCATACAAAAAACTTCGGTAACACAACCAACCCGCTATCACGACCAACGACCACCCTTTTTTGTCCCGACCTTCAGATGTGTCCCTGTATCACGACCACTGGCCCGTGGCGACCGCGGCCCGTTGTGCAGGTGACACGCTCATCGACCAGCTTGGACTAAGATACCAGCCCGTGATTAATTAGCCGGGGACGTTGGAAAGCCCGCATTCATCTGCCCGGCCATAGTTAGGCTTTTTTATAATCTGTTGGCCGAACAATTCAATAGATATTGGACTCCATGATCCGTTACATTGTTTGTTGAGTACAGTTGTTAGAATAACATTTACCATACTGATAAAAAAAGGAGTTCTGAAACCACACGCATACATTAAGGTGAGTAAAGTAAAACTGTGACAAATCCCATTTCAATGATCAAGCAGGAACCATATAAATAACACTTAGAATTTGATGTATTCATTCTGTTCTCACTACGTGTTCGATATCAGACCATCTTCTTGTTAAGTCCAATGCTGTAAGAATGACTTCAATGCCAACTGTTTGTTTAATTTGTGTGTTTTATTTCTATGTGAATAAAACTTTTGAATCATATTCATGTTTGTTATTTATTTTTCTTTATTTTTAAATTTAAAATTAAACAGGGACAACAACCTAACATTTAATTTAAATACCCATATAATCGCCTGCGTTAATATTGGCAGACTAATGTACAAGTATCCCGCTAACACGACCACCCCGCTAACACGACCACTTTGCCTGGTCCCGCTGGTGGTCGCGTTAGCGGTGTTTTACTGTGATTATAATGGCCTTGCTCCACATCACATTCAGTTCATTCCAGTTTTTTAGCAAATAAATGTAGGTCATCTATCACATGAACTGGGCAGTATCTCGGTATCCTCATATCATACTCAGTGTACTCATCCAAAGTGCACCATACTAGGATTGATAATGCCCAAGCTGAATTAGTGGAAAGAAAATTGGCATTGTATTGGTTTGCCATCATCTGCTGTTAAAGGGACATAATCAGGAGCAATATTATACCAATTCTTTCGCACTGTCAGTTCAGTTTTGCTTTACACAAAAGGTTCCCAGCGAATCCATCCCAACACAGTTTCAGTACCTCGCATAAGGCTGTTTAACACCTTGTTATGGCTATGGACTGTATTAACAAACACAGTCCATGTGCGTCCGTTTACCATAACAAGGCCGCGTGACCGGAGGTCCGATTGTGAGCCGGAAAGAGCGATGATTCAGCCAGCGGGAACATGTATTACAATTTCTGGACCAACTCAGTAAGGGCATCTCCTGATTGACACGTGTTGTGGACCTTGCGATGCACGCGCAGTGTTCATGTTGAAACCTGTGATCGCGCCGGGTCCATTGTTTAACACTAGATTTCAGGAGTAAGCAAACGGTTTCAAGGCAATATTTTGGCAGGTACAAATTTATTTCAATAGAAACATATTTTTCGTGTTTGTTCAACATGCTTTATAGGTGATTAGGCCCCTTTAAAAGAAACAATTTACTTTTTATATCTAACTAGAAAAGTAACAAGGTACCTCTTTAATACCTCCACCTGGGTCCTATTTAAATCTCGTGTGTTGTTCATGGTAAAGCAAAGCTAGAACAAAAGTGAGCGGTTCTGGCCAAGTGAATAGCCTTCCGCTGGAATACTAGTATGCAAGTTGCCCGAAATCACGATGATCAAGCATCCATTAACGGATGGTAATCCAGATTACCTCCGCAAATTAATGGATTTTTACTCGTGTTACCCTCAAACAAATATAAGCAGATTCCGGTCATAATTTTGAGTAAAGTTGTCACACTGACAGGTGCAGGGTCGTACTCAAAAGGGTTCGATTCTGCTGGTACTGATAGGGAATAAATGCAATTGTTGTGTAAGAATTGGTCTAGGGCAGGTTATAGGAACATACACGTTTTGCGGCAAGGGCTCTAGGGAATACAAGATATTTATTAAGAATGTACATAAATGTGCAGTGTAAACAAAAGGATTTTTCTTAACTTTTGTAAATTTCGATTATTTAGTTTGACTGCTGAAAACTAGGAATCCCGGTCGTCGCACAATCCCTTAATGGAACAGGTTCGTGACGGGTTGAAATGACCTCTGTCTGTCGGGTTACTGTAAAGTTCCGAACAGACTAATCAGTCAACCAATAAACCAATAATAATAACTGAGGACCCATGGGTCTCAATGCTCAGCTGAATTTGTTTATTAGAATTAATTTATGAGCATTTTCAAAATATGGGTCCTGTGATCAGTTTCAAGTCAACCTGTCAACCCAAACTTGAGCTAGTGACCCCAAAATCAAAAGGAACCTTATCCTATTGGAAGTTGCGCCACGTAGAAGACGGAGGGTTATGATAATAGTTTGGCTTAAAATGCATCCACAATCTTTTTAAAGAAGTGGTTCCTGTGACCTAAACCTTTGACTTCATGACCCAAAAATCAAATGGGATCTTACATCATTTGTGGGAACTGAAGAAACCGATCATAATCAATAAACACTTCGGGTTTCAGGACACTGGATGAAACCACAGATGAACAAGGGACCTTATGGGTCACTGTGCTCAGCTGACGTTAACCTTGAAGGTAAAAAACAAAAATAATATCAAATGGAGATAAAGTGTAAGAGGAAGAGGTAATAAAGGCCATGGTTGGTTTATATGATTGGTTTGTTTTAGTGAGCAAGAAATTGTTGCAAATAATATTTTGTGACCTGACCATGTGTTTCCTAATGTTGAAACTGAAGCATGTGAGCAGTTTGTGAACAAATGATCTGTACAATTACCATGATCATTAGTTGGCTTTTCGATTAACTGTTGACATTTCAGTAGTTTACACATTTGTTCAATCGAATCTTTTTTTTGTATAATATATATTATTAAATATATGTTTTTTTATGAAATGTATACAGTTGAAATATAACTATTTAACAACATAAAACATGGCAAACAAAGCCTGATCTCAAATTCTACTGATGCAGGAAAATAATGAACAAATGTTTGTAATAAATCATCATTTTTTTATCACATCAATTTTTTTTAAATTTAAGTTTATATTTCTATACATTTTCAATATAACATATATATCTGAATATAAAAGTTGATTCATAATTCTCAATTGCATCATCATAAATCTCAATCTTGTCAGATAACACCACATCATGCATACAAATGTTTATTTATTTTTTACCACAAAAATATATCTTTTAAATCCGCAAAACAATAAATATCTAAAAAAATACTTGATTTAGATTTCACAATTTTTAATTGTGTCTTTATTTATCCATAATGTGCTTCATATTTTATCATAATTTAAGCATACTGATGGGTTCCATTATGATTGGTAAAATAATTTAAAAGAAAAACGATTTCTTTAAAAATGCTACATTACACAACATTGCATCTTCTGGATTACACCTTGAATTACTTTTTCAAGGAAAGGTTTTGCATATCAGAGTGGAAACAGCATTACAATTAAGGAGATACAGTGAAAACAATAACAATACTGCATAACACTTGGTGGGTTGGGTTTGCGGGGGGGGGGGGGGGGGTGATTGGGGTGGTGATATGAGAATAACTGTACACCTGTCACAGCAGGGGATCTCCCCCAGTGACTATAACAAATCAGAAACCCTGGCATAGCTGACTTCCAGTGACCTGGAGTGGGACCCTGCATCTGTAATCAAAGCAAATGACTAAAATAGAGCCTCAAGAAAAAAATCAATAACTAGCTTAATTTTCAAGCTTTTACTTCCAATTGTCAGGTTTTAAACAAATTAAATATTTATCTTTACATGCTGTGAAAATTAAATCAATGGTTCTTACAGGAAAAAAACGTGCCATGGTCAAAGTTGGGCAAAATTTAAGGTACTGATTTTATTTTTATGCTAATTACTTAAAAAATTTACAAAATTCAGATCTAATTTTGGGTAAACAATTGAATCTTAATTAAACATAGTTATATACTTTGGAAAATAGACTCTAGTTTCAAAATTTTTCATGTTAAGTGAGTAAATATTTTTCCTAATTTTTTACAAAGTCCATTATGTTTGGGCCCGTAACTTAAAGAATTTATACTTAACAGACTTAATTTCTGGCATGTTCCTGGCATAGGAACTATATAGAAGAATATTTATGGTAAATATGAGGAAAAACAGATGCGTGGTTTAGATATTAGGCAGTCATGATGTGTGAAAATAGGATTTTAATAAAAAATTGAGGTTTTTCCTTAATTTCTCAAAGGAACGAATTCGCAAAGACCCAGTTTTCGGCTTGGTAGGAGATCTTGGGGACATCTAACATTATGCTGAATTTTGGATTCCTAGGTCTTACGGTTTCAAAACGTGCCACATCTACGGACGGACGGACGGACGGACAATGGACTACGACTATAGCTCAGATGACTTATAGTCAGCTGAGCTAAAATCTGACATAACTGCTGTCATTTGATGGTCTTAAAAACTCGTAAAAAATTAGAAAAATACAGGTGACGCCACCGGTTTTCGGGAACTGATAAAACTAGTCATGGTCAATATTCATGGGAAGATTCATGGCAATCCATGCATTAATTATCTAGATACTTGAGGTTTTGTATCGAATTTTTTAATATTCCGGGGGTACTTACTACCCCATAGCTCGAAGAATATAGTTCACCTTATTTCAGGTTTCCATGGAGATTCTTCATTGACCTCACTAAATCTACACTACAGTTTCTAGGTCCAGCGGTTACGATTCATGCCCTGCTAACGGACTGAAAAGCGCCATACCTATTTCTCAGTTGACTTACAGTCAGCTGAGCTAAAAACAAAAATTAACACAAAGTAGAAGGATAAAAGTAATTAATCTTAAAGTTAACTAGTCATTTTTCTCTGCACAATTTGAAAACTCATTGATAATACCCAAGCATAAAAACCCTTGGTGCGGATCACAATCAGAGTTCACATTCTGAATTCGTCCTGGCCTTTACCGCCATCTGGCGAGAAGTATATGAACTCATAGTATGGTCTTATTTAGGCATTACACATCACATCTTATAAAATACAAATAAAAAAAGGAACACCAAATACAATGTGCCTCCAAGCACGGCTGATACTTTTATTGGTCCATAGCTCTCTAGTGTGCCCAATACACGTACGTACTGCTGGCTCAATTTGAGCCAAAACCACTCTCACTTGAAGAAAACAATTCCCCCACTTTCACATAAATCTCAAGACGGCATCTACCAAGAACTGACCCATCGGAGGCCAGATGCTCCCTACATATATTCCTCTTTACATATACACAGTGAAACAGTCTTGATCAATTGTGATAACGACTGTGTGAATGGTGTTAATTTTAAGGTGGACTAAGAAGATGGGTGGTCATAAGTTCCACTATTATTGTATATTTCTAATATACTTATTAATAATTATGAGCCTAATATGAAACACCTGCTTGGCACTGCGGCTATATTGTAAATGGCAAACAAATACGGCTCTATCTAATATATATGTACAAATAAAGAATATTTATCAAGATAAATTAAGTTCCATTTCTTAGTAGATAACAAGGGTTCCTACATGTATTTAAGGTTCCTTTACACTAAGGTGTACATTTTAATAAATATATTACTAACAATGTTTCATTTTTTCATCGTAAAGCAAAAGCCTAATTATAATAGCAAGCATGATTTATGATGATTCAGCGATTTCCTAACACTCCCAGAGGGCATTCTGCCTGAAGCACAGGTGGCATTTTAACACTACACAATAAATATAACCATCTGCTCTTCATGAGACACCACCCGGAAAATTTAGTCGACAGCAGAATTTTTTTGGGCAGTGATACTACCGTTGATTTTACCATTCATTTAACCACATGACACATAATACACAGGTATAACATCTCATAAATTACAAAACAAAAATAACAAAGAACTAGATGAAATTTAAATGACTTACACATCAACGTAGTGCACACTATGGTCTCTCAAAGTATGTGTTCTTATTTACCTTGAACACAGCAGCTAATGTCACCTTGACCTTTGGCATGGATTACCTTGACCTTGTAATTTGGCATGGATATCTTGTCCTTGAAAATTGATATAAGTCACTTTGACCTCAGAATTTTGGCATAACTAACCTTGACCTTTAACTTTGTGATGGGTCAGCTGATGTGCGTTGGCAGATATAAAAAATGTTTCACCGTCTGTACAAGTAAAACTGCTTGTTAAGCATTACCATATACTTAGTCCCATACAGTATCCAGCTCTTAACCTAATGAGGATATGGGTTTCAGTGAAGGCAGGATTTTTTTAAATTAATTAGATGGTCAAAATGGTAACAAGTAAATGCGACGGATGTTTTGGCTGAAAAATACACTACACTGTTGAAAAATCAAGGAAACGCTTATTAAAAAGATGTTCCTCCATTCTGGTCACGTATGAGCGAAGAAAATGCTTAATTTATATTGGTCCTATAAATATACTGTAAAACAAGTGTTACACTGTAAAGCATATATAAACAGTTCTTCAGATGTTCTGATCCCATTGTGCTAGTTATGGATGTACATATCATAGTGTACAATCTCGAGGTTTCACCAACATGATATTAGTATTTAAGTTAAATTATAATAAAATGTATTAAAGTTCCTATCAGACAGCTTTACCATGTTGTGAATATAAAAAAAAATATGTGATGAAATACTTAAAAAATCTGAAACTTGATTGGGCATTCAACTTTAACTGTGTATATGTGCAGGTATCAGTTTCTTATGGACATCACAACACGGGTGTCAAGAAATCTCCAAAAACTGGCATATCTGGAATTTAATCTTAAAATTTCTTACTGAAAATATATCAAGACAATAATAAAGAATTTGTATGTCAAGTATCAGAAGTTAAAGTTGATAATTAAAATGTACCTGTTAATTAGCAGATAGAAAACTGCTGATTGTCATTATGTACAGTTGTATGAAAGTGTGATGGAAAATTACTGAACTCTCATTAAGTATAGATATATGAACTTCTCTATAAAATTGCTCAACTGTCATTGTGTACAGATCTATGAAAGTGTGATGGAAAACTGCTGAACTGTTATATATATGTATAGATCTATGAAACCATGGAAAATTGATGAACTGCTGAAGCATCCCTGTTTGATCTCCAATGGTTGCTCTTTCCTCTCACTCCTTCTGTCCATGATGGAAAGACCTACAACGTCAACAGGAAGAGAAAAACCAATACAATATACATTGTAAATAAACCTTTATTATAAATAGGTTATAAAATGCATGGTATGGCACATAAAGATCTATAAATACATTTGTATATGAACTCAAATATTGAGTGTATATAAATTTCTCTCAATAACAACCTGTTGAAAGTGTTTTAACCACTGTACCTGAATCAATTAATGCAAGAGGCTTAATGATCACTAATGACATTAGTTTGTTATGGTCCTCTATCAACAAATGGGAAATAATTCCTGTATTTTCCAGAGACTTTATAAATAATGGATTGGCATAAATATACTCCATATATGAAACATGAGCACCTGAACAAGCAACAAATTGGTCATTACAGCCCTTTGATATGTGTTCTCTTCAACTAGTGTTCATTACAAAAGTACACTGGTCAAAATGCTTTTTAATGAAACTCACCAGAGCATAATTTAAACTAAATTATGATTTTGTTATGAAGCACATAAATCTTTGAAACATCACACTGGGCAACAACTTCTATATAACTCATCATACTCATAATGTACAGATGTTCCCCATGCATTTCTAATTAATGAATCAACATTTCAATGTAAGGGAATTTCTTTGTTCAGAAAATCAGAAAATCTAACTTGGGGGAAATTAAACAATCTCTGAGAAACTATACTAATATAAAATGTTACTTAATCTTTATATCAATTATGGAAGCAAGCCAATTACAGTTCCAATTAATTTTGTGCATGATAAATTTACCAATTTTGATCAACTGTTGTAAAAATGTATTCTAATGTAAAAATAATACAATCACTTGGTTATGATAAAATAAATTACATCAGGATGGTTTCTTTTTCCAAAATCGGGTTGTAATTAAATGGATTATTTAAAAACTTAGTGTTATTCTGTTATACAAACTATGATTTGTTAGGCAATTGGTTAGCTGACGTAACCAGCATATAAGCTAGTTACTTCATTCTGGTAACAAAGTTATCATAACAAAGTTATTGTTATGTTATTGTAACAATGTTATTGAACTGAGCTACCATGGTTCTAGACTATAGAGGAAGAGATTGGGATTTCTGGTAAGACCTTTACTAATACACATGCATATTTTCTTAAGATTAGATTTTTATCACAAGCACTGGCTACAAATACCTGTACCCAGAAACACTGTGCATGCATCAGACAGTCACTACAGAGCCATTCACAACAACATCTTAATGACATCAGTGGCTGCTGATTAATCTAATTGTAGTACACAACTGGTACAAAACTGATGTGTGACATAAACCTAAAACAGTGAATGCACTGCCTTAAATATATAAACCACAACAGTGAAACTGTAAAATGAAACTGAAATACTAATAATGATAAACCAATAACATCAGGATATGCTATCGTTACCTGCAATATGGATATAGTTAACAAATTCCTTCACATTACAATAATTATCTCTAAACTGGACAAAATTATTTTTTATGACCTGCAATATGGATACAGCTAACAAATTCCTTTGCATTACAATAATTATCTCCAAACCGGACAAAATTATTTTTTATGACCTGCAATATGGATACAGCTATCAAATTCCTTTGCATTACAATAATTATATCTAAACTGGACAAAATTATTTTTTATTACCTGCAATCTGGATATGGATACAGCTGACAATTTCCTTGCATTACAATAATTATCTCTAAACTGAACAAAATTATTATTATGACCTGTAATATGGATACAGCTAACAAATTCCTTTGCATTACAAAAATTGGCCAAAATTATTTTTTATGCTAACCCTACAACAAAAAAATAGATAACTTAATTCCTCTCTTACCCACAATTCAGATAACTAAATTGTCATTCTTGAATGTAATAAAACAATTTTAAATACACTCAAACAAATTAGGTATTTCAATCCTTTCCCATGCAATTGCTTAAATCCAAAAGCAACCACCAGGTGTGTTCACAAGACTTACTTTTTGATAAACAAAAACGTATAGATTTGAAAGCATGATAGCCCTCCTTTTTTATATTTCCAATCAACTAATAATAACACTCCTGGTGATTTGAAATGATAAAATTTGGCACACTGGATAACTGATGCTACATTTTGTAAATACCAAACCATAGCACCACTTTACATTTTTCCTAATCAAAGTAAGAAATTTCTATATTTCAGCGAACCATCTGGCAAAAATAAATTTAACTCTGAATTTTGAAATCACAAGAGGATGATTATTAAGACTGCTCGCTTAACACGCTATTTCAAAATAGACTTGTTTCTGATGTTTGAAATAATGTGTAAATAATAACACTAGCAGCTTTCACAGCAAACTGATGAAAATAATAAACACACTTTGTAACAGCTCTACTATGGTAATATACTCAAGAGCTCACCAGATGGGAGTGAGCTAGAACAAACTGGTAATCCACACATTAGTTTCGCAAAAAATAAGCCATCCAAATAACAAGCCATGACAAAACTCACTGGCAAATCATAAGTGTTTGCAAAATTTCCTTCCAGCCACAATTATAAGCCATTTCACAACTCAACTTGGCAAATTAAAATGCTTTTCCAACGAATTTCTTGCCATCTCACAACCTGGTAATGTTTGTGCTCCGTAACTAAAATTGTTCACATTCTCTGCAGGATACTATCTTCAAAAGGAGATCTCAGGTACTGCAGTTCATCAGTTTCATGTCAAAGTTCATGTCAAAGGTGAGAGTTCAAGGTCATGGTCATTTAGTTCATCAAAGTTTGGCTACATTGGTATTATTGCATGCAACCAAAATGTTCTGAAATTTTGAAAACAGGAATACTTTACAGCTGTGAACTTATCAAATATGAAATAAAATATAATAATATGATGCATCTTAAAAAAAATTTCACTGGAATTATATCAATTCTGAAATTAGATAAATGTCACCATATTTGAATAAAGCCTTTTTAATAAACCAAATCTATTCAGATACCTTGTTCTGTATGGTAAATTGCAAAATTTATTAATTTCTGTGCAAAATGAAACTAATAGTATGCAGTAACCTTTGAACCCCAGTTAGCAGGACAGAGAGTTAAATCTATAACAGAAAACAAAGAGAAAGTGAGTCCAATGTGAAAGGTGAAAGTTCAAGGCCAACAGTGAGTCAGGCATTCTGTTGGAAATGGCACACCAATTCCTTTACCAACCCTTTTCTAGCAACTGGAGTTTCCTCTGGGCTTCCTGCTTTGGTCTTGCTCTCTGCTGTGTCATCTACCAGGCGAGCACTGTCCTGACGAATTCGTGTGAGAGTGGCGCACTCTATGAGTTCTCGTTTCCTCTCCCGCACTGACTTGACTTTAATCGTAGTTGTTACACCTCCACTGTCTTTCTCTTGAAAACACTTTGTGTGTTCCTCTAAGTGTTTCACCATGTCTTTGATCCCATGTGCTTTTTCAGTCTTTTTCACTTCAGTTTTGGATGACACAATTTTATTTTGGTAATGTCGCTCTATTAATTTCACTTTCTGCTTAATTGTCAGTTTTAAGCTGAGCTGTTCGAGATCAGAACCAATAGCACCATCGTCACTGTACACCGCAGAATCGCGGTATTCACCTTCCATCTGTTCAAGGTCAAGGTCAGATTCCAACCATTCCAGATGCTCAGCAAGCCGTTTCTCATAAAAACTATCAGAAAGACTCTCGTCTGACACCTCGTTGCCACTGCTGCTCATGTGACCTTCAGGGTCAGCAGGGCTGGTCATAGCCCCGGGGAGATCGTGTTCAAATGAATCCTCGACAGTGTCATCAGAGTCTAAATTTAAATCTTTGAGCACAGCGTCAAGACATCCTGAGTCATGGGTAGGGTTTTTAGATTCTTGGGTTTCCCAAACATCCACAGAAGGTTCTACAGAAAGTTCTACATCATTAAGAGTTTTCTCTCCCTGCATACAAGGAGTGGAACCATATGCAAGAGGACCATCGCTGGGGTCCGACAAGCACATGGTTGACATGAACGCTGGGGATCCAGCACGCTGCTGGGTCACAGCAGGTTTTGGCCGCGCAGGCCTCTGTCGTGGTAATGTGTAGTTGTGGCCCAAGATGATGGGTTTACTCGTAGCAGCTATTCTAGCACCAAGATTTGAGCTGCCAGGCTTGTTTTCTTTTAATAGATGTATCAACTGTTTGGCCCTAGATTTATGCTCTTTGTCATGGCAACCACTTTTTCTGTCAAGACCCATTGATTTCTTCAGTTTGTCTCCATACATTTTTGCAAATTTATGTTTGCTCTTGTCATGTTTGGAATCAGAGTTTACTTTGTAGGCTTCTATTTCACCAACAGACCTCGGCCTACGATTTCTAAATGATCTGCTGGGACTTGACTCTGCACTTCGTGGAGATTTAGAAAATTTCGAGGTGAAACTTGAGAATGCGTTTTTAAGAGAATCCATGAGACTGTCATTGGAGGCTACTGAACAAGGACTAGTGGGGTCAGAGTCAAAGTAATGTCCGCCATTGTTAGAATACGGTGATTGGAACCCTGCCTCCAATGGCACTTTCATATGTCTACCACCCACTGAGGATGTAGGAAATTTTGGCATTTCCTTGGGCTTTGGCGAGTTTTGAGCATAAACCATTAGGTCTTGCCACACAATTCCATGAGAATTACGAGATGGCCCATCCGTACTTGGGCTGTTTCCTTGGGAACGCGCAGACCTTGGTCTTAAAATGTAACGTCTGACTGGGCTACAATTGGCACTATGGATTTCTCTGGATGGCATTTTGTTCTGAATAAACCTATGAGTTGCATTTGGATTTTGATTATATAAATTTGTATAAACCATGCCTGGTTCCAAGTATGGCTCATACATTGGAATTCTATGCTGGTTTTCAATGCCAGCACTGGAAGGTGAGTTACATGGCGGTACGATAAGTTCTCGTGGCGGGGTACAGTATCTCAATACCGCCTGCCGCTCCTCAGAATTAAAACTGCGGCACATGGACAGAGGTTCCTCAAAGGCTAATCTGTTTGCAAAACACACACTATCCGAGTGTCTCCGATGAAGTACCCAGAATTCATCATCAGACTCGTGTCCTCTGCTACTCAGGTCTGAAAACGAGTGAGATCGAGAGATATTTGATGAAACATCTTTTGAGCTTTCATCATTGTTTTTAAACTTGCATTGCACTTGTTTTAGTTTTGCTTGAAATTTGGTTAAACTAGAATCACTATCTGTAATACAGCAGTTTGTTTGTTTAGCACCACTTGAGTTTATATCAAGGATTTGTTTGTCTTGTAAATATTTCCTCCATTTTGGATGAAAAAGTAAATTGTCATACACTCCTGTGTTTCTGTTACTGACCTCTGGATCAGATAAAATCCTCCCATGGTCAGCTAAATGACAGAAATATGGCTCCTTAATCCCAGGACTGTCAGTCAACGATTTACCTAATACCATGTGACTTTTACTGACAGGATCAGAATCCAATGAGTCTGTGCTCTTGGTGTGTTCATTAGCAATAACACGAGATTCTCCTTCGTTAAATGAGCCTCCACGAGTTCGTATTTTTACTCTACCTACATACCTCCTGTGTTTGCCTGGGCTAAACTGAGGAGATTTTTTGCTTGGGCTATTTTGGGATGACAGAGTAGGATTACTAGATACTCTTGGGACACTAGAATCACTCTTCTCTGGTGACAACTCACGAATGGTATCCTGAGGTCTATACTTCGCTCGTATGGAATCAATAACCCTCCGTGAGTCCACACGATCAAGTTCAGTAGCTTTTCTGTAACTTTCCGCACGTTTAGCGCTGTGGCCTGGAGGAGGCTTGGAGTGGCACACTGGGATATCTGACATATCACTATCCTTCCCAGACCCTGTACTGTCTTCAGATGTTTTGTCTTTCAGGCTATCTTCACTCTCTCCCTTCCGCATATGATTCTCCTCAGCAGCTTCATTATCACTAATATCTTGTGTATCCTCCTCAATGATTTCCTGCTGATATAAACACATACATCAAACACACTTGTTATGTGAACTGCACTTTGTGTATAATTTATTATCCACTGAAACACACAATTCATATGATACTTACAAGTAAAATACATATATATTATTTAAAATGATAATTATGAATAATTATTAGAACCATTAGGACCATAAATGCATCAATTACCTATAAAATTAATGTTACAAAATAAAGTCTTCAACTGACCCATCTGTGACATATACCACTTAATACAATTCTCAGAAGAATACATTAACATATGTGTTGTAACCAGAACATTTGAACAAATTTAAGAAAATGACCGAGGGGTTAAAATCATTAATACAAAGGAACACAAATATAAGAACCATTTTGTGAGCATATACTTTCATTAAATGAAATACTTAATGGTCTATAGTGGCTGAGGATGAATAATTTATCAATAAATTCTCAGGTATCAGTTACCACATTTTTCAATAACAGTAAAGTTACTCCTATTCATTAAGAAGATAAATCTAACATTGGATACAAATACCCAGAAGGAAAGTATATAAATTAAACCCATGCCACAAAATATTGCACAAGAAACATTTTTTCAGATCATTATCATTTAGGGCTTATTATATCTTATCACTCAAAAGAAAGTACCTGCCCTATCATAAAAATTCTGTTAACATTAATATTGTTTTCAAATTTTACATTTGAATAATTTATCTATTTTTTATAAAATACACCTCTACCTCTTCATCTTCCTCCCGGGTCCGTTGTTCTTCCCTACGTCGTCTCAACTTGGGAGACTGAAAAAGTATATATACCGTATATATATCATAATCATGTTTAATAACTGAGGTCATGCAACCTAAAGATATGTCACTGCTTATTTCAATCCACCATCTAAAATTCCCAGTAAAAATCATGCCTCATGAACTTAAATAAAAAATAAATGTGTTTTTTTTTTATTACCTCTAATTGTAATGTTTGAATGGAGGGTATATTTACTCCCATGCAATTGCAAAGTTTGTGTGTTTCTATATCAGTACAAGGTACTAAATCTTATAGAATTTTCTGGATGCCTTGAAAAGACATCCTCCTTTTAGTGCCACTTGGCAATGAAAACATCAATAATTATTTATTTAAAAAAAAATCACTTAAGTAATAATGAAAAAGGCAGGAAATCAAAGATTGTTAGAGAAAATACAGCCAACAAGAACAAAAGTAATTTGTTCAGTAGTGATTAACATCAATAAAAGGATGCTTTTTCACATATAATGCTTGTTAATCCGCAGGGTTGTCAAACAGAGATAGAAACATGCTTGTAGATATGTAGTCTGATCATGCACTGTATCTTTATTATAGGAGCCAAATGGGCAATGTATCATAACACTATTCTATGGAATCTGAATTTTACTTTAATTGATGACAACAAGCAAATCTGTGGACTTTGTCCCCTATTTGGACTTATTATTTCCTTTGGTTATTTTAGCTTCCTGTGATCTTTATGCTTGCCTTCTCAATATGTTTTAGCTTTTATTTTCCCCTGAAGATGACTCAACATGTCATAGTGCCTGTGTTTTAGTTTTCATTGTCCCCAGAAGATATCTCCACATGTCATAATTTTTGTTGTGAACTTTGAACAAAAAGGTTTTTGTTTTGGAGCTGGAGCTTTCCAAAACCAATCCCAGCCAAGCTATTCAAGAGAAATCACTGACCTAAATTTGAATGAAATGGATAATATTTAGGAAAGTATCGCACAGAAATGAAAACCTGATGGACTGACAGACAGAGGGACAGACAGACAAACCCAAATCAATGTCCCTTGTTCTGCTGAAGCGGGGGACAAAAAAATGGGAGGGAATATTTCAGTAATCAACATTTATTTATGGTATCAGTTTCCTTTACATTACAAATGTTCACACTCTTGGTTTGATTCAATTATAATACTGCTATCAAACAATCCACAACATGCTATTCTGACAAGATGTAAAACATTCAAAACATTGCCTTTAAATATCATTCATTGTAGTGTAGTTAAGCTAATATTTTTCCTAGACTACATTCATGCGATCTGCATATTGTGTATTTCTGCAGTTTCTTAGACAAAATACTCTAGCCAACAGAGTATCACAATATCATTGACCCAAAAATGATGTATGGTAATTTTACATACACCTTCTTTAGAAACTTCTATCACATATGCAGCTTTAATACATAATTACGCTGATGATAGTTCATCTTAAATCCAAATCAAAGCCAAATGTTGTATTTTGTCTGTAGCCACAAGTCATCTGGTTTAAAAAGAAAGAAATAAAAAACAAATAAAAAAAACAAAAACACTTTGTTGGTAAACATGTTTTTTATCAGATGTTTCTTTAAAGACTGAAAGTACATTGTGCATGTACTTTTGCATCTTATACACACAAAAAATTAACTTTTTGGTGTGTATAAGGGAATATCCACATTTTTGACTGTACATACATAAAATATTTTAAAATAATTTAAATTTTTAAAAAATTCGACCACCATAATTATTCAGAGCCAAGCAATAAAGTGAAAATAACACACTGTCACAGCATAAACCCTGTATACTTACAGATCTAGGACTGACAGACTCCGTCTAGAAATAGAGAAATACAGAAACCAAGGTCAACAGAAAGCAAGCAAGCCTGATAAAGGAAAGTTTTACTGACTAAATCTGAATGAAGCATGGAATGTATCAGGAATTAAATACAGATAAAGCCAGGTACATGCAGGTGAAATTGAAAGTGAATTAAGCATGACTGTCTGGTGCAATCAACTGATTAAAATTTAATCAATAACAACAAAATTTGCTTGAATGAACTGTGCAACCTTGAAATGGAAAGCCTATATTTGTGAAGCCCAAATGAAATTATATTTCTTTTATAGTATGATCTCTGGAAACATAATTTGACTGACAATCAATTCAGTAAAGGAATAAGAGATTAACTACAATAAAGTTTTTTGTTGTTGTTTGCTTTTTGTCTTTTTCAACATATGAGCACTTAGATTTTGCTTAAGTGAAACCAAGTCCAACATGACTAGAGGGTGCTGCCATCTAACAACAGCTCTTAAAACTAAGGCAAAGTCCTTAATTTCAACACTGCCTGCTGACACTTGGTGACAGAATTTGAACAAAAACTGTCTTGTGCTTCTGGAATTAAAACTTTTGGGAGATCAAATAAATACTCCTATAATTATAATAAACATAATCTTTTACCTATGATGTCCATAGTTCTTATTGAAATCTCTTCTGAATTTCCTTGGCCAGAGACCATACTTCCTAATATGAAGTTTCAATGATTCCAAAGCCTTAATTAATCCTAGGAGTGCTTGGAAATACTGTAATTGTTAAAGCATAAGGGAACAAAAAATATGATTAGAATATGAAGATATTGCTTAGCAAATGGCTTTGTGTACCTATATGGGTATAAAGTGAAATAGGGAAAGTTGCACTGTATCTACTTACCCGCCTCAAGTTTCTCCTGGACCTGCGAGACTGGAGAAGACCAAAGTCTGGAGAAAAGATGATTGAATAAAGATTAAAATACATATGAAAAAATTCAGCATTTAATCATTTCAGTGATATTTACTGATAAGTGTACTAAAGAGTTAACGATAAAACTGATTATTCACAGGGAGAGAATTGATATTTACTGAATGTGTGTGATAAAAAGAGTTACTGGTAAAATCACACAAATAAACACCATGAACCAATATATAAAAATATAATCAACCAATATTTAATAAAATGAAACAGCTGATTTTCTTAATTATTTAACATTTTCTTATTCCCCTAAAAACTTTTCTCATCTTGACTCCTTGACTATGATAATATTCTATGCAATTTATCACCACTTTCAGGTTTATAATGTTAATCAGAGACTTGGCTAAATTTAAGTAAAAATTTGTGATTTTACTGTTATTCTAAGACAAGGCTCACACATTCTTGGTGTCATCCCTGATGTGTCCTGATCTGATATTGGTTTAACACCATGGTTACATCAGGGACACATCACAGTTATATTGGGAAGAGGATAAGATTGTGGAGACATGAGAATATGTTTTAACATGTTCAAAAATGTTTAGAATCAGGGTAACTGGGGTGATATCAGGAAGGCATTTGATCTGCACATCAGGGTGAAATGAGTGATAGTGAGCCAGCCTTAGATAGATCTCTCTGTCATTTAAACAAACTTTCATACCACTGTTTTCTTTTTTAAAAAATATTACAGTCAATATAGTATATGTCACACAGCAGAATGTCAAATTAAATTTATCATGCAAAACACACATTAATCTACATGTTTTGCAATATCTATCACAAAGAAACTGAAATAGCACGGCAAACTCAGAAAAAAATATATATATTATAAACCCAATTCTTCCTTTTGATTGTAAACTACTAATTAGTTCAAACATTTATTTCAGTTGAATTATACAGGTGGTGGATTTTTCCAGTAAAGGTACTTTTAACATGCACCGAACATCACATCATGATAGCAGCAAATGAAAAGATACAAAGCTCTGATGCAACAAGACACAGACTGTGTCCAAACAACGTACTATTATTTAAAAAAAACATGAAAATAATTTGTATGAAATCAAGTGTTTATGGTATAGGTAATGTTATATGAAGATGCAGATTTTACATGTACTCTCTTAGATCAAACTTCACTCTAATCTATACCATGAAACTTGACTATGAACCAGGAAACACCCAAATGTGGAATACAGGTTATTGTCATGAGTGTGACTACACATTAAAGCAGAAACAAATCTATGTAGGAAATCTGAGGAATATTACCAGTCATCAAACAACATGGCTGAATCATTCCTCCAGTCTGATCATAGTCTTATTAAGAAGTTCACTTATACAATTTCATACAGTGGATCACTGTAAGGTCATTGCTTGCAGTTAAAAATCAAGGGATTTTCATGAATTTTGAGTTTTGGTATCATAGCGTTTGTTCCTTTATGTCAGGGTTACAGGTATTACAGGGATCTGGACAGGGTTACCCTGATGACATCTCATGGGGCTGACTGCACAGTTCAGGTCACACCTAAGAATCTGGCTGTAGTATTGGGAATGAAGAGACAGGTTGAACTTGGACAGCTGAAGCACATGTCTGCTGATAGGGCAGTAGAGATCACATGATTTCACCAGGAAATTCTGGGACAGTGAGGAATGCTGGGACAGATTGCACTTGAAAAGTAGGAACAGACGCATTTGATGCACAGTAATAATGATTGGGCAGTTGAAAACCCAAAGTGTGAATGGAATATCCTGTTCTTGCAGTTTAATAGCAAGTGCACTTGAAGCACTTTGTGCTGATTGGACAGTGAGATCACATGGTGTCACCAGAATATCCTGGGCCCATCAGGAATGCTGGGACAGATTGTACCAAGAAAGTTGAAGCAGGTGCATCTGAAGCTTGTAGCTGTTGATTGGGCCACTGAGATCACATGGTGTCACCAGGGGAATTCCGGGACAGTAAGGAATGCTGGGACAGGTTGCACTTGGAGTGTAGAAGGTTGTACATTTGAAGCACTGGTTGTAATAACAAGTGCATTCCTACCGCGCTGGGGCCCACCTGGGATGATAGAAGTGCTCCTCCTGCGAGTCTTTCTCTTCTCCAGGTACTCGGGAGCACTGTGTTGTTTCTTGCCAGAGTCTAGGGGTTCCCTGTGTGACTCTTCTAAAGCTGTAAAACGAGTAAGCTCTACAATAGAAGACTGTATGTAACAGGCCACATGTTTATATGCAAAACAAGGCTGTCAAAGATAAATAAAATTATCCCCCTGCAACATTTCCAGTTTTTCTTTTGGTGCATTTCTAAAAATATATTATATTATGGAGCATTAGATCATGATATATTATCTTTGGGAAATGTCCTAAGGATGAGCAGCTATTTGATACAAGTATTCATAACACCACAGCCAAATCAGCCTGTTTTATATAATATATATAATATACGTTTGATTATTAACTGACTGTATTTACAGACCAATTGTTAAATATACATTCATGAGGTTTCAAACCATGTTCATAAAATGTTCTCAACCAGTGTATCTTTATGGTACTATTTTATGGCAAACCTCAGCTGATTCTTTATGGTAGAACTTTTTTGTATCTTTATGGTAATATCATTACCTTCCTCTTCTCGACTCTTGCCCATCATAACCATGACCAGTTTCTTGGCCTTGTCTGGTATAACAGCATTGTAGTTCTCCAGCAGCAGTCTCTTCAGCTCAAAGCACCAGCGTCGCTTCTGTTCAAGGTTCTTTGCCTGAAAGTTTGCAGTTTACATCAGTGTTAAAATTACTCATCAGTGAAGCACAGAACTAATCACATTCACTCCTTCCTCCTGTTTTTAAATTTATGCAGGAAAAACATGCTGCCTGAAAGACAACAACAGAAATTTTCTACTAAAGCAGATTTCTTTTTTAACAATATCTGAAAGAAGCTGTAGCTCAAGATTTCAAGGCACTACTAGTATAACATGTAAAATTTTCTTTCACCTTTTCCATTCATAAATACAGAGATCAGATAGCATGAAATTAAATTATTTGAGCTGTTAATGATCACTTTTGATACTATTTATCATGATCCACGGCATAATTTATTGGATTTCTATCACACTTCAAGTCATAAGGCTTCAATTAAATTAACTAGTTAATTCCATGATAGCCATATATTCATTTACAAAATATTAAAATTGTGATCTCCCAGTACCTTGTGCAAAGGTTTTCAAAGATAATCTACATAAATAAAAATAGAGCCAAGTTAAAAGTGTACTACTTTGATAAATCACAGAGTATGACAATGTGACCTACCTGAACTGTGTATTGCATGCGAGGGTTGTCAAATGGAATCACGTGGAAGCTGAGTGGTTCTTTTGGAATACTTTCTATCAGCATCAGGTTAGAACACTTAAATAAAATCACACAGAAATATAAAACTTAAGCTCCTTCTAGACAGCTCTAGATTCCACAAATGTGCTAGATCTGGGCTGAATTAGAGCAGTCTGAACTAGACCAACAGTTTTAGGTGATCTAGATTCTAGCACATGCTAGTCTGCATTTGGAGGGCACTGAATTTTATGTGTAAATAAAACTGGAGCGGATGCGCAAGGACTGCTCCAGATCTAGTGCAGTCCAGCAACACAAATACATGCATGCACTTTAGATTGCAACAGATTTCGGAGTATAAATCTGAGACAATATTTGGATCAAGCTTTACACCAACAGTCTAATGTAACAGTTCAGAGTGGGTTAAATGGTCACTTGGCCTAGCGCAGTGTAAATGTAAGATGAAATGTCATTATGTGGCGTGAGCCAGAATTGGTTCAGTCTAGCCAGATCTGTCTTGTTTAAATGGGACTATAGTGATTTAAAATGGCACTAAATATCCCCTACAAGGTATGTAACATGTAACATTTTGAGAACACCTAGATATTGGGGTTGCATCAAAATATTCAGTGTTTTCATTTACAAAATACATTCTATGATTATGTGTTGAAAGGTATTGAAACAATCATTTTCATATTGCTAATGTGTCCAAATCATGAACAGGTGCCCTTTAATTGGTTAAGTAAACAAAGATACTCAGGGTTTTCTCTTATGTGAAGTGTGCATCGAGTCAAGAACAGAGATGAGGCCCTGGCAATACTAGCTGATGGAAATGGACATCTGGACTGTGTTTAGAGATCACTTCAATCAGTTAATCCACGTGGTTTGTGTCCTTTTTTTTCTAGGGACAGGCAGAAATACTGTGTTGTTATCAAGATCCAGAATGTCTTTTCACAAGGGACTTTTCTGTGACTGACAGGGGCAAGAAATGCCCACAGGTATGTTGTTAGCTTCCAGAAAATCACACTAATCACACCTCCAATTATAATTTAGGAAAAATAAACAAAAATGTTTTCAGCAAAGAGATAGATCCAGCTTATGCAAAGTCAATTTTAACATGTTTCCAACAGCCTAATAGATTTCAATAATTTCCTGATAATGTTTTGTAAACTGGAACACATTTGAAAGATTGTATACAATTTCACCTGACAGATGGCAGCACCTGTCTTATGTGATGATCTACTGGACCTGATGGTGCCAGGTTGTACATGTCATACAGATGGGGACTGGTCAGTGTAATATGTTCAACAGATGGACTGTCTGTCCATATCCATACACCTCCAGCAGACAGACAGCAAGCTAGGGTTTACAACATACATGCCGCAGGTCTGGATCGTACATGTCCTACTAGCAGCAGCGGTATCCATCACACGTGTTCCACAGACTGACCATGACCCTAGGGTGTACACTACTCTATACTGACCACTGGTCATTCATTACCAAACAGCTGACACTGACCCTGAGGCATTACCTGTAGACCAACCATGCCATATACTTCATGGGCACCACATGTTTAAGAAATGCCCTTTTATATATATTTTCACAGTGACATATGTCTTCTTCATTATAACCTTGTCCTCATTGGACTATGGACCGTGACTGTATACATATTAGACAATGGTCACAATGGTCAATCATGGTTCTATTCTCTATTGGCCCCAGAAGGATGCCTAGTGATTCATGAAATCACTGTTATTGTGTCTCTGATTCCATGCAGGGTTGGAGCCAGGTACAAGTGGGATTATCTAGGTACAGGTATTTGTGGGACTGTCAGGTACAGATCCACGTATATAGGTACAGAATATTCTTAGACTACATAGATACAGGTTAAAGTACAAGGCGCAGATAACTTTCTTTCAATTCAAAGGCATTTGGACTTAATATATCATTCACTGTATTATAAATGTGCCATTGATACATTATATGAGGTACATATATTAAATCCAAGGTGCAGTACTAGGTACTCCCTACAGGTACTATCTGCCCCAACTCTGCATGTTATATGACACAAGAAGTGAAGATTCAGTTAGACTGTTGGGATAATGAGCGAGACTGTATGTACAATGAAATCTAAAATTACCTTTGACAAATACACTACAGCCAATAATAAGTGTATGATCAATATTGCCACTATGCATAAACTGTTACTTAATAATAGTAGATATGACATCATTACTTTCTGGTTAACAGTGCCACAGAACACATGCAATAAGTACTGTTTAGAGGAAGCAAGGTTCAATACCCACCATAATTGTGGCTTTGACAGCGAATGTTCCATCTTCCTTCTTCTTAGCAATAAACAAACCATTGTCAAACAGGAAGAGTTGTCGAAAAGCTTTAGCACCATACATCCGGAATGTATCCTGCAATGTTAAATATCACACATTTGTGACATTACTGTCACTTAAATGTTGAATTCATAATTTATATTACAGACGTTACATATTTTAATCCTCACTCATTCCTATCAAACAATACAGACACTACAAATATTAAAACTCTAATTTATCCGACGCATTATAAAAACTACAAATGTTGAATCTCTATTTCTTATCACACATTACAGACACTACAAATTTTCAATCTCATATTCATCTCATGCATTACAAACACTACAGATGTTAAATCACTAATTCATCTCATGCATTAAAAAAAAAACTAAAAATGTTATATCACTAATTCATCTCACATATTACAGACACTACAAATTTTAAGCCTCTGATTCAAAATATGTCACAGGTGTGACCATTATCATCACTGTTTGTTCTGCTATGAGTGATCTCTTATACTGTCACATATATGGTACTTAAGCTGTAATATAATCCAGACATATCATTTGACCTTATCAACATTAGTATGTCATGATGTAGGCATCTTGTAAGGAAATATAATACCCGAAAATACTTCCATCATCAGTTATGGGATAACACTGATTAGCATTACATTCTATACACGCAAAACACACTCACTTTCTGAAGCTTCTACCCGGTAGTTCCAGTTGATATAAAGTCCCGCATATGGACCCTGTGTTTGGGGTGTATGAATCTTGTGCACTATCTTCATTTTACATAGTTTTCCAATAATGCATATCAGATACATTCTGCAGGTGTCAAATTACCAAAAGGTTAAAGTGTTTGGCTTTCTTAAAGTTGTGTGGAAGTTTCAAGGGGTTATGTCCAAGATACCACAAAACTGATGTCTATGGCTTATCCACAGAACCCTGATTAGACTTAAAGAATTCTTTGGCACAAAATGATTGTTTGATTCTCATTTACTCACTTCTAGCACCAGGTCCCCAAAAGTAGTGAGATCTGCTCCTTCCCAACCGAAGAGCAAACTCTGGATTTCCTGTACACGCACAGCATGCTCGTGACGTCTCTTCATCTCGTTTATATGTTGTGCTATTCCCGTCATTGACTCCAGCGCCTCCTGTATAACATCAGCTCCTGGCTTCTCTGGTCCGTAGTTCTTCACAATGTTCTGTAACAACAAAGTGTCTGTGCCATTAATATTTTAAAACATTTATTAGCCATACACTTCTGTACTTGGTTATGATATAATTAAGAAATTATCATTATGTAACAATATGAAATGTTATAATGAAACCTTAAAAAATGAAGTTACACATCTGTACAAGCAGTTGCAGCATCCTTATCAACAAAATTGAGTTCAAATTCACTATTAGTAGGAGAAATGTGTGGAAATCTGGAAAGATCACTTTAACTTTTTTTTAATACTTTTTATGGAATTAGGTATACAAGTGATATCCCATGTGTCCTCAACACTGACCTGTGACATGACACCCAGGGCTTTAGTGTGTTTTCAAAATGGGGAGCCCCATGGGATGTTTCAAGAAACTTGGATAAATAAACGTGCCAGGGTTCAATGCAACATGAAAACACCCTGAGGACAGCATCCCAGTAAAAATCTATGCGTGTAGACAATGAAACATGCAGCCAAAAATTTTAGAACAGAATAACCCTTTTTTAAGAACATACCCAAATCTTCAGTTTATGGCTCGATGACCAACATAAAGCTCTCTAGTGAATAAAGATAACATGATCCAAACCAAAAACAGGTTATCCTGAGGGATACTTCATGGATGTGGAAATAACAGATGTTGCAGCAGTTATGTATATTTCTGATCAAGCACTCTCTGTGTACAAGTAGGAAGTTAACACCTCATTATGGCATGATCTGTTCCAGACAGCAGTAAAGCCTTTGTAAGTTTGTCCATAACCACCAGAGTTTACACTCAACATCTGTTACTGATAAAGTACTGATGATCTAATGACCAATTATATGTAATTCACTGCTATCATTTAGCCCTTTTTAGTATTATGACACACATTCATGTAACATTTTCAAATAACGCCTGGCTCTTGTAACTATGATTTATATCTATTAAATGGTAAAAATTTGGTAATTTCCAATTTATCTAAGGAAATATATACATACGGGAACATACCTGTGTTAGACAGTACCTATATTCCACAGACAGTTGTCTTATATTAATTTTGTATATTGTTTAAACATTGTCAGCTTCATGAGCATTAAGTCTTTGTGGAAGAAATGAATGAAGTTCCCTGATATTCATTGAATAGTTACCCTTTGCAATTTTTAAGAAATGCATTTTTACATTCAAAATTAAAAAACTTTACAGTGTTTGCCAACTTGATTGTATTTTTTGGTTTTGACCCTCTGCTCTGTGAAGGAACTCCATGTGGAAGTAAAGGATGTTCCTTTTGCCTCACAAACACAACCAACTTATTTTATTATTATACTTAACACAATTTCATGTCTGTTACTGTTCTGTAATGACATTCAAAACACAGATCTGGGCAAGGAGTTTATATAAACTCCTTGATCTAGGGAACACGTGTACTGGTGAACACTGGCTGAACCTGTGCATACAAAGATCAGAGGAGTTCGTAGGAAAATATCATTTGAAAAAAGCATCCAAAATATACCAAAACAGCAGCTGCTTTAATTTCTGTGGTTGCTTTCTTATTTGCGGGTTAAGATTTTGTGATTTTCAGTTTCAGTGTTTCGGGAGTTTTCCATTTTCGCGAACTCACAATTCAAAAGACCAATACAGTAATTATAACACAATAACCAATCAATTATATCAAATATTGTGCACACACAATCTTTTTAACATAAATTATTATTAAAGGCAGACCATTGGAAAGATCTGATATTTCAAATATCAATCTTTGAAGATCAACTTTACAATTTTATTCATAATGTCAACCTTTTCCTTTTCAAATTACCTTTGACTAAGGGTCCTCTTTTTTCACAAAGGTTTTATTTTCACAATATTTCCGCTTTCGTGAATATCACCTATTTGAAACCCTCATGAACAAAACAGCAACCACAGTATATTTGAAACTCTCTGGAACAGACACAACAGTCGAAATCCATACCGTGACCCCTGCACCTGACTGACCTGGACACTTACATTCAGGAGAGCACTGAGTTATGGTATAGGGTGAAGACAAGTTAGGCTGACTGCACCCACTATGGACTATTTTCAAATCATTAGTATGTCTGTATTTCAGAACATGGCAGTGTTACTACAAGAGGGAGGTCTGGATCTAGAGATAAACCTAGTTGGATACTGGGCCCATCAGGCTGAACATGCTGTCACAAAACAAAGAGGAACCCCCCAGTGATGCTGTTTTGTACAGCTTCGGATGCTGGCACAGTGTCTGGCTGGAACATCATCACCTCACATCCATCAAGGTTCCGGATTACCAGATTGTTTCCTGGACCAAATCCATCACGATTTAACAAGATAACAAGTGGTGGGAACGATAGGAACAGAGTAGGAGTAGAGCCAAGGGGACCAGAAACAAGTGCTCTCATCATAGGACAAGATAACTTTCATGACAACCCCCTCTCAGGTCTATACTGAATACACTCAATCCCACTCAGTCCATAAACTGAGAGGATTTTACTTAGTGACTGAATGATTCAATATGCTATTACTTCAGTAAATTTGATCACAGGTGCTATATTGGTCCAAACAAATCACTTGAGTACTATCTCAGTATCTCTAGAGCCTGGAATACCCTCATCATGTTACTTTATTGCAAAATGTATTGCAAATGTAGATTGTAGACTGAAGTATTGCCCAAATTTAACCTAAACCTGGTGCCTGTTTGATTATGAAAAAAGTGCTTTTCATGAGAGAGAATATTATTGTATCAAGTAAAAGCTTGTTATGTCAAATTCACTTAGAAAATACCTCACTTCATGCTTAAGTAGTAAAATCAAAGTATTTGCAAACATCATTTAAATTATCACCTGGTAAAACCTCTTACTGTCAAATCTAAGTTCTCACAAAGGTTTCTATCAGTTCCTTAAACTTTATAAAAAAATATAGTGTTATCAATTTTAGTTTTAATCTACATGTATAAAAAATATGAAATACATTGGGAAATTGAACAATTCTGAGGATGACTTTTGATAAGTTTTTAACTTCATTCCACACCTACATTTTCACTGGAATACAGGGTTTTGTATGCAGTTTGGAGTCACAGTCTTTCAGCTTCTTGGAATAGGATCAGTTAAATACAGTCACATTAATATGAACAATTTTTTTTTCAAATTTAGAAAAAAAAGCTATTTTTGTGTTAATATGGCTTTGCTCAAAATGAGATAATGATCTCCTACTATAGCTTTAGTATTTTGAGAAAAAAAGAGAAAAAACAAAGGTTCTCTTTAAAGGTAGCATCCCAGCAAAAAACAACTAGTTTGAAGCATATCCTAAGTTGTTATACATTCAAATTGGACCAAAAAATAGTAAAAAATTATTTGTATTGAATCCTTGTCAATTAAATAATGATGTATTTGTATTGCTTTAGATAACTTCCTGGAATGAGGATTCCTAGCAGACTACGGATACTATTTAAGGTCCATGTATCCCTAATTGTAAACCTGTCAATCTTGTGTTCACTAGCCACTGGCTGGACAGTGATCAGATTCTTACTCAAAACAGCTGTAGGACCACAGCTGTCAGTAAACAAAGGCTCAGGTCATGAACTCTACAAAACCAGCGCTAGAATGCTGGTGTTTGACTTCCTGGGACTGTCTGAGATTACTGGTCTCAAAGCCAGGCATCTCATCAATAAACTGTATGCCACCAGATACACAGTTGGGGCTTCAAGAATCCTACACAACTGCTCAAATATCTCTTCCTAAATGAGATAAGTAACTTGTATGGCTGTCTCTGCCCAATCACTGATCTCTTACTGGCTGTATCACTGTAAAAATGTTTCTGTCCGTTGATACATTTTTATCAGATATTGTAATTACCATTGAAAAGTTCTCAACATCATGATATCATGATATTTGGATTAAGACTACTGTACAATTTTTTATCACCATGTGAAATATTCAAAATTCTCAATTTTAAGAGTAATTACTGTACTTTTAGCAAAGTTATTCTTCCATATTTTAATTCCTGTGAACCTTTTGGTAGTGTGTCCAGGACAACACTTTTTAGGTGACAGTATTACTTGCTTACATTTTGCTTACACCCCCCCCCCCCCCTCACACTAATAATGACATTTGAAAATTGTAAAACAAAATACCATCCATCAGGATATGATGAAGATCCCTTGTTTTACTGCAAATTTCTTAACAATTATACAAGATAAAACTAGAAAACAAAAACAACTTAGTACATCTAAATCTACACAGCAAAATTCTTATACTTATTCTTATACTTATACTTCTTAAACTAACAAGAAACTAGACATTTCTTGGCACCGCTGATGCCATAGTATCGCCAGACAAATGAGGTTTTGTGGTATTTTGTTGATATATTTGTATTTTAGCAATGAATGTGAGAAACATTTGTACAAAATATAGGAATATTTTGGATTGGGAAGGACAATTGATCAAAGGGTTTTTGACTTATAATGCTCACAGTGCTGTCAAGTGGCCCTTTTTAAGATATTCATGATTTTATGTTTTTCACCAAATATGGGAATATTCAAGGTCAAGGTCACTCTCATAGTCACGGTCATGACCCCAAATCAATAAACTGCATTCCAAAATATCCAACATTTGAAAAAAAAAAAATAAATTAAAAAAAAAATAATTTAAATTAAATTAAATTTTAAAATTAAATTTAAAATTAAATATACCTCATTCCATAAACCATATCTATATACATGCATAACATGAAAGAAATCTGTCCATTACTGTTTGACTTATAATGCTCACAGTATATACTGTCAAGTGGCAATGATGGGGTATTCAAAGGCGCAAAAAACAAGAAAAGGACAACAGGTGGCGCCACCTATCTTCTGCGAAAGACAAAACTATCCAAGATCTTCCGTCAACTTGATTTTTGGACCAACCCATGCATCCCTTTTTAAGATATTCATGATTTTATGTGATTTTCACCATATATGGTAATATTCAAGGTCAAAGCCACTCTCAAAGGAAAGGTCATGACCCCAATTTTAATATACATCATCCCATAACCCATACCTATGTACATGCATAATATTAAAGAAATCTGTCAATCAGTTTTTGACTTGTGATGCTATAAGTACTGTCAATGATGGGGGTATTAAACGGCACAAAAACAAGAAAAGGATATTAGGTGGCACCACCAGTTTCCGGTACATGACATCACTATCCAAGATCTTTGTCCAACCTGATTTTTGGATAAATCCATGAAAGATTTCTTGAGATATTTAAGAATTTGTGTGATTTTCCCCAAAAATGGATCTATTCAAGGTCAAGGTCACTCTCCTAGTTGAGGTCATGACCCCATTTTAAATAGGCTTCGTCCTCTCACCTATATCTATAAATGTGTCAAGTTTGAAAAAGATCCATGAAATATTTTTTGAGTTATTGTGTCCAAAAGAAATCTCTGCGGCGGCGGCGGCGCAACCGTGCCTAAACCATAGTACCTCCAGATTATGTCTGGCGATACAATAAACCTGCATCAGATTTTATATTCCCCTATTTCTGAGTGTTCTTGGAGCAGCAGTATTCAGGTATCTCAGAGTTAGGTATCTCATACAAGCAGGTGGTATTCAAGAGCTTACAGACCTGTAACATGCAGCAGATGTATTTCAGAATTACTGACCTGTAGCAGCAGGTGGTATTTCAGGATCCTCTGGACTGGTTTCAGCAGGTAAGACCCCAGTGGCAGGTTGTGGTCCAGTGCAAACTGTTGTTGACGGAATGCTTCCGACTTGTGTGGATCTCTCATGCATTCTGTCAGTACCTCAACAGATCTGTAATAATCAAGATTGTATGTAATTATTAAAATAAGCACAAAATAAATTATGTGCAAATGTATGTGTATAAATAACAGTACCAGGGTTATCACATTTACATAACAAGTGACCCATGGGACATGACGCTCAGCTGCCAAGCATGACCTGTGACATCATGGGCTGCGATTCACAACTTCTAGTAAAATTGTTGGAGAACCTAAATGCCAATTTTGTTTAAACTTTCTACGTTGCCATAAATTCTTATCATATATATCTGGTTAAAACATAGTGAATGATGGTCTGAGGCAAAATGTATGGTTGTTGAGCTATCAGGAACTAATCCCAGAGCTTGCTCGATACCTGTCAGTCTCAAAAGGAATACCACACAGGCCACATATAAGATCAAAATATAGCAAAAGATCAAGGAAATCCATGAAAGATTTATTGTGAAACGGGTGCTTCCATATTAATTTTTATTCAATACAAGCCAACTATACTGAGCTTTCATAAATGATGGTCATATTTATTAAGAAATCTTTGACACAATGCAAGATTACATTAATATACATCCCACTGCATTCACTTTAATAGTTCTTGAGATAATATGTTCTAAAGGAATTTAAAGATGGCTTCCTGGTGGCTATATTGGATTTCTGACAGGTCGGAAATTGAACAACAAACATCCTCTAAAAGGGACCAAACGTCATAAAAAATCACAGAAACTGCCCGGGCAAAAGGATTTCTAAAATGGCTACCTGGCAGACATAATGGTTTTCTGACAAGTCTAACATTTGATATCACACATCCTCCAATAAGACACTAAACTTGTAGCAATTGCTCCAAAGAATGTAACAGTTATGAATGTCCAAAACAATTCAAAAGGCATGATCAGGTTGGAGAGCTCTCATATCAGATTTATGAACATGCAAATGTAAAAAGTGCAAGTCCAATTAGTTTTAATTATCAGCTTGCCATTCAATGGGGTCAGCAGGGTAGGTAAACTGCTTGAAAAGTTTGCCTGAAAATGACTCATCGCAAGAAGAGGGTGCTGTGAACTTGACCTTTGACCTCAAAATCAACAGGTCTTTTCCCCTGTTGGCAGAGAAGCATTATCAGTGCTTAAAGGTTTGGAATGAAAGGTCTAGCTTGAAATGTGTCCACAACCTTTTCAAAGAAGTGGATCCTGTGACCCTGACCTTTGACCTTGTGACCTCAACATCTATAGGATTCCTCTCCCACTTAGTAGGTGAGCTATATGTGAAAGATCAAAGAATTGGGATGAAAGGTTTGGCTTAAAATGCATCCACAGGCTTTTAATGGAAGTCGGTTCTGTGACCTTGACCTTTGACCTTGTGACCTCAAAATAATTATGGTTCTTCCCCTGTTGGTAGGTGAGCTGTATGTGAAAGATGGAAGGTTTGGGATGAAAATTTTGGCTAAAAGAATTATTTCTGGGGGGTGCAAACACACCCCATAACTTCGAGAATATAGGTCGCAGTGACCTAATTTCAGGTTTGCAAGATCTTTTTAGAACCTCTAAGACTGCAAAGGGTTCATGGCCCTAGCCCCTACGGTTACGATTTGTGCCCTGCTAACAGAGGGACGGCCGGCCGGACAGACAGACTGAAGGACTTCAGACAAAAAGCCATCGCTATAGCCCAGCATGACTGAAAGTCAGCTGAGCTAAAAAATTGTCTGAAAATTTGTTCCATTATATTTTTATTTCCAATTGCTTAAATTTTTAATTTGAATTCAACTGTCATATAATTGTTAATAACAGGAATACCATGAAATATGCCACTAAGAATATTTGTAGAAAATCCCTCACTGTTTATTGCATTATTCCTAATACAGAAAATCTTATTGGACTGACTCTTCTGTCTATGGTTTATTTACATGAAACAATTGTCTTAATTTTAATTAACCACTTAGTACTAAAGTTTATAATCCTCACTGTTGACCTTTACACTTATTTGTCAACCTTATTCTCCATAAAGTGGTAAAATACTGAAAATCCATTTAAATAATTACATGTTTCATCATTAATGTACCGGCTAATCTGTCATATCAACACAAATCAACACAAGCAGTCCATCTTCATTATGGCCGACCAAACGCTTCCATTCACGAAGAAATTAGATTTACTTTCACTTTTCTGACAAGACAATGGTAATTAACCATCTGTGGCTACTTTCTTTCTTTACTGAATGGCAATTTAAAGGGTGTTAACGAAGGCCACTCAAACAGCAAAGAAGATATTTCAACACTATTAATCACAAATTTTAATATTGCTGAGTGAAACATTTAACTGAAAAAAAAAAATCCCACTTTTAGGGTACTGCTGTAAACTGAAAATTGCAAAGCCAAGGGCACAGCTGACATGTGGAATTGAAAGCACTCCAGACTACGGAACTGTTCTCAGCTTTTAATGAAAAGTGTCAACATCGTTTATCCAAATAATGGAATTCATTAGTTTCTTTGGGGGAAATTCCTATAAAAATTACTGGGAGACTCTGGATGTTATTTACAGATTACCTTGAAATTTTTTTGAGCAACCTTTCTGGTAAAATGTGTCTGTGTCAAAGGAATAATGAAAATCTGGGAAGATCCTGAATCTTCCCAGGGAGAATGGGAATTCTCATTCTTCCCAGGAAAAATGAGAAGAGATGATATGAAATGATTGCTGATCTTCCTGGGAAAAATGAGAATTATCATCCTTCCTTGTCTGGATTTCAGTTTTGAAATTAAAACCTGGGAAAAATGAGAATTTTCATTTATCCTTAGAAGAACAGGAATCATTCATGTCAACTTATAACTCTTTTAATTTTTTTTTCATTTTTTATGTTTATTTTACTTCTTTTTCAAAAAGAAACTTTGATTATCTTTCTATCCCTTTAATTCTGAACTGTTTAAGTAGTTAAAAATATAAATATACACTCACATAAAATAGAATGATATGACTAAAATATGAAGCTTACAATTGCAAGTTGAAATAAGTGTTATAAAAAAATGAAATTCCTTAATTTTTTTGTTTTGGTTGTTTTAATATTAGCTAGGACCTATTCTTGAGATGAAGCTGTCAGAGATTAAGAAGCTGGGAAAAATGAGAATTCCTATTCTTCAAGGGAATAACAAGAATTCTCAATTGTCCTGGGAAAAATAAGAATCAAGTGATAGTATGAAATTATTCCTATTTTTCCCGGGAAAAATGAGAATTCTAGTTCTTCCTTTGAAGATTCTGGATCATCCCAGATTCTCATTCTTCCCTCAACATCTACATGAAAAGAAAGATAATGAAAAGATAACCTGGGTGGGTTCAGTAAATTGACCTGAACTGCATGAGATATAACCAGGTCCCCTTTCAGGCCTATTATGTCAAACCATTAACTAGAAACTGTTTGTTGTTCTAAGAAGAAAAGAATGTTATATATTCATGGAAACATGGCTGAAACAAGGTTGCCAGATTTCTCAAGTTTTAATTACAATGCATAAAACGCCTGGATTCCTGTAAGGTGGGCCATGTGTGTATATTTAGCTTTATGTGGGTTAATATCCATATATTTACTTATTTTAATTTACTAACTTAATCAAAATGAATGGTGAGATGACCCTTCTAATTCAAAAGCTGAACTGAAGAAAATAACCATTTTTGCACCGAGCATTGTGTTTATGCACTTCCAGTACCATCTTTTTTAATACAGAGCTACTGTCTCCATAAATGGTTAGCTGACCCAAATACTGAATATTACAAAAAAATGACTAAATTCCTTTCTATGATTGATCACTGTAGGATACAGTTAAAGCCAATCAAAGATGCACAAAGTCATTTTTTATATTAATGCTTAAGAGATGAATTCTGAAATATATAAAAAGGACCTTGTGACCCAGCCCTCTAACTACATGTATGATAAGATCCCAGGCTGACTTAAAGCATTAGATATGACACTAATCACTGTACTGACAGTGAATGAAACACTATCTGCATCAGTCTTCCTGCACTTGACCCCTTTGTTTCTGGCCAATCTAATTTAATATGATTCTAATCAGACACACTGGCATGTGACAAGCAATAAAAGACTTATTGCTAGAAATAGAACATCTGTGCTGCAATGCAAATTTCTCAATATCATCTGGTATTATTTGATTATACATGTTTTGCAAGTACACTCATACTCTAAAAATTCCAACAATTTGATATGTTGAATACCAACTGAGCTAAGCCAACTTCTGAACAATACCTTAAAAACATAGGTTATTGTTCTGTTAATGTCACTGAGAGTATGGAATCTTAAACAAAACAGTGAAAACCCATCTGCAATTTGCATCACGATAACCTAATCAGACTTGTAAAAGCGTGGCTGCATTCTTCAAAACCGAAGAAAACAGCTGTCATATGTAAACTTTACTTAGTGACATTTTAATGTAAGTATGATCAACAGAAAAAGTCCAGACTATAAAATCTCATGCAGGGTTAAAATGAGAAATGTGACCTTTGGAATAAAATGGATTCTGGATATACAATCACAATTATTTTTAGAGATAAGGCCACTTTAACTACTTTCCCCTTTCCTCTTTTTTTTTGTTCATATGAGGTGTGAAGGTTTCAAGTTCAGTGTGAAGTAAATGTTATAATTTTTATATCCCTAGTCATCATGATATACTGATCCCACAGGTATAATCCAAAAGCTCCCCCCCCCCCCAGGAGCAAACCCCCCCCCCCCTCCTCCCTCCAGGAAAAGGCCCCCCCCCCCCCCTAACTTAATGATAAAGAGGTCCAAAGCATCCTTCATCCAAAAAAATAATATATATTATGTTGTTTTTTACAATTATTGGATATACATGGGGCACATCTATAATGACTTAATCCAAATTCACTCAAAAGTCAAATTTATGACATATATTTTTGGGTTCATGATCTATATCGGATATTTCAACATTATAAGATTTGAAATCTTCATCATAATTGGAAAAAAAAAAGGATGGAAAAAAAATTTTTTTTTGGAGGGGGCAGATTTTGTCCTTTTTATCATTAAGGTAGGGGGACTTTTGTCCAGTGTTTTTTTTTACCAGATAGGGGGGTTTTGTAGGGGCTGGGGGGGGGGGGGGGCAGGGGGAGGGGGGTTTTTGTCCATATCCCTGATCCCACAAACAAGTAAGTCAAGCTTATTTGTTTTGTCCACACAACAAATGAAGCAACAAGTGCTACACCATGGCTTTACTGGTCATGGCCATACTCCAGGACCATTAAACTTACACGAGTGAAATTTGTGAGAAAGTAATAAAAAAGTTACAATGGAGTGTTCTATTGGAGAAAGAAGTGCTCAAATATCCTACAATACACTCCCGTGATTAGTTCACTCATGAATGCTTTAGAAGTAATCGTTCTAGCTCACATTATTGGCATCATTACTGCAGCTCATCCAGCAGATGTACATATTAATCTATCACCTCCAAGGTCAGCACACCTATTACTGCACCATGGTGCCTGGGAACAGTTCATAAAGTGGCAATACAGCATACGTAGGATATGGAAATTGTTTTTATACAAGGTCGCTTGTTGGAGTGTTTGCCGTTGAAACTTTGAAAGTTTGGGAGCGAAAAAGAAAGTTCCCAAGTGCAGCACTATACATGACAATGAGCTGTCTGAGGTAGCTGGGAACAGAACAAAAGAGAAGGTTTTCTAGTATACCTACCGGTAGTTCTACAAAATTTATCAACAGAGCCCTGCATGAGAACGAGGGTATTTTTTTTCAATAAAAGCTGCAGTTCCATCATTTATCCTTAAAACAGATCATTTAAGTCTAACAACTTTAGATATTTTTTTCTAAATGTACTAATGTAGGTTATCTTTTTATCAGTGCTTGTCATTTTGGGTGGTTGTTTCGGAGATAAGAAAAATATATAATGAATTTATTTTCACATAATTTAGTGGTATAATTGGTCTGGCTCATGGAAAATCATTTCATGCACGAGCAGATTCAGATTTAATTTTGACACATGACTTCTTTCTTCCATCAGTATAAATATATATCATGTCAAGGCCCAATTCCCGATCAGGACCAATCGGCGATTGGTCCAGACCAAATCCCAATCGGAATTAATTCAGTCCAGCCTAAACCCCTATCAGAATTTGGGCTGGCTAGATCCCTATCAGGGTTTAGGCTGGACTGAATCCCAATCATGATTCAATCAGGACCAACTGCTGATTGGTCTTGATCAATTCCCCATTGGTCCAGACCAAATCCCAGTCAGGATTCTGACCTGTCATAACCAGGATCAGTATCTGGTCCAGCCCCAACCCTGGTTTAAACTGTTGACATAATAGTATGATAATACTAAATAATGCCATGCCTTCAGCAATTACTTAAGCTTAGTTCAGCCTACTCAAAAACTTAAAATCTACAATCAGGTTATGCTCTGGACCAATTGGCGATTGGTCCCGATCGGGATCTGGACCCTGACATATGCATGTAGTTCATCTAGTATTTTGTCTGTAGGAAATATCCTGATTTAAAATAACAACAGTTCATGTTTCAAACATATGAATGAGTAGCCTGTTTTGAATAATATATTCCCCTGACCATTTTAAGTTTGGCCATGACAACCTATTGTGTATACTGAGTACATATTATTTGCAGTATGTGAATTAAATAAGTTCCACTATATATCCCTTTGGTCCATCCCTTCCAGTTTTTATCTCTCTCTCTCTCTCTCTCTCTCTCTCTCTCTCTCACTTGCATAACAGTAGAGCACTGGAGGACTGCTAATTACCTTGGATAGTTTGTGCAGTAGAATGTGTAGATATCAAAACCCTGTTTCTTGTTGACGAAACATTGAGCAACTTCCACAGTATCACTGTTGCATTGTTCCAAGTCATGTAGGAAGTCTCTGAAAGGTGAAAGGGATTCATTTATGAAAACATGAAATATCATGCATCATTGATGCCAAAGTATTCCCTGATCTTGGCCAGACCCCTCACTGACAGGCTTCATTCTGTTATTTATATATGAACATGCTAAATTTCAAATTTCATTCATGAAGAATCATATCCCAAGAACATCTTGTATGCACTCTGTCACAGGATAATGCAAATATACAGAATGGTATGTATTAAAATTATAAAGACCTATTAATACCTGCCACCACATACAGTAAAATATCCAGTTACCTATTAAAAGGTTATTCCTTTACATTTTAATAAATTTATATATAAGTACATTCCTTGTCTTTATACTTTTTTGCATTTATAATTTGTAATAACAAGGAAAGCCCATTTACAGGTATTTCAAAAATTAGAATGCTCATCTCTTCATAAAATACATATATGACATTGCAAAAAGACTGACTAATCCATCAAGACCACTTACTGGTTGAAAGCACAAATCTCCTCGATGTTGCCAAACAAGGCAGTAACACTCTCAGTATTCATTTCCAAATAGGCTTCTTCTCTAATAAATGCCAAATACCCCTAAAAACAAATATACATAGGAAACTGGTAGAAAAATTCACTTATATGCTTGATAAGACTGAAAGCGCTGATACAGTCATCTGGCACTGCCCTGTAATGCACTAATTACAACTCCATTATCATCTGCTGACTGACTTCTGCAAAGCTTTTGAGCCAATTAACAGAACCTTAAGTTAAGGGATTATAATTTTCTTAAAATGGCAAATATGTCATCAATATACCAGAAAATTAGATATCATAATTGAAGGCAGCAAGAAACCAAATACTTCCAAACAACTGCATTCCCTTTTTATAAAAAAAATCTCCATAAGTGCAAATCACCTATTTTTCCTTATTTGGATACACTTCTGCAATATTGTCAAAAATTATGTTTGTATCAGAAAATGAGATCCATGACATATATTTGCACATTATCTGCATTAAAAAGGAGATTGGGATGTAACTGAGAAATACAACAGCTGTTATAACAGATGGATGATGAAGATACAGAAGATGCTTTCAGCATCTCCCTGGAGAGAAGTTGAAGCAACACACAGATGGGTCAGCGCCTCAGGACCAAAGGCGGCAAACAGCAGTTTTAATTAGTCCCCATGAAAGCTAGTGGTGCCTTCAAAAGAATAAAGTGAAAAAGAGGAGGACTCTCTTGGGATGCTACAGGGGGAGTGATACCTAAGGATGTGAGTCACCATTTCTAGGAAACCATAGTTGCATCTGGTTTTCTGGGAGATTGTTTATGGACCTCCAAACACAACCTCCCCACAGATGTGGTCTGTCGCTGCCATTTCCCAGTTTGATAATTATCACAACTCTGCTTCCTGCCTAATGGGAGAATACAGATATGCTCTCCCAGGTTTTATCACAAGGTCGTTTGTGGTGCACCACACCAGATTTCAGATTTTTCTTATTTTATTGGTAAAAAGCCGCTTCTGGTTCCTGTATTTGATAGCCAGAAAAATGAGCTTCCTTGAAGTACCACAGGCAAACAACAGCCAAAAACATAGCAGAACTGGGCAATAACCCAACAGCTACAAAACTAATGTATCATCCTGGCACCAGAAACCTGGCCTCAAAGGTACTTTATATCAAACTTTTTTTAATTGGTATGGTGAACTTAAAATAACCAACTGATGGAATTTGTACATGATCAATTATAAAAAGTATATTTTAATTTCATCTATCTCTTTATGATTGATAAATGCACAGCAATACCAGTCATGTTATATAATTTATCTTTGTTTGAAGATTTTTTGCATGTTAATCCTCATCTGATTCATATCTCCTAACTGTTCAGTGATCCAAGATTGGTCTTTTTTTAAAGGGACAGATCAAAGGCCTGGGGTGCCACTGTCCCTTGAAATAAGAGATGAAAGAAACCGTATGATAAAAATGATTTGAATTAATTAACCTTTTTGAATTAAGGCTCTATATGCACACTCTGGAACAAACCTTATTAATTATGTATAATTTAAGGAAGAAAAAGCTTTTTGACCATTATATACAATGGAATAGTTGTTTATGTGTGAATCACTCACTATCTATAGATAATATAAATAATATCATAATGAAGCATCAGATACACGGGAGTACACAGCCTTCAGTTCCTTAAGAAATGCCTGTAGCACAGATGGAATTTGATCAGGCCATGGAATGTTTCTCTTATGAATAATTCCCTGAAGTGTGTATTTTGCAATTTGTAGGTAATAATATCAAGAGCCTGGGTCATACCATGGCAATATATGGCCATGATGTCTGCTAAACTGATTACACAAGAGTCTGGTAATTTGATTTTCGCATCAATATTTGCACCTGCTCACATATCACCTTATATAAAAAAAAGCAAGAGAGGAAGGATCCGTCAAAAAGCTGTTCATGGCAGCCAGGCACCTGAAGTATAAAGAAATCTGTACTAGCAGTTCTAGGAGGAGCCACAACAACTGTTCATGTATTAACGCATGGCAGAACTGGTGTAGCATAAAAACTGGTCATCCAAAGACTGGCTACACCTGGGAATACTTGAGCAGGTCTGTCAGTAATATTAGCCAGACTGGGATTCACTTCCTGGTGAACGTCTGACCGGCCTTACACCTGGTGCTCACAAACCGGCAAGTTTGCAAAAAATAACGCTAAATTTAGCTTGGGGTGCCATCCATTTTCTCTAGATACCACCTCAGAGGTTGCTCCGAAAGCTCAGAGCTAAGTATCAAAGATTTGGTGGCACCCAATTAATCGAGCAGAGAGGTGGTATTTGTTTTTGCGACTCAAGGCTCTGAAAACAAATGGGAAAAAAGTTGGTGAGTTTTTAGCCAGCCACTCAACCACACAGAAAACATGTGTAGACAATCTCTAAGGTGTAATATGGGGGTTACTTATTGGCTTTGGTTGGGCTGTCAAATTTTTTGTTCAGGAGCACAGAGTATATAATTAACATTCCTGATTACACAACTATACTGCTGCCTGTGCTTATCATTTACAATAGGCAAGAAGGCACAAACACTAATTTATCAAGACCTACTTCTCACTGCACAAAGGCATAACTTCAAACAGAACTATGATTTGGGGATTGCAGCTGTATAGGTTAATTGAAGCTTGTTACTGTTTGGGTTAATTGATGATATAGTTATGAGGGCGGCAAGAAAATCCAATATACAAATAGGTTTGTATGTGAATGTATTTAATTCTTTTATATTTAAACCTTTTGGAATCTAATATTTCACAAGTTTGCCATTTTTTTATTAATTCAATTAATATAAAGTACATTGTACCCCCAGTTTGTGTGGGAAATGAATAATACATTAAACCAATAAAATGTCAGGGATTTCAGTCATGAACATGATATCCTTCTAAACAATTACACTAAATTAAAATTCATTTTTTATGAAATTAAGCGATTTCTCCACTGGTAGCATGGACATGGTTGTACCTTAGTAATAAATGTCACATGTCATGTTAACCAGACGAGCCAATTCTGGGGGTACTACATTCAGCTGTACAATAATTTCAAGTATAAATTCTAAAACTTTAACAGTCTCAGTGACATGCTGTTTGCCATGAATAAATGGGAAGACCTGCATGTAGAATTTAATGAATGTTGATAAACAGGAATCAACAAGCCACTCAGTCAGACAAAGAACTGACTGTAGACAACCAGCCTGGCTCTACCACTGGGTTTTACAAAACCCCACAAATGTTGCTGTCACAGACTGTTAGCTCCATATTCTATCAGCCTTGTGGCCTTATTGTGTCTTATGAAGCCTCAGGTCCTACAAGCTGTCTGCAACAGCCCAGCAACCAGCCACCACTAAGGTCAATGCCAGCCCAGGTAGATGAGGTAACAGGATCTGAGGTGAACATCAGAGTGACATTGGGGCCATGTCTGTTAGTCATCAGAGGAATGATAATTTATTATCATAGTGTATAATGATTGCATATTGAGTAAACATATATAATTTGTTGGGAACTTGAGGAATACTTACAACTTTTTTTAAAAGAAAAATAACAGGGCATGGTTGTCATTCAACTGATAATCAGAGTAACATGACCATGCCACAGTCACAATAATTACAATAATGAACGTGGTCTTTTAGACTAAATATGGACAAAGAAGTAACATAATATGTCAGCTGGAATATGGACCAAAGATAATGAGGCAGCCACTTAATAAGCAGCCCAGGCCAATACTGCCAATAGTGACATACTAAGTCAAATGAGGAATAATGAGGAAGGCAGCTAATAATTTTGCCAAATGATTGTAAATTTACCATTTTGAATAATTAAGCAATACAGCGTAAGTCTTATAGTTAATGAAAATTACACCTCCACCTAACTTGGAGCAAATTTATTGTTTTCTGCTTGGGTGGTTGGTTTGTCTGATTAGACATTCAAACATGAATAGAATTATTGTTTTTTTTTCACAGTTTTGGTACGGTAACAACAAATGAACAATCAATTATATTCTGTTGGTATATAAAGTCTGGATGACTAATCTTGCTTTAAATTTAAAGGAATCTTTTCCATTGTGAGACATGGCAAGTTCTTTATCCAAGCTCGGAGACACTGCCATTCACAGGTATTGTTCATCAGCTGACCTAGATGTATTTTAGACAATGTGTTAGTGAACTGTGACATATAAAAAGGCTTCTTCTGTGTAGAACACAGGAAAGTCTGAATAGGATCCTAAATAAGATCTTTCTTCTAAATTCTCCTTTACACAGAAACTTAAGTATTTGTAGGCTCTAACTACATATCTAGATAACACTATATTTTGATTAATTGATTATATAATTTACAACCTAACTGAACTGCATGTAAATGTGATATGGATGCACCTGGCCTTAAAAATGCAAACTGCAAAGCCATTACAGGTGAAAATACCAGAAATATAAAGCTACGAATGAAACATACATTTTTCACTTTTACTCCATAAAAATCTTTATTTCAGCTTTCAGCTCTCTGCCTAAGTTCTACAGTACAAAAAGGCATGTCATGGGTACAAAGCATTCCTTGCACCCACAAACACAAAATAATGCTTTGGTTCCTGAATGGAGCTGCCAGAACCAAATAAATACCTGTGACTAGTAAATGTCAACCTGCTCACAGGACCTATATAAATCTACAGCTGACTATGTCATGTGATCCTTTAACCAGACTATCTGTTATAGGTTCCTGTCACATCTATTTCTTGAGGACGAACGTATCTGTCTCTCACATGAAATCTAATCATTATATACTCAGTGTTTTATTTAAATCTGTATTTTACAAACCACAACTGTAGCCTATGAACCCATGTAACCTCACAGACATCATTTATTAGGGCATACCTAACATTTCTGTATGTCACTCCTGTGCATTAGTTCAATATTGTCATGTTTTATGTTTTGTTAATAGGTAAAAAATTATTCTCCCTCTGACTGAATAATAGTTATTCCATCCCATGGTATAACAGATTAAATTTATATGTGCAATATTTAATAAAGTAAAAATTGTATTTTTAAGATTAAGGTGAAACATTAAACTCATTTGTACCTGAAATAACATCTTTTTTTATTTAATTATTTGGTTGCTCCAGTGTTGTAAATGAAATCTTTCTCCTTGAATCCCCTTTACACAGAAAATAAGAATTTCTTTCGAACAAACATTTGCAAACCAATCAACTTACACCTTGTTAAATGAGGCAAAATTAACTGAGCATAACCAGCTGGTTTTATGAAAATGAGCATATGATTTTCAGAAACCAAACAGAACCTGCATACTAAACAGAAACCCTGATAATTGTAATTTTTTTCTAGTCTGGAAGTAATAAAAAATATTCATCGAGATGAATGCTACTCCAACCTGAAATTTATGAGACAGCTAGTGATGCAGCACACGGGCACTACTCATATATTACTACATGACAGGGTTCTTGGATGCAGGCTGGCCATGTTGTCCCCAGGTGTGTATCTATAATAGTAGGCACGTGGCTCTCTATGTAAGGTATTAGTGTCACTTACATGGATGCCAGATTTGCCAGGAATGTGATACATCATCATTGGCCTGCCTCGGGCATCCTTTGAAGTATTTCTATCCTCATCCCAGGAAGACAATTTTCAAAATTGGGAATGGAAGTGGGTAGTCTCAAAAGCAAGATAAGATTATGTCCACTCCCAGCGTGGATCTGTAATACGCTTAAACAAAAAAATGCTGAACCCGAGAGGGCAGATACAACTCCATGATTTCCCTCAGGTTTTCATGTTTTTTTTCAGAGGATTAGATGTACTCATGTTCCTTGTGGATTAATCCACTCATTAATGAACTGTTAATTAATCTGATCCTGGTGAAAGTAAAACAGATAATGAAATTTCAGGGAGTGCCCATGTCTCCATTATAGCGTGTTTTGACAGTGTTTTCTGCACCGGAGTCACATTATCTTTGGACTTAATGGACACCCCAATGAGAGGAGTCACTGGATTAGAAGCACCATTATGATAATTACTCATTAGTCATTAATCCATTAACTCTGGATATTAACAACATCAACAAGATCTGATAGTAGTATTACTGTGTGTAGAAAATGAGTATAATCATATAACTGATGAAAGCTGCATGATTATGGTCCAAACTGAACCAAAGGAACGCAGGGAAAATTGCCATCTCAAATATTTAGTTAACATATATGTAGACAAAGTATGTTCACACAGGCACATAAAGTAACATTTGCAGAATCTGAAATACGCAATTGCAATATATTCAAAGACAGCAAAATAGTCACAGACCAGCAGATGAAATTCATGTTTTTGTGTGTGTAACCTGAGGATTTCATTTCCAGCTGTTTTTAAAAATTAAGGTTTTTGAGTGTGGTGTAGGTGAAGTTGTATTGTGTTTAAAAAGAAATCTGAAGATCACTTGAACAATGAATACAAAACATGGGATGAATTGTGGTTCAAGTGATATCAAATGTATAGCTCTGTCTTGGTATTTATGAACAAGTGGTCTGTCATGTCTAATTCCTGAAACTTATTTGTAAACAACAACTTCATTTGTCATCAATTGCTTTAAAAATGGAGGGACCTAGGGGTCATGGTGCTCAGCTGAATTTATCTATGATGGTTACTGCAGAAAACCTGACAGTAAGTGGGGAAAAAGATACATTCTGAGTTTTACATATTAGCATTTGAAAATTTATAGATTATAACAGTGCAGTTTCTGAAACATATCCTTAAAGCAAACGTTATAAAAAAATTAATGATTTAATATGATGTTTTATAAATGAAAATATTTGTTGGGGAAACTCACCTGTATAATATCTTGAAGATCCCTAACATATGTTCTTTCAGTTTCAATAATCTCCGCTACAACACGATCTATATATCCAAGAGCGCCATCTAGTGGTGGCTGAGAAAGCCCTTGCTGCATGTGGTACTGAGACTTTCCAGAGACAGAATCGTCCAATATACTCATATCATCTGACTGATCGGCAAACGTGAAACTCGCCATGCTGTGAGGACGACTGGAAGAGTCATGATCTGAAGAGCAGGAGTCCGCTTCCTCCGGTTGAGCGAGAGGTGGGGAAGCGACTTCCAGTCCTCCCATAATAATATCCGAATGAGTGGGAGACGATAAATTGTGCGATTTGCTGCCATCTTGCATGCACTGCTGCATCATCCATGCAGAAGCACCAAGAGCACCAGCACCAGCCATTTTCTTGCACGGGTTAGTGCGTGGCAGAGACGATGTCGACTGTGACGACATGGATTCCATGCTGAGTGGTCTTTTTCTGACATCATCATCACCTGTATAATCCTCACAGGCTGTAACTGATTGTGCACTTGTCGGTGGCTCACCAGAATCGGTTACCGTGGTATCCGGTTGGTATGACTTGTTCGGAGAAGGTTCGTTGCGGTTCATGTCTCTAGCGTTGCCCACTTTGGTTGCTGCATCCAAACTTTCCTTCTCATTTCCTGTGGCTGATGTGTCTATTCCATTTCTCTCATCAGTGGTGTAATTATCGAAGTAACTAAGAAGACTTGGTGCCAGACTGACTGAAGAACCTGAAACAAGAAAAATGAGAGTAGAATGCAAGTACAAACTCATGAGAGTATAAAAGACTACATAAAGTGAATATCAACAGTTCCAATCACCTGAATCTGAAACACAATTAAGGCTTGACACAAGAGGACTCACACTGAAAAAAAAAATAAAGTTTGCAAAAACTTTGACACAAGTGAAGCATTTGATATCAGTGGGCTTGACAGAACAAGTCAATTATTGCATCAAAAGATTACAATATAACACTGACAGTATCATAAGAATGATAAATCTACTGATAGAGTACACAATACTAACAGCCAGCAACTGTGACTAAAACATAAAGTAATTCCTTAACTGTTTAAGATTCACATCCTAACATGTACACTTGTTTGTGACACCGAAGCAGAGTTACTGCAGTCAAACCTCTTACATTTCAAACTTCCTAAATGTTTTTTCTGACAAAGTCATCTAAAGCCTGATAAAAAACTATAAGCTTTGACAGCAACTTCATCAATGCAGAGAGTATCCCTCCCCGTTTTTAGCTCCGGATTTCCCAAAATCACTTCTCAGATGAGAGGGTATGACATCACACGCAAGCAACAGTCAACAATACCCTGGCACTATAATCGTAACACCTGACCTGCTTTTGACCACGCTGTAATTCATGCTGATAAATCACCTATCCGTCAGCTTGATTTTTTTAATGCATGCAAGGGATTTAACTCTACAACCAAACACTTGGCCGATCTTCATCTACCGATCGCAAAAAAGAGCTCCACTGATCAGACCACTACTCATGCGTCCACGAAAATCAATTTCTTCTGTCTGCTAGCTGACACCATTACAACACAAGACGAAAGCATACTCCTACAATACTGCTCAGGAGTTGTGTTTACTCTCCTATACACACTCAGAAATCTTTCAGGGCTGTAAAAACGGCAACACACAAACCTAGGCTCATGGCCTTCACAAATTAATTCTGCAGCTAGGAGACTATCTAGACTTTAAACCTGTCGTCTCTATAGACACTGCGTCTATACTGTCCAGGCAGCTGCACCAAACTGAACAACCTGGTTTTGCCTATGATAGGCAAGGTTTGTTGTATTGTCATGTACTCTCTGCACATAAACTCAACATAATATTCTTCAAGATTTTTTAAACATTTTGACCCATAATGGAGTTTTGGTGTTCTTGCTGAGACAGTAAGCAGAAAACCAGGGAAGGTCATAATGAGACTAAAAAGTCTATGAACACACTATGCAATTTGTTATAATACACTTATATATATAATCTACAGTAAAAGTACAAGCTTTCAAGTCTTAATACAAATACAATGCCCAGGGAATAAAGTAATATGATACAGTACATTAATCACATATATCATCCTTGAGCAGGCCATCAAGGTCAAAGCCTAATGTTAGTAAACATCCAAGGGACAAAAACATAATTATATTACCTCCTGCAGTTCTGATATCCATACAGAACTCAGAACTGTCTTAAACCTATCTTAAAATAAATATTTAAAAAATTTAAGTGAAAGGATCAATTCCTATTCCAATGATATTGCATTTTTTCATGCCTTTTCATTCTGGATCATGTCACTGTAGATGTAAAACCATTTAGAAACCATACCCTGAACATTTTCTACTCACATGTGTATTCAACCTGCATGTCACTCTCTGGGTCAAGGACACACCTGTGCTCACCTGTTTCAAGTGAGTTTCTGTGTGCCATGAAAGGTGAATGCTCCCAAGTATATTGTCCATATATATTTTGATATATATATATATATATATATATATATATATATATATATATGTATTTATCAACATCCACTGCCATTAACTCATAATCATTAGACTTATACTTATAGTACTGTTTGACATTCTTGAAACTTAATATATCTAATTTAAAATTGATATCTTTCTTGTAAAAATATGAAAATATATGGATATCTATATAATTCTAGTTGATGTAAAGTGGTTTATATAATATTATGATATAACAACAATTTGAGCCCAGAACAATCTGATTTGTGTTCTATAAATATAAAAAGTAGTCAAAGTTTAGCTGACAACTGCAATAACTGATCAATGTTTCCTGTGATAAAAAAAATCACATTTAAGATATGTACAACTATATATGGAGCTATGAATATTTTAGAACTGGGTCAGAATGTATATACCATATATATCACCACAGACTTTTGAACTCACAAAAGCCACTGTATGTTAATACAGATTCTTGTAACAAAATACTCATTTTAAATGCTTACATCTAAGGACCACATAAGCTTTAGTCATTACCATTATCAACATATGCTATATATTAGGCTTTTTTTAAAAGTCCAACTTCAAAGCTACATACATATTGTATATGGAAAAATCCTAAAAAATCTGTAAACATTCACAGATAATTAAGATTAAATCAGTCTCTTTTTTAATCATAGTATAAATGAGATCCTTCCAGCATTATAAGTCAGACAATGTGATATAGCATCTTAACAGTTCCTTGATAGTCTGCACTTATCTAACCCCACACTTGTATGACCTTTGATCCCTGGATACCTGTCTTACACAATATCATAGCCCTGGGCATTTTGTATTTCATTGCTGTAGCACCCTTGTGTTTTACTGTTGTGCACTTATACTTCTGGAACTCATACTGAACAGTCCGCTACTGGCCGTATTAACTAATGCTTACTGCCATGATGAGGGTAATGAATATTCTTGAGAGTTCTGTAAGGGCATTGGTGGTATACCACAAAAAGACCTTAAAACCAATAAATATACTGCATGATATGCAGCTAAAAAAGAAGCTATAATATTATTGTTAAATAAAACCATACAAAGAAAACAAAATTATAAAATTTATTGTTACTGTAATTATATCAAGTATATAGCTTTGATAAGGAATGATGTTCTGCTGGAAATTCAGGAACATATCTACCTTAATTATAATGTTTTCGGCAGGACAGGACTTTCTTTAGTTCACAAAATCTAGTACATTTTGACTTTAACAGAGGTCTACACAGAATGAATGAATTATTAACTTTTCTATTCAAACAAATTATATGAGGCGTATGCTGGGCTGTTCCTTGCAGTTTGGGTACTGTGGTTAGTATTAGGTAGGTAGGTAGGTATAAAATGTTTAACTACATGTAACTCTGTTTATATTACATAAAAGCATTTTTAACAGATGCATGTCATCACGTGAGAATACACAAGGGCACAAATATAGAAATATCACTGAGATGAGCGACAAAGATTTTGAAACTAGTGAGAAATGAGCAAGTTGATTGACATTGAGGGACAGACCTGAGTGACACTAAGGCAGAGCTGAGTGACAGAGGCACAGAAATGAGTCACACAAACGCATAAATGACACAGCTGAGTGATACAGACTTTTAGTAAATACAGTCTACCACACAAACTTAAAGAGTTACAAAGGCATTGATTAGAAACATGGAGATACAGTTGGAGTTGACTGATTCTGTAGCAGACAATCACATGAAAAAATGTAGAGATAGGAAACAAAGATAGGAAATAGAGGTCTCTTAGGCAGAGGATGGTAGTTAAATACCAGCTGAGGGATAAAGAAATTATTAGCACAAGAGTGAATGACACAGATTGGTAAGCCAGCAGGAACAACCCAATGGATTTTATAAGATCTCCCAAACACATACCTATAAAAAAAGACACTCATACCAAGGCAAACAGACAAAATGTCACTAGAGAATGATGATGATGATATATCATGTGCATCCGCACTACAGGTGTGTGCATTACCTCTGGTACCTGTAATAAACACATACAACTGAGATAGAATGTACCTTTGTACAACTGCTTGTACCTGTGCCTGCCAGAACAACACCCAAACTGACAGCTGAATGTAACACTACCTGGACCAGACACCTACAAACAGTTTGTGTACACACTATCATGTACAGGTGAACAACTCCCCCCAGGTAAAGCCTGGGCCATTATTGAAACCCTATTTTTAAGATCCAGTCAAAAGTTCTTTGGTCAAGGATTTGTTTTTTATAATTCCTACTAATTTAGTAGTAATTTGCACAAGCATTCATCCAAGGTTATTACCTGTAATACAAAAACAGTTATAAACAAACATTATGTGAAATAACTGAAATTGTAGTTTTGCACTACCAAGCAAGCTGGCTTTTAAAAAAAGAACATAAATACTACAAATATGCAAGTTATGACCTTTGAAGTAGTTTGTCATTACCTAATCACACTTGATGTGATACAGTCAGCTGTTGTACAGATGAAGAACAAGGAATGTTTTACTGGGAAGGTTAGTCAGATGAGATACATTTATTACCTCTACATGTATAAAACAGGGCTTGACAAATGGGGTACAGCTGGTAACCCCCAGCATGCCCCTGCTGGCCAGCATGTCCATGCAGACACATGTCAAACAGTAGCTGGAGCTCTGACTGTGAGGGACTACCTTGTAATGACTACCAGCCAGCCCTGGCCATGAATCTTGTAGACAGATCACAAATTAATTGGCTTGATTCTCACACCCTCTCTCCTAATGAGCTCACTGTCCTCTGACTGTCACCTAATCAGCTCAAGGCCCCCCAGCACTGTCAAGGACTGGCCCAGCACTGATGGGGTGGACAGATATTGTGATTCAGCAAGACAAATGACCATTGTTCAGTATGTTCAGGGTGTTGATTAGATGGAAGCTAGTAAAGCACCATGTATAATATGCTATCACAGATTTATGCATGCACATGTGAGCTGATGAAAAAAATCATCACATTTTTTCTTGGTTATTCTTGTATCTGGTGTCTATTTGTTTTTTATTCTGCAATCATACACCTGTTCTATGGTAAATTTACTGTACTGACACAGCAATGGGAATAATAAAGTTTACAATTTTGTTTCAATATCAACAATGCAACTCAACATTTTTGTCCTGGAATGAGGTAGACATTTTGGGAAAAGCTGTTTGAATTACCAGAAAGTGTACGTACATCAGTGAAAAGATAACAAGATGCATGAAGCAAAGGGCATATTCGTACATATAATTGAATGCGTAATATTGATCACAGACGGTATCAAATAGTTCATATATCACAGATAACAGTGATACCACTGATAACACCAAGATTATGACACAGTGATATCAATTCAAGGCATGTGAGTGCATGTGTATATTGATACTGTTATAATGCATTAAGACCCCTGGACTGCTGAATTCAGAATGCTCTTTTTTTCTGATACATTTATGCCTAAAACTACCTTGACATTATTATGAACAAATTTAATATTTCATAAAATTTAAGTATATCAGAGTTTTACTTAATCTGACATTATATTACCAGATAGATATCTGAAGGAAATATATGACTGCAGTCAAAGACATAATGAATAGACTGTGTATAGAATTTACCTGGACTGGACATCCACCAAGAAGTTCACAAATATCACTCCTTTTACCAAAAGTACATTCCCTTCTTGCACTAATACAGCAGAAACAGCCAGGGGCAGCTAAATATTTATGATCCAGTAACAAGGATCCGATGATGGCCCAGCCTTGAGAGATCCATCACTTCTTCCACATGACTCAAGTTGACCCCGTATTGGATAAAACACCAAAGGTCACACCAAATCGGTAGCAGGAACAATCAACAAACGGAAGTGGACCTAGCACCTAGCACTCTCCATCCTGACAGTTGAATACAGCCTGGATACTCTCCGAACAATTGGAGCAGAAAGGATAGGAAACATGAGAGCCCTGGAGTTCCGTACCTGACCCACACTGTGGACAGCAGGCCCTCCGCTGGGGACCCTTAGTTTATCTGTTCTAAATTGCGAGCTTTTGTTATCCGGCTTTTAATGATGAAGTCCTGGACTGGCTCCCTTCAGTTAATTTACTGGCCACCATTAATGTCAGCATGGATGTTGTGACAAACTCCCACTTGGTTTGGCAGCAGGAATTGCTGGGGAGGGAATATCATTTCCACTCTGATACCACATTTTTGGGCCTGCCTGATGTCAAGCACTGATTGGAGCTGAAGTTACAGACTCAACAGCATCATGTGTATGTGAATAAGTGTGTGAGAGAGAGAGTGAAAGAGAGAGTAAGAAAGAATTAAAGAGAAAGAAAGAGAGAGATAGAAGAACTGGAGAGAGAAAATATGAAAAGAAAGAAAATATTGAAGTTATTTTTTTAATAAGACAAAATTAAAAAATAGTAAATCATATACGGCCCATTTAACAGAACTGAGACTAACACCGTTGTCATTTTATCAATGTAGCTCAAGCATACCACTCACGAGACACAGTGTGCTGCTATGTGTCTTGGTACATATTTTACTATTCAAAAACAGTAAATGCATTCAGCTGGGTCTACTACTTTAAATACCTGAGGGCTTCCTCACAACACTTACTCACTGTGTCTACAGTATGACAGTCACTGTTTAAAAGAAATGACATGAACCATGCAAAGGCATATAAACCTGAAGTTCAATTATCCTACATTAGTACAAAGAAATTAATTAATTTATGATAAGTACAATTCAGGACTTCAATAATTATCAAATAAAAATAATGTGAAGTACCATAAGGTACCAAAAAGTATCGAATCAATGTATATGACCAAATAGTTTACACCTTCAAAAAGTACCTAAAATATATGCAATAGAATTTGTGCTAAAAATAAACTGTAATGATATATATATTTATATGCTCTCTAACAGAAACATGAAGTACAAAATGTACTGAACATGTATTAAAATATGAACTAGGTAACAAAGGTATGTATGATCAAATTTCTGGCTAGGCTAAATAGTACTCACTGTAGTCAGTTGCACACGTGACCCTGCCACAGGTATACAATCCTTAGTTTGATTATGATATTGCTAATAGATTTACACCTGGCATAGGGAAATCACACCTGTGGTGCCTGATTAGAACATAACAGATCAAACATTCCAGCCACAAAGGTGCTAATACCACCACAAGCAAAAACACTGCACATACCTCTAATATACACAGACCTTACCGGTACCCACCGGTTTGAACTTTAACCCTTGAGTAAATACACACATGTAAACTTAAATGGTCTGCTGTTGTTATCTCACACAATACATAATCAATCACCATCCAACAGACCGCGACATTCCACTTAATGTATGAAAGCGAACCCATTTACCTGAGCACCTGAGGGATGCCTAATGAGGTGTGTTTTCAATGAACCAATCCTACATCTGACCCGCTGGCATACCTGTATTGTCACTACTCTGGAATGTCACATACATCATTGACTTAAATGTACTGTTAGCCTTGATTTGATGTCTATCATTGTATGAATGTGGTATAATGCACTGAGTTACATAAATAAAACACGTATGCCATTCTATCCTGAGCACGGGGACTACAAATGCTGAAACTTTTTTTTTATATGATATGTATTATATAGGATTTTCATGTTTTAAATTAAATGTCTGACTCTTTGTTAGGCTTGAGAGTTATGTCTGTCTGACATGTATTGATACAACTGATGTGGAAAACCCCTTTGTGTCTTCCTTATGTAGTGCAAGCATTACCATACATCATAATGAACTGACAAGTAATTGTTATAAGACAATTCTGAAGGACCCATATTAGGCCTTGTACAAGGTCCCATATAAACTACATTATACATCCCAATAAATTTTTCTGATGAAAACAGATCCTTGTAATATTTTGCAGATCATTCTTTTTATTAAAACAACCCATATATAATTCTAGGTTTATTAAAGTTTGAGACTTAAGTTAAAGTTCACAGCTGAGCGATCGTAGTTACCATCCCTTACTTAACTGTGATAAAAGACTTCCATGATTTACTGGTCATTTAAAATCTTATACATACATAGAATTTTCATAATATTACCATGCATCCTCATGTATGTGGTTGGACTTTCATTTTCCTAAAGCGCCCTTGCAGTGTTATACACAGGCAGACTATTTTGTTTCATTTGTTTTGTCTAATACATATATGCTGACCATCAGCAGGATTTAATTAATTATGATTTATATTTTGTTATACATTTGTTTTTGATAAAGTGATTTTCTTGGGGGGGGGGCAAAATTTTGTCCTTTTTCACAAAGTCTAAACTGGCTGCACTTCAGTGTGCTCTGAAAAATATTAAGAAAAGCTAAGGAAGGGATATTTAAGAACAGTTCCTTTTTTGAAACAGACATTTCTGCATATAAACACAAGCAGTTCTTTGAGAAAACAGCAAAGTACAGAGGAAATGTGAGTCTTGTATCCAGGATATATCAACATTCTTACATTTTTCCGCTTCAAACTTTTGGCATCATGCCTGACCTGATCAAAACTCTGTCTGGTGTTGTCGGAACTCCCCTCTGGTCTGGGTATTCAGCTATTGTTATATATCAGCTCATCTTTGCCAGGGCCAGACAGATAATGATTGAGCGGGGTGCTCTTTATGTGTCCAATCCTCACAGATGAAGGTAATCCAGCGTGTTCACTTGAGTGTAATCACAGCTAAATGTTATTGATATCTATTTGTGTCACTACCTGGCCCAGATTGCAAAAAATAAAATCTTTGGTATAGAGTAAAAAAATATTTGGCTTACTCTGATATTTATATTATATTTTCACAAAATAGATATTCCTTTTTTCACTAGACATAAAGGGTATACCCTGAAAGATTCATTTGCTATTAGAGATGGGTGGCTGCATATATATAAGTGAAACCTGCCTTGTCTAGACAGTCAGTGAACTGACAAAACCCTTGAAAAAAGTTTGCCCTCTCATATGTCTTGTGATTACTGGTCAAATGCTGATTTCAATAGTTGGGCTTGCATTTATTAAAATACAGAGGGAACAGTCTACAAAATATTAGTATTTTGAGATCTTTCTTTTAATCACAAAGTAGTTGTAAACCATTGGAATGATATTTTTCATTAAAACTAATCTGAAAAAGTAGCAAGGATTTATTTCATTCAATACATTATTTGACACAATTGTTTACACCTGTGTGTGTGATTGTGTGTTATTCTTTTAAACTGACAGATGGCCCATGGTCTGTTAATTTAAGCAGAGCATGACAGCTAGCATTTTAATATATTCTTCTTCCTGGTTAAGAAAGTACTTCTGGCGTATCTTGGAAATGTCAGCCGCTTGTTTAAAAGAAACTTGATACAATATACAGGTTTCTGACATTATTTATTTATTTTATCAGAAACAGAAACATGTGATCAAACAATCTTTGCTAATTGCACCTGCTAAACCAAGCCCACAACAGCTTCCAAATGCATGCAAAATTGATACATTAAACTACATGACAAAGACCACCAACACTTCTGCACTGGCATGACCGATTAGGGAAGTCCACGTTTATATACATAGCCATTTTTTCAATATTCATATGACAATGCACAACTGTTTACTGAACCCAAGGCAAGGGTTATATAGGTACTGCATCATTTGCGGCAACCACCTGTTTTTATGGAATACCATAATCTTTTGAAGCCAAAAGCAATGCATCAAACCACAATATACAAAAGTTTCCCATGTTTATCTCTAGAATAAGAGCACCTGCTGTAATGGTATGATTGGCAGGCCATCAAACTGATTCATGTTACAATTTATTGCCTAAGTATGTATAATATATATAAAATATGTGTGAGTCACCCACCTGTACAGCCATCAGCTGATGGGGAGATTCTAGATGACTTTAGCAACTGTTGTTATGGTTATATCATCCAGCAATTAGCACTTACGTTGGGTACTGTCACCTCCAGTCCAGTATTAGGAGCTGGCCACCCATGCTTTAATCAACTCTAGATGTGATTCCCATACCTATGTCTGCTTTGTCTCTTGGTAAGTAGGGATGTCTCAGTGCACCTAAATATGTAAAACTGAAACCTGATCCATGCCCTGGTTAATGTCAATGAACCCATCAAATCACACTCTAAACAATGCTACTCAGCTAGGGGTAAGTTACATTTACCCTATAGCATGTAAAATCCACTTTTTTCTTAACATATTTTCTTATTCTGAGTGTTCTGTAAACCACTTTACTCAAATTCTTAATGATAATGCCCAGTTTCTTCATAATTGTAGTCTGAACATATTCATTCAAGTTGAATTTGTAAAAGTGTTAGTATATGATAGCTGAGATACCCTTTTATCAAATGTAAATTTCATGTACTGAAAATAAAAAATAACTACCAACCTGAGGTTTCATATGACTATAGGTACCAAACATACCTACAGCAACTGACAGGTAGACAACATGTATAAAGTATTTTTTTTTGTACTTTATGTTACTACTCAAATAAAAATACTTGTAACTAATAATTTTATTAGTGATAAAATGGTTGCTTTGTGCACTATGGTTATAATTAATTTCTCAGCTGAAATTATAATATCTAATCTTAAGTTTTAAGCTGTAATTATTTCAAATTAAGGGCCATGAGAAATAAGTAGGACTTTTCATCACTTAAAAACAATTTATATATACATATGAAGAAAGAAATCATAATTCATTCCATTTTGGATCAGTGCAAGTTCAAAGACAGTTTGCACAGAGGGAGTATACAATCGAACTGTCAATCACAGTTAAGGTCACAACCAGTGACCTTCACCAGAATGAGGCAGCGATAAGGAGCTATATATAAATCTATGAGGTGTCCTGAGCCAGGAAACCCCACATATTGACCAGAGATAAGAGAAGGACAAATGGGGCCAGCCTGTGCATACTGTCCAGATAATCCCATAACCCTCCCGCTCTGGTCAGCATCACCCCCAGGGTGTCTACCCGAACAGTGTTCTGAAGTTCACCAACCTTGTATATACTCCAGAGCGAATCTACCTAATTCATCGATTTTCACATATTTTTTTTATTTTAATATGAAAATATTTTCATATTTTTCTCTTTAGTAAATAATTTTAAATTTATGTATTCTAAAGAATTCAAAATGTTACAGCAGATATAACAGTCATCTTGACAGTTACATGTGTATCATGAAAATTAAATACTGTTCATAATTTTTCAAGAATCAAATTAATTAAGTAATTTTTTAATACAGTTATAATCCTGACACTATGACATATCAATCATAAATGTCTCGTAAACATACAATGGCAAGAGAGAATCAGCTTAAGGGGAAAACATAGTTTATGTTTTGGTAATTTACATGAAATATCATGCATTGGTATATTATAACAAAACACCATCCACTATTCCAACATACCCAACCTATGAAGTCTAAAATGTAGTCTAAAATGGAAATATAATGTTGAAATTAAATGGTTTCTAAAGGCACAGACAGCAAGATGTATATTATAATGCAGACAGTAAACAAGAAAACAATGTGCAACATCCAACCCATTGGTCTGAAATTACCAGTGTCCCTGCTGTTTGTATCTGGTTATTGTCTGAACTAATTCAATGTTTACTGTACCAAATGTAACCACATACACAAGTGTTGAAACTTAAGTATATGTACAACCGTTCCTAAAACTGTTAGTCATGGTCAGTGTCAGATCAATGTATCAACACATTTATCAAGACATGGCAACATCCGTGGTGTACACTCCAGCCATTTTCTGACCTCCATGTGTACATTAATGACAGTATCCCACAGAGGGGACATCTGGAGTAGGTTGATGTCCAGTGTAGTGTGACTGCCCACCAATATGTGACCACTTAGCTATCTGACCAAACCACCAGGGTGTCCACAACTTTATCAACCATCACCAGGATTCCTCAAGGCCAGAGATAGCAGCTACTGAAAGCCACTGTCTGCACGGACACAGCTGATCCTGTATCAATAACCAACACACAGAATCCTGTGAAATAAAGAGATTTAATTAATAAAATAAAATGTGTGATCCCTTATGTCACTTTCTGTTATCAATGCTAATTAAAAAAGTTCATGCTTATTCTCGAACTGCCAAGAACTCTTAACGGTTCTTTTTCATGGAGGTTCTGTTTCATCGCTGTTGTTGTTAGAATGTTGATCTGTTTGTCATTAGAACATCAACAACTCCTCCTAACAGGCCTCCAAGGAAGAGAATGTAGCCGTAAAGGAAGAAATAATCAACTTGCATATTTGGGGTGCCTTTCTGAACCTAATAAAATTAAGTTAATAAAGTAAAATTGTAAGCTACTTTGAAATGGTCCAAATTAAAATGATCAATTTTGTAAATGAATCTGCCATTGATACAAGTCATTAACATATTGTCAGAATCCAATTCTCACCTATTATTGGATTGGGTTAAAGGATTAGTTTAATGTTTCTCAGATTCCAGACATGCCACATTTTGGCCAGTCATAACCAAATATATACACAGAAATAGGGTAACTTCAGAGGATTTTGCTGGAGGTAAGTGCTATTTGCTAGTTCCTTAAGTCAATTAAATATGGATTTTGTCTGCAAATTCATTTGCCTTTCAGTATGTGTGAATGATATACAGATAACTGCTATAACCCATGTTGTATCTCACCATGTGCTTTTCAGTTTATAACAATGTTTAATATTTATGCCTATTTGCCCGTTTGTGCTTTTTTATCAGAAACTCAGTATCTGTCTGTCTGTATGTCTAGACAGGTATAAATACCTAGAAGCTCTCATCAAGATACACTGTTATATATACATTTTTTCTTATTTCATGTGTGTGGCTGTCATCTGGTCTGTTATAACAATAAAAGCCTGACAACATGACTGTGAGTTCATGTTAACAAGTGTGTGTTATAGGTAGGCCAGTCTGTCTGTTATTGCCTTCATGTGCTTGTAGTTTGTCATGTGCCTCTATAAATAAGCCTTTTCTTGCTCCCTGTTTTAGCAAGGACCTCCATGTTTGTCTTTTTTGTTTAGGTGATACAAGGTACATAGGACTGTCACTGTGTGCCTTTTTATTGCTCAACAATTGCCTGCTTTGTTTTTTAAAAGCATTATTTATGGTTCTTTGCAGTCAATATACAATACAGCGCTGAAACCAAGCATGCTAAGGCATCATAAAGCAAAGATAACCCTTCCACCAACGGCCACCCTCAACACAGAGCACTTTCATTTCAGATAACGAAGCTACCTAGCTCGGAACTGAACACCCTAAAACAGGTTGTACAGCTCCATACATATGTTGTTTTCTCCCTGTGATCCCTGAGGAGAAATTACCAAATGGAATGTGGCAGCCAATCAGAAGCACCTATAGAATGTGTGAGCCAATCAAAATAACTTGCATTATCTGTCAGTTTAGCTAATGATTAGCCAGCAAAAAAAAAACAGAGAACAATAGTAAATGCCACTGAGGGTTCACTGTAAAATACCAAAGAATATTTAGAATACAGAATCCTAGCCCCTTGTTGGTGATGTCCCACCAGTTTGACGAGGGTAGCTTGGTGCATGATTCTCACATGAAAATTATTACACATTCTTGAAGTCTTTTTCTATGATTCTGGAACAATACAGCTTCAGTTTCAGCCAACTGCTGGGTTCTCATTCCCCGAGGATATTTAATTTCATAATATGATCAAAATTATACTCAGATAAATTCCAGAGTACACTTAAAACTTTCAAGGTTAGAACTAATAGAAATATGCCATTTGTTTTATATGCCTTACAGATGGACAAACTTAATTATTTTACATTGACAAACATGATATATTTGACATATGGTTTAAGTGGCATTTAAATGAGCTATTCAAGTGCATTAATAAATATGAAATCATATCCAAAACTTTTAAAAGTAAATTTTATCCAAAATGTTATTCATTCAAATTAACTCAAATGACACCTGAACAGCTATACCATGACTTATTTGAAAGTGCATATTTAATTATAAACTATAATATATATAGCCATTCTGACTCCTTTTCTTTGATAGTGTTTATACTTGTAGCTGAAAACAGGCTAAGTGTTATAAGACCATTATGATACTGATGATGACAGCCTACTTATATCATATGATATGACTTGCCACAACTTTCCCACAGATGGAAATAATGCTTAGTTAAGACAGCCAAATTGTTATTAGTTATGATAGGTGGAACCAGGTCACTGTTATGAGGGGCAGGGTGTTGTCCAACCCCTTAATATCAAATCTTAAGGCCTACTTACACTGCTAATATGAATTATCATGAACAATGGAACAATGATATAAAACTGGCTGTGGGATTTAACAAGACCAGCAATATGGTCCCACCCTGCCAAATGTACAGCAATGTTAATAAATCCCTTTACAAGGGCATTTACTTATGGCCTCTGATGTGAGTCATCATTAATTATTACACTTAAGAAGCTCCGTGAGTCATGCGTCAAGTTTATATAAGGACCTGTGGCTGGTCTTCAGTAAGATCCAGACCTGCAGGCTTATAACAGCAGGCTGCCCAAAAGTGGCCAGTTTAATCAGACTCCAAATCTGCATCAACCACTGATGAAGTACGCTTACTCAACACCAGCTCCTCAAATATTTACCATACTTAATGACATTACTTGTTGCCATTAAAAAACAAAATTTATGACTTGTTTTGTTATCATTAGATGCTGTAATTAATTGTACTGATAAGATGATAACTTAATGAATTGAAGTAGTTGTAATCTGCTAATTTTTGCCCAAAACGAAAATGGTTATCAAATTTTAAAGTTGGATGAAAATATTATTGACATTAAACAGATTTGATTTTATTATTTATACATTTGATTTTATATTATACCCTAAGTGTAGTTACAAATTTAGTAGTTACAAGTATTCCACAAGTTTAACCTTACCATATAAAATTGGCCTTTTTAATTATTTTATGTGAATTCACTACATCACTCTAGATCTATATACAACAAAATAACAAATTTGTTAATCACAGAGGACATGTCTTTCAGAAAAAATAAAATAATAAAGAATCATCAAGGTAATTAATGAACCCCCCCCCCCCCCACCTCCACAAACCCTGCAAGATATTACACTGGACCAAGGGCAAGATAACCTGAGAGGGGTCTCCTTTATCATTTAAAGGGAGCCTTGAAAATATTGACAGTTTGATAAATGCACATAACTGCATTTGGTCTAAGCAGACTGGTTTACCAGTCAGTCAAAATTAGATTGACTCAACATATAAACATAAATACATGTTATTAATATAAGTAATGTAAATAGACCCACCTTCAGGCCAAATGACCATACCAATAGCTCAGTTGTGATAAGGGATAGTCCTGTGTGCAGCGATATCAATATAACCTGTGACCTGAAGTCACTGAAAACTGCTCAGGAAATGCATGTCTCCTCGGGATATGATTGCGATCTCCTGTGTCAGATCAATTTGTCAGTTTTACCATTTACAGTGATTTTCCCAAGGATGTCATCCATTTAAAGGACTTGCTCCTTTAGGTAATGCCACTTGATTGACTTAGTCAAGTGGTATCTGATGGGTTTAACCTTTGTGTTCTGGCCATCAACAACCTGACCTCCCTAAAAAGGGGAATGAACTTTTCCTTTACATGGGTTAAATGGCACTGGTGTGGAGTTTGGAGGGGTTGGCAGGTGTTTGTAAATCTAAACAGGTGACATGGTCTGGGAACAGAGATGCATCTGTGCAAACAGTTTTGCGAGTCTAATGACAGAACAAAGGCGCCTTTGCTCCGATTAATTCCTCCCTCACCCCAGTCACAACATCCACACTATCAATAGCAAGCATGCTGGAGCCCCAGCCAAATTTTAATTACATGCCATTCTGTTCCCACCCACTTTATTATGATTGATGTACAAGGACCTTGGATGCTGTCAGTGGCCTGTGTCCTGAGACAATCAAACCATGACCACACATGCTCTATCAAGTATTTAACCCTCTGCTCAGAGCTTCAATACACATCTCTGATCTGTTCGGAGAGTGATCTTTTGGACCTCCCTCGGGACCTGAACTCACACTCCTCCAGGCGTTGCAGCCCATGGTTCCATGATTTATGCAGCACATCTGGCACTGCGAGAAACAATAATGTCCCGACCATGAGATGCTGGAACAAAGACCCTCGACAGAAAGGAAACATTATTCAGTTTAATTAAGAATAATGTACGGCCCTGGCCACAGCATTATGATTTATAATACACAGGTTTTATTTAATTTTTTCTCTCTCTTGTTTCTGGGGTGGGGTGTGGTGAGGCCTGCAGTCTCGACAGCTGCTCCACTCAGGTGTCTGATAGGACCTATTCACACATTTTATTAGAACAATAACCCATAATAAACAAAGCACAAAAGAATAACACTGAAGTCTGCAGCTACTGAGCTTATCACCCATCTATTTTGTATCAACTGTCATCCAAATATTCCAAATAAAGCCTGTCTTTCAGTCCTTTCATTTAAGCCTGCCAACCATGGTAAATCCAGCACCCTATTAAACAGCCAAAGGTTGATTTATTACCATACATTTTCATTCACTTAAAGAAGAAACAGCATTAAATTGTAATTAATTTAGCATTAAATAATATGTTCTGTAATTATATAATTTATTGCTCAACTTAATCATTAGTACACTATCTGTATGCAATATATCCAGACCAAGACTTTCATAATTTTATGACAAAGAAATGAGGATGTTTTGTGAAACAAAACTGTGACAGATCTGGCATGTAACATAAGCCAGTTAATATAAACAATTCAAGATGTTTTAAACACATTTAGTGAATAAAACAATGCTAAACACAACACAAGAGGCTGTATAACAAAATCTTCATGCAATAAAGATACCACACATTCTTGAAAAGCTATAACTGAAGACATAGTACACACTGATAAGACCTACGTAATTCTTCATGAATACTTTTGAGCCCCACACTACTGTAGTGTAACATGTTTTATACCTTTCTTTAAATCAACAGATAACAAATGTGCAAATAGTTGAAATATCTGGACACCACTTTCATACTTGACATGGTTTATTGTAAGCAGGTGTCGACTGGCACCCTCCTACATTTAAATTCAATCAGACATAAACAATCTGATGGAAAGACATTTCATATTAAACTGCGTTGTTAAAGCACCCTTTGTGACCATTATAGAACACAGTTGCAAAGATAAACAGAAACTGTATTTGAGTCAGCCTGGTCACAGCTGTGTTTAGGGTGCTACCATTTTGATACTGTAATTATTTTTGGGCAACTTTATCTGGATACCAGATATGTCTATCTGTAGACTTTTTTCCTTATCTCAATGCTTGAATAACACGGAATAACAGCTTGCAACATTTATAAAATGTTGATATTAAACAGTAATTGTGTATCCATGGTGGGCAGGACTGGGACCACAAGTTTACAGACATTTTTGTTAAGTCTTTTTTTTACAGCTGAAGAAGAAAGCTTAAGGTTCAACATGTATCCTACACAACCTCAAAAGCAAATGGTGAAATCTTGACAGAACCTCAGAACCTCATTCTAGTTTTGTACTTATGGTTATAAGTCTAAAACCATTCTAAGCCCTGTACACATAACCAGAAACCAAGAAGGCTTAGTAATTAAATCATTCCTTTTTTAAGGATATGATCTTAATCATCATTCAGTATCCAGTGAAATTTTACCATTTTCCCTTAAACTGATTTTTATCTCCAAGGTCCTATTGCCTCAACTTTTTTTATGCTCTAATTATGTAGATGTAGGACACTGGAGCCTTTGTTTTACTGAGCATGGATCATCCAAAACATTACATGGATGTATTACACAAGAGCCTAAAGTTAATATCTGAACATACATCATCTAAAATACTGCACTGATGTAGGACACTGGAGCTTTGATTGTCTGAAAAAGAATCGTCAAAATATTATGTATTCATGTTCAAACACACTGGTTGTCTGTTAAGTGTTCAGATAATCCAGGCTTTACTGTATCTTTATATTATGGTGGTCCAGCAGGCTCCACTCTACATCTGTAGACCACACTCCATCTGAGATGATGCTGACAGCATCCCCAAATACAGAGCTCTCCGCTGCTAACCCCAGTCTAGACACAGCAGACACTCTGACTGGACTGGAGGGCAGGGTGCTCACACTATCTCTTATAATTGTTCCTCAGTCATTCAAATATGGTCATCACTTTGATATTACCAGGGTAAGTATGACATATGTCAATTACCCCAAGGCCTGGTGTGGATAATGTTTCTAGAAAATAGCTACCTAACAATCAATAAATATAGCTCCATTTAATTCCAAAACTGAATACATGTTTACAGAATAATCTACTCGTGGCAGACCATTTTTTATTTCGTATTCAAGGTTGAGCACCTAGTAGTGATGCTTCATTTATAAACATAATTTACCTCCTTATCTTTCCATTAAATTGGGTAACTTGTGCAATTTGGTAAAAGAGATACCTCAGTAAATATCAAGCATTACATAATCATAGCAGTTTAAGCTGCATAAAAGGGATACATCCAATCCCAAGAGTAGTTTGTGATACATTTACCAATAATTACCTTTACAGCAAGGTTTATGTCCAACCCCTAGAATGTCATAGCCATTATTAATCCTGAGCCATTCATTAGTGATGAACAGTTAACTTAAAAATATCAATGAAAAGTAGTTTACCAATGGAGTATGTCACTGCTTTTAGCAGCAGTTCTGAAATCTATCATGTAGGTGAAATTTTATTAAGGGCACATGTGGAATATGAAACAAACCAGGAAAACAGCTGAAATTCTTTGCTGTTTATACGCTTGTCATGTTCTCTGCTGGTAAACAGCCAAGCAAGGTAAAGATTCTGAGAAAACAGGACAGTTTTGATGGCGTCATATTCCTGGTAGATTAGATAGCTTTATATTCCATAGAAACCAGTCTGTATTGCTGATTTATTCTTGATTCTACACAGGAAGTTCTTCATATTTTGCCATCAGAGCTGGACCTGTGCTATCCCGGCAGATGGATTTAGCACTCCCTGAGGCATGGTTATTTCTGAGTCCGTATCACGCTGGTCCACTCAGCCTCATCCTGAGACATCTTTATGTTCCGCAGAAATTGAACACGATTAGGAACCTCCATAGGGCTCAGACACTACCTGCAACTGAGCTCCATTTACAAGCGCTGTCTGATACGGAGAGGTAAACCAAAGATATAACAGGTGTAAACTGTGTAAAGCTGTCTGTGACTGTGTCTGATTCTGCATCTAAACTAAACCCCAAACAACACATCCTTAATTAACCAACTCAATGTTAACTTTATCTCTGTGTTCACTATCCAGTCAAATTTCATGTAGTGCTTATGTCAAATTTTTTATACAGAGGTAATTACTGCATGGCATGTATATAAATCTTGAAGGATTTCTTTTGTTGAGATTTATTCAAGCTGTCTAATTAAGAGATTAATTAAGTTTTTAAGATTCTTATTAAGGCATTATATAGATGGCAAACATGCAGAGAAAGATGGCTGGAGTAAACATTTGTATATGACAGTTTATATTTTCATATCAAATATTTCCTTTGAACCTCAGCAATCAAGGCCAAAAATCTGAAATTCAACCAACTGATCTCAGCTTCTTAAGCTATCATTTGGCAAATTGATACATGGGAATCAAACTATTCATATGACTACGATCAGGACAACCTGAACATTGTGTTACTTTGATCATGCCAAGTCAGCACATGCTCACTGAAGACCAGGATGAGTGGTCCTCATAATGGGGTGGTCATGTTGGTCAGATGGTCATCATGTGTGGTTTTACTGTGTATGTGTGGGAGGTAAATGTAATTTTTTTCATACTGAGTAGAACCCATCAAACTCCTGGGACAACATGAGAAAAATAATCCATCTCATTCCCAGGATAAGATAAGGAAAGTACCTGTCAGACAGGTGTAGACAACCCAGGAGACATGTTCAGAAAATCACATGAACCTGGGGCAGACAAAAATTCTGTGTCATGAAAGATGTCCTGATAGGCTAAGATGGCTGTCTGGGTTTTTTGTTCAACAAAGAATTTGCAGTCACCTCAAACAAACAACAACCACTGCAGATGTTCACCAAGAATTAAAAAAGAAGAGATAAAGATGGAAATTCAATCTGACAAGCATGTAGTCACCCCGTCCTGGGTGGGGAAGGTCAACCCTTGTGAGGACATCAGTCTAAATGTAATTATTCACGGCAGCTAAAAGCTTTCTCCGATGCACATAATTTATAAAAAGCTCCATCTCTTGATAATATCCCGAGGCCAGCAGTGTTTATGCCGACCCTGGAGCAGCAGTTCAAATACTTCACGCATATCAGCAAGAACAATGATAATGCTATCATATATCCCTTATGTAACCAGCCATGCAAAAAATAACTAGCCAATAATTATCAGGGGAAGTATATTTTAATCAACCCCTACAATCATAAACAGTAGCTCTGACAAGAAACTCTTTAGTTTCATTATATCCCTTACAGGATAAAAAAAGTGTTTCTCCAACTTTTACAATCAAAGGCTCCTTGGTCAGTTTTTCTTTGGAAACACAAGCCTCAACTTAACTGAGATAACAAAAGGCAAATTTTGCCAAAGAAAAGAGAAGAACTGGACCACTTTTTTTACTGATATTGAGCTGTAATTTTTTATTATTTTTAAATAAATAATTAATTTTGACATTTATGTATCCTGGCTATTATCCTTGAGTCTATTATGTTTAACCATACTGTTAGAAATGACCATATAAATAAACAGTTGAGAGCTGTTTATGCCTGCTAAAATGGTTTTACAAAAGCTCTGCTGTTCTTATACATTTCATTAGTGTTTCAAGATGAACATGTTTTTGTTAATCAAATAAATGATGGTTTGCAAGAAAATGCTTATACATAGCAGTCTTTTATTGGTAACTTTAATGGTTACATTTTTCAATATTTAAAGTTGAAAGGAATGGTTAATTTAACAGTATCATTTTTAACTTTGAAACTATCCATTAAGCTGTGTATTATAAAATATGCAAAAGAACCATTTTTACACAAAACTGTGCCTCAATACCCGGTAATATTATAAATACAACTAGATATAACTAACATTTAAATATATATTTTCATGTTAGGTATATGCTCTATCTAATATATACTATTTGTTTTCTTATTCTTATTGAGGCAGTATTTCCCTGGAATGTGATTCATATTTTTTTTTGTTACATTATTAAATAATGTCTATTGTAAAAACAAAAAGGCAGTTATGACGACTGGTCTTACACTACATTTATTACATGCATATTAACATATTTTTTCCACCATGGTCCACCAACCAAAGAAACCCATAAAGTTTTTACTATTTTGTAATCTTCTGTATAAAGTAAACAGACAAGTGTAGTTAGTACATCTGCAGTTACTGGTTGTCCATACATCAAACAGAGTGTAGGAGTACCCTGGATCAGCGAATCATTCACCAATATTTTTATTGCCTGCCTTGCTAGTCATTACTGGTCATAAATGGTCAATATTGTATAACATTTTCATTACCACTTTGGGTAATTTCTTACATATATGTCTTCGCTTAATAACTATCTTGCATTTAAGATGTTATTCTCATAAAGTCCCTAAAACAGGCCATTACAAGAAGAAGAAACCCTGAAATTAGACACATCAGATACATAATTTTCTCAAAAGCAATACAACCCAGTAAAGCGTTCTTCCATATACAATTTTATGGCTGCATGATTCCTTTTTATTTCTACATGATGTTATTTTCATGGGCTTCATGGTTAAGCCACAGATCTGTGCCATAAAACTGGCAACATTAAAAAATTCAGGTCTTGCAGAACATCTGAAACTAATGCTATCTGCACTGAGCGTCAGACAATTCTTTACAGCTATTTCAACAGAGTTAATGAACTAAAATTGCGCCGGCTCGGGTGGCAGTCAAGGACAATGACCTCTGCCTTTACTCGCCCAACAAAACAGTACTCCAAGTACAGATCTCTGGGGGCTTTAGGTGTAAATGGTGTAAACTGACAAAATGTTCACCACAACACTGACAGATCAAGGAAACCTGGTATATTTAGCCTACTGTTAAAGTCATGCATCTGATATGTCAATGTAAATATTTACAGTTTGTACCACTGAGAAAGCCAATGACAAGGAAAACTCAGGGCTCATGTGGTTCAGGTTTTACCCTTAATTAACTAAAAATCAATAAACATTTAATGACACATACCTCATCTATGATAAAGATAGAAAAATACCCAGCTTCAATTTAATTTTGGCACAATTAAAATATATAGCCATCATACATAATCACAGACAGTCCACATGTACTAAACTAATATGCAGCAGACAGTTACAAAGAAGCACTGGAACCGAGAGCTTCATATTTCTAAACTGAAATATCCAAAAACTATGAGTTAAAAGAATTTCTGGCTGACTTTTTACAATTTAACTAAACAGCAGCAGCTGATCCAGTCTAAAGTGATGAATCCCTGACGAGATGCAAACAGCGCCTGTGTACATGTACTTTTTGTTCTCTGCGTGCTGCCAAAACTCACACTTCAGTCTCCCAGCGCACTCCATCATCAAATATCATCAGCCACAATAATCCTATCCATCTCCAACTGACTACTGGATCAGTGATTTCTGCAACTGTTCGAATTTTTTTTCTTTAAAATATCTAAAATCCAGTCTGATCATGTGCAATGTGTGGCAGAATAGCTCATGATACACAGTAAAACCTCACCTGACAACCGCCTCAGTTTGGGGACCACCCCAAAATAAGGACCACTTGTTCACATTCCCCATTCTTAGTTGCTCTTTACTAAAACTTGGCAAAGTCCCATTGGTGATGTAAAAGTACTTATTATTTTGAACTTCCCTGATTCTTATATGTTATACTTATTTACATGATGTGAATTTAACTGTTTATTACACATTGTGATATGATCTCTGTTTTAAGTATAAGCCAATAGTTTCCTAATTAATGTGATAACAACTATCGCAGATTCATTAAAATAGTGATATTAGATATGGTGCAGGCTTTATGTCAAATACTAATCTATCCATGTATCATTTAATATAATATGACAAGATTTCATCTAGAGGAGTGACCAATGGGCAAAGCTACTCAGCTGAAACACTAGCTAAATCATCCAAGCCCCCCAACCAAGTGCACTACAGAAGCCTGGCAAAACCATCAGCAAAGCTGAAATGATTTCCATTCCCATTTGATACTGATTATCCATGTGATAATTAAATCAGGAATTTCTGTCACTATCTGTGACAAAATCATGTCTAGCTAGATGTGTGTATAGTCACATGACTACCTGGATGCCCCTGCCTAAGGTTGTATTATATTGTTACCCTACAGAAACCTGTTCACCTGGTCATTCTGCAGTTTGAATGAGGCAGCCTCCATGTGTCACAATGTTATATAATCCTTTAAATTAAAAATAAATTATGGTGATCAAGATTACCTCATACAAATATTTAATCATAAATGGATGGTTCCCTAGGGTGTTACCTTAACCCTCCACAAAATATCATCAAAATCCTTTCATAACTTGCAAACCAACAGACCAACTGACCAATCAAGGGGAAAAATGCTTTACCTTAATGAATTATATTGTCAGAGGTTTAACAATACATGTCTTGTTATTTTCCTTGCATTTTACCAAATTTTCCAGATTACAGGGGTAGAACAGGAGACAACAGCATAAAGAAGCAGAATATACAGTAAACAAAAAGGCTGATCCAGCTTACCAAAATAGTCTTCCCATTTCATTGACGTCTGCAGAAGTCGTGGTTGCCCAACTTCCTCCTCTGTACCCCAGTCACCTTCCACAGATGTAAGCTCCATCTTCTCCACTGATAAATCACCCAGGGTTACGCATCCCATTCAATGAAATATCACTAACTGCATATTGAAAGATTCTGGCTATGTCCAGGTTTGTATCTCCAGCTTGTGCACTATGGCAATGATCACTCTTCTGTGGGAGAGCCTCTGAACCCTTTAAACCATAAACTCCACTGGTACAGTTATGTTATGTGCTGTTATCTTCCAGGGCAGCTCAAGGCCTGCATTATCACTCTGCTCAGCTGGGTAAGTGCTTCATTAGACAATGCCCAAGGTCAGAGTAATGTCCAGTAGTGAATGGCAGTGGTCAGTCTGTCCCAACAGCTGGCCAGCTCTTAATGTGTGAACCTGTCTCTTCCACTGGTCAGCTAATGGCCAGTTTTCAAGCGCCGGTCACTTCTATTGTAAGAAAATGGTCTGACAGTTTGTATTTCCCACAGCTACATCATAAGTCACTGAAGGCCTTTCACTAACCCATTCTGAATAGTTCCCATAAGACACACTGCCCATGAGGCATCAGATTTCACTATATGGCATTCTCCAAACCGGTATGATGGACTATGTATCTGAGAGATGTACAAAATACTGCATGCTCAGTTTGTCATACATCTGTATAAAAGGATTTTCTTTAATTCTACCATTTATATCACTTTAATGATACCATTTCCTGTATTATATATCTCTCTGTTGAGAAGCAGTTGTGTTAAAGTTATTACTGTATTGCACATATAATACACATAACTAAGGTCTGTCTCCGAAATCACTGTATAATTACATATATGTCAGTGTATACAACTCAATATGAGCTGGCTTTTCATTTCAGGTACTTGAACACTTTTATATTACCAAATTTCATACTTAACACAGCATGTAGGCATTCCAACCTATTCTCTAGGGGTCATTTATCCCAGGTTTTAACTTACTGTCAAACCAATCAATTTTTTGGCATGCTAAAAACTCAGCTGCAGGCCAAGTTTAATATCATATGTTACTTTTAACCTCCAGCAACCTTTGTGACCCAAGGTACCACTGTCACATCATGTCAGTTTATGTTACTTCAGGTTAAGCTTGCCTGGATCGTGGACAGCTGATGGTGGTGGAACACACCGTAGTAACGCCTACCAACTGACTTGAGAAAAAGATAGATGTCTATCCGTCAGAACCTGTAGAAGTCACAACTTACTACTGTAAGTGCTGGTAAGTGCAGGTCAGGCTCTCAACAGGCTTCTTGTGCAGCCAACTCAGCACTCGCTGCGAATGTATGTAAATACTAACTGGAAAAGTCCACAACTAACTTACATATAAGAAATAAGTTCCATCCACAGAGCTCCAGGCTCCGGGCAGTATGCCAACATTGTGCCAGCACTGTTAACACAAGTACATATTGGTGAAGCAATTTCCTTAGGACAGATGCTGACCACTGTGTTTGTGCAAATGTTTACGTACTCTCATATCTTCAGAGTTAGTTGAGATTAATATTTAATGAATAAAAAAAATAGCATCCTGTCATACAGTTCTTAGACTCCAGGCAGAAAGCCAAGGTGGCACTGGCAATGCATGCACATGAAGCGCTTTCCTCTGTACAACAGCTGACCAAGCAGCTTATGCTGGTGACCACTCAGGCTGCGCTAACTGTGACGTACTCTCACACTTTCCCCCTTAACCTAGGGTACTTTTTTATCTCACAGTATCCTTCCTCTGGACCTGGTAAACCACAACACTGCTCACTGGCCAGTCTTCCCCTGTTCTTCCTGCTGCTGCTGCCAGGGCTGTTGCTGCTGCTGCTTCTATTATTTTGCTGTTGCAACATGAATGGAGCTGAACACCAGATTCATCATGTGCATTTTAGCATGGTGTAGCACTGAGGAAGCACAGCTGGGCTGTGATTGGTCCTGTACTTGACAGAAGGCTGGGCTTGCAGCCTTGCACATGCAGTAGTTCCCTGGCGGACAGCTGCCACAGACCAGCCCTTACAGCATTCTTCCTCAAGTGTTCAGGGCATCTGGTCAGAACTTATCAGCAACCTGGCCTTTATTTTAACAAACACAATGATTTTGCATGTCAAATACATGTGTGCAATAACTATGAGATATAAAACTGTAACAATATCTCCGTTATTACAATACATGAACATTAGGCATAATATTTAATATCTCAAAATCAAAGCTTTTTCCAATGTTATTAAACAAACAGATACTAACTCTGCAACAAAGTCCTTCCAGTTACAGTATTATCCTCAAACTGTGATGTAACACTGTGGCAATAATTTGTGAGTATTGTCAACAGACTTTTACACCTCCCCTGCTAATACTGATGTGTCAGGTAATGTGTTAAGGTATACCTTAGCGTCATTATTCCACACTTAGTGGGAGGTATGGGCTGTACATGGTTATCACTGTGTTCACAGACTGGGGTAGCAGGTAAACATATCAGCTGGGCTACAGGTGATAACACACAGCCACACCTGGCTAGAAGACTCCTTTGTTCCTCTCCAAAGCTTATTTTTTTAGTTTGAGTTTTTTTCCGTAATAGGTAGGTACTCCAAACTCGCACTTATTTTACAAACATTTACAATTTTACAGTTTCCTCCTATTGTCTTTGCCTCCAGTTTTCTAATGTCCCTCTATAGTACTTACTTTAATCATTCTTTTCTACAGATTTTTACCATGTCCTGTTCTGCATGTTCTGTAATTAGTAGGACTCCCATAATTTACCAAGTATAACATTCACTGTGTTAGTTATTTTTACAGTTTTTTCCAGGATCTTCCTTACTTCAAATTTGCTCCATAATATTCCTTTGTACATTTGTCTCTTTAATCATTCTTCTCCATAATTTTTTCAGTCTTCTCTGTGATAGATAAGTCTTTTTAATTATTCTTTTATACGGTATTTTCTTACTTGCATGATCCATTGAAGAGCCATATGCATGGGTACTTAGAACTTTTAACAAAGTATGCAAGCCACTAGTACAGTAAAACGACCACCACAGATCAACCTTTCCACGGTCCCATTTCTTTTTCACTCTTTATATCAGACCTCACTTAGACAACCACATCAAATATGCAACTACTTTATCAAAATTGGCCCACTGGTGGTCGTATATATCAACTGTCATACATTTAGCCTGTTGACTATCCACTCTTCCACACTGTGTCTGTTCTGTGTAACAACTCTTCTGTTCCTTAATGCACTATTTCTGTCCTGCCCTCTTCAATATTCTTTAGGCACTACATTCAAAAGTATGTCTGCTGTGCATACAGTGTTTTTTTTCACTTGTGCAACATATGCAACAGCTCTTTACTTTACTTTGCCTTCATGGCATTTTCTGTTATATCATGAATACATGTCCATATAGTACCATTCATATGTATTTTCAGACAAGTCTCTCTGTCAGTTCTAGGAGTATATTCCATGGTCCTTTCTAGTCCAGTAATGAACCAAATGTCTACTGCACAGATACTATAACCCACCACTTTTTACCTGATTATATGTACGTCTTTACGCTTAATTCATATTACATGTGGTCTGCCAATCAAGCTAAACAAAGTATGTCAGTTTGATTTCTGCTCCAACTAGCACAAGTATTAAGCATTGTTGATTCTCTGATGACAGGTAAAGGGAACATTAGGGCATGTACTGGCAGTGTCTCATCATGGACAAAGGTAGCAGGGTTAGATGTTCAGTACAAAAAGTGACACATAATTTTAATGTTATATCTCATATATATAAATGACATCCATGGCAGGTAGAAAACCATTATATGCCTGCCTTTGTAGCCCTCTTAATCCATAATTTATAATTTAAAATGTTTATTTTTAACATAAGTACATGTAAATACTTCAGTTTACATGTACCTGTTCAACTCTTTTGTGTTCCTGCTTAATATTCTATGGACATGTTCTAGACTGTTAATCCTCAAGTAAATTCTTTATCTTTATCTGGAGAAACAAGAGAAACTTAATAAGACACTGAACATTATCACAACACATTATGAAAATAAATTTCAAGAAATTAAATGCAATATAGAGAAACCTCTCTATTACAGCAGGAAACCTCTCCCTTTCCCTATAGGTACCTCTAAATACATATACATGAGGCAGTTGTTTGGATGTGGACTTTGAGGACTGTAACCTTGCTAATACAGACAAATGTAAGGAGCCAAATCCCAGATCTGTCTATGCCTGTATCACAGATACCTGTAGGATCTAGTATTTTACCCAGTTGTACCATTAATAATGATTTAAAAGAGTTTTACATCAACACTATCTGAAAGAGATCCAATTGATGATCAGTTTCATCTAATTATAGCTATGAAATCAATCTTTCACTTTAATATATGGGCTCCTCATTCAAGACCTGAAACAACACATACAACAACCAGCCTGTCAACCACAGCTTAGCTTAAGCCTGCTTCACAAGCACAAGTAACTGCAAAACACAAACGTTTTATGTTAACTGTAAGCTAACTAGAATACAGGTAGTCGACAAGCGACTATGTGTATCCGCCAAAATCGGAGTAGGACGGGTTAAGTGAGGCAAGGATTGAGTGGCAAGGGGAAATAGAGTTACATGTGTTACATATAAGAATGGATGTTTACCACGTAAACATGATTGTAGGTGGCACCACCTGTTATTTGAATGAGAAACTATCCAAGATGTATACACATGCAAAATTTCAGGTTGAAAAGTCAAACCACTGCAGAGATATGAGTGATTTTATCCCACAGCAGACAAACAGATAGACGCTGTGCAAAAATGGCTGCAGGTGGTACCACCATTTTTGAGTATGTTATAAAGCTATCCAAGGGCTACATTTGTGTGAATTTTTTTCCTAATTGGTCGAACAAGTCCAGAGATATAACCATGGATGTCTACAGCGTGAACGTGAATGTAGGTGGCGCCACCTGTCATAAAATCATAAAGCTATGCGGGATGTATACGCATGCTGAATTTCAGGTAATTTGGTCAAACCACTTCAGGGATATGAGTGATTTTAACCCAAGGCAGACAAACAGATGGACCCTGTGCAAAAATGGCTGCAGGTGGCGCCACCATTTTTGTGTATGTTATAAAGCTATCTAAGGGCTCCGTTTGTGTAATTTTTTTTTCCTGATTGGTCGAACGGTTCCCGAGATATGAGCTTGGATGTCTGCAGCATGAACGTGAATGTAGGTGGTGCCACCTGTCATAATATCAAGAAAGCTGTCTAGGATGTATACGCATACTGAATTTCAGGTGAATTAGTCAAACCACTGCAGAGATATGAGTGATTTTAACCCAAGGCAGATGAACAGATGGACACTGTGCAAAAATGGCTGCAGGTGGCGCCACCATTTTTTGTGCATGTTATATAGCTATCCAAGGGCTACATTTGTACAAACAAGTTTTTCCTGATCGGTAGAATGGTTCCCAAGATATGTGGGTTTATGTGTGGAAACAGACGCACAAACGGATGCTGGGCAGAGAGGAAAGGTCAGAGGTCAAGGCCAATTGGTTAGGCACCAGTTCACATGTGACCCGATAATTGGTGTAATTTTCGGAAAAATCCGCCCAGTAGTCTCAAGGGGGTTCTCCAGAAACGAACGCAGCGGCGGAACCCGGTCAAAAACATAGTATCCGCAAAACTTCGTTTTGGCGGATACAATGAATTGCATCCAAATATCTCAAGAAAGGCTGCTTTATGCTGATCAACACAATGAACACAAACCAATTATCAAACTACTAGTCCCAAGCAGTAAAAGTACCACAGGCAAATCACACCTAATTATGTCCTGTTTATTGTGCTCATGCAGTCAGCTTTGGATTGCTTTACTGTAAGCACTGCTAATAATAAATATTATAACGGGAAAACTAACTGACATACTTAAACCAGATGACTTGTAGTTATTCAGTATGCTATGAGAACATACAATGCCTCCAAATACCTACAAGAATGTGTTAGAAAAAATGTAATTGAAAACCTAGAATAGCTGGCTAGCTGATGCAACCTATCTTTACTGAGTTATTGGCATCATGCTCACTGGCAAATCATACAGACAAAAAGTTAGACAAATATTGTCTTTCATTAAGAACCGCTGACATGCCTGGGAGATTCACATAATATTTTTTTTTAATATATTCTTTGTTTCCTTTTCATGAATATTTAAAAAGTAAACCATCAACATGAAACATTTGCTTAAATTCAAGAATCAGTACCAAGTACATCCCATTTTTGGATACATCTTCAGTTGTTCAAAGTACTTTTCTCTGTCAATCATGTGTTCATGACATACAAGAACTTACAATACTTTGCTCGAAAAAATCAAATATGTTCCCTTGATACTTATTAAGAATTTAGAAGTTCATTTATGATGACAAAAATTCTTTGAAATGTAAAATCATCTTTTCCAGTAATGAAAGGACCAGACACATTCTGGTCCAAATGATAAAATCCCATGAATCTCAAAAAGACAGATAAAAAAGATGGAAAGGAGAGGGCTTTTATTTAATTTTGCAGATCAGCATTACATAGAAAATGAACAATGCAAAGTCTGCAGACAGATCCCAGGGTTCTGTTTATTAAGAACTTCAAGGCATGACTCAACATGCACAGTTCTACTCCCAATATAAACTTTCTGACCACAGAGGAGGATCTATTCTGATAAGACTTGCGCCAAAAGCACGACCATAACTTTGTGTTAAAGTAATGACATCCTCCCCACTTTCGACACACAGTGCAAAATGCTTGAGCAAAGTGCTGGGGGTCTTTAGTTTATGTTACACATGATTGCTGACTGTGACTTGAAGTGTCTACTGGTCCCTGTGAGCTACAGGTGTCACCAAGTGCAGCAAGCAGATATAAACATGGCCACTATTTGTCTGTAAAAACTATCACTCATACCAATAAGTTCTGCAAATTAAACATCTGCTTGGAGGTTGTGTTTGATCAGAGCATTAACCAATCAATTTCCTTAAATAAAAATATCAACCAATCAAGTTAAGTCACCTATCTTGTCATATGTAATTGGTTAATCATTATATCCCTGCCTGTCTGATGCCTACTTACCCTCTTGAATAACACTTGATCAAAACTCCACAATTACCAATCTAAATAACAAGTCGGTATATATCATATGATCAATCCATTTTCAAATTTTTTGTGATTTCTGGCCTTTTTTTTATGTTTGGTCTTGGTCTTTCATCTCATCAATGCTAATCTGACTGTTCACTGCAGTCTCTGGCAAAACTATCACTCAAACAAAGTTTTTTTTTTGCAAAGTACAGCATCTGCTTGGAGGTTGTATTTGGTCTGAGAATCAACCAAATAATTTCTCTTGATCTGTGCATTAACCAATCAGCTTACATTATTATGCTGCTGAATGTCTCATGACCATATACCCTCTTGAATATCACTTAATCCCACACTACTTGGGGTCTAGCCAAATGGCAAGTCAGTATATATCATATGATCAAACAATCTGTCATCTTTTTTTAATTTTTATTTTTTGTCACACTGTTCTGTGTTATCAATATTCATACTTAGAACTCTCCTAGACAACATGAGAGTCCAACAACATGATAAAATCCAACAAGGCAGCACAAAAGTTTATTACTTTTAATATGCAAAATATTTATGGTCTATTACATTGTTACATCCTCCAAGCTTCTTATATTGCCTTTGTTTGGAAACACCCTGCCATTAATAAATTATTCATCCCTTTACGAAATTCACTTTTCTTGATACCAAACACTATTTTAACTGCCACCAATCAATGATTTTATTTCTCATAAATCACTCAGCTGCTTAACTATCTATACCCTCTTAAAGAAACCCCTGCTGTTTTTCAATTATCTGAACCCTCCTGGGGAAACCCCTGCTACTGTTTAATTATTCAAAGCTTCACGGGATTCCCTAGTGTACTTAATGACCCCAGTCTGACCATGTGACCACCTGGCTGAATCAGACCCTGGGGCTACTACAAACAGTCAGTGATGGTCAGGGGGTGGGCTGGACAGCCTGGGGCATCAGAGACTGGCTGTTGCTTGTCTGCAGGACTGACTTCAGGTAAACTTACTCCCATAGTGTAAACAAAGGGCTCAGCAGCACCTTACTCTGTATTAAAGGTACTAACAGGTCATTTATTGTTAATGGTGGGCCGCTGTTACATGAGACGTTCTGGGTCTCACACCCCAGAATCTAATTCTCAAGTGACATACATTCCCTGATGTCTATGTTTGACTTGCATACTAAAACATACTGTTATCACACATTCCTACATACAAGACTTTATGTGTAAGGTAGGCATATCAAATGTTTGCATTTTATCTATATGATGTTTTTCCCCATCTTAGAGAACACCTGTGACCTATACCAATGACTAACTAAAATTATCCAGGAAGTGTATCAGAATATCAGGAGTAATTATATATTACTTGACCCAGATAACAATGGCCCAGATGCAGACCTGTGTTAATGTTCATGTTATGATGCATGAGTGTCACCAAGTTAGTTGTGAGCTTTTCCAATAGATGGCAGCAGTGAACCCAGTCAGGCCCAGAGAACTGCATCCAGTGTGAGGCAGTGAGACACACCATACAATGAAACTATCTTCATCTTGTTGATTAACAGAAAATTCCAAGCCCAACTGTACGTTTAGCTATTAGTTGCAAACAAAGAAGTAACAAAACCTACTCTTTATCAGTCACATGAAGTTCTAAATGTTTAATGTCAAGGTTATAAAACTGCCTTCAGTCAGGCCTCCAGGAATGTATTAATAACCCTGACTCTGATCCAGAGGCTAATATCTAGATGTAATGCCACACCTATTTCACATATTTATTACATTTAGACAGGTGTGGGTCTGGTATGAACCTTTGAAAACAGGGGAGGAGCAGAAAAGTAATATAAACCCACTGCACAAAATCAGTAATAAAACAGTACTGAAACTCACACTGGTGACATAATCTACTGGTTCACATTAAACAACTGTTGCACTGCATGTAGGACAATGTACTCCAAAAGCCTGATCAGCCCTTACTGCAAACAACAGTGACATAACTTGCTCTATGAGATGCAGACTGCCCATTTTGTAAACCACAAAACATCCCTGATGCTTTCAGACAAGTGACACAAGCATACCAGAAATTCTTTGATAACTCCTCTTTTTTAGCAGACAGCCCCAGTTTTTATCATAAATACAGATAAATCAAAAGAACGAACATGATACAATAACATTGGTACAAGCTTCTGTGTTTGTCAACCATTGTCATGTTCTGGGGTCTTTTATCATTAGTTCCTATGATAAGATGATAATACTACATGGACCTCTGTATGTCATCACCGTAATCATAATCGGGCTGTAAATGCGGGTGGTCACTCAGTACACCTGGTTATCATCCTCACCACCACTAGCTGTAAATTATTCTTACTTGTGTACTAACAAATAGTGATAAATACCACCACCTTGTGATCTTTGATGACTGATTAAACTAGGATTTTTCTCACCCTGTGTTCCTACAGCCTCAAAACAACTCAAATGAAGGATGAAACCTTAAGGTACCGTAATACACAGAAATTAAATTAATTTGGCTAAATATATGAAATTGTTATTTTTTTAAAAGCTGTAGTTTACCACAATTGTTTACCATTTTTTAATTTAATGAAAAATAAGTAAGATATTAAGCAGAAGTCGGTTGTACTAATTTCTCAATATGCTCCTAAAAACAAGTATCATAAAGCATATTACCACAACACTTAAATGCCTAAACAATAGTCAAATGACCAGATTTTTGAGCTGCAGCTAAGTGTAGTACTGTATCATTCAATAAATTAACTGAACCGCTCAATTAAAGATGTTTGAAGTGTTTCTAATTCACACAAATGATGAAGTAGTAGCTTATTATTCAATGTCAATGAAACAATCTGCATCTGTTTAAAGGAAAGCTGGAACACGAAGTCTATACATTAAATTATCATAAATTTGCTGTTATAATGATATTTACTCTTTGTTGAACACTGGATACCTTGGTAAGAAGGCATCAATATCATGCAATCAAATCAAGAAAAACTTTGGATGATAAATTGCAATTTTTTCATTGTGAATGCTTCCTATCCATTATCCTTGTTCAGAAGTCAAGATTTTGGAACAGATGAACAACAACTGCTAAATTACCAGTGAAAAATTTGATTGGCGGTTTCCTGTGACCAAATAATATGTCCACCCACCAGACACTGTGTCGAATATGATAAAAGGTAAAGTCTTGCACTTACTCATGCACACACCCTTACCCCTGGGAATGTTCAGTGATTTTTATTACCAGAGTCCTGTTGTGTCACATACTTACAATATACATGTTTTATGGTCCACATGAAAAACACAAGAGAAAGTTCCCCACAGGGGGGGCCAAGCAGTCATGGATAGTTGTGGACGAGGAGAGGAAGTATACAATTGGCCACCTGTGGGTCACTGCGGTTCATTGATGAGTGGTTGGTCAGGTTTCGCACAATTTGTAATACATTGTATGATACTGTATCCCGGGAGTTTAGTATCAGGTGAACTGTTCCCCATGGAGTGTGTAAACCACACAAGTTGATGGCAGACATGTTTTTTTTTTTGTCAATAGCCGGGAGTGAGTGACAATTATTTGATGCAGTGTGTGGTTAATCTGATGTGTTCTTTATGGGTAATATATCACTTAAATAATATTACATGTAGTCATCTGATGTGGGTTACATGCACTCAGTAACTGGTACTAAATTAGGTACTTGAAACACCTATGCTGGTAGATGAGAGGGATTTCCCCCTTACCTATACCCGACTGTCTCTGTGCCTCTTTCTCTTATAATGGGCATGCATGTGAACAACAAGGTTTTTTTTATGTAATTTAAGCCCTTCCCAGGGTTCATAGAACTTTTTATAGAATTTTGTATGTTTTGCCTTAGTGCTTTACATGTAATTTTATCCTTTCTCTATCATCCCGAGAACAAATGCTTCTGTCCATACTCTTGAAATTAGCCTCTGTAAAACAGCATTTGTGAAATGTCACTGACTGTCTGTCAGTGAGTCTGTTTGTGTATAGGTATCAATGGATCCTCTCCTGTTGATTTGTGTAGCCTGTCAGTCCATTTATTAGGAAGAAAGATATCTATCACATTCTTTATTTTTTTAATGGATAACTTTCCATCTATCACCGATTGGAAGTATGTCTTGTATACCTGTTGAAAACTGACAGTATCTGCTGGATGGTTGTCATAATATCTATATGTCTGTCTGTATGTTTGCCAATAAATAAGTTTGCAAGACAAGAGTAAATTGTGCACTTCTTGATTTTTTTTTTTTGGTATCTTGTGAAACTTAAAGCCTACCAGATTTGATGACTGTGAAAAAGATTAAGCTGAATTAAACAAACACCAGATTTAAGTACTTTATCACATGATCCTGACATACCCAATGTATTAACAGACCTGGGTAAACGCTCTGTTTTGTCTCAGGCCGTTCATAAATAAAGACAGGACAGAGGACTGGGTCAGTTTATTTATGCAGGACCTAGAAAGTTGCTTCTTGTAGAAACACTGTAGCCACATGAGTCTGTTCTCAAGGATGTAAAAACCTTGCGGCTAAACAATAAGTCAGGGTGCTGTTATTTCAGCATGTAAAACAATGGCAGTAGCGAGTGCACTCGGGGACCTTCAGCTAATAAACTTTCTTTTGTATGTAAGACGTTCTTATGGTTTGTACAATAACTGTGTGTGGTACACCAGAGAAAATGCAGCTTCTGCTGTTAATTACTGCCACCCACTGATCACTCAGATGTTCTCACCAGTAAAAATAACAACATACCCAACCAAGTACCCATTATTGCTATGGTTAAAGACAAGAAATACTTGTTTGCAAGTACAATTATTTTTTGGAAGAAATAACATTAAGTGTGGTGTAAAGTATAAAATACATTGAGAGAATCATATTCACAGACAATTCTAAAGCTAAGATTCCATGTGCATGAAATGCAGAATGCGCAATGCACATTCAGAGATTTTGTATGCACCGGCATAGCATTAGCAACAAGCATATTTTCTATGTGTTACCGCAGGACACCATTTGGCACTGACAAAATTGCTACATATAGAGATTCATATTGCCGGACCCGGATTGTATGCATATAAAGAGATGAGTAGGGTGTTTCAAATGGAAAATTCAGAAATTTTAGGCATAAGCTAAAGGAGTCTTGAAGCTCAGCTAGCTCTCAATTAAATTGCAACAAAAGAAACCTAAACTAATTCTAATTTTTCACTCCTTTAGTAGCAAGTGCATAATTCTGTATTCTCTTTTTTCTAAATTTCAGTGAAGCTGGGAAGTGAACTTAATTCTGATAACAAAGTTGAAATGTTTAATTTCAAGCATCATGTGTGACTACAAGAAACCTGTGAACAAAAAAAGCAAGTTATAAATAAGCCCAGCAGGGATTCAGAAAAAAAATACTTATGTGAACATTGTGAAAAGTGGGCCATAGTGAAGCCTGAAGGCACACCTCAGCTGAGCAATAAATAACATTAAGTTGTTCCACAGCTTTAAACAACCATTAGTGTTGGCCTGGTGATTTTTTACTTGTTAACCCTTCATTTACAGCACATTTATTTAAAACTGTACTTATTGTCCCATTCATCTAAAGAAAAAATCTGGAATCACTACATTCCTCTCCCGGCAGTGATACACTGCAGTTAATCCATATCTCCTTTGCTTTACCCGCTGCTGTGTACACTAAAATTTTCTGGGGTTTCAACACCAGGAATGGCACAGGGCAGAGAATTGTAGTCCAACCAATGTGACCCGGGTAGCTCAAGATATTAAAGACCAATCAATTATCGAAAAGAGAACGTACATCGAGGTAAATCACTGAAAGGTGTTTCCAGTTAGTTAATAGCAACATGTAGATCGAGTCCTTATAAAATTCCACTGCATATTGCATGCATGTACCTATGACAACTGGTTACTTTTTGGTTCATAATGTACTTGGCTAGCTTGGTGGCATTCAGTAGTCTTTAGGGATGGAAGAAACTGGAGGACCTGGAGAAAACCACCTACCTTGGATGGGCCACTACAACCCATTCTCATAGCCATGCAAGGAATCATACCCAAGTCACCAGCAGAGAGAGCTGAATGTATTACCACTCCATTGTAAAGGTCCCTGGAGCACAGTAGCTCTGGACATAAATTCATTGGAAATTATATCATTAGCATACTAATATGGGGAAGCAACTATGACCTTAAATTTCATGTCCTAATTTTCTTCACATTAAAAGGTTAGTAAAGCTAAAACAGGGGTAAAAAGATTATGCAACTCGATCAAATGACTAATACATGTTCAACATCTGTGAACTGATGATCTCTGCTATAATGGATAGTTGATTTAGTGATAACAATGCCACAATAAATACTGAAATCCACTGGTCAGGCATGATTTTCCACTGGATGGTCCAGCTGAGCAAAAAATTATTTCAAGCCCTGCGGCTTTCGGATTTTGATTTTGTTTTGTTAAATAGAATTATGGACTATGTTCACCTGACTTGCAAAATGTCAGCTAAAAAACCTGAAACCCAGTAAAGGTCAAAAATGAAAAACAATTTATAAACTTTGATATTTAAGGGGCCCAATCACCAATAAAGCATGTTGAATTGACACAAAAAATAACTTCTGCCCTTTAAAATAAATTTGTGCCTGCCAAAATATTGCCCTGAAATCATTTGCTTCCTCCTGTAAATGAGTGTTAAAAACAGTGGATGGACGTAATCACAGGTGTAAACATTTACACAGTGCATGCATTGTCCAAGCCACAGCTTGTCAATCAAGAGATCTTTGACTGGCTTGGCCCAAAAAAAATGTAATACATATTCTCACTGGCTGAAACATGGTGGGTTGCGGACCTCCAATCAGCAGCCTAATTATGATAAGCAGACACAAGTGGACTGTGTTTACCAACATGCAAAACAATAACAAGCTGTTAAACAGCTATATACAAGTTACTGAGACTGTATGCTGGGATGGTTTTGCTGGGAAACTTCTGTATAAAGCAAAACTAAATTGATAGTGTGAAATTATAGGCATAATATTGCTCCTGATTATGTCTCTTTAAAATCTGGCTGACAAATGTTTGTTGGATGCATAATCCTTTAGATTTTAAGCTGAAGAAAACCATGAAGGATGGCATCTGCATACAATGGTGCCACTCAGTACCCCTGGGCCTGTGAATGAAGTCATGAGAGACCAGGAATGCTATTGTATTAAGTGTTTCTGGTGCCCTTGGCTTTATGTTCTGAACCACTGCAGACAAAGAATGCTATCATATTAAAGTGGCGGCCGTGACCTGGGGTTTAATAATTTATCAATACCCTTGTGCCCTTTGGGTGGTCCACAATAGTATGGTGTCACCAATGTCTCTACATGGGTGCTTTATGAATTTTTTTTTAATCAGCACTTTTTATCACTAATGTATGACATAATATTAATTACTAACAATAGATGGCCATCCAGATGTTCCCATTATGACACTTATACCAGTGCCTATTATCATAATGGTTACAAGTGTCCGTGCTCAGCTCACAATGGTAGGATATAAGTGATAATACTTTATTCATGTCATCAAGTCCTACACTGTATTATCTTATATAGTAAGCTAACTCTTATGCAGTGAGGCTTCTCATACATCTCCTCCAAACTAGAGTTTCCTTTATTTCTTATCAAATTCTTCAGGAAACAGGAAACTTAAAAAAACAGATTTTAGTCAGAAGATATAATGAGCATTATAATAATATCTGATAAACTTATAATATATTATAATACTTTCTCTTTTGCAAATTATGATGATTTCAAATTCCAGGAACCATATATCCTGATAAAAGTTATATATTTATTTTTTTTACAATGCAATATTTAGAATGATAATTTGCATCATGCATGCATAATGATATGGTCAATATTCCTGATATTATTACCCCAGTTATACAAAATTTAACGTCCTTTACCCACACCAACCTACCCTTCTTATACTGTAATCAATATTGTGCACCTCTACAATAGTTGGTACCCCCATCTGTGTTGTAGTACAATACCAATCTGCACATCTCCTCTGCTTTACTTTATTAATCATTAGTTACACAGAATGTTGGATGTATCTATTATTAAAGAAAGAACACATCCTTTCCCTGTTAAAATCTAAGTAATATGCCAAACGCTTAAATCTAAATGTTTTGACTTTTACACTCTCAAGCATAATCATTAAGCAAAAAATTATAATCTACTGCCCAGGTGTTCTTAAAAAGGAAATACAATTCATTGGGATAAAAGCAAAAATACTGGGGTTCCCTGGAATGTATTTCCATGATTTTGATTTTACTATGAACCATAAATATATGAAGGCTGAATCTTCATTACCATTCACATGCACTGCACTAAAGGTATTTATGGCAAAATTACTGTTGATAATAAACCAAAATCAACAGGAATCCTGCAAGCACCTTCCTTTCAAGGTGTAATAAACCATTACTTTCATCAGGTATATTACCAGAGTTACAGGTATGCAGGGATGGATCCAGATAAGCGATTCACAGGGAGACAATTTTTTTTTCTTAATTGTGTTCCTGCATTTATAAGCCCCCCCCCCCATTTAGGAATAGATGTGCATATATAGGGCATAGGTGTAAATCCCTTCATTTTAATGGTAAACCCATAACTTCCCCAAATCCTGGATCCACCCCTAGGTGTATACTGAAGACAAAAAGACTCACTGTTAAATCCTGTCCCTCTAGTATTTAAGTTGTAAATCCACTAACATCCTGCATTCTTGTGGTATTAAGTAAGATATAACCATCTCCATATTACCACAGGTAAACCAATAAAACCATAACGTAACTATAACCTGAGAGATGACTCATACAGCTGATAAGGACCATTCAACTGTTATCTTTAAGTATTTGTAAATACTGCATGGTAGGCGTGCTCACTGATGTCATTCACGGGGAATAGTTTACACATCAATCAGACATAAATGATATGCTATAAATCCATTGACTTGGTCTTTATTTTTTATGTCCATGCTTGCTCTTCCATACGAAGTTCAATTTATATATATCTGTCTTCCATGATCTATAATTAGAGCATGTGTGTACCACATAATTGACAATTTAGGTCACATACCTGTGATATTGGAATGATTAATCATACCTTCCGCTGACACTCATGTAAGGTATATAATATATGATAACAAACCAAAACTAGAAGGCCTATAAAATTTATATTAGCTGTGGGTGTGAGTTATGTGTTTGCACTTTAACACAAAAATGTATTCACAATGATGGCAATTTTGTTTTTATTAATGATATGTGTGTACTTGTGAATATTTATTGTCCTGTCTATATAGAATTTAGGAGTTAACTTGTACTATGTGTGATCTAAATGTTAAAAACAAATATGATTTGTGTACAAAGTTTACCGTGTGTCACTAGTAAATGAAAACAATAAGAAATCAATCTGAACTTATGTGTGTGCATATGTATGTGTGTGCGAGAATTAAATGAAAGAACATTTATAATTATACTTGTTAATAATGATAACCTGAGGGATTTGATAATACATTAAATAAGGACTATTACTTAAGCTTTGTAAAGGCTCTCTCTCCCTCTTTTCTCCAGATCTATCTCTCTCTTTCTGAATGATACCAACTGATGTACAGAAGAATGAGAGATCATGGCACAGTGAAACCTGTGTAATAAGACCACCCTTGGGACTGGCCATAGTGGTCTCAATTCACAGGTGGTCTTATTAGACCAGTTATAACCAGTGTTAATGCTTTAAGTTCACTGAAGTGTGGTCTTAATAGACAGATGGTCTTAATGGATAGGTGGTCTTAAAGATAGTTTCCACTATACAAGCACAAAGGGTGGTACAAACCTGAGTAAAAGTGCAGTATAGGTGACCTGCAGCAAACTGCCATTACTCATACTTAATTTTCCCTTGAATTAAGTGTGATGTTGCCTGATTTTTATGTGAATCTTATATAAATGTGTGAATTTTGATCGAATCATCAGGTAAGCCCCATGTGGGAGCAAGAAAAATAAGGACAGACACTCAGTAAATAAGCCACTTTTAGGCAGGTCACCTGTACTGAACTTTTATCCAAACCTGATGCAGATCACACCTAGCTGTGACACCTTTAACATCTAATTCCTTTTTGAAGACAGCAATCGTAAAACCATTTACAGACAAATCTATTTGAGACAATTAAGAATCACAGTAAAATAAATGACATTATGATTACCTGGGAGAGAGACCCTTAGTGTCCAGTATCCTACTTGACCATGGGCTAACCCTTAGTGACCCTTCTTAAACTAGAAGCCAGCTGTAGAGGAATGTCCCAGAGACAGACCTTTAATATTTTGTCACTGGAAGAAGTGTTGACATACAAGTCCTATAATGTACCAGGACAAGACAGTATCAATAAGGCTAGGTGTCAGGGCTACCTGGGCACCTATTGAGGGGGCCATGCATGCACATGAGTAGGCCATTGTGTCACATAAATATTGCATCTTGTCAGTAAACCGTGTCATTTACTAAGGCTACACAGAGCTGTCAAACCTCGTTGTGGGCACCAATTACTCCCACACATGTCTTAAAAGGGCCTTTCTTCTGATGTTTTATTTCATGGCAATAATACAATGAAGTAGAGGGTCCCTAGCGAACAGTCACGGGACACCTGCATACAAATTTCAATAATGATAACTATTCCTTCTTGAGGGCTGGCTTCCCTAACCTTTGTCTACTGTTATTCTATATTGAAAAACCTGTTAATATACATGTGAAGTATTACTAATATATATGACCACAAAGTAATTTAGATGAGTGAACCAGATCTAGGTCCATACTTGGTAGAGTTACACTCTGCCATGCCAAATGTTGCTCAAATGACTAATCATATTCATGTAACCTAATCCAATACAACTCATTCCACTTCATACCTGATTTAGACATATGAATTACTTATACATACTGTGGAAAAAAAATCTGCACAATGAGTGGTACATGAGCACCTGAACAGGGCTTCATTGGGACAAAAATGTATAAGATTCTTAAAGGATAATGATGTGGATAATTTTGTAAGTAAAGATATTTTGTAAAAGGTAGGAGCTATCATTTTCAAAATCATTTCTGTAATAGTCATTTTAAGAAAGCTGAAAGACCACACACAGCCTTAAAAGAATAATCAATCTAGTCATTCCTTAATTTAAAATTATTTTACAAAAACAAAGTTACATAGTTTGTAATAAAGTCACTGAAGAATATCATATTCATTTTATGCAAACTTCAGTTTTGTTCAGTAAACAATAAACTGACCTTTAGAAGCCAAGTTCAAAGTTATCAAGTGAACAGAAACTTAGGTTCACAGAATCTCTCTGTAAAATGTCAGAGTGCTTTGGAAACTACCAGGTAAGTATAAACCAGATGAAACATGGTTAAAACATGGGCAGAATACCACCCTGCAAGAGGGGTAAGGCAACAATCAGGAACTCTCCCGGGGTGGTTCTGGGCAACCTTTGACCTTAAAGAAATCTAAACTTGAGTAAATATGTACAAAAAGGCCAAATCATCATTACAGGTTTGGGCTCTCTCCACAATTAGCCCATTTCATAAGAAGAAACAAATCAGGGTACAGATAAGATCTGAGCCTGGGGGTTTAGGATGTTCGTAATCATCCACACATGCTGAGGAGTGAGCGTCCAAACATCCTGCGGGAAGAGTTCAAAGATGCGGGGAGTGTATGGGTGATGAGGTCATACTCATGCTGCCGACCTGGTGAGGAAACAGGGCACTAATGGGCCACATATTTTGACAGTTGGTCAGCCCCGCCATAATATATTTCAGTTTATTATGGATATACCAGTCCAGGTACTCATACACCTACCCTATCTGCCATTCATACTAACTGAAATCGTCTTAGTTCTCATACTGCTAAATCTATAACTATTAAAGTATAATAACACTGTATTAACTGTACGTTCATACTCAAATAGTGTGTTCAACACTAAAATATCACAATATTATTAATATATTCCAATCTTAAAACATTGTTAAATGCTTTTTTGCATTCTCGAATTCCACTTTTTTTACAGGCGAGATGAGTGGTCTGTTGGCAAGACTGAAAAAAGAACAGAAGCAAACAGTAATGAAAAAGATTTATGAAAATTCTGGACTTCATATACAAGGCTGGAATCTATACAGATATAACAGCAGTAACTCATGCTTTGAAAAAAAATAAATAAATGACTCTGTGTAAAATTTGTTTGCTTTGATTAAGTTTGGAACTCTAAGACTCCTAGTTCCCTGGATAATATAAGACTAAGACTTGGGCTCTTCTCAAATTTGTTTTGTATATAAAGTTTAAAGGAGGATGAAAACCAAGAAGTGAAGCTCTTGGTTTTGAAGCTGGAGTCTCTGGTTTAAACCCACCAGTGGGACAATCATTAATCTTGAAATAATCAACAGAGCTAAAAGATTTGGGCCAAAGTCTACATGACTTCTGGGTTATTCACACTGTATCCAATGGAATTTAATTATATTATATAATTTACCCATCATGTCCATCACACATCATTACATGGCCAGCTTCATCCAGACTGGACAGATCTCTATCAACAAATGGTGGTAATCCTCTTATCATTATAGGAAATAAAATATAAATATCAATTCTAGAAATCTGGTGTATCATTATCATTACTGATCCACATGGTACCATCAGGAATCAGTGTGACTGGTGACAATCAAAACCACAGCCTGTGGGAGGTCCAGTCTCACACCTATCAAAGGACAGCGGCTGCTTCCTGGGGACTGCAACATCACACTGAAGGCCAGCGGATTGAGTGGGCGAAACAGGTGCTGTTGACCACAAGTATGCTGACCACTGAAACTGATCACTGGATACTCCTGCTGGCTCACAGTGAAGGTGGTGACAATACATGTTACATGACAGAAATGCATGTGTCTGTGTATATACTCTGTATAGTATATACTACAAACACTGGTAATGTTTGAACTCTTATCATGTTCTTGAATTTCTAACCATACAGTCTGCATGATCATGTTTCACTATGACTACTATGTATATGTTTATGTATCCAGCTTCTGGATCCAGATAAAGTTATTCACTAATTCACAAACATAAGTGAATATCAGCCATACCACACAACACTCTCACTACCACTGAGAGCTCACGTTTGTCTTTAATTTGTACTGCAGTATAGCATCTAACTCTGTCATCAACAGACTTTAAATTTATAAATTGAACTTTTACAGGTAATGAAATCTTACTTTATTTTACATATGTTCCCAAATAGTAAAAAGTCTTTCCTCCTGGTGGCAGCACCAGTTTTCTTTTAAATGTCTCAAAAAAGAGAAACAAACATACAAAGAATAATCTTGCATCCACATTTAGATCTAGAACCAAGATCATCTCACAAATATATCAAACACTTCAAAATTCAAATCATCTCTTATTTCGAGGCCCATATATGGAATTTGACTGGACTTTTTTAACAGACCAATGAATACACAACCTTCCACCAATCTGTAAATGATATACCGTACAATTGACAAAATGGTTGCAACAGCAATATCATCTTTGCTCCCAAAATCTATAGTTAAAAAGAAAAGCTCAACAAATTACTTTCTTCTAGTAGTTCTACATACTGCCTGGGTGCTATGGTACAAGTGTCTATGCAAAGCCTTTCAGAATGACAAAGTACTTAATATCCAGTAAACTGAATGTCTCACGTCAGGTATGTTCTCTGTTGCATGCCTGGTCCCAAGGCCAATACTATAAAACACTTATCAAAGAGAATGGTTGGACATGCTGTGCATTCTTGTTCCTTTATCAAATTCATTTCCTTGAACTGACAGACACGCTTATCTCCATGTTGACAAACAGAATAAATGTAATTTACAAGCACTGATATCAGAACATGCTCTGTGTGGGTTTTTATGGTTCTGACAATCAGCATTTCTATGAGAGGTAAAATATTGTTATTACCATTTCCTACAAGATTCAGCTGGTATAAACAACTTTGTCACGTTCCCAGTGAACAGGACCAGCACCTGGCCACTGATAACATGTCACCCCCATCAGAATGTTAATCAATTTAGAGCAAGTGGATAAACTGCATGACTGTGTGTCCTGACTTGTACAGAGACACAGCTGTTTCACTGGTTAAGCTTATTGCCTGCAGGTGGCAGCACCTGTTTCTACTGCTGAAGGCACCAGTGCAAAAATAGGTGATTTTAAACTCACTGATATTATTCTCTATAAATAAGACAAGAAGAGAATGTCTATAATTAACATTAGTGTCAATAAAAAAGAAAAGAAAATAGGAATTGGCCATGGCCATCTTCACAATCCATGGACATTCGGTCAGAGTAATTTTCTGAATCAATATTTCAGCTTGTTATAATGATGCATGTTTAGGCCAGGTGATGTAAAAATAATTATCATTTAAATTTTCCATTTACCTGACTTGTATTATAGAATAAAAAGAAAACCACAGAAATCATAAGAGAAAGATAAGTCTATTATCATTCTATCATAATAATACTTCTGAATTAAACTTGTGAGCAATGTGTTTCATGATCAGGTGAATATTTTTATCCTACAATAACATGTCTGTTTGAAACAAAGGTACTGAAGATAAACAGTGATGCATTACCTTAAAAACAACTTTCTTAAAGCCCAGGAAGGAATGAAAGATTATGTCTTAAGCCAAAGGTCAGACTGATTATCCAATTTTGTCAGAAGCCCAAGCGAAAAGGTCAATACCCGGAGTGTCCTCACATGAAATGTCAAGGATGACAGGTCCATCCACCATTTCCATATCCAAATATGGATCATCTTTTCCACAGGACATTTGGGCCTGAGACGTTACAGCAACAGACCTTTCAGTAAGGTATTCTAGCAGGGGTTGATGTCAACTTGACATACATAAGGTAACAGGAAATTAAGCAAAGCAGTGACAAGTTTCTGGAAGTCAACAAATAGATTTAATACAACTGGTGATGGATGATTGGTCAATTCCTTTGATATTTGATAAAACTGATTGCATTTTTGCATAATCAGTCACAAACAATATGTATGCACATCTCAATAGGTCATATTATCCCGATGAAATATTCATAGCACAAAACAGAGAATATCATTAAAACTTAATCTGTCAGATATATAAGAAAAACTGGGTACAAAAAAAGCATTAAAATTTTAAACTTGTGCAACAAATAAGTGTAAGCAACAAGAACTTATGCCATTACCTTGACCCTTCAGCGTGATGTACAAATTAGACTGAATTTACTTAGTCAATATTTTAGATATAATTCCATACAGCATATTTCACGATAATATGGATGGTACATAAAATAACTGATTAATAAGCGATCATGGGTCGTTTTCTTTCAATCATCAAATATAATTTTACAACCGATTCCTACCACTAATAAATACTTCAGTAATTTATGTTCAACCATGTAATTATGAGTACAGAGCCACCAAAAGATATGTAAAAGTGCAATACTCTAGCAAAAAATATTATTTATCCCTAGATGTGACCCCACTCTTATGGAAAATACTCTTTATGCTGTTTCAACATAGGCATTTTTCCTTAAGACAATACTACCAGTATGGATGACATGATATATGTATAGTAACCCTCACCAAAAAAAAAATCTTGATTTCTATAAAAGATTACACTTCAGATTTTACACTGTTGACTAATTGATATAGGCCAACACAGAGATTTAGCATACATAAATATAGACTAAAATTAAATGGGAGACAATCTTATGCCTAATCTTCATGATAACAGGGGTTGGGAATAAACTACATATATATTTTACTCCTATGTATACATCAATAAAAATGTATCCATGCAATAATAGTTACAAAAACTATGATGAAATACCATCTAAGTCCGTAAATGAAACACTTCAGCAATCTGAGAAAATAATCAAGCAATCTGTGGTATAAAACTAGGTGTGGGCCATTACTGGAAGTAACAATAAACCAATACTCACCCTATCAATGAAATAACTCCCAATACTGTTCCAGAAGCACGACTCTCTTAATACACGGAACTAAAGTGAGGAGGCATGGGGGAGCATTGACTGATCAAAGAGTTACCATGGAAACAGGGGCATTGGGACAAAAGTCAATTTCTGGGGGTCATGCCTAATGCCTACCATTATTGATTTTGCATCATGTATGAACCCTTGTCAAATAATAATGTACAGCAAGCATGCTCAGCTTGACAGTCCATTCACTGCACAAGATGGAAATATGGGCTACAAGCTCGGATTTTAAAAATTACTCCTTACCTTGTCTTTACTGTTACGGTAAGTCTTTCTTGAGAATGTCTGTGATGTTCATTATTTTCGTGAATGATCCCTCTATGTCAATAAATCACTGCTGACCTCGCAGATTCAGAGATATGCAAGTGTTGCTTTTAAGTGATAGTTAATCACTGGACCAAAGAAGTCCTTCTCTGATATATCTAGTGATAATCTGCATACCATCTCTTTTAAGTCATACTATTGGTATCAAGACAGCAATTGAGGAAAACAGAGGTCCACTAGTACCATGCCTTCTCAACAGATGGCAGTAGTAGCAGGATTCTCAGAGAGCACTGTGCAGACACTGGCATCACTGGTGCTTGGCTCTCTACAGATTAGGTTTAGATCATTAGATGAGTCTATTATACTATTTTGTTTCCCTCAAACTCATATTTTTTTAATGCTTTTTCTTATTGTAACAGTAATGTTGTATTTTAAGGTGATTTCATTAATTGTAGTTGCATGGTTCAATATATATCTAATGAAGATAAAAATAATATGATTATACATATGCTCTACTAGTCTTCTGGAGCTGAGGCACAAAAAAAATTGTGAATATTTGTGAAGTTATTAATTATTATTTGGATAAATACAATCTTTATAGCTGTGATAAAAAAAGTGCCTATACTACTAAATTTCTTGGTAAAGATATGACTCAGAAGTCATGGCAGTTATACACACATAAAAGCAAATATTGATTTTGTCTGCTATATTTTTTGGTACCCAATATCTTCATGGACATAATCTTTGTTTTGACTTAAACTTTCTGGTTTCAAAACTAAACATTTAAACAGGTCACTTGTAATATGAAGCCTCTTCCCTTGGGTCTAGCCTCATTACTACATCCATTATTCAAGGACATGCTGTAGGTATAAAAGGGACCTCTAGAGGTCACCAGTAACATGAGGCCAAGGTCAGACAGAGGATGTACATGACCTGTGTCAAACATAATTCATTTGTTCATTACACCCAGGTGTCACAGAATAAATATGACCTCTTTCAATTTGTCACATCCATGCCTGTGAAATATGATCAATCATTTCACTATGTTTGTCAAAGTCTTTTGATATCAGAGAACAACATATGTTCCGTGTGGCAGGCATGGAGGAATGTAAAAGTGAAGTTAACCTCATACCTTATCCCAATATAAAAAGTTATCAAAGAAAACTTATTTCAAATTTTTACATGTAACCCCTACATATATAATAAACCCCTGAGATAAAGCCTGAAAGCCAGTCATGTTTGTCTTCATGTCTTTATTGTAGTAATTAGAAGAAGTGTGGTGTTATGGTCCCTGAGATGAGAGTAGCCATGCACTTGGAACTGACTCTCTTAGCTTTGAATCTCAACCAGTTTGATTGGTTTAATTTTATTTCAACTTTCTTTATGACAATTAGACACTGAATTATTTATACCACAACTATATGAGGTTATTATCTTAATACAATACAGACACCTAAAATTCTTAATTTTGTTTTTTAAAATATTTTGAAAACATAAATTTGAGTAATACATCATATGTGTGTGAGAAAATATAGAGGAATTTGTCCATTTATATAACAAAATATATATCAATTATAAATGGTCATATTTTACCATGAAAGTTTAATATTATTAAGCAGTGAAAAATACCATGTTAATGGCAAATATCATTATGTTCATCAAAATTTATTTCCCCGGCCAAAAAAATGAAATATTACATGAAATATAAGCCAGATTAATACTAATCATCTACAAAAGCTTTTTCAATAATTAGATAATGTTCAATACTAATATTGAAGTCCCTTGACTAAACATGAATCAAACCAACTGGCACATTAAACCACAGAACCTCATGTTTGGCAAAACGGAAATAATGCATGAATTTGAACTTTTTAATCATCCTTTATGCATTTATAATAATACAAGCAGTCACACATGAGAATAAATCATAATTTACTCTGTTATATGAAGATGACGCTGAATTATCAAAGAACTTTTTCAAGCTAGTCAGTCTAAGCACAATATAATTATCATGCCTGGTGCCACAAAAGTGCACAGTCTAGCAAAAGATGCAACACTCATTAAGATAACTCAAGTCCTGTTGCTGAACAATATGGTCTTGTTTTTACCAGGACAGAGTGGTGTAATCGGAGATGAGATGATCATGCAGAGCTTGTGGTTCTGTAATTAGGGTCATTCAATCAGCAGGTTGTCAGGACAAAACCACCTGAGAGGAAGGAAAACCCGCAAAAGATACACCAGCGGAAATCCTCCCTACTGGATGCGGACATTCAGAATCAAAACAACTGGTCTCATAGGACCAGAGGACCAGTCTATGGCCCATGTAATGAACTATTTACTCCAAATGGTAAATGTTAAATATCCAATTCTATTACTGTTCATTTTATTTTTTATAAATGACAATTTGCATGAACTATGACAAGTAGATGGTGCTGTGTAATAAAAGTGTTATATATGCAATTTTTAATCCTGCCTTAGATAAGTATAAATGACTTTGCAGACATTCAAATTGGACTGATAAGGCCACTTTGAGTGCATGTATATTGCCAAAGCCTGCCCTGCACTGGCTTTCTATACTTATACAACAGTACCATAGTACATAGCCATTAAATCATATATATACTTGCCCTCAAAATGAGGAATTAACATATATGAGAAAACATATAAATTGACAAACCAATTCTGGTATATACATTGCACAAAAACAAGCAGAAAGAATAACCAATATGTTATAACAGAACTTTTTTAACATGGGGGGGGGGGTATCTAAAAAATTTAACAAACATGGTTGATGGTTGGTCTGATTTATTCAAAGTGACCATACGTGAAGGCATTACATCAAAATATACTGAAAATGTTTGTTACTCATTGAGATCTGCACCACAGTTTATGATATAACTCAAGCTGCCACTCTGAGGTGTTTGATGGACTCTTGTATTGGTGTAAAGCACAAAAATCCCCACTTAATCCCTGTGGGTTTAAAATAATTATGTATGATAACTTATTATACATGAAACTGCTGCTGTCACATCAATTTAGACATTTAGAATGCTTTCTTTGTGACAATGCCTCCTGTGTCACCAAAATGCCACCCTTGCTTTTGAAGCACGGAGCCTTCACCAGAGTTAATGGATGAAGTAACATGACATGACTAACATTAAGTGGGTCAGGTGACACTAATAATATTTGTTTCAATATATAGTGACATGAAGGTATTCACACATCACAGCTGATCAAAAGCATAAGTACAGGGCAGCTAATATTATATTACTGTCGAGTATGTCCCAGTGTAAGTACATAGGTATTGACTTTATACATAATACATTCTGATGATGTGTTTCAGTCACTAAGTTAGTGTTTAATATGAAGTAGCTGATATTAGAACTTATTTTTAAGACATGTCAATGATTTTCCTAGAGCATTATAAATGTTTAAATGGCTGGTTGACATATGTTCCACCAACCAGTCAAATCACAGGGAAACTTAATTATATATTCTTGTCCAAAACCTAAAAGGATTTAACTAAATCAAAGACATTTCTGTTAATGGTATGGATATATAAATCCTTGTATTACTCATATATTTTGATATACTGAGCTAAAAAATTCCAGTGGTCCCACATCTGGGCCATGAAAAGTAAAATGAGCATGATAAATTTTCAAATCAAGTAGAATGAAATTCTATGACTTTGGGTCAATAACTTGAAACTATTGTGGCCTATCAAAACTTTCTGAAGCCACAGAGAGAATTTTTTCAAGCATGACTAGCCAGAAAACATGGACCTTTGAAACTCTATTTGCTCATTTGCATATTACATGCTTTGTGTGATAGTCATTAAGTTTGTGAGACACCTAAACAATTTAGAGGACCAGTGACTTTTAACTGGTTCATGTCAGGGGGACCAGTGGTTCCAAATCCATTTTTTGAGACCCAGAACTATCTGTCACTCCAGTTAAACTAATGATATTTATATTAATTCATATATGATATGAATATATTTAACCATAACTGCATCTTTTATTGGAAGTTTGTTTTGTCTACCTACCCCCACTGTCTTTGATTTGAAGACTGACCTCACATCTACGTCATATATCCCCTGCTGTTTATGGCAGTACTATTACAACATACAGGAAAGCAGACTGGCCAATCTGAGGTTATCAGCGCTGTCAAGTAACTGCTGTCAGGGCTATTAGCTCTCCACTAAGAGAACAAGCTTTCCCATGTCTGAGTCAGCTCCCATGCAGTCCCATTTATTAGCACCAGAACACCCTGGAAGTCCCAAATACCTATCAATCACTACTCTACCTAGTATTACTACTCTACCACACCAGCACCATCTAGCTGCAAAGTATAGAACTATGTCTCTGACCTGAAGAAAATCAGTTTGTTTTCTTCAAAACAAAAGAGCTGTATGACCCATTATATTCAGAGACCTGATTTCAGTTTAAGCTTTATAGGGGCCTAACAGTCATTTATAAAAACCAAAACCACAAGGAATATAAATCACATGAGGTATATAAAAGCAGACAGGAACAATATTACCTACATGCAATATTTCAGTTAACATATAGCCATGCTACCAAATATTTAGTTTAAAAACAGTATTTTTTTACTGAATCCCTTGTATCTACCTTAGCTCCAAGAATCAGGTAGACAAACCACTGATATCACCTCCTGCAGTAAAGTACAAGCTGATTGCACCTGGGAGATTTCTCAACACATATACATTGGATTCTGATCCATTTTACAATAAGTAAGCAATGGAAATAAAATACAGCAACTATACCCTGATGGTTGCAAGACCATTTTTCTCCTGCAATGAACTTTCTTTAATTATGAAACGTCCACCACTTATCTCTCATGTCAAGAGTTAAAAGCAATAAGATGCAGATCAGCTGCATCCCTGTATCATGATTCTGCATCAATGATTGTTTTGCTGATGCAAGTATATCTTTTCAGCAACCATACATGATATCAATCATATCCAGAATTAAAGGTAAAAAGAATAATAATGAGCTGCAGTTGTTCTGATTCTTTATGAACATAATAATACTTACCCAGATAGTAGTTTTTGATATGACCAAAGTTGTCACTAACCATCAATACACTGCAGCCAGTATTAGAATATTTACGGTGTATGCTTTTCAAAATTTATAATTTCAAAGATGGAAGGAAAGTTGGGTTTAACTTACATGCAGCTGAGGTGAGCTGGGTCCTGTGCTGCGTAACAATTACTGTATCCTTCCGCTGGCCATGGCTGTTGCTGCTACTACTCCCCTCCAGCCGCTGTTTCAGTGCCTGTAACAGCAGAGAGAGAGAGAGTCAGTGGTCCCCAGTCACTCACACCTCAGTATGACAAACATAACATCACAGCAGATATATGATAGCTTGGAATATGACGGACACATATGACACAAGATGACTACTAAGTGTAGGATACACAGTACACTAAGTATGGGAAGGATGCCAGAATGAAAAGCCAGCATACAGTAATCCCTGTTCCTCAGGGTACATACTTGATTTATGAAGTCTACAATACCATCCACATCGCTGCCTAATGGAGAAAGATATTTAATATTCAGTATGAAATGCCAGCATACAGAAAATACTGTGCATCATGATAAAGCAGAGGTGGCAAAATGGATCCTCATTTATTAACTTTACATAACCATCTGTTTTGCTGCCTAATGAGAGAAGATATTAAATTATTCCAATATGAAATGCCAGAATAATTTACAGAAGGGTACATGATATATGATATCTACAGTACTCTCTGTACTGCTGTTGATGCAATAAGATATTTTGTTACTCTGTTATTATGTTTGTTGCCAGCATCTTAACATTTGGGTAACACTCGGTAGCAAAACGTTGTGTATTCAGCTGGAGATGAGATTTTGAGGCATTACCTTTAATCTCAAAGTACCTTGAATCAATGTAGATTTCAGGTTTATTTTGATTTAGGTTTTATTATTTCATTCTGGTTTATATGGTATGCTGTATAATACATGATAAGGTGTTTGCAAATTCCTTGAACATGGCTAATTTCATGTAATCCTTATTGCGAAAGTGACCACAGGAACACTGAAAGATACCAACAGACAAAACATGAGATTATTTCTTGTAAACAGTTAGTAAATATATGAAGTATGGGAGTACGTATTTAATTTGCTGTTGTGTAAAGTATACATCCCACATTCAGCATATGAAATTCATTCAATCTATAATCAAAATTTGTGACCTTTCTATGATATAACCATCTTGCTTTTTGCGAAACCCATACATTCAACCAGTGTTTGTGTTTCTGCCACTCCACTGTATATATACCATACACTCACCAGGGTACCAATATCTGAGGAAAACAATTTACTTGAGAATAAAAGGCAATATGAACATGAGTCAGAGTTATTATAGAGGAGAAATCTGAGTTGTTAGGACCACAATGCACTCTGTACCATTTATTGTACCTGTCACATACAGACCGCTCAGTGCTTCATCACTGCTGTGACAGTCATTGCTACAGCAGCACTCAGTGACCTAGCCCCAGGTGAAACTTTAACTTCTCTCACTCTCAGTCCATCCACTGTCACAGAAATCATCAATGGCCCAACAAAGTGATTAATACTTGAAAGTCTTGATTTTAGTTAATTCATCAATTATGCCCTATAATGTCAGCTCTTCAATTCAGGAACATCTGCCTGATGATCATATCCACAGTATTTCAAGAGGTCATACATGTAGGTCAATATCACTACACCATTGGTCTATAAAGCCCATATGAGTAGTCAGAGTATTAATTTAACCATAGGTTGCCAATCATTTCAATTATTGCATCTGTCAACATTAAGCAATCTTTGATTTTTTTCAAGACCATCATGTCATTTTTCTAACTGTTGCATAAATGAAAGATAAAAAAACACCTTTTTATTTTATTCAATTTCATTTAATGCTGATTTGAAACAGAAGCATCAAAATACTACACCAGTCATTCAGATATCAATTACAGTACACCAAACCCAAAACCTGTTTCAAATGACCTTCCCGGACACTACAAGGTTGATAATATTAAATTATAAACAACAATCTCATTCAGCACTATTTTTTTTAACCCATCAATTTAAATAATGACTTTTATTGACAAAGAGCGAATCACATGAAATAGAGGAATTAAGTCCTTGATACCATCCAGGACTACAGGAGCAGGAAGCATGCTGTGTCCATCAGCACTGCATGACATTGCTCATCATCACAGTAACAGCATGTGTGGCTGTGGTAATCTCAGCAGTGCTGCAGGGGCTTCCTGATACAGCCACAACATCTGACACGGATTACCTCATTACAACTTCAGTGATTACTCACAAGGTAAACATAATTCTCACCATGCACGCTTCCTCAGAATTCCTTAACGCAGCCCTGGGAATCCCCCAGGAAGTACTATTTAGATCTAAGTAACAATGTTACATATCTTCATCATCAGGTATCTAACACTTATTACCTCAAGCAAGGAGGATATGTTTTCACTCATGTCTCTTTTTCTTTTAACAGAATTAATCAGAATCGGCAACCAGAACTCTAATGTGTTTTGCAAAAGGACTGGATATGGCCCTGGGAAGATTTCAAGAATTTTTTTTGGCAGATCCAAATGGGGGGAGGGATATGGTGTGTTCTCTCCTCCCCCCCCCCCCCCTTCTCTGCATGCCTCTGATAAAGTGGGTGCCATTCAATTTGTCATTATCCTTACTTATTTTTATGATGAAATATGTGATGAGAATACTTCTAGGAACCATGCTGGAAATAAAGGATCTGATTTATAACAAAAGGCCTATGTAGGTACATGTGAACTTAAACAGCCTATTTTATTTTATATTTACATGAATGACATCCAATCGTTGTCTACCTAGCATGTATTTTCTTTATCTATCAATGAGTGTCAATGTGAACATTGTCCTTGACATTTACAAAGACAGTCAATGCATTGAAAGTTAGTAAAATAAACTGTAATGATAAATCTGTTAAATAAACAATTAAATAATTGGTGATCAATAAATGATATATTGTTGGTAGTTTATCACTCATTTTTCACCTAACATGAAAGTAGTCTTACTAGTCTACCTTGATACATATGGATCACCACCTTTTTAAAAATATAAATGTATATCATTTATACAAACAGCTCTGGATAATACTGAACAGTGCACTTCTCTGTGATAGTCTTGGGAAAACAAATATTCATAAAAATTAAAACATATTTCCCTGGTGGTGCTCAGCATTGCTATAAAAAGTCTCTGCTCATGCAGCATTCATAAGTCCAGTTCCTGCATCAATCATAAATTAACTGTGCCACCAGATTAACAGGTAAAAATTTACATCTGGTCCATTAAAATTCATTAAATATTTAAGCCAGTACCACCATCATATGACATATTTAGATAATTACTGTACCATAAACATTTCCTCAATTCCTAAATGTTACTCTTTATTCATTTTTTTTTTAGAATAAATCAATGGTGCCATGAAAATAGTGAAGCAGTTTCCCCATGCATAAAATATAAACTTAAGTGTAGAAAACCAATGCTTACAAATAGATTACCTTAAGTGTTTTGGAACCAGCTGTGGTGACAGGTAACTAACTATACCCAATGAGGGTAAGTAACGGTTTATGGCAACAATTTAGAGCACAATGGCACACATAACCCATAAGGTTTGTCACTAAAGTACTGTTATACTACACCCCCCTCACTCACCTTCTAGTACAACCACTCGCTCACCTTAAACCGTCCTGGTCAGGTCAATATTGACCTCAGACGGCTTCACAAAGAAACCAGAACATATGGTATGCACTGTAAACAACATCTTCCCCTGTTGAGTACTTGTAGGAAACACGCTGATTTTAACTTAACAAAGTGAAGATTTGTAAGAAATCTTCAACTAAAGACTCCAGTCTACTAGTTTCCAGTTTAACATTACCGTGAGCTTCTTTGGTTCACAGGCAGCAGTCACTCCGGTGCCTGCTAACCACCGTTTCTTTCCATCTGAGCTTACACGTTCACTGTTGTGGAAAACCTTCCTCTCAGTATTAGCATTCATGTATAGCGCATTCAGGGAGCAAGGTTTATTTTCAATTGCTCACAGATGACATGGCTTGAGGTATTTATCACAGTGATCTGCCTGTAGCCAGCTGGGCCATTTTCTTAATACTCCGAGTTATTCTAACAAACTACTATAGGAAGACGTGTATAATGTACTCATGGGCACAGAACAAAAAGGATTGTCATATATTCCATGAAGGAAGGAATGGCTGTTCTCAGTCCCCTATTGCTGGTGACAATAATTAAGATTAATACATCCTATCTCTGTCTGATATTTAATAACCCTGCTGACACTGTGTGTTGGTTTATATATATCAAGATATTTATTATTTATTTATAATGGGATTGTATTTTGTAGTTTTATTTTACTTGTGTAATGAAGAGATCAAATTTTCCTAGTTTTATACCTGTTATGGTAAAGCCTTACTCTCTTTTGCCTTACACAGCTTTAAAGGGTATTAAGTTTGGCTGGCACGTCAGTCCTGCATACTGCATGGTACAGTAAAGTACAGACATAGTTGTTATGCTCCATGCTGAATTAAGATTTAGAGATCTAACCATTTTAATAAGTTTCCTTTAGACTTTCTTCACATTTATTGATATATGAAATCAAGATTCAATTGCAAGCTAGAACACTTCATGTCATGAAGGGCCCCACAAAAGGCCTCAGAGGCTCCCAGTGTGGGCTGACCCATGCTTGAAAAAATAAGGACCTGATTACATGCAGAGACAGAGGGAACTGGCCCAAAACAGTATTTAAATATCTGAATCAAGATGTGAAAGGTGTAAATCAGTGATAGTTGTGTATGAAGGTGTAGTACTGGAGCCTCCCAAGAAACTGATGCATAATTACATCTGATGTATGACAATGTAGGCCTGGTCAGCATATAAATCAGTAGGATGGTCCTTTGACCTTGACCTTGTGATGTTAAAATTAATATGGTACTTACCATATTGTTAGGTAATCCAAAAGTGATAGATTTTAGATGAAACATTAACTATGCCTCCATGATCTTTTAAAAGTTGTGGGTGCTGTGACCTTCACAGATAATCTTGTGACCCCCTCGAAAAAAACTTCGCCTCTTGGCAGGTGAGCTATTTATGCAAGATGGAAGATTTTTGGCTTAAAATTCATCCACAAACTTTTAAAATATGTAGTTTCTGTGACCTAGACCTTTTACCTCAGAGACAGAACCCAGAAATCTACAGGGTTTTACTTTAGTGGTTGGCCATAAATAAGTATGAAATCCATATAAGTTATATGAAACTGGAGTTATCATCCCGAAATTAATTTGTGGACAGACGGCTCCTGTGACCTTGACCTCTGACCTTGCAACCAAAAAATTGATAGGGATCTTCCCCTATCATAAGGTGAGCAATATGTGGCAGACAAAAGGTCTGGAATAAAAAGTTTGGCTAATAAATGCATCTGCAAACTTTTTACAGATGTATGTCCTGTGACCCTGACTTTTTCGCTTATGACCCCAAAATAGGGTTCTTTCTTTAGTAGTGGACCATATAAAAGTCAAGTTTGAAATTCATATGTTAATTGAAACTGGAACTGTCATTGAAAAATGAATTTATGGACAGATGTCTCCTGTGACCTTGACCTTTGACCCTGCGATCCTAAGATTTATAGGGATTTTTCCTGTTGGTAGGCGAGCTATATGTGCAAGATGAAGGTCTGGGCTGAAAAGTTTAGCTTAAAATGCATCCACAAAATTTTTAAAGATATTGGTCCTGTGACCTTGACCTTTGACCTCATGACCCCAAAATCAATAGGGTATTTGCTTAAATGGTGGGCCATATTTATATATCTAAGTAAATTCTGAAATCCATATGTCCATCCGAACAGGAGTTATCATCTGGAAATGATTTGTGGGCGGACAGGCAGATGGATGGACAGGGTGATTCCTATAGGGCACCCCCTTATTCAAGCAGGACCCTTATAACTGATATTCTGAAGTTAAAGAAGAAATTAAAAAATAGAACAAATTGATGTATTAGGCAGAAAAGGGATCACTAAAGATTATGATCTATTTACTGTGAGATATCTATTGTATTTGTAATATTGTCATGTCTGCTAATGTTAAACACATTGAAATGTAATGTGGGCCTTGGATACGAAACAAATATATGTACTTTGGGTAAAAGAAGAGCTTAACAGTTATATTTTAAGAAACTTGTATATTTCAAAGTTATAGTTATTTTTATATTTGTTAACATTGTACTTATGATAGTTTTTATGTTAATTTCAGTTAATCTGTTACAGCAGCATTACAAGGAAAATTAAATGGAATTTAGCTCATTTCTGAATTTTTCACTGTTGTCAGCATGAATGTACTTACATGTGTATTTAATATATAGATGTCAGAGAATTTGTGATCAAGAAAATTTGCAAAATTCATGAACTAAACATTACAGAGTATGCAGTCCTGATGATTATTAATCTTAAAAATCTTCAAAAGCCTCTGATGTGAGAAACTTTTTCATTCATTAAAATGTTTTTGCTTACATTTTTATAAAAATATTCACAACTGGCAGCAACCTGTACAAGCTCTCTACAGTTTTTTAACATATTCTGTGTTTCTCTTTTTCATATTTGTATGGGTATGAACACATTCCAATGCATGTTTGTGGCTCATCATTAATAACTTTTATTTCCCAATCTTTTATACACATGATCTTTGTATATAGATCCATTTTTCCAATTATGCTTCTTGAATCAAGATTTGGAAAAGGCAAAGAACACATCCAAAAAGATGCACTGATATAGCAGATAACATAAACTTCACTGAAACCCATTATCCTTGGAAACAACAGGCAGGCTACCTGATTGGCTAATTAAGCAGTTTGACTGACAGGTCAGATAATCACATGTAACACATGCGATCCTGATTTGCTACACATGCTCAATGATTGGCAGGGGACAACTATAAACTGGATCAAATGATTCTAACAAAGGTTAAGTTCATAATCCTCTTTGTCAAGACTAAACATACATGCCAATAGACTGACACATCCAATTAAAATTCATCAGGACTAATATACTCATGCCTTGAGTGTCACGTTGAGACAGTGCAAGAAAGTGAAAGAATTACATTTTTAAGAAAACAATACACATACACTAATATGTATTTCAGATTGTAAATAAAAAGTTATTGGTATAATCACTGCAGCTATTAACCAGGAAAATGTGTATGTGTATTGTTACCACTATACCAGTGTTACATAACCAATATATTCTTTTTATAGAATTAATTTCCATTTTGTTTGCATCAGATAATTTTCAATGGCTGCTGTAAATGATACACAGATGAATGATATAAAAGAGCAGTTATCAATGTTGGTTAAAACTAACGCCTAGATTTAACCTTGACACAGATGGATTTGCATCATCATTAGACTGTGCATACATTTATGAAGGTCTTAAATATCTTACAATATTAAAGGGAACCTATTCCATATCAAGGAAAACTATGTACTTGCAAATTAATGGTTTATTAAGTTTATTATCCTCAGATTTCAGTATGCAATACAACACAGATAAAGGGATAAAGAAACCAGGGAACTGGGGGGATTGCCCTTGTAACCTTGTGCATTTAGAGTGTCCTTGATCTTTATAACTGCTAATATTAGTATGATATACGAGTTAAAATACACTTCACATTAAGAAGAGTTTAATTGGAGAAAATCAACAAAACCAGTCACAGGCTGTTATAAACAGGATATTTCAGCAGACTTTCATCAACAATTACTTCTAGTCCCCTTGGCTTTAAACTTGATTTTAATATCTAATTAAATAGTTATTCATGGCCTTTATTTAGTAAACTAATTATAATTCAATTATATTATTAAAACTATTATCACATGGGCACTCTATCAAAACCTGGTATCACATGGAAAACAATGCAATAAAGATTGTGAATTTATAAAGATAAATTATCAAGGCTAATTAAGAACAAACGAGTCATTTATCATGGTATCTTTTATCTGCATTACTGCAATATCAATAATTATCTTTGATTATTCAAGGGTTACACAAGTTACATTATGTTAGACGTTGGCTGGATATAATTTTCCATAAATGTCAACTTAACCATTAAAGTAAACGTGCCATCTCAGTACATTAATTGTTTCTCATTTTTATCAAAAACTGCTGCAGGCAGTATGTGCTGTTAAATCACTGGAGATTGCTCAACATATATTTTTTACCTTGTCAAATTGGAGTAACCTCACACAAGCTGTGGGGGCATCACCACTATGGAATAAGGTTATTATGACGCATTCAGCACTACATCACACACTGCGGGCCATCACCAGCACCGCTATCAACCAATCTACGAATCTGAGTCAATTGATGCTAATGGTGGCTAAAACGGTGGGAGGCAGCAGAGTAAAAGGTTGTCTGCGTCGTCATCTGTAACTGCATAATAAATATATATCATCTGACATTTCTCAATACTGGTTCTTCTGAGTGACTCCTACATTTCTGAGTCTTTTGATGGGTGAAGAACATTTCATCTGAGGACCTTTTTCCAAAGAAAAATATCTTTACTAAGTTTGTTAAAAGTCAAAGTATTAACCTTTAGTCAGGCTATTCCAGAAATTTAATAAAAATCAGTGTAAATATATCAAAATACTTTTTTTATTTTAACCAGATTATAAATATTTTATATTGAAACCATTTGAATGATATACTGAAAAATACAATTAATTTTACAATACATGATTTCCTCTTATGAAGCTTGAAAATTATAGATTTTTAAGACAGGACCGGGCTATCCAGCACAGATAAGAAATTGTTGAACCCTTGTGCTGTAAAAAATCATGATTATAGTGTGATCATGATGGTACCACCAGTTATTTCAGCACCAGATCTGTTTGTTTTATATTCATATATACACCAAACCGGAATTTCCCCATTGACTAAAAGAGCAGTGCAAAAGTATGAAAAGAAAAGTATGTGGCTCATTGTAATATATGTACTTTGCAGATGTTATAAACAATGCTTAGACAAAGTGGATAGTTCTTACCAGGCTCTTTAACAGATGTTAACATCACAAATATGCAATAACTGTCTTGTTAATGATGTTGGCTTGCTGACACAAAACACTGCTTGACATTGTCATAGATCAAACAGACACTATGAACAGTTCTTTTTCTTTTGTTGTTTAACATATGTTATATTCCTCAAGTCTAGAAACAAAAAGTAAAATGGTCCATAATTTACCAAAACCTGCTATCCTTGAATGCTAAACATAAGTCTGTATAGAGCAAATCTGTTTTGACTGAACTTCATATGCAACTTTCACAGATCTTAGAAAAAGAAAGGTTTCCAAGTACATATCTAATGCCAACTGTACAAAATGTAAAAATGAAATTGTATTCCCGATAATAATAACATTTAGCTCTAGTTGTACTCAATAATGGCACTTAAAGACTTAGAACTGAACTATTCCAGAAAGATTCAAGAATAACTAACTGCAAGATATTCGTTTTTTATGTGGTTCAAGTGGTTCAACCACTTCCTGAGACAAAAAGCAGAACTAAACATTCAAAGCATATTTAAAGCTGACCCTTAAAAGTTATACCACAATGGGAAACAAATACTTATTTTTATTTGTCAGTCTCAATTACACACTTCTGGTGTATGGTCTGATAGATGTATATTCAAGAAACGTTTACTCTCTGCAAAGGCATCATTTACATTATATATTTAAAATCCAACATCAACAAACACCCTTATGACAGGGAAAACAGCCTGCAACCTGCCTGTGTTCACACAAGTTTTTCTATTTCCCATGTTGCTTTAAAGAACCAGCTGCAAAGCTGTGAATATCAGTTTCCACTTTTTTTCGAGGCACATTTAAACAATCACAGGAGAACATTGCAGCCCAGCTAGAAAGAGAGGAGAACGATTCTGCTGAAAAACATCAAGTCTGCTTTTGTGCAAATCAGGGATAAGCATCCCTGTATGTAATTACTGAATGGAAAGCCTTATGGAAAGAGGGCACCCAGCACACAAACAGAGCAAAAAACTACTCGTCTTGATCTGCGGCTGGTCTTCATACTTCTAATAGTGGCAGCTTGGTGGTTGCCAGGCACAAGGCTGTGTCAGAGACTGGAGACAGAATTCCAGCTGACATGTTCACAGACGTTTTACACAAACAACAGGTGTATCCAACAGCAGTCTAACACTGCAGGATGTTTTATATACAAAGTCCTGCAGCTTCAGCAGATGCAGAGCTGCCACAGCCAGTGTGGGAAGATCTTATCATTTCATGTGTCATCCTTGGGCAAGCCACACTGTATCAGCAGTTTCTTATCACCTAATTCTCATGCAGTATCATCTCCATCACTGGCACTGATACACATACTGTGATAATGCTGACACATACTGCCACCAATACATGAACCCTATTCTTCTGACCATTACCTTGTGCTTTCTCTTAATCTCTTAATTGCCTCCTCCAGGAGGGTATGCGTTCATCCCCGTTTGTGGGTGTGTATGTTTGTGTGTTGTTCATAACAAAACTCATTCGTTCATGAACAGAAACTCATGAAATATTTAGAGGATTTTTTTCAAATGGGCCAATAACATTTGATTAGATTTTGGTGTGGATCTGGCACAGGATCAAGATTCAGGAATGTTATGAGGGAACATTCTCAAATGTACAGTCACTTATGCATTAATGAACCTTTGAATATGGGCTGAATAAGTGAATGCAAACACAGTTTGGAGAGAATCCCCATAAGGTGGAGGCTTGCATTCCTTAGAATGCAGAGTTCTAGTTTAAATAACAAGTTCCACATTGGAACATTAAATCATTGTTGTTGCTCTTCTTTACCTGTTATATATATCAGTAATTCTGACAGAACAAGAGCTCTTTAGAGTTGATGCCACGGTCTTGAATATGAAACAAAATTAATCTGGTCCGGTGACCTGTTATTCTGTCCTAAAAATAATCAAACACATTCAACAAGGACGTCTGGTGGTAACTTAGATGAACCAGATATGCAATGGGTGCTTTACAACTAGTGACCTTTCAACTTTCGTGCATATATATGCAACCAACCACCATTGGTTACATGGTTTCTGTGTGTCAACAATGGCCCATGTACCATGCTTACTAACAGCTCTTGTAGATAAACATGTATCTGTCACAGGGGTGTTATAAGAACTGTTAACCTGAATAACCTACAGTTCATTAACACATACACAGAGTAAGCCATATATCACAAAATTTCTACCGAAAAGGTAGTTGAACTGCTGACATCACAAATAATAGTCTCAGGTGAAAGGAAACATACTGGCACCATGGCAACCATTTTTTTACATCCACTTTAACAATTACTGAGAGATGCAAGAAGGCAGAGTTTAGAACTCTGACACCAGCAGCAGTTGTAGAAATTCTGAAGCTTACAGAATGATTAGTAATAATAAGACATAATGGGAGGAGAAGCCATGATGTCCCTTCTTGATGAATTAATGTTGTAATAAGTTATGAAGAAAACCTGTCACATACAAGGTCAATGAAGCCCAAGGATCAATGTTATTAATTTCAGTTATTTAGAATCAGTTTTGCTGACTTGATAATAATCTATAGTGATTGGGTGATGCAAAGTAGAGGGAAAGAGTACTAAGTCCTTGTTCACCTTGACAGCCACCCCTGTTTTGTGGGGTGAAAAAGCAGCTTGAGTTAACACAAGTGACTACTGTAAACATTGTCACTTCTTTACCGTGTACTGTATTTTGTTGCTTTTACTGGACAGATGCTATCAGGCTGGATCCTGGTACAAGTTGTATATTGTCCTGGTTCTTTAAGAGGACCTGATGATCTTAAAATTCCATGTGAACAGACATGCAGAACAAGTAAATGAAAAGTTGTTGCAAATTAATGTGATTTATGAATGATGCTGGTAACTGCAGGGTTTCTCTGATGCAATAATTATATTAAGGCTGTTTGTAAGACTCTCCCCCTTCCAGAGTGAGCAAGTCACCCTCTCCCCTAGTGAGGGTCATTCAAAATTTCTACAAGAGAGAGCTGATCTATCTTTTGACCCCCTCCCCCAGAAAACATACACATTTTATTCCCCTAGTGGAAATATAACAAGTAACTAGCTGGCTGAGATGGCATATCAAGTATTCTAAATTCTTACAATGAGTCACTTTACTTATACTAGTTACCAGTATACAGTCACTACTATCATATCTTACTTTCACCGTCTCCTGCTGTGGCAGAGATCCTGCTGAATGCCAGTGTATCTCTCCCATGCTGTTTTCTATTCCCACTCAGACAGTCACAGTGAGTCAAGGAAATGTGATCAATTTGCCATCCACAAATTGCCACAGGAGGGATTTTCATGAATAGGGTCTGCATGAACTGAGTGATTCCAAGTAGAATTATTTCACTTCAGCATCTTTTTTTGGGAAGAATCTAGCTCCACTATACACTGTATATCTCTGCCAGTTCATACATGAAAATATTCTCACATGGAAACAGCTTAAAGGAGCCTATTCCGGTATCTGAATTCTATTAACTAAAGATAATACCTTTAAACTTTTATAATAAAAGGCCAGAAATGCAAATCCCACCACACACAGGCTATTTGGTTTGTTAAAATATGCTTCTCTATAACATGTGGGGGGGGGGGGGTGCCAAAATAACCAAAACACATTCAACAAGGACATCTAGCATTATGCAGCTAGTGACCTTTCAACTTCCACAAACATGCAATTAACCATCTTAGGTTGCTTTTTTACTGTGTGTCAACATCGGAGCATGCGTCTGGCTTACTAACCGCTTGTAGATACACAAGCAGAAACATCCATCCCAGAACCATTATAAGACTTTTTCTTAACTGGAATTACCAACATTTCATTAGTATGTACACAAAGTCAGGTAGAAATCATATACATTCTACCGAAAAATTATTTGAACAGCTGGCTTAAACAGTGTCCTGAAAATGAATGAAGATATAACCTGCATGCCTAAACTTCCCTGGAAGTGGCTTTATCAACCAATATCACCAAATGTTGGGGCTGTGGGGATCAGATTCACATGTGTTGATAATACCCTAAGGAAAGGCAGCAGGATCTGCGGTTAGCACTATGACTCAATGGTCAAAAATATTATTTCAGCAATTTCCCACAAACTTTAAAACATCTGCCAGCTGGACCAGTCTCAACATCTGTTCTGGCAACAGAAAGTTACAGCTGTCACCCTCAGTTGCATAATAATGGTGATGAGAGTGCCGATGTCACACCTGGTGTGACTTTACTGACACAGGTAAGGCAGTCAGGTGGAGCGTTATTGATGTCTGTACATCCCAGATGTTACTCTTTGTGGTCTGTCAATCAAACAATACAGTTCAGTAAATTCAAACAATGTGTCATTAATATAGAATGCACAAAAAATATAAGATCTAAGAGAAAGAAAGCTCCACGTACTTCACTTATTTGTTTTCTTCCACCAGTTAGGTACATTTAAACAGACAACTCTCTTTCCCAACTTCCCAATCATGTTTTGAATGTTGACCACAGGTTATCAATATTTGCTGCACAATCTGCTCAGTAAGTCAGCCTGGTTCCTTTTGTAAAATAATCGTGACCAGCCAATCAATATATTTTCATTCAGCTACTGAAATCATGGAGGAATAAGATTATTGGATTTTCTTCTATCATGAAGAATTTTTTTTAAAAGACTGCACTAAACTACACAGAACATACAACTTAGTTTTAGTCAAATGATACAAATGCACAAAGAACTAATAAAGGCAATACACAAATCAAGTGTTATTTAGTACATATGATATGCCACTGATCAAGTATCATATTAATAATTAAATGAATTTTATCTTGTATACTTACAAATAATACTCTTCTTTATAATACAAAATTATTTTCCTAATTTTCTGAAGTCTTCCCACTGAAGGGCATGATAGATATTAGTAATTCTTATACAAATCCATGGATTTTTCTTATACCCCCATCTGTCTTTGGTAAAATGTAATGCTTACTTTACATGACATCTCAAGCACTTTATCCCACCTTGAGCCAGATACCAGAAGCAGGTATAATTAATGCTATCAAGGTGTTTGTGGTTCATGATGCTACCTGGAAAGAGGCAGGACCATTAAGTAAACCCTGTATCACAAATGACATCTGGCCGTTTGATGTAGATTTGCATACCTTGAGCATGGGATCACTTCATGCTCAAGTACATTTCCTGGTTAAACACAGTAAGACCAGTAAGGTACGGCTATCAGAGATTGCTACGGTCATCAGGACTGAAGTGTTTACATGAGGCTACCTGAGTGTTTCACAACAAGCTGTTTGGTGATAAAGGTTCTGTGATTGGCTTGTATGTCAACTTTGGTCAATATTGTCTTAACCTTTTGACTTGCTGTTTAGACAATAGTGATTCAGATCCATCCTTGATCCCTTTATCCTGGCCTGGGAAGCATGTATGTGCCCTTTCACCTTCCACGCCCAATCCAAGGAGATACTATTGTTTACTATACCTGGGCACCTGCTACTAAACAACACCTGCTGGAGCTATCAATACAGTTACTAACCACACAAGTGCAAATCATTTATTTACATTCCCAAATGAAACTCTACTATCAAGTAGTAACATCCAAGTGACCTTACCCTTCAACTCCCAGTATGCAGTACTTGTACATGAGCTGTACCACTGACCTTGCATCATTATTACAAGACTATCCCTACCTCTCTTTCACTTTCAATATTCTGAATCAAAATACTGGACATGAAACCTTCTTTGAACCTGCAGATGGAGCTGAAAGTGTCTTCTTTTTCATATATCATCCATCCATCTTAATTATCATTTCTTCACTTTGCATCATACCTTAATCTTCAATCAATACCATCCTATTCTTAATACTATCCTATAACTCAGTTTTAAGTAATGCAACATCCTTCAATAGTATAATATCCTTCATGCTATCTTTGTGCCCTGTCAATTTATTTGTTTCGCCTAAATTCTAATTTCAATAAAATTAAAAAGGTATTCTCAGGACTAAATTATCACATGTCAACTCATCAACAAACCTGGGCTAAAATCTTAGCCAACTAACAGTTACTCTCTAAGCCAAGAGCAAGATACCTTTCCCAGGTAAGCTCCACAACACCCAATACTGAGGACAAGAAGAGAAGTTGGATGAGCTGGCACAGCAGCAGCAACCACCCCTCATCCCCCACCACACTCTGCGCTGAGCACCTGAGCACCCTAGCCACCAGCAGGCAGTCAGTTTGGCAGTAGTCTAGAACCTTTATACTGAATGAAGACAGAGTGTTCTTTGTTTTTTCTTCATCAGCATGGTACCATAAATTTGAAATGAACAGACAGAAGATTGACTGAGAACAAGATATGACCTACAGGGAGTCAGAGAAAGAATGAATGTTTATCATGAAAAAAAAATGTAAAACCTAACATCTAATAAAGATAAATGACTAATTTTAATAAAGATAAATTGAATATTGTTCACAATAGTCTCAATATTAATATGTGAACCTATGATAATTAAAACCATATCAATGTTGGTGATTTCAATCCTATTAAGGCAGAATATTTTTATCTGAAATAATTGAATAAATAGAAATATTTTAACTTTCTATTTTAAATTTTAACTGAATAAATAGAACTGTTAATAATCCTACAGGATAATAGCAGACCACAACAGGGTCTCTTGTATGCCTTCATGACTTCTTCAGTTAAAAGTATTTTTATACTTTATCTGGTAAACCCACAGAAGACTGGAAAATATTCCACCCATACCACACCACCTGCCCACAAACAAAAAGTACTTCAAGACTGATCAGTCACAAACCCATCGGCCACCCACATCCTCAGTGTCGTCAAGCTCTCCTGATTTTTCATAACAAATATTTTGTTCAATTACTTCTGTTAGGAATATTATGTTTTAAATCTGAAATGTATCTGATCATGATGCAAAACAACATAGAAGTAGGGATCTTCAAAACAGCCTGACTCCTAGCAAGCCCGCCATAAACAAATCTTAGAAAACAAATTCTGTTACACAATTTTATAGGAACAACAAAGATCAAATCTTGAAAAAAACATCATGTTGATGAAACATATCACAAATATCAAGACATATATTTATTGGATTTTCTATCAGTAACTTAATATCGGCATCAGATGCAAACCCTCATTGCATCCATATGTTACAACCAGCTACTGCTTCTATTTAGCCCTCCAATAATATCAATCACCATATCTGGGCCACAGACACTCCAATAGTTATCTGTAGTTGTCAGATCAGAAAGGAGGGCAACATTATAGTAATCTTTATTCCATGTGTTTTGTATAAGAGATCAGACACCATGGACTCAGGAAAGATGAACTGACACCTCAAACCTGAGCAGAAACATACTTCCTGGAAGAAAGGTATTTACTCAACCAATCATACAACAGAAGGAATAATATTCTCAAAGAAAAAAACTGACAGTCATGCTGTTCCAATGATGTTTAATATCTCAAAAGACACTTCTTTGTATCCTCAATGAACACTATCCATCAGTAGTCTCTTTATAAATGTTGACATAGACTGGATGAAAGTGTTATAAGATATATACATCTTCCAATTCTAAATCATTTTAAATCAAGTTTTGTTTATTACCAAAATAAGGTATACAATTTGGTTCTTAATCAAACGTTAAAATAACATTTCCTTTCTGTGCTCCTTCCACAATATATGAAATTCTGTCATAAAAAAAGGGCCCAATGACCTATTGTGACTGTAGGTGAACAATTCGCAAATGACAATACACAATTTTATTTTGGAACTGCTTAGAAATTAATAATCTGACAAATTCATTTGTAAGAACTTTTGTGAGGGTCTGTCCAACTAATGCATCAAAAATTAAAGATACTAACTGACAAGACACAGGATGCACCAAAATGACAGAACAACTTGACAAATGACTGACTGATGCGGAACCATATGAGTGGGCATATTCATCTTTCATCAAAATGAATTATTTTAGCTTTGGTGCTCCATAATGCATAATATATAAAAGTAAACCTTCATGGATTTAAGAATGCTTTGACATGCTACTGTGTCACTAAACTCATCAGCGACTGCTACACAAATCAGAAAGCTATCATGTTCTGTATTTTGATTTTTAAAAAAACAAGCATGGTGCTTGAATTTGATATTACTTTTCAAGCAACAACATTATGTGGAGAAAACTGATGACCCATAATCACTACCAGACACTACAACATGTTCAACCATGACCTTGCAAATGGCTTCCATATGGGACCAGTTTAAGTATCACATACAGAGCTTGTGAACACTCCTCCCTCATCAGCCACCTCTCAAACCCTGACTCCTGGAGAAGAAGACCTTGCAGAATTTCAGGAATTCTGATGATGTCATGCAAGACACAAGGTCAATGGCCATGCACTGGTCACCAGAAACTAGTGTTTAAGCAAGTGCCCTTGTTTCTGCCACATTTCATTTCGAGAGTCTACAGTGATGCTTGAGTCTGTGTTAAAACACAAAAAGATTCTAAGGTCAACAGCTAAGTGTTGGTCACCTGACACCAACAGCTGTTAACTGGCCTTTGGTAGACTTTCCTTATTTTTCAGAACTTCTTTACTCAGTAATGACACTTAATAAGACATAAAATGCAAACTACCTGAGGTGAATGGCCACATGCTGGTCATCTAACACTGGGGACTTGTTTGACATCATCTGTTGAACCTGCTGGACTTGGCTGCTTTCAATTACTTGAACAGATATCATTACTAAAACAGCTGAGTGCTGAAAAGCCAAAGGCTACATAACCTTACAGCATCACCTGGAAAAGATCCCCTACTCCACATGGAATCAACCACCTGAACAGGACACAGACAGATATATGCTAGACACTAATGCTACACTCAGCTCAGGTAAACTGACAAGGACCATAAATCATCTGTTCTATATGAATCAATGTTTCAGTCTGATTTCACTTTTTCCTGTTACAAAGTTTAAATTTTTTTTATACCAGCTCATATGTTTAAATTTCCAAACCCACTACATCTGTTGGTAATCTTAAAAGAAACCAATCTGTAAACAATGACTGATTAGGTGTCTTTGCAGATTATTTTATATTCAAAAAGAAGTACATATGTATCAGTCTTCAAGAGACATGCTACATGATTTATATCACAGTCTGATTGGCTAAAAATTTAACTGCTGGCAGCCTCCTTAAAATATTACTGACACTAACTGCCTTATAGTGGCCAGATAAATACAGTCAGTGTCTGTCACCCACTGATTTAGCACATAAAACAAGACTAAGTGGGTAACCATACCCTCTGCAATGTCAAAACCACATGGAACAAGTGGCCATAGTGTAGGCCACATTTGTGCTTACAAAGAAGAGAAAATTAACTTGGCTGCACTATTACTTTTGACTGACAATGAAAGATGACCTGTCTGTATGGATACACTGAAAACAGGCACTGGTTTCCTTTATAGTGTTTCCTTGATTCTGGTCTCATTTGTGGAAGAACTCCTGATATTACCCACAAGAAGCAAGTACACAAACAGCCAACAGACAGCCTCACCAAAGAAATTGCATTAAGAAGATGGAAGAAAGACCTATTTGAGGTTGCAATTGTTTTAACCTGTAAAATCACTTAAAAAAGGCCTTTCCCATAAGCATACACACTGTAACTATAACATTTATAGCCTGTAAGCTGGGTTCCTATTCCTTTGAGCCAGGCTTGCAGGTTTTGTTAACTGAAAGCAGACACATGCCACAGAGACAGACAGGAACCCTGCCTCTAATGATAAGAAGAAATCTTTTACTTTCATATTTTGTGAAATAACCATTAGTTTCTTTTTTTGTATGTACTATAACGGACCCAAACTGCTCATGTCAACTGTTGCCAACATCTACCACTAGGATGATGGGAAAGGCCTATTACTTTCATAATTTAAAACCAATTAAATGACACTCCCACATCCTTTCATTTTCATCCTGAAATATTTGGAGGACTTGCATCTAAAGCTAGTTAGTTTCACCAACTTTGATACAGGCAGGCCGAGCACCCAAGGCAACATTTTCATCTATTTCAACCAAAACCCATGAACCCTATCTCTTCACTTTGTATCATATTGTAGTTTTAGATATACAATTTGAACTGCACCAAACATTGAAAGAAGCAGCTTGGTTTTAGAGGAATGATGGCGAAGATAACTGCATTTGGTTAAAATCACCTAGTGCAGACCTCACTCCAAACAATGGAAAGATTTGGTCTTGGATGATGAAATGATCAATAGGTTTATAACATTGGACATGTGGTCACTGGGTACATTTCAGGAATTTGACCTTTAAGTTCTGTCCAATCACTTCATCAACATTACTGACTTACATCAATTAATTCAATTGCCATCATGGTCAGCTGCTCTAACATTGCAGAGGGCATTTACTCAGCCTGAGGGACAGACCAGGATTTATAGCTGATCCTTGTGGACAGAGCTGGACCAAATGAACTGTTTCACACGGCCAGTCTTCCGAAGTTTTAACCTGGATGCACATGAACTGTTTCAGACATGGTGTCTTCTGAAAGTCTAAACCTGGATGCACATGAACTGTTTCAGACATGGTGTCTTCTGAAAGTCTAAACCTAGATGTACATGAACTGTTTCACACAGGGTGTCTTCTGAAAGTCTAAACCTGGATGTACATGAACTGTTTCACACAGGGTGTCTTCTGAAAGTCTAAACCTGGATGTACATGAACTGTTTCACACAGGGTGTCTTCTGAAAGTCTTAACCTGGATGCACATGAACTGTTTCACACAGGCTGTCTTCTGAAAGTTTTAACCTGGATGCACAGGAACTGTTTCACCCAGGCTGTCTTCTGAAAGTTTAACACTGATGGTCAACTAAAAGTTTAGTCTACTAAAAGTTTCACACTGGCTGTCTACTGAATATTTCTGTCATCTGCTATTGAAAGTTTCATATATGGCATCTACTGAAATTTACACTGTCTACTTACTGAACATTTCCTTTTACTCAAGAGATATGCCAGTTTATCTGCATACTTAGAATTAAAGTACAGTGTATGTAGAACCAGGATTGATCATATACATAAGAAACTATATGTATGCAAGAGAAGGACTACACATATATTGCTGGCAAATAATGGGGGGGGGGGGGGGTACACATATGACCTCAGAAATAAGGTTTAGGTCAAAATGAGTATCAGGTGTAAATCTATCACCCATGACTAATAAGGTCAGTTTTTTAAAATCATTTATGAGACATATTGGATATCTAGTGCAAATAGAAACTGGTAGATGAAGAAAAGAAAGAAAACATTTGGAAATTGATAGTTTTGCACTCAGGGAGACCTAAGATGGTCCTCCCATAACTTTTTTTTCTCAAAATATGGATATAGATATAAAGTTATCAACCCCTATAAGCCTCCTTCCCTACAGAGAGAGGCTTATTTATTTGATTTCATAACTAACCAAAGGAAATTTATCTCAGGAAGTTAAGGGCTAAATACAGACCTGACATATCTTTGTCTTGTATGATTTACATGAGGAACTACTTGTGGAATGTCTCCAGTGGTTATAAGCAAATGGGGCATTTTTCTTATTCAGTAAAGTATAAGAGCTCTTGAATACTTCTGTATTCAATTAGTCTATTATATAAATGTGGCCTGAAGAACAAATGTCTGGAACACAAGTCCCAACAAGTGACCCATGGGTCATGACGCTCAGCTGCCTGGGAAGAGATTCGCAAAAGGAAATTTTATCATCTGAATGGTAGTATATACCCATTCAACTGAAGCATCAAACAGATTAACCAACAGGCCAAGATTGTGTCTGCATTTATATATATTTCAAAAATAGAGAAAAAATGCGTAAACTTAAAAAAAATACAGGTGGATCCACCAGTCAGCAGAAACTAATAACAAGCATGACCTGTGACATCATTGGCTGAGAATCACAACTTCCAGTCAAATTTTGAAGAACCAATTTGCCAATTTGTTGAAATTTTCTATGACAACAGAAATATATATCACCTATGTCTGGTTAAAACACAGTGAATTGATGGTCTGAGGAAAATGTATGATTGTTAAGGTATCCAGAACTATTCCCATAGCTTACTTGATACCTGTCAGTCTCAAAAGGAACACCACAAAGGGCAAATATAAGATCAAAATATATAGCCAAAAATCAAGGAAATCCATGCAAGAATTATTGAGAAACAGGTGCTTCTGTATGAATTTTTATTCAATACAAGCCAACTGTACTGCACTTTCATATATGATGATGATATTTATTAAGAAATATTTGACCCAATCCTTTGCAAGATTACATGAATATACGTCCGACTGCCTTCACTTTAACAGTTCTTGAGATAATAAGATCAAAATGAATTTAAAGATGGTTGCCTTGTGGCCATTTTGGACTTCTGACAGGTCTGAAATCAGACAACAACCATTCTCTAAATCGGACCAAAAATTAAAGGAAAATTACTGAAACTGCACTGAAAAAAGGATTTCTAAGGTGGCTAACTGGCAGACATAATGGATTTCTGACAAGTCTGACATTTGATATCACACATCCTCCAATAAGAGACCAAACTTGGGGCAAATTTATCCAAATGATGTTACAGTAATAAATGTCCAAAACAATTCAAAAGGCATGTTCAGGCGCTCATATCAGATTTATAGATATGCAAATATAAAAGTGTAGGTCCAATTTTTTTTATTATCACTCTGCTTTTCAATGGGGTCAGCAGGGTTGGTAAACTGCAAAACCTGAAAGAAAAGAAATGCAAAAAGCATGACTAAGAATCTTGTAATAGAATAAAGCCATCCTAAATCAAGTAAACATCCACATATTATGAGAACAAACACTTTCTTTTATATGTGGTGATTTATATAAAAATATTCAGATATCTAGGAAACTAAGTTTATTGCTATGATTCCATAAAATAAACTGCAAAATGTTCCCATCATCTTATAAATCAGTAGCTAAACCTTAATACTATACTCTCATAGTGTTAATTCCTGGCTGAAGTATTCATACAACAGTGTTTTGTTATGCAGTAACAAGGTACTTATCACTCAGCCTTATCACTTAATCGCCTGATACAAAAGGGAGTCATATGTCACCAGTGTCACTCACAATAACAGCCACACGGTGAGATGTACCAGCTGGAGTGCAAGCTTAAATATATACAAGAAAAATAGAGATGGTCTACAAAATAAGTTGACCTGACCTATGACCTTGGCCTTTTGCCCACATATCAACTGGATTCTTTCTAAATGATGGGCAACTACTAAACAATTACATCTGGCTGGGTGTAATTACTTGGCAACCAATGAGTGAATAACTTAGACCTGCAACCTTTAACCTCCTGACCAGCTGACCTCAAAATCAATTAGTTATTTCTTCATGCAAAAAGACCGAAAATATGAAGTTTGAATCACATTCAGTGATGCATAGATGTGGCATATGTGAAAGACTGAAGGTCTGGGTTGAAAAGTTTCACTTGAAATATGTTCACAAGCATTTAGAACAATATTGTGACCTTGACTTTTGGCCTTTTGAACTCAACATCAATAGGCTTCTTCCCCTATTGGTAGGTAAGCCATATATGACAGATGGAAAGTATAGATTGAAAAGTTTGCCTGAAAATGACTCCACGCAAGAAGGGGGAGCTGTGAACTTGACCTTTGACCTCAAATCAACAGGTCTTTTCCCCTGTTGGTAGAGAAGCGATATCAGTGCTGAAAGGTTTGAAATGAAAGGTCTAGCTTGAAATGTGTCCACAACCTTTCCAAAGAAGTGGATCCTGTGACCCTGACCTTTGACCTTGTGACCTCAACATCTATAGGATTCTTCTGCCTCTTAGTAGGTGAGCTATATGTGAAAGATCAAAGAATTGGGATGAAAGGTTTGGCTTAAAATGCATCCACAGGCTTTTCAAAGAGGTTGTTTCTGTGACCTTGACCTTTGACCTTGTGACCTCAAAATAATTATGGTTCTTCCCCTGTTGGTTGGTGAGCTGTATGTGAAAGATGAAAAGGTTTGGGATGAAAATTTTGGCTAAAAGAATTATTTCTGGGGGGTGCAAACACACCCCATAACTTCAAGAATATAGGTCACAGTGACCTATTTTCAGATTCGCAAGGAGATCTTTTTAGAACCTCTAAGACTGCATAGGGTTCATGGCCCTAGCCCCTTCGGTTAGGATTTGTGCCCTGCTAACGGCCGGACGGATGGACAGACGGAAGGACGACGGACAAAGACCCATCGCTATAGCCCAGCATGACTGAAAGTCAGCTGAGCTAAAAACCTCAGTATGTATAGCTAAGGTAGACTTGATGAAAATATATTCTTACCACTATTGACCAATGATAAGATGTCAACTTTGGCAAAAAGCCTACCGTATTAATGCATGTATAAGACGACCCCCCAATGTTGAGCCTAAAATTTTGGTTCAAATTATTTTTCAGCATCAGATGTTGGAGCTGCCATCTACTGAGGATCACTTTGTTGGCATAATGATCACTTTAACACTGATGATTGAAACAGGATTTTATAATTTTTTATTCTTAAAATGGTCAGTGGTATATTTTTTTTATGATGCTACAAGTGAAAAAAGGAAAGTAATATAGGTATGAAGCTGACCAAAACGGAATTAATTAAACATATCAAAGAATGAGTATTCTGCAACAATTCAAATGAATATCATAAGAGACATCAAAGGGTCAATTTTAGGGCCCAAATTTGGGTAATAATTTATTATCAAGGAGATGGCAACCAATAAGAATTAACATGTCAAGAGAATATGCATTACAGGGCATTGACATCTTCCTCTTTAAAAATGATAAATTTATTTCAAAGAAATGTCAGTCTTCTGCATAATTCGAGGGAGATCACCCCAAACACCCACTGCATATCAGAGTCAACATCCACAAGTGGGTTAAGGTAGACAAGTGACAACGCACGAAACCAAGGCTTCCATGATGCTCTACTTAACTAGGCTTCCTCATTTATTATTCTGTGTTAATATTAATCTATCAAAAATTACATTTTCCTGGCCTGTCAACAACCATGTCACAGTCACCAAATTTTCCCACAAAATATATCACGTTTGCATAAATGACGTCGGTCAAGTTCGAATTTATTCCGTTGTACCAGTGAGGAAGGAAAAACGTAATTAGGTAATGACCCAGTAGGACTTCCATGAAGAACGTTATTTTACAACATCTAACTGTGTGCAAGTTCAATGCTACCTTGTAGAAACCAGGGTTTCCATTTGGTTACTATTTAATAGATCATTTTCCCAAGAGGATATATGCACCAAACCTGGGGTTTCGTTATAAAATTGTGAGGAAATTCGTCATATTTATATCCCGCGGAAACTCGGTCCCTCTTTTTAACTTTGTTGACCCGTTATAATATATTAATTTCTTGACGTAGTAAAATAATACAAGCATGACAAACATTGAATTTCGCGTCACCAGAGGGAAGGCTGCTTCATATTTATAATTATAATGCTGGTTGTCTTGTAATCGAAGTGCCATGTGCGAGCCTCCGTGTATGTCAGTGTGCAAGCCAGGTGAGAGCGTCCGCATTCACTGGACACGTGAACATTTTACGCGGTAAATACGGCACCACATGAAAAAATCATCCTTGTATTAATATGCAGATTACTTGCTACTGGATGGCATTAGCAAGTTCCCAGCATCCCTTGCGCGAGCGCTGTACTCTCGGATCTTGAGTATATGGGTAAGCCCCGCAAGCTGAAAGCGGCATCGACTACGTATCTGTTTAAAGTGAATTGCCAAGATATTTTTGGCAAAATATACTTTAAAACTTACATACTTTCAGGATTGGGAATTCCGTTTCGGTCTGTTAGTTTTTTATTTATTTATTTATTTATTATACATATTTAACCAGGATAGCCTATTCAGCAAAAGCTGTTTTTCAATAGGGTCCTGGTCTAGATGATATAGATAAGTACACAGATAAAAAAGCAAATATGAAAGAACTGAAACTAAAATACATGCATACATAAAAAACAGTTATACATACATGGTTTAAAATGATCATAGAAAAAAAATTCTTAAATGATATACACGAATATTGAGTAAATAAATTTAAATAAGAGGCCTGACTAAAAATTAAAACATGTAAGATCATGATTTCACAATAAATATATTACATAATGACACAGAAAAGGCACCTGTGAACAAGCTATGAAAAATTATATGGCATAAATTGCTTGTACAATGATTTAAACTGGCAGAGACTGGTTGCAGATTTGACACTTACAGGTAAAGAATTCCAGTGGATGGGACCAGCATATGCAAGACTTGCTTTGAAGGATTCTCTGTTTGGTTTAGGTAATGATAAATTGAAGCCCTGAGAAAAACGAGTATTATATGCACTATTAACACGGTTGAACGTATGCGTAAGAGAGGGAGGGACATTACCAGACAAACATTTAAAGACCATTAAAGAAACAAAATATTGGTATCTCTGTTTAACATTCATCCAACCCAATGTTGCAATCAATGATGTAGAGGATATATTGGTATCATAAGTTTTAGTAACAATTCTAGCAGCTCTATTTTGAAGTTTTTGGAGTTGTAATAAATACGTTTTGGAGGAATTACCCCAGACAGATATACAATAATCAATGTGACTCTGAATTAAGGCATTGTAAAGTGTGTTTAAGCTAAAGACATCTAAGGTTTTACTTAATCTGAAAAGGAGACTTAGTTTTGATACTATTTTGTCGCACACCAGTTGAATATGTTTTTTCCATGTAAGACCAGCGTCGATGATAACACCTAAAAGCTTTGTGTGTTCAACCGGCATCACTGTAATGTTATCCATGGAAATGTTCAGTTGATTTCCATTGGTTTTAGACTTGGGGCCAAATAATATGAATGATGATTTTTGGGGATTTATACTCAGTCGATTCTCTCTAAACCATTTAAGTGCAATTTCGAGATTTACTTGTAATGACTCTATAGCTTTAGCGGCTGAATTCGCTGAAGAATAAATTGAAATATCATCAGCATAAATGACGCATTTCTCACTGAGGAACATTGGAAGATCATTTAGATAAAAAAGGAAAAATATAGGTCCAAGGACAGTGCCCTGTGGGGTACCTATGTCCAAGGTGCGTGGTTCTGAAAGCAATCCATTAGAATAAACCACTTGCTTACGATTAGACAGGTAGTTTTCGAACCACATAAGCGGTATACCTTTTATGCCATAATCGCTCATTTTTGTAAGTAAGACAGTATGATCAAGGCTATCAAAACCTTTTTTTACATCGAGGAAACATGCGGCGGTAACATTATTGTTATTAAGCATTCGTCAATTATGCTGTGCAAGGCAAATGAAGTTGAACGATTAGGAAGATAAGCGAATTGTTTATCCGAAAACAGATTATTACTTTCAAAAAACGTAATGAGGCGCGATTTAACTAATTGTTCTATTATTCCCCGATTCCGTCCGCGATCGCAGGAAATCACTGGCTCTACTGTCAGAAGGGCTTTCATAAATTGATTCCGTTAAAATTCCCGTGTCAATGCGGCAAGGGCAAACCTTTCATATCAATTATTTAACTATGTGCGTATGTAAATCTGATGTATAAACGATAAATTTAAACAAAAACAAAGCGCTTTAAAACAAAAACAAAGCGCTGTAATGTTCTTTATTGAGTGTACATAACCACCATACGGACATGATCACCGATATTCACGCCGTCCAGTTCAACCGATGTAATAATGCTGATTGCCGTAAATTTTCCTTAGCGGCCCTGAGGACACTGAAAAACTTGTACCCTTGTATAAGACAGCCCCCCTTCTTTGCCAAATATTTTTAGGATAAAATTTGTCGTCCTGTACACGAACAAATACAGTATGTAACCTTATATTTGACTTATTAACTAGATGTGTCGGAACGACACCTTCCGACACGAATGCCCCTGCCTGGGGCAAATTAGAAACATTTGTTAAATTTTGTAATTATTTTTAAGTTCAGGAGGTGTCGTATTGTCAAAAGTAGGTCAACAAGGGCAAAATGCAAACTTGATCTGTAACAGGTCATTATCAAGCAACACCCCAAAAATCAGGCCAGTATCTGCAGGTATTGTGAATAAAAGTCCATACATGTGCATTTTTCATAAAAATTTCTGTCTTTCATGAAATTTTCTATGTTCAGGATCTGTCATATGGTCAAAAATAGGTCAACTGGGACGAAACGCAAACTCGATCTGTAAGTGGTCATTATGCGCCTACAGACCAAACATTGGGCCAGTATCTGTCAGCATTGCATTGCAAAACTAGAATATTAGCAAAAGCTGATAATCAGTTAAAATTAAAATTGGAGATGTATGTACCCTGTTTCAATACAATCCACCAAATGGTTCCTGAGATATAAGTTTCTGAGTGTTTTTGTATAATCAGCTCTAAAACACAGAAAAATAGGTCAAGGTCACCTATCTTTGCACTTGACCAAGATTTTGTTGATATACATCTTCACTGATGAAATTAAATTCCAACAGTGAATCCTTTTAGAGATATCCTGCTCATAAGGCCAAAATGTAAAAATCTGATAAAAATTGATTAAAAAATCAGAAATTGCAGGTGGCGCCACCAAAATTGTGCAGCACATTCAGACCAGTCCCAATATTAATAGTAAGTTTTGTGAAAATTCACAAAATGGTTCCTGAGATATAAGCTTCATAGTGTTTTTCTATAACCAGCTCTAAAATGAAGAAATATGGGTCAAGGTCACCCATCTTCGAACTTGATTGAGATTTTACTGATATACATCTTCACTAATGAAATAAAATTCCAACGGTGAATCCGTTTTAGAGATATCCCACTCACAAGGTAAAAGTAAACAGACGCAGGACGGACAGACTCCGGACAGACAGACAGATGGACGGACAGACAGACAGCTTGGGTGATGACAATAGCCCATCAGTCTATGAGCTAAGGGCTAAAAACGGCTGTACATGTACATTTGTCATGAAAATTTATATTTTTCGTGAAATTTTCTATGTTTAGGAGCTGCAAAAGTAGGTCAACGGGGACGAAACGCGAACTCAATCTGTAACTGGTCATTATCTGCCTACACATAAAAAATCAGAGTGGTATCTGCAGACATTGCGGAAAAAAAGTCCGCACATATGCATTTGTTATGAGAATTTCTATTTTTCAAGAAACTTTCTATGTTCAGGAGCAGTCAAATGGTCAAAAGTAGGTCAACTGGGACAAAACAAGAACTCAAACTGTAACTAGTCATTATCTGCCCTCACACCAAAAATCAGGCCTGTATCTGCAGAAATTGCGAAGAAAAGTCGGTACATGTGCACTTGTCATGAAAATTTATATTTTTTATGAAATTTTCTATGTTAGGGCACCGTCAAACGGTCAAAAGTAGGTCAACTGGGACAAAACATGAACTCAATCTGTATCTGGTCATTATCTGCCCACACACCAAAAATCAGGCCAATATCTGCAGGCACTGGGAAAAAAAGTCCGTACATGTGTACTTTTCATGAAAATTTATATGTTTCATGAAATTTTCTATGTTCAGGAGCCGTAAAACGGTCAAAAGTAGGTCAACTGGGACAAAACATGAACTCAATCTGTATCTGGTCATTATCTGCCCACACACAAAAAATCAGGCCAATATATGAAGGCATTGCAAAAAAAAGGCTGTACATGTGTATTTGTCATGAAAATGTCTATTTTTCATGAAATTTTCTAAGTTTAGGAGCCGTAAAACGGTCAAAAAATAGTCAACCAGGACGAAACGCGAACTTGATCTGTAACTGGTCATTATCTGCCCACACACAAAAAATTAGGCCAATATCTGCAGGCATTGCGAAAAAAGTCCGTACAACTGTTTGATTTCGGAATGATGGAAGGACGGACATGGGTAACTATATGCCCCGGCCACTTTGTGGCGGGGGGGGGGGGGGGAGGGGGGGGGGCATAAAAATCTCCAGAGCTAGGTTTGAGATGTCATCCATGGCAAAAATACTCTTAGGGGCCTATTATCTGCTTCAGTTCTTTGGTCTGGTGAGCCAGCAGCATTTACCCTGACCAGAACGCTTGCAACTTGATGCAAAGCCACTACAAGGAATGACATATCATACATCTCACTGATCTCATGTCTGGTGAACCACTTCCTAGGCTTCTCAGCACAAAGAGTTCACAAAAGTTCTGTAGGACCACTGGCCCACCAAGACACTGGTCCCTGCCCGATGAACACCTTTCATGTCTGGTCTTTGGTTGTTTCAAGAATGCCCAATAGGTTAATGCTTCCACCGAAACTCTGGGTGTTCCAGCATATTATAAACCACATGAAAAGGGAGCCTGGCTCGTATTTGGCTTCAGTGTCTTTTATATCTCTTTTTGTTGACATTCCAGATACAATTACATTATCTCTTACAAGCTTAATAATTATAGCAGTTTGGGGTAAAGAAAATAATAAGCTCTGGTTAAGTGTGCCATGGTTGCCAATTTATAGTTTTACCGTTTTGTTGACAGTGTAACTGTCAGTAGGGATTCAGGGATATTGTTGCCTCACATTCTGAAGCCATTACTAGGCTACAGCCAACTGATGAAGCACTGACCTGTGAAGCAGATCCAAAACCAGCTTACAAATGGGGTTTAAAGGGTTAGCAATGATCTAAATTAAAACTGAAGCATCACTGCCCAGTGTCATATGTTATAATTCAATATTCATCAGATAAAATATGTTATTGATTAAAACATGATTAACAATTATGCTAATCCCAGGAGGCTTTTAATGGTCACATCTTCAATCATCATACACTTTTCTGAATTATAAAAACATGTACCTCAATTGCATTCAGTGACAAGGGTTCCCCTTGTGAATGACAGAGCAAGGGATTGGCCCTTAACTGCTATCAATAGGTGACTTGAACCTTCGGGACAAAGGAATCACCCTGTGTCACAATGGAAAAGAAGTTTTTAAATAAAAAAAAAACAAAGTTGATCCAGATTACCTAAAACATTTAATGAACTGTTTCTTGGATGCAAGTGTAACCCTAACCCTTCCAAAAATATGAATTTATTTGTTATATGTTTTGTATAAAACTGTTAACAGACAACCAACAAACCAAGGAGAAGACCTTTTTATACACCCCCCCAGTGGAGGTTTATACCCCTTTCACACACAAATCATTTTCAAAACGATTTGGGCAAAGCAAGAAGGTAAAATTAAAAACATGCACAATCAATTTTGGTTTCCTCAAAATTTCAATTACAGCCTCATGATCAAAAACTATAACAAATTACACAATATACACTTAAATCATATATTTTTATACATAAAATTATACACCTATTGAGATGAGATAAATGGTCATCTGATGCTGTTCTGCTGCAGAGATGTTCAAGGATTCACCTTGATCTTGCATCTCATTGTCACTTTGGTTAGAAGCCATTTTCTATATGTAAATCCAGAAACAATGATATCACTCAGATAAGTTTATCCAGATGTGTGGTGTGCAACTGTATCCAGGGAAAGCTGGTTCAGCAATTACCAGTTGTAAATTGCTATACAGTGAATACACCAACTAAGTTTTCTGTATCCAGCAAAGCCAGTCCAGTAATTTCTAGTGTTCAAATTGCTATACAGATATATATGACTTATCCAAGCTTATTGAAATAATCCAAAAATAAGTAGTCCCCTAATAGCATAGTAACCATACAAAGAGATAAGCCAAGTAAGTATGCCTGTCCCAGTGGACAAGCAAGCACACTCTGACTTGTGACTAGCAGCTGCCTGCTATCTCACATGACCACTCATGAGTGTGAGTTACAGTCAGGTAGAATACTACTCTCCATCAGTACGGCAACTCTGGCTGAGGAAGAATACAATCCTAGGCATATCTCAGCATAAGTTTAATGTTTACTACTTGATAAAAGCTAATAAACTAATACTTAAGGTGGAGTTCCAACAGATTGTCATTTCAGACATTTGATATTACCATGACTTCTGTAATCACCATTTAGGTCTAAATAACATCCTCCCCTTAGGTAGAGCTACATGGAAATCCTACTATCACATAATAAACTTGCCATGTCTGAATTAAATATTTAAACTGAATAATTTTTCTCCAACCTGAGATTTTTATGATCAATATTGCTTACTAAGAGCTTTAACATTTCATTCAACAACAGACCTGTATTTTTTATAAATACACTTTTAAAATATGGGACTGCAGCAAAATATAACAATCCCATTGTATATGTTACCCTTTCTATTCTATATCTAATTTAAAAATTAAGGCAAATAAACAAAATTTGGAAGTAATACGTTAAAAATGGCATAATAAGCCTTTTACAAATACCCACTAAAATGCACATTTACCATCTTTCTTAGCTTTCTCAAGCTTTTGTCTTATCTTTACACTGAAACCACCCCTACATCTGGATCTTCACAAAATTTAATTAGGGTCATCCTTAACCAATGTCCTACCCCTTCCTAAAGCCAGCCTCCCATGTAGATTTATTTCCAACCATATATCATAATCATCATTATCCTACTTTGGTGTGTGGAAGTGTGGTACATAAGGGCAGGAAATATTTAATAATCAAGGCTGAGAAAAATGTGTGTCAAAGTTCATAATGTCACCAACTTCATGGTTCCATCACATGTCTGCTCAGCTGGCCAGAACAAAGATCACACCTGTGTAGGCATGTGGGGAAAACTTTGATCACATCAGGTAACTTACCCCAAAGGTTCCCCTAATACTAGTGAATTCATGTCAATGATCCAGTTTCACAAATCTAAAGAACCTATAAGCAGCAATATAATATGTTGACCCAGATTACCACCTTCATTCAGAGGATTGTTCCATAGTCGTACCCTAACCTTTCATCAAATCACATCAAGATTTCGTCATTATTTATATAGTTTAGTTGCAAACATGACATATTAACCAATCCGCCAATGCAAGCAAAAACATATACTTCTTGATGGAGGTAAAACAAACAAGGTCATTTTAAATACCCATATTCAAACTATCAACAAATATCCTACACATATATAGTACAAGCTAGCTATGTAATAAATTATTATAATCTGTCTTAATATACATATAATAGATAGGCTGCAAGTACTTACATAAAACTTGCGTAGGAGCCATGGTACAGCTTGGTCAGTCTTTTGCTGCTCCCGTTTCACACCATGAATATTTATAGATCCCAAGCTCCTGGTTTTTCGTACACCCGGCATGATTACATCCGGTGTTTTAACCTGCACAAATCCAGGTGATATTAATATTCTGAGCGGTAATATAAAGCAGGCTGTCCCCAGCTGATCACTCGACTATCTGCATCGTTCAGATTCTCATTACATCAACGACAGGGCAGACTTGCAGGTATCTTGAGGTAAAGGTCAGTTACATACATACTGTAACTCATATCTCAACACATCAGCCAGTGTTACTGGTGCCTATTGATTTTACCCTCTTTTAAGCTGTCCCAGCTTTTACCTGCGTGATCTTTAATTCAATCTTAGACACCAGATGGGCAATGAAGATTTCTATACTCCAGCCTCCTTCACCTGTAGCTGTGTCTCAATTAATTAATGCAGAGCATGTCTCTACATAAAAATCACACAACAGACAACCAGAATAAAACTCATATGAAATCCATTATCTAAATGTCAATTTAAGATGTGGACCTTTTTCCTTAAGATGCACTCCAATTGTCCTCATAGATATTCCACTCAGTACAGAAAGCCTGTGTTATACTTATAATCTACAGTTATAATATAACTCTGAAGGTTAAAGGTTGCATATCACACACAAGGCACAGCTTCAATATAGTAGCTCAAGGGACATTTTAGGTAAAGTAATCCTAATGCCTGCAAGAGAACCAATCTGGTTGCAAAAAGATGCAGTTAAGTTTCAAAATGAAAATTTATGCATTTGTCACAGACAGTTACCAGTTACACAGCTTCAGCTAGGCTCTCTGTGAAGTAATCCTTATGCCTGCTACTAAAGTCCATCCAGTAATACAGATCTATGGTCAGTTCCAAATTAGAAAGGTTCTGCCAGTGACACAGTTGGTGACCACTCTTCTTGACACAGTGCCCAGCTCACCACCCAGTGCCCTGGAAATGGGTGTGTCCTGAATCTTCAGATAACTACACATATGTGACTATATACATCATATCACACATTTTTAAGCTGACATCGTACAAGTTGTGTGCACTCTGTGTAACCAGAAAGGAAGTCCGGACCCTCCAGTGATGCCTGTGTGCTATTAACGATGTGGTTTATCCTGACAGCAAGACAAGCGGTGGTTTGTGGCATGTCCGTCTGGGGCCTCCCAGAATTCCATAATATTTTTTTCCAACAGATTAAGTTAGAATCCAAATACAGCCATAACCACGGTGACGGATACCTGTGACTTCCTCTTCCTCTGGTTCATCATACAGGTGACCCGGGCAGACCCACGCAAAGGAAATGATTACAAACTCCATGTTCAAGCTAAACACAACTTGTCACTGCTGTAATCCTAGTCATGTACAAATCCAAATAGCTCAAGGAGCCACAGCTGTGCTGCAGAGTGATTTTTGTTACCATGATCACATATGATGTAAAATCTTCCAGCCCTACATTAGCTGCATCCAAAACCAGTCTGAGAGAATATCACCATGATTTTCTATAATGATATTGCTGGTCCATAATCCAGATGATCTTTTCTTATCACATCCCAGATATTTATTTTCTGCCTGCAGAAACTGCTTCACACCACCAGATCTCCATCCCCACAAATTTGATGATAGCAATCCCCTGCAGCACTAGAACTTTAATAAGGCCACCCAATCATGTCCATGAACTCGGGGCATGCCACACATTAACTAAATACACCCAATCATCATGTAAGCCACAAGGAGGCCACTGAGACCCGAGGCTGTGAAGTTCAACCATTAAAACACTGTGCATGGATCAATCAGACACTGCTAATCATTCTAATGCTGGTGCAGTCATCTGGTGAAGACTAACAGGCTGATAATTTACAAGAGACCATTTCTTGCAGTTCTAGTGGCTGCCTGGTTGGTATTCTGCGTTAAATCTCCATTTAACACAGAAGTCTGCTCTATCTGTGGGACACAGTGCTTACAAATGCCTGTCTTAAGTAGACACTTACATAACATCCACTGTTTTATGATGGGTCCCACTGTACTGTTACTGTTAATCCTGATAGAAACTGTTCGCAAAAGGGCCCAACTCACCTTACCCAGATCTATTGTTCAGTTATAACACTTGACCCTTATGACCTCTGTAACCTGCATCTGAATAAAGATTTGTTAGTAATAATTACCGCAATCACTCCGATGTAATTATCTTATGGAAATCTTTAGTAATACTGTTTCATAATATCTAAAACATCAATAAGGATAATGAAACATTCTGCATGGTAAGTTCACATGGTTATAACTTTAGTACTGGTAGGTGCCAGTGACCATGCCCTGGACTATTTGGTCACTATACACATTTTCACAGATTTCCATACTTATTCTTCATTCTGTCGTTGGTACAGAAATGAGACATTTAGTTGATCAGACAAACACTACATCTCTCCACAAAAATGATCTTTCTTCTCAAATATAATCTCTCTTCTTAAACATCCTCTCTTAAACTCTCTTCTTTCTGTGAAAGCAGTTAATGTTTCAAAATTTCAAAATGTTAATGCTTCAAAATCAGCCTTCTCCTTTGACTGCAATTTGGCACTAACAGGGATGAAAAGACCACACCTCTTCTGCACAAATTAACTCAACTGCCACATGTTGAAATGCAGCGTGTCCACACAAACTGACATACTGATAGGTCCACTTCAGGGCTGAACTAGCAAGGACATATTATGTTACAGCTACTGTCCAGGGCTGCTGACTTCACAGTTGGTCGCCTCCAAACCATGTGGACCGGGCTGGACTGATGAAGTTTTCCACTGGTGTGGCTTTCTTTTGCTGTGGCTTCTCAGGGTTTGCTGATGATGCTCAGCTCAATGATACAGGTACAAATCTTCACAGCTGCTTCTAGTTAGTTTGTACCGCCTGTATACTTGTACCTAATAACTCCAACTACCCAGCCCCTCAGAAACGTGCACAGGACCCTAACTAGCCCTTCTGAATCTTGCTCTCTCCCCAGGGCTGCATTGTTTAACCAGCTCTCATTGGTCAGCAGTGGATGTTGACCTACATTCCACTCAGTTTTGACCAGCTTATCTCCTCCAAGCCCCTTTTAATTACTCCAGCCTGGCTTATGCCTATTCCAGAGAGTGGAATCATGCACCGGAAAATCCTTTCCTTGTTAATCTTCAAGGGGGCGTGTGATGAGTCTAGCCACTTTGCCCTTGAACATGTTACGTAAATATTTTTAACAAGCAGGGTTTATTTGAGTTCACCTGCAGCTAGGGATGGACCCAAGATGCATATTTTTGTTTCTATATTTAGCAGGTCTTCAAACAAAATTATACCACCCTTAATACACACTGATTATGTCTAGTCATACATTGTATACAAACTGACATGTACACAGTCGAAACCTGTACCTGTAACTAACACCATCCTGTATTGACTGACCAGGCTTACAAGATTTTTTAATGCAACTCCTGTTTGAACTGCCTGTCAGAATTGACCTTTATATAACAGAAAGCAGATTCTGAGTTTGCACATCCCAAGGCAATGGTACCAATAACACTAGCAAGAATAACAATATGAGTATCATTAGAAAAAATTTATTCAGAGAAAACTGGCCTATCATAGATGGTAAAATCAACAGGAGAAGGTTTTATTCATTTGGGGCATTACCTAGAAAGCTTTTTTTTTTTATTGGTTCTATATCACTACATAAAAATGTACCAGTAAGGATTATGTGAAATTATTATATTGTTACTATCTGAAAATAACTGAATGTCTGTATGTATTAACAATTTTTTCCCCTTATATTATGTGATGATTTCTTGCATTAATTTATAATGATGATTTTTTGCATTATGTGTTTATGATTATGGCTAACTCTGCTTGGTAGAAGAATCCAAAAGTATCCAAAACTACAGTGCCTTAACTTATATGTTACCTTTTCATTGGTGTAATTTTATTTTTTTATAGTGAGATGCTTTTTTTTTATGTTACAGGTCTATTATTTTTAAATTTGTCACATTCAAAATAAATATGTACAAATTTTGGTTTCATATCGAAAAAGACTACACAATGCCAGAAAACTTCACACAAGAATTAAAACAGGGGCAAAGAAATCACATCATACAAGTTATTTTGGTTTTTTTTGTTTATCTATCCAATCATGCTTTACTCATGTGAAAAACTCAATTTTAAAACTTTCTTCAGAGCATACTTTCACTTGTTTCATTCTAGATTTCTAGTACCTTGTCAAGATCTACTTGTCAGACTTGTTTTATACACACAGAGACTGCTCTTTCACAACATGGTGCTGAGAGAACTTCAATACAGTCCCCTTTTTACACAGCAAATGCAAAACGGTTTCAACCCTGGTTATGGTAAGTTTTTTGAAAATTCGCCAAGGTTATTGCAGCGACACTAGAAGTAGACAGACAGACAGACGGATGATACAGATAACCACAATATGACCCCCCCCCCCCCCCCGCCCCTGTTGAAGATGATCATATAAACAAGGGACCCATGGGTCAGCATGTTTCAATCTTTTGCAAATACAAAATTTGTAAAATATTCTATTTTAATGTTTTTCATATATATTAGCATATGAGAAGCTAAGAGGAAAAAGGCCCTGCTACTTGGTTATAGTAAAGTTCTAAAAATATGATTGCAAAACTTATACTCTGACAAGACTGTCGTGAAGAAAAATAGTAAAAGTTTTGAGATATTGTGATGCATATGAAAAAAATTACAGTTGGACAGGCAAGTGGACAGATGGGACTAATACCATTAGATCACTTTGAAGGGAATAATGCATTTAAGTTTATATAAAAGCCTATGTTTTTAGCATATCCTCTTTTTCCATAAATAGTTTTAATAGAATAAGAATGAATAGAATAAGAATGAATCTAATACAGAAAATCATAACATTCATCTAGTTTATGCACCATGTGGGGTGGGGGGGGGGGGGGTTGCAGGGCAGAAGGGAAGCCTGCTAGTAGTGGCCAACCTGAGCCACTTGAGGCAAGCTGCCTGGAGGGGGTTACATAACACAAGTGAAGGCTGTACTACTAGGTTGGCTAGGTGTAAACAACACTTGACATGGTGTATGAAAACTTGAATAAAAGCTACTCTATTCAATCAATTCCTTTGAGATTTCAGATTTTAAAAGATTAAATCCTTATGTATATATGCTGTGAAAATTAAACCAACAGTGCTTACAGGGAAAAAACGTGTCATTGCCAAAGTTTGATAAAATTTAAGGTATTTATTTTTTATTTATGATAATAACTTGAAAAATTTGTAAATTTCAGATCTAATTTTGGGTAAACAATTGAATCTTAATTAAATAAAGTTATATATCCCTGAAAAAAAGTCTCTAGCTTCAGCAATTCTCATCTAAAGTGAGTAAAATATATTTCCTGATTTTTTTAAAATTGCATTATGTTTGGGCCCATAACTTCAAAACAATAAGCAATACGGACATAATTTTTTAAATGTTTATAGAAAATGTATGGAAGATTAGGTATACTAAATATGATCAAAAACAGATCAGCGGGTTTGATATTACACAGCCTTGAAGTGTAACAATGGCTTTTTTATGGAAAACAGAGGTTTTTCCTTAATATCTCAAAGGAACAAGGTCCTAGTGACCCAATTTTCGGTAAGGAAGGAGATTTGGGAACATCTGACTGTATGCAAACTTTTGGATTCGTAGGTCCATTGGTTTCAAAACGTGGCATGTTGATAGACGGACAGATGGACGACGGACAAAGGACCACGACTATAGCTCAGATGACTTATAGTCAGCTGAGCTAAAAATTTTATGTGGGCCCTTTCCTGCCCCTAGGTAAAACTGACTTTAAAAGAGGGATTGGAAAGTTCTAATGCCATGGAATATGAACTTATAACCCCAAGTTGACAAGTTCACCATCACAAACTTGGATTTTACATCCAGCATTAAAACGTTACACCATGAGCCCTCTGTAAGTTTTACAGCTGATTACACTTTTACTATGGAAGTGAAAATTGCCATTCAGAAATAACACATGTACTGGATATATCTACAGTGTCAATATCTGATGGTCCGCTAAAATGTGTGTAACATATTTTATATAGAAATGGTTCTGGTCCATTAAGGAAGCTGTTTTTTTTCAAATGTGATGCAGGAATATGAAATGGGTATATTACCTGTTAAAAGCCTTTCTGAATGGGACTAATTTAATAGCTTGAATAGAAGCTTTTAACATGCTTCCCTTCATGGAAATATACTTTGCAAAATGGAGTATATATTTGGAGTATAACTTATGTCTTTTTATCTATTTTAATCACTTTAATCTTGTTGTTATAAATACTACATCAAACTTTAAATTTATTCAATGTGAACACTGATGAAGAAAGGTCCAATAAAGATATCTTTCAGCTTCTAGGTTTCTTAAGCTTGCTACCCAGTAGAAATTCTGCTACAATATTCAAGGTGATAATCATCACTGTTTGTAATTATCTTCAACTGCATGCAATGGTGAATCAGCTAGTCCAGTTCTATTAAACTCTATTGTTTCCAACAATATTGAACAGATAACAAAGTGGATAATAATTTGCCTGTAAAAATGTCACACTTTGAAATCCAATGATTACAAACTTGAACATTTTCTGAGAGAAAGTCACAAAGTGCAAATCAAAAACATAATTTAACTCATTGGAGAATCCAATACACAGATATTTACAAAGCTCTGCCAACCACCCCAACTGGTACCTTTTGGATACCATGGTAAATGACCTCAGCAGTGAACATACTCATGGATTTGTATTGGTTTTTCAGGCAAAATATTCTCCATAATTACAATTTGAATAAGGCAATATAATTCCCAGGATTGCAATCTGGACAAGGAAAAATCAAAATTGGATTTCAGTCTCACCTGAGAGGATCCAAAATCTGCTTAGGTGAGATTAAAATTTCAATCTCATTATGCCAAAAAAATGTTGATCTCACCCAGCCTCACCCAGAAGATTAAAATCTGTCCCCCCTCTTCTAATTTTTGCCTTTGACATATATATCTTCTTACCTGTTACACGTTGCTGATATTGTATAGCTGATGCAGCCTTCAGTAACCTGATCCAAATAATAATCATAAATGCAGCACAGGCTTTATATCTTAGTGGTGCACCCTTTCCTACATGATAGACTGTATTGTAGACATCTGATAGGACCACAGAGCTGTAACAGTAAATTTGCACAGCCTGTAGGGATGCTGACACAGGGTAGTTATAATAACACTAACAAGCCATGACAGTCCACACAGGCCACAGGTGGTAGATCTGTCACTCTCACAGTCACTGTTAGAACAATGTAGTGTGTACTATATGTATTCACTTACACCCCCCCCCCCTCCCTTCCCTCATTTCTCTCAGTTACATGCTGGTATTAAACTACACTGATATCCATCCACTGATATTACTGGATTAGCTCATTGGTCATAATTTGTCACTTAACAATGGGATGAAATGCAGGCTCCCATTTATAGTGACTTTAAAATCTTCCACATACCTAAGCAACTCAAATGACATTTCTGCAGTTGCCTTTAATGAATATGGCTATTATACCTCTGTATAAATTAATGAGTGTAGTTCTTGCAATAATGACCATCAAGTGATACAATAAACTTTCTCAAGTCTAAAATTGATAATGATAGTATATTATTTTCATAATCAAATAACTGATGAAAGAGCAAAGTCAGATTAAAGCCAGCTATTCACCTACTTTCTCTATAAAATTTATGCGATTTCTGGCTTACTCTCCATACATACTGATAAACTCTATATAATTCTTTTGTAGAAAAGTTCTTATAGAGCCTCTGTGATGGATATAAGGGCTTGTTTATCTACAAGCTGTTAGTAAACACAGCAATGTGGAAAATGCAATTTTGTGGAAATACCATGTAACCAAAGGTGGTACTTGCATATGTGCAAAAGCGATAAGGTTACTATTTGCAAAACGCCCTTTGCAAAAATCTGGTTCATCTGACTTGCAACTATAAAAAAAATGTCTTTAATGAATGTGTTTGGATTACTTTGGCAGATCCTACACAATATAAATATGATGAAATAAACATATAGAACAGCCTGTGTGTGGTCAAATAGATGTTTTCTGGCCTATTTGTTAAAAGGTTCACGGAAAAATCTTTAGTTAATATATATCAGATACTGGAACAGATCAATTTAAAGAAATATTATCACATATGGGTGAGGAGTTAAACAATACCATGAGACTAATGAGCTTACTTTCTATCAAAAGATGTACCTCATTGGCATTTATACACATAAATACCCTACTGCATCTCTGCAAACTGACTGATCAATAATTGTCATCTTCTTTGGAATATTGCCCTTGGAACATGCAAAGGAATACATACATGTAAATATATTAAATTAAAAAGCAGTGTCAGCATGGACAGTCTGGCAACCCAGACTTAAATAAGAACTCATTCGGAGATCAGCAGTCTTTGCATAATGTTTCAGACACAAAGGCAACCTGGTATATGTCACTACCTTCAATATCCTATACCAGTAACCACTCTCCCATCCAACTGTCTCTAGCTGTGGGAGCTAAGTAATTCCTCTTTTGACGATGACACATGTAAAGGTATAACCACCAATGTTTTCAAATGTAATTTTGTGTTACAAATGGTGATCCAAATATAAACCAGATGTCCAGGATTTCAAGTATTGCAATGGTAAATGAAAATACTGTGCAAAAACATATTATACACTGAATGTAAACTGAATATACAGTATTCATGTGCACTACACTATACCTATATGCATTCTTATAAAATAGGCTGATCTTAATCCTGTAATCCTATAATTCCAATAACTAGTTTGTAAACTGATGCCTGGGTCAAATGAAATACTGAAAAGACAAATTAGACCAATCAGTCTAGTCTAAATCCTGCCCTGGGTTAAGAATCCTGATTGGGATCATAGTTTATACCAATGCTGGTAAGAATGGAAAAGTCTGGATTATTGTGTTATTTAACAACTGACACATCAACCTGGCTTTACAATAATTTTACAGTTACCTTTCACCTCATGATCACCCACAGGGAAAATCAATATTTCTGGTGTTGGTGGAGGAGGTGACAGATATGTGGATATGTGTGGGATGTCTTTATATATAGTCTGTTCCACCACACTGTCCACATTTTTTCTTCACTGCATTTTTTTTCACTCACATTTTATAAAAATACTGGAAGTTAAAGATAAACATTTCATTCATGAGTCTGACTGAGAAAATATGTAATTAACTAGAGTGAAAATAATAATTTATCTCATTTGGAGTTCCTGTTGCAGAATTAATGAAAATCTCTTTACAAAATTAAACAACACAATGTTTCACACAATAATTGTACTAAGTCCAACTGAGGAAGTTATCTGCATGGACTTGGTGATGTTTCTACAGTTTATGTTATCTGCATGGTCTCTGAGATGTTGCTACAGTTTAAGCCTTCTGCAAGGTCTCTGTGATGTTGCTAGAGTTTAAGTTATCTGTTTTGTCTCTGTGATGTTGCTACTGTTTAAGTTACCTGCATGGTCTCTGTGATGTTAATACAGTTTAAGTTATCTGTATGGTCTCTGTGATGTTGCTACAGTTTAAGCTATCTGTATGGACTCTGTGATGGTGCAACAGTTTATCAAGTTATCAGTGAAGTCTCTGTGATGTTATTACAGTTTAAGTTATCTATATATATGGTCTCTGTGATGTTGCTACAGTTTAAGTTATCTGCATGTTCTCTGTTGTGTTGCTTAACTGCAGGTGCACAGCAAGGATGCCTCAAGGACCATATTTTCAAAGAAAGTAAAAAAAAACTTACCAATAGCCGCATATAATCACAGGGAACAGGTTGTTTAGGAATTTTTTTTTTGCATTTTAATACACTAATGTGCCAAAAATAGGCATATTTACATCTTCCAATGATTGATGTTTTTCATTTCATAAGTGAATAGATATGGAAAATAAATGAAAATTCATGTAAATAAGGATGTTGGAATGAAGTAGAGACCTGTCTGCCTGTAACCATTCTGATAACACAACTGCTATTGGCAGCTCTGGACATGCTTGTGCCAGGGAGCTTTGAGTATACTTTTTAACTGTTAGATTTTGAAAATATGCATTGACTAATCTTTGAAAATTGCTGTCATATGTATGGGTTGCCATCCAAGTATAGATATACTCCTGAAAGTGAAAGGCTGGGAGAAACAATTTCCCATAAATCTCATGTCTAGACACAGCATCTTCTACCATTTCAAGTACTTCCTCTCACACTGAACATTTCCTATCTGTAACAGCGTGTGCTGGGATAAAATGAGCTTTCCAGGCATTTATGTCCTATACACAGGACATTAAGGATACAAGGGCTTGATGGTCCTGTTTTATTAGGAGTTTTTTCACTGTGGTTTGGATCAAGGCTAAATGTATGAAATAATTGACAACATCACACCCAGGCCCCAAAAGACTGCCACATTAACCCTGGGGAGAGGTACTTTTTCAGTCAACTGTGTTTGTGTTTTTTTTTTTTTGTGCATGTTTCAACAAGAATATTGAAGATCAGTTGCACATATTTGATTGACATTAAATAAATAGGTTGGGAGTGGATATATGATAATCATAAAGTGATTAAACTTTAGTGCACATCCCCATGGATGTAACTTTAAAGGTTTTGGTAGCACTGGTGGCACCACGAAGACTTACAGCATGTGACCATATGGCAATCTGTGGAGCGTGAACCATGATGTCAGAGAGGACAATGATGTCACTCCACATGCATTTCCCTGAAAGTTACCAGTAAATCAAAAGGCACCATGGTAATGGATATTGATTGCTGTATATATATATAGATTAATTAAGGCAGCAATATCACAATGTCCAGGAGTGTTTTCCATGATATTTTCACAGGGAAATATTTTACAAGGAATGGTATTTGTTATTGTCCAAAATTCCAGGGCATCATCTTTGAGCACCATCTCGGAACAGGGTTTGCTTCTGCATTTCTGACTTTTTTTCCTTTTGGAGTTGCTACAAGACAAAATGCCCACTGGACTTGGTAATTTATACCTTTAAGAATTCCCAATAAGGCATTTATAAATAAAACTCATTTGAGCTAACTAGCCCTTTCTCCCTCAGAATACCTAAAAATTGCCACAAGGAAATAATGCCACAGATTATAGGGGGTTCCATATCTTGATTCCTAATAATATCAGCACAAGACAAAGGCTGTTAAAATGTCACTCACTTAGTCACAAACCCCAAGGGGTCCAGAACATGCCTCAAACTGGGTTAAGCTTAGAGATCTAACACACCCTGTGTGGCTGGCAAAAGCATCAGAGTAACAAATCACTAACAATATTTTGGCCAAGATTTATTTGAATCAATCTGTTCTCTCCCCTCCAATACCAATGTTGCACCACAGATTTTGACAGACCAGTGGGGACATCTGTAGGCAGAAATAGAATTTACTCTAATGTGGTCCCTGGACCCAGTTTCTCACAGAATAATCATTGGCACAGATGGGAGATTTAATTTCAGGAACTTTGCTTTAAATTGATTTAAATGAAGACATAAAATACAAATTATTATTGTTCATGTATGTATACTACAATCACCTATCACCAGGTTGCAAGTTGGTTTACACTGCTTGGTAACCAGTGTATTAACCACAGTTATTAATATTAGGTCAATTTTTTTATGAGATCACAAATTCAGGATAAACATGGAATAATCTGAGTTTTAAATAAATTCTATGTCTCTAATTTGTGAATGGCAAGTGTTGAATAAATTTTACACTAAAAGATTGCATGGTAAGCTAATGCAATCATTTGTTTGACTATTACACCAGAATGTCATGGTATAAATAACACTACATGATTTTGAAATGCACAGAGAAAGGTATTATCATAAATATTATCAAATATGATCTGGAGACTATTTTATGGTCATTTTTAAAACTAACATAACTGCTGATAAAGCATAGCCTAGCTTCTTATCTTCATTTTCTATGTTGGTACCCTATATTGCCAGTAAATGACCTCAACCCAATCCAAAACATAATCTAAAAGCAAGGATATCAGTTACATAGATCCAGAGCTTTGTACTTTATCAACCTTGTGGGAGCAGTTCTAAGAATAGAAACAACTAGTGCAGTAGTGGCAGATGAAAACATTTCATAAACCCAGGTAATCCCAAGTGCATAATTAATTCTCACACCAGCTTTAAACTAAGAGGTCTGATATAACTTCAGTTTAATAGCTTGAAGTGAATATATCTCAAATTCTATTACTGGTAATTTATGGTGGCTAGCATTTAATATTTTAAGACAATAGTACCCCACAGATAATGGGTAGGCTGGGACATAAAGATATAATACAGCAAGGATCAACAGCAAGTTTGAAAATTTATATGCAACAGGTCCATCTTCTGTGCAGTGGTATGCCAATTATTTGAATTAATTGATTATACTGTTGAGTGCTCATTTTCTTTCAATTTTTCATAACTGATTGACTGCATTATTGCATAATTGATCATAAACAATGAGGCAAACACTTCCAAAGAAGCCATATTATCCTGATAAGATAATTTAATGTTGTCAAATCTATAAGAAAGAAATGGCAGTAAACACTAGAAAACAGCGACCAGCATTAAACTTAAAGTTTATCCACATGCAATGAATATTAGTATCATCAACCTGGCCTTAACCTTGACCTCTCAGGGTAATCTACAAAGTCATACTGAATTTACTTGGTCAATATTTTAGGTATAATTCTACAATTATTGTCAACAGATTTCACGGTAATATAGATGGCACAAAAAATAAAAATAATTGATTTACAATCAATCATTTGTAATTTTTTATCATTTAATCTGCGAATATGATGATACAACTGATTTCTACCACTATAAAAAAGGTAATTGTGACTTTAACAGCATTTTTAATGCTTTTTTTCACAAATTTTAACGCATTATTTCCAAAATTTTATTTTCTCTGTAATAAGGAGAAATGTATACAAGTTTATATATGAATACAGAGTTCAATAACTAATATATTTGATATGTAAGGCCAAAAAAATAAAAAAGGTATGGTTCTCAGGCACTTTTTTTCAGAAATCAGTGCGGGCGGGCGGTATTTTATTTTTGACCTTTTTTGTATGTTTCGATAAAAATGCAATAAGATTAGGGAAAAGCATGAAAATAACCATTTTTTTAGCTAAACAGGTAAAATTACTACATAAATTGTATGATTTATCTTCTTGAAAGATAAAAATCAAAATAAAAATGTTTGATGCGGGGGATAAAAATTGACGCGGGCGGTGCCTGAGAACCATACCTATTATTTTTTTTGGCCTAATGAACAAAAATGTTCAAATATAGCTTGTGTCTTGGCAACATCATCGACATCATGCATAACATTATGGAGGAAGATTGAAAATTTCAGCCAATAAATTCAAATTAGGAGACACAATGACTCTCAAACAACAACACCTTTCATTTATAACCATTATTTTACTGAAGTATATATCTCTTGTATATTACAGAATGTTACTTTTGTTTATGATTTGCATTAAAAATAGTAAAACAGGCCATTGATTGAAAAAAAGCTGTAAATACACAATCACCATTAAATATATATATAATACTTTATTCAACAAAGTCCTCGGGGGACTACAGCGTACATGGGTAATATGTACATTAAATATGTATGGGTAGTAAAAATAATAAAATTTTTCACAACCCGAAACCTAGTAAGGAAAAAAATACAGTGTTAAAATGTTTGATCTGTTTAGCTGACAAGCATAATTAATAATAATATTAAACCCTTTGATTTGGTTAATACCTCAAAATTAAATAAACAAAACGAACTTAAATTTAAATACTGTTATTATAGTGTTAATTTTTAGTAGACATTACTGATCCAATTCAGTATTTTCACGTTATTTCTATCAAATGCCCTGTGCTTAAGGATATACATGGTTCATTTTAAGCAGTCTAATATATAACCAATGCATCATAAAGGCCCCAACTTCGGAGTATCTGATTTTGTGACATTTCATGCTCAAATGACCATGTCATTAGAAGTGAGAGCGCGAATTTGCTGATGGGCGAATTTTACCCGAGGAAAACACTGAAGTCGTAGGCCTTGAAATCACGCAAACACAGCGGCGAAACAGATTAATATCAAATGCAAATAATTTCAATATAATCTTAAAATGTAAAATGAATGAAACAATACTTACTTATGTAATTTCGTGAACCGAATCGTGCAAATTATGAAAATATCCCACGTTAATCCATTGTGATTGCAGGTGGTTGTCTTACCGGACGACGTCCACGCTTCTCGACAAGCGAAGGGAGATTTAATAAACCAAGATAAAAGGTCAAGGCCATTTGAGCTTTGGCAGAAGTGGGAGAGCTTTTCCTTTCCGGGTGTGTGCAACTTAAATTACCATCATCCGTGCTTAAATCTGTATGACAACTTTTAGATTGTCGAATTTAAGCTAAATGGACACTATTAAATTATTTTAGTGTCAGACTCATACACTTAGTTTAAAGACGTGAATCGGTCTCATGTCAAATTGTTATGTGTCTATTCAAGCTGTGGTTGTTGGTAGTCGGGTAGTGGGGGGGGGGGGGGGGGGGGGGGGGGGGGGGTGTTAACATATTTGAATATTGAGTGAAATAGAAGATCAGATGATTCTTTATTTTCAATTAATTCAGGTATATAAAATTTACAGTTTACATATGAATTATTATTACTGTATGTTTAAACTTGTACCATAATTTTAATAGTAGTAATAAAAACTAATATCCAATATACTGTAAGCATTTACAGCTGTACCTGCTGTGTCATATGCCTTTAGTTATTTTGGACTTATTGCCATACTGGTTCTCAAAATAATAAATTTAAATTATAATATATATAAGCAGTACCGGTATGTGTTATGTTTATTGTGTGCACAGATAATTTTAGAGAATTCACATTAACTTAATCAGGGCATTTATAAGGCTTCCTGATTAATATTTCTACAAAATATACTGAGTAAATATTAGTATAATGAGGGTCAGATATGTTTTTTCCAAACTGCAGTATAGTCAAACTGATTTATTAAACCAGTATTTTTGAACAACTTACTTTTATTTTCTCTTGTAAGTTGGGATGATCTTTATTCATATTTTACTTCAACATCCACAGTACAAGATACTTTAGCCCAACAGTGTCTTAGCACCTTGCACCCAACAGAAAATACTGCATATTCTTGTCATAAATAACTCCTGTTGTTTACTGGTATTTAACTGATAAACAGTGGTCCTAATTGTACTGTACAGTACAGGTTTCAGCCAGGAGATGGCCAAATAACCTACATAGACCTATCTGGTGTTTGATGATGGTCAAAGAAAAACAGAAGCACAGAAGTTCTCATCCAAGCATTAATCTGCTGATGTTATGTGATACAGTTGTTATGGGTTCATAACTGAAATGAGATTTCAGCCCGGGTCACCTAGTGTGTAATTCTCAGCCTTGCACCAAGGCAAGTGATACAGCAATAATTGGACCCAATATAATCATGATAATTGCCAGAGTTGTTTGCAATGACCATTGCTAATGCAATAGTGTTACTTAATTGTGACAAGAATTGGAGTGGCAAACCCTTACCGCAAGGAGAAGAGACTTGAGATTAGTAGTCTTCTTATCAAAACAATAAATGATCCAGCAGCAATATCTGGTGAATATCTTTATTCTTTCTTTAAGATAACAACAAAGGCTCAGCACTCAAAGGCAATAATTAAAGTACTTATACCAATACTGAAACCCTAAAAAAATTCTGCTGTTTCATAAACTAGTATAGAAGAAATTGTCATCACTGAAACACATGAACAGTTTGAAGAAGCACTAACAGCCTATCAGGGTTGAGTCAAAATAATAATTCATGCACACCGCCTACCCACGAAGATTATTTCTAAGCAGTGAGAGAGAAACATTCAAGTACTGATAGATTCAGATAAAACTTCAGGCACAGTAATATATATATTTAAATTAACATGAGCCCCTGGGGAAATGTTTTGATCATTAATTTGTGATTTCTGCTAAACTTAAGTCAAAACTTTTATCCGACAATGTTGCAGTATTACCATAATTTTGCAATGCACTGTTGTAGTCTTCTAAGTCTGCTGTAACAGTGCTGTTGCAGGTAAATCCCATTTTATCTGTATTGAGCAGTTTTATTAGAGGTGGGTATCGGTCCATCTCTTCAGGTACAATAAGTATTGCGATACAGTTAATTTAATACCGATACGTATTGACGATATGTTTCATTTTTCTTTGTATATCATTTCTTAATAAATGCTGTGTTTCTTGTTTTTATATTTTTTTTTATTGTAACATATACAACATATTTAGTATGCTATGCACTTAAGCAGCTTAAGCTTGATATTAAATAAATAAAAACACCAGTTGCTCTTAATTATAAAAATCTATCTAATCAAGACTAGCAAAATCTCGATCTTCTGTGAGCCCTTAGCATCCCCCCCCCCCCCCGCACAAACATGTTTTATTGGATTTAGTGGGGAAGATCATAGGCTGTTTTTTTTTATGTCATGTAAATACACAGTTTTGAATAATTCTGTAAATATGAATCACATTAGTCACTCTCCTGTTTGTACAGGATTTGTCCCCAGGCTTTAACCATTTATTTGACATCTGATGTCAAACCAGGGAGTTCCGAGTGACATATGACCGGTTGCTTAAATAAAAAAAAGAGATTAAATGACATATATAAAGATAGGATATATACATGAATGTACCTTGCTCCTTGTAGCAATATGTGATGTGAATATCAATTTCATTAATAAAGAGAAACGTTATTATCATTCTCCTTTTATCACTGACATGTGCCTGCTTGTCATGGAAGTACTGACGTGCATGCGTATATACATTTATTTACAAGTCTTAAAAGCCAAAGCAACAAATATATAGGCTGCAGTGCATTTAGATTTATAAATTGTCATGGTTATATGTAAAGTTAGAGTTGGAATGCAATTCATTAGCAAGCAATCGATATGACAAATACAGCATGAAACGCATTTCGGTTATCGTATCGATGTCGTGTATCGATTCGTATTGATATATTGATACAGCTCTAGTTCTTATCATATTAAGGGTCTTTGTAGTATGTAGATCTTTCTGACCGTAATCAAACACAGAAAATAAGGCATTTATTTCATATTTGCCATTTAATTTCCATTAATTGCCAGAGGGGGCTATTGCCCATGCCAGCATTTTCCGGGAATCGCCAGTGGAATTTACCACCCTGGCATTTTTCGGCCAACCCTGTGATTGCAGTGTATAACCACTGCGTAAGGAGTGTAATTATAATTTATCATATCATTTCTCTTAAAGGTTGGCATCAAGTCTGACTGTGCTGTGCACTGCCTAAACCTTCCTCAGGATGACACAGAGATCACATGGCACAAGCAATAAGACGCTGGTTGAAAACCTTAAAAGTAAGTCATGCCAGCATAGGTGATGTCATTATAGTTATGCTACACATGGTGAAGGACAGAGGTCAGTTGTATCTCATTTTAGCTCACAGTATGTTGAAAAAGTTGAAGTTAAGTTCTAGAAATGTATAAGATGGCCTAAGATTGGTTATCTGACACTGAACATTCAAACCCACATGGAAATGGAGGAAAACTAACTTGAAAATATACATGTCATACATGTCAATTATGTATTTATTACCTTATAGATTTTGTATCAGTTCACTGTTTTCAGTCAAATATATGAGATGTTGTAAGATGTATATTCAACACGTGAATGACTTAATCATATAAATTCTATACAAATATAACAACTGCAGATTCCAAAAGTTTATTAGTAAAATTGGCATAGTAATACATAGAACTTTGATCAAAACTATGATTGATATTTCTTGTAAAGTTAAGATGATTTAAATCTCAAGTCAATGATTACTGAACAGTTAGTGGTAACTTGTGCAAATGTACCATTGCCATCTATCTTGAATACGGTACCTCACTAGACCACACATACTGATATATTTTCATTGGGTAAAATTTTAAAGGCTGAAATTTTTTTAGACCCCCCTGTGTTAGGCAGCAGATAAACCAGATCCCACCTATAGCAATGCAAATTGCTGAGGTACCAACCATGAAAATCTATTAATCTTGGGTGGTACATAGCCTGATGTTTCCGACATTAGAATTATATATGTTGCAGAGAATGGTGTAGTCAAATCTGTTACGGTGGAAGCAGCAATGAGGAGCGTCGACCGGGGTAACTACTGTCTGTCAGATCCGTACAAGGATTGTCCTCAAAGAATAGGTCACAACACCACCATTAGTGCCCCTCATATGGTAAGCTTTAATTAAGGGTCAATATTCTGTGTAATAATTTGCTGAGCTTGTAGAAACATCCATATGTGTTTCAGCTAAAAATATGTATTCATATATCAAATAAAAGAACAGAACTTTCTTGTTGTTTATTAAATTATAAAATATAAAACTGTTTACAGATTGAACTCTCTTATCAAACAAGTAACTGTGCATGATTTTAATTACACAGACAGAGAAGGTAGAGACCCTAATCTTGCATCACTATTTCATAACTTTATCAGTCACATAATTGTCATGCGTATTGACTGGAATAGAAAAAGTTAGGTAGGTACTCAGCGCCACCTGTCACTGCCTGGTTGAACTAAAGAGGTTTCCCTGTTGATTAAGCAATGTTTTAAATTTGGGTTCTTTCAAAGGATCTAACAGCATATACTGTGGGCTCTTCAGTGACTGTCCATTTGAACTAATGCATGATGTATAGTTATGCAAATGATAGGTCTTGCCTGTTCATTTGACGGGTCAGCTAGTGTAGGAGCTAGTACAAACGCATATGAGTCGGTGATTTCTATCTATAGCATTGAAATACACTTTATTTTATATATTTTAGTGAAAAATATAATCACTAATTGCATGAGAGGTGTAAGCTTGATTTTATGTGATGCTGTCATTTTTTTTAGCATGCCCATGCTCTGGAGATGTTGTGTGATCAGCTGGTGGAAGGAAATCGAGCGTTAGATGTTGGATCAGGTAGCTGCTACCTCACAGCATGCATGGCGTTAATGGTACGTACAGAACATAATTCACTGGATGATCAGTATCTTGATCCATGATCACCAAAAAAATAATCAGCAAAAAATTGAAGGTCAGTTCTGTAGAACTTTTTTTTTGGGGGGGGGGTGCAGTTAATCTAAACTATTATCCAGTGAAGCTGTGATTGATATAATTTCCATGATCATTGTGTAATCTGTTTCTTAATTCAAAATATTGTTTTATTTGTTTAACAGAATGGAATAAATTACCATGAATAAAAAATAAGAGTACAGTTGCAGTTATATTTATACAAACTCATACCTTGTCTCTTTAAACAAGGTTGGTAAAACAGGCAAGGCAGTTGGTATTGATCATATTGACACGCTTGTTAAAGAAGCTGTGGGAAACATGCATAAGGATCCACAGATAGGGGAACTGATGGATTCTGGGAGAATCAAAATGGTGGTTGGAGATGGACGAGAAGGTTTTCCAGACCTGGCTCCTTACAATGCTATACATGTGGGTGCTGCTGCCCCAAAGATTCCTCAGGCTGTAAGACATTTATTTTATAAAAAAAACATATGTAAAAAAACAGACATTTGTCTTATCTAACTGTAACATTACTGTTCCATCAAAATATTTATTATCTAAAAGTTACAAATTGCTTTACTTTGACACATCCCAAATGTACTACAAATTGTGTAAAATGCATTTTTATTTTTGACTAATATTATACAGGTGAAACCTAAAACAGTCAAAATATTTAATATTGATAACACAGGGTGATAATGTTACATTTGCGTGTTAACTAACTCAGATATATAGTAGGCATAATACAAGTTTCAAAGGACTACTTCCATGTTATTAATATGTGAAGAGAGCCATGAATTGTTATCTTTTATAATATCTTGAAAAGTGTAAGCTTGCAGATTAAAAGTGTAGGTAGTTACCATCAGGGTAGTTATAAGATGCAAAGTCACTGTATCCACTGTATTATAATATGAGTAAATACACTGATATGCCATAATCATTGGCACAATAATAGTGTATATATATATGTATAATTGTGAATTTTTGCAGATTCTAACAAATTTTGAGAACATTATAATTTCATTCTTTCCCTTCCTTATGTAACTGGCAACCAGTGAAGAGCATTTAAAACTGGCCTGACATATTCCACCTATGATTGTGATGTTTCTTTTCTTGGTACTATTGCCTTTTAATATACAGGTACAAATGATGCCAGTGTGTGTTTCTTTTTGTCTGTATTCAGTTGATAGACCAGCTTGCCCCTGGTGGTCGTCTCATCATCCCTGTCGGTCCAGAGGGAGCCAATCAGAAACTGACACAGGTAGATAAGCTGGAGGATGGTTCACTGGAGGAGAAGGTTCTGCTGGGGGTCATTTATGTCCCACTCACCAGCAAAGAAAAACAGTGTCCTAATGCTTGAAAAAGTGTCCTAATGCATGAAGTAAGTCCTGATGGTGTTCATTCAAGACATTAACCTACTTTATTAAGACATTTATAACTATAAAGTTACATTCTAAGGAATGTTAGTCTGTGCCATGTAGGACGGGGGGGGGGCCTTTTGTGGGATGCTCCCAAAACAGTGTTTGGTTTTACTTATTTACCTATTTGACCCAAATTCCAAGGTTTATCCATGCATGAGTGACTGCATATTTGTACATATTCCTTGATGACGTTTCTTAATCCAGATCATGTGCCATATCTACACCAAAATCTGTTGGTTCTAATGCATGAAAAACTGTGTCCTAATACATTAGGTAGGTCTGTTTAGTGTTAATTAATGACAAGAACAATCCCCTGGGTCACCCCCGACCTACCGTTGGTATAAACACAGCATCAGTAAAATGACCATCTGACCAAGAGGAGTACACCATGGTGAAAACTTGGGCTGGAGAAGAATCTATCTGATGTTAATCCTAGATAAATCAAATTTAGCCTTATGACCAACTCAGTAACACAACCACCTCATAGTGGTATAGGAAGGGGGGCATGGTGAATGCATAGATAAGAGAGTGTTCCTCTAATGTTAATCAAGACTCAAAATATTCTCACAAAATCATGAGTTCAGTATCTGGCTTGTTTAAAAATCAGTATTTCCATATGCTACCGCCAATATAGACTGCATTCTCTATCATAATATGAATTCTGATAACAGGTTCAATGCCTTTAGGCCAAAAAAATAAAAGGTATGGTTCTCAGGCACCACCACAAAAATTTCAACCCCTGCATCAAACATTTTTATTTTGGTTTCATCCTACTAGAAGATAAAATAATACAATTTTGATATAATTGTATCGCCAGACATAGTCTGGAGATACTATGGTTTAGGCACGGTTGCGCCGCCGCCGCCGCAAAGATTTCTTTTGGACACAATAACTCAAAAAATATTTCAAGGATCTTTTTCAAACTTGACACATTTATAGATATAGGTGAGAGGACGAAGCCTATTTAAAATGGGGTCATGACCTCAACTAGGAGAGTGACCTTGACCTTGAATAGATCCATTTTTGGGGAAAATCACACAAATTCTTAAATATCTCAAGAAATCTTTCATGGATTTATCCAAAAATCAAGTTGGACAAAGATCTTGGATAGTGATGTCATGTACCGGAAACTGGTGGTGCCACCTAGTATCCTTTTCTTGTTTTTGTGCCGTTTAATACCCCCATCATTGCCACTTGACAGTACTTTTAGCATCACAAGTCAAAAACTGATTGACAGATTTCTTTAATATTATGCATGTACATAGGTATGGGTTATGGGATGATGTATATGAAAATTGGGGTCATGACCTTTCCTTTGAGAGTGGCTTTGACCTTGAATATTACCATATATGGTGAAAATCACATAAAATCATGAATATCTTAAAAAGGGATGCATGGATTGGTCCAAAAATCAAGTTGACGGAAGATCTTGGATAGTTTTGTCTTTTGCAGAAGATAGGTGGCGCCACCTGTTGTCCTTTTCTTGTTTTTTGCGCCTTTGAATATACCCCATCATTGCCACTTGACAGTATATACTGTGAGCATTATAAGTCAAACAGTAATGGACAGATTTCTTTCATGTTATGCATGTATATAGATATGGTTTATGGAATGAGGTATATTTAATTTTAAATTTAATTTTAAAATTAAATTTAATTTAAATTATTTTTTTTTAATTTAATTTTTTTTTTCAAATGTTGGATATTTTGGAATGCAGTTTATTGATTTGGGGTCATGACCATGACTATGAGAGTGACCTTGACCTTGAATATTCCCATATTTGGTGAAAAACATAAAATCAAGAATATCTTAAAAAGGGCCACTTGACAGCACTGTGAGCATTATAAGTCAAAAAAACTAATGGACAGATTTATACATAACCTTTTACATAACAATTGCCTTCACTTTAAATATTCCTGTATTTTGTACAAATGTTTCTCACATTCATTGCTAAAATACAAATACATCACATTATATCAACAAAATACCACAAAACCTCATTTGTCTGGCGATACTATGGCACCAGCGGTGCCAAGAAATGTCTAGTTTTCTTTTGTTATGTAGTGTTTTTACCTGTTTAGCAGAAAAAAAATGTTATTTTCATGCTTTTTCCTGAACATATGACATTTTATCAAAACATACCAAAAAAGTCAGAAATAAAATATGGCCCGCCTGCATTGATTTCTGAAAAAAAAGTGCCTGAGAACCATACCTTTTTATTTTTTTGGCCTTACACTTCTTTTCTACAATTCTGGGGATGGCTGTTATAGCAAGATGGTCATCAGGTCAGAGATTTCAATGTATTTGATCATAAGATAATACATAGTTACAGTCATATTATATTTTCTGAATACAGAGAATTATGTTATCTGAGTAAACTGCACTCTCCATGCAGTCTCATAGATTGTAAAGTGAAGTCTAACTTCTGCTTGAAGAATTTCAGGTTTTGTCTAAAATTATGCAAAATTAACCAGTTAAAATCATATTAAGTTTAACAAGTTTAAAAATAACCATGAAGTTAAATTATTTTTCAGCTGAAGAAAACCTGGTCTGTGCAAAAGATGTGGACACCATGATCTTGTCGGAAAACATTTTCCTCTCTTTGAGCAGAAGTCTCACTAAACCAAAGGATATATATATTTTTTTTTGCATATATTGCTCTTTTAAAGAGAACAGTATTCTTTAAGGATGCAATTTTTATAAAATAAATTTTAAGTCATTTTTATGGATACTATATATACTTTTATCTGTCATATCAATGTTACATTTTGTGCAAGCCAAACCTTGTTATTGTTAAGCTATGCAGTTTATGTATGCAATAACAACAGTTTATGTATGCAATTACAACAGTTTATATATGCAATTACAACAGTTTATGTATGCAATTACAACAGTTTATGTATGCAATTACAACAGTTTATGTATGTATTTACATCAGTTATACCTTCTCTTAGAATATTAGGTAATATTGTGATGGATAGGATATAGAATTGTTTTGCAGTTGTCAAGGTAATCTTTAGTTCTGCCAGTTAAACTGGAATGTACTTGTAAATAAGTATATTTTTTATGGTTTGTGTTAAATACATCTACACTGCAGTACATGGCGCTTGTACTTCAGTACCTACAAAATTAAGAATACTTGAATTGCATTTGTACCGACAAGTTTTAAAAAAGTATATTACTCTTACATTTCTTGCACCTAGTCTTTCTGTGCAAAAGTATTCTCAGTGTACTTGTATTCTCTGGGTCAGGTATGCTCTTGTTTTAATGCAATTGCACTATAATTTTTGACATCAGGGACACAGACAAACCTTGCAATGGCTAAATAAATAACATTGTTTCTTCAGGATTTTGCATGTAAAAATAAAGGTATGAGGACATATAAACCATAGATTGGAGTCTCAATCCTTAACAAGAGAGTGCCCTTGGGACTAGTTTTTAATCAGTTTTTTCTAAACAGGTAGTATTATGGTTGGGGCAGAGCCTTTCCATCCGCACACACACGTGTGTGTGTGTATATATATATATATATATATATATATATATATATATATATATATATATATATATATATATATATATATATACATTTGATTGATTCAATGCTAAATTTAACTTGCTCAAGGTTTAAAGGGAGTGGGAAGCAGGTTGTAATATCAAATTTATGATTTAACTGTTGATCATCTCCATTTTAAAGGTAAAAGCCTTCTGTGGTTTATTTGTAAGATATGTGTCATGTATGAGATCATGAGCCAATGAGAAAGTATCTACTGTGATAATGAATCATTACTGGTAGTGACTGAAATAAGAACACCAACATAGGATCGGTGTATGGTAAATAAAAATGAGCAGAACTAAGCAATCTAGTCTATATAGTGTAATACATAGTTTAAAATTAATATTAATGATAATACAGAGCTATTATTTAAAGGCAGCAACTTTTTTTATTTATATAAAATGTGATTGAAAGACAGGTATTATTATAAAGGTTAGTCATTGATAGTCATAGATGATGATGCTAGATGCTAGAAATAGTTAGTTCTTGGATTTTATTTGACTTACACAGTGGCCTTATCATAATGTGATCCAATAAATTTGTTTACATATTTTGAGTTAGTTTTATTTGTCAAAAAACATCAGTTTTTCAGCCATTGAAAGTTTCACATACATAAATATATTACCTTTTATCCTGAATGTTTGATGTATGTTTTGACGCTAGTACAAAAAAAAAACAAATAAATCAATGCCACTCCCAAACCAACTCTTCCTTTCATCAAAACCCAACTATCCTCTCATACTAAATTTGTCCACCAGAGGTCATGACCAGCTGGTGTTTCTCTCCTGTCTGATTTGAAACACAAATAGAATTGACACTGCATGTGAATCAAATGGAATTTCAACTAGAGAAACAATCGGAGAGCACATACCTCCGCCAAAACAGCTCATTACCCCCATATGGCATTGTCAGAAATGTGTGATTAACACAGCTGGACAGTAGCTGAACGTTTTATCATAATGATACTGTGCGCCTTCTAGTGGCACTAGACTTAACAAGGCAGCTCATGGTCCCATATGGCACTGTCAGAAATGCAGCATTATCTTTAAAAATTCCTGGATCCACATGGTGATACAGATCACCCCCAAAATTTAATCAATTATTCCTTGTATCATTGCCGAGCTATCCTGAAAATTTCATCAAAATTTGGTCAAAAATTTATGAGTAATATTGCTAACAGACCGACAAACCAACGCAGGCAAAAACATACCCTCCTTGTCGGAGGTAATAGACTTCCCTTGTACATAATCAGCCTCTATAAAATTGGTGAACTAAAGTATTACGGTTGAAAATTTGATTCACTAATATAACCAAACTAATATTCTGGAATTACTATCAGTGTGTGAATGCATAATTGAAAAAACATTGTGTAAATATCGAATTGTATCAAAGTTTCCAACGTGATGCGTAATAAAAGTATGTATATGTACGTTATTCTGATTTGTTTCAGTAATGTCAAGGAATGGAAAAGGACACTAGGCCTAACTATAAAATATTAAACAACATTAGAATTTGTTTCTGAAGAATGCACATGACAAAACCTATCCAGCTCTCTACAACCCCCATCCACGTTATTTGAAAAAAAAGTGATTGTGGAGTTGGAGTGATCGTAGAGACAAAATAAAAAAACACTGTACTATTTCATGGAACTACACTTGTATTAGGCCTATTTTATCATGTATTATACTTTTAATTTGTGTGGTGACGAACCCCAAAAGCCTGCTTCCTTCAGTTGTATGCACTGCGCATGTGTAGCAGTCAGTCGCACTCAGTTGGATTCAGTAAATCAGTTTGTTCAACGCTATGACTTACGTTATCTCGGTGTGGCATGTTCCTGCCAACAAAATTACATTACATACTAATGTATATTTTTACATTTTGTCTGTATTTTAAAACACTGGACATTATTTTAGAGTAAAGAGAATAATTAGAAATAATGGAGTTAACCATACAAGGCTATATAAAAATAGGATTGTTTTGCGGATTAGCCGCTCACTTTTTTCATGGATCTTTTTAAAAAAAAATGACGATCGGGACCTTGGTAATGTTGCGAATTCGTGTTATTTGCTAAAATTCTCTAAAAGAATATTTAAAAGTATGGAAAATGCATCATATTTTATGTTTTTAATTTACACCATATAAAGGACTTGAACAAAGTCTAGTATTTTCTAATCAATCTGGCAATATTCCACGAATTATCTCTCGATCGGTAGAAAAAAATTGCCCGCTCGCACCATATTTTTGTTCCAAGAGTGCGTAGAACAATATTTATTTTGATTGGCCTAATGAGCAATTTACCATTATTACGCGAAGAGTATTCATAAACAAAATGAACCCTCGCCGACAAGTATAATATGCTTGAAAATCTCGGTCAGGTTGCACTGTAGCTAAAACAAGATATCGATATGTTCTGCGTGGTGCATATCTATAGAAAATTTCAAGAAAATCTGTCATTCACATTCACCTATATGTTTATATATATATATATATATATATATATATATATATATATATATATATATATATATATATATATATATATATATAAGGGAAACAACTTAATAAAAGATATCTGCTTAATTGTCACCTGACACCTACGAAATTAACACTGGCACTTGCAAATCCCTTTGCTCAGTATCAGATGAAATAAGCTAAGTAAGCGTGTATTTGCGCGCGATGCTATAGTCTGCTGAACGGCCTAACAAGCTGCATTAGACGTCATGTGACAGTTGCAGCGAAATTCCAATAATCAGTAGGTATATTTAAGACAGGCCATTTTGTTTTAAGACAAGCAAATACTGAAAACTCTTCATATATATTGTATATAATCAATTACTTCATATTGGGTTTTATGTGTGAGATTGTCATTTCTGGATATATTCCAAGGTCATTTATATAGCGGGAGAGAAAGTCAATTGATCTGAACCGTTAATCCTCTGTCCGTCGTCATTCTGTCTGTCAGCCGAGTAAAGGTTACTTTAACCTGACAATAACATACTGAGGTGACATATCTTTGGAAACCCGAGATGCCTAGGAATTTGTCCACAGGGCTTACATTCTTTTGGCTACATACGGTCTGTTTCATTTAGATATTTTTTTTATAAAAATGAAACTATTTGTGGGAGCCCCGAATTCTAAAAATTGTTACTAGGGTAGGCGTAGAGCGCAGGACTCAAAGTCGGGGGATTTTGAGTTCGAATCTCAGCCGAGACGGTGAGATTTTTCACGGTCGGACCCTACCCAGGTGAGCGCTCTGCGGGCTTAATAGGGAGACTGTGCCCAACAATCATGTTTCACTCACAAACGAGTGCGCCTTTCGGGGTTCCTCGGTGTTATGACCCAGCAATTGGGATGACTAACCAAGGACTAGCAGGAGTGGTACACTGAACGACACCAGGAAAACCGGGTATGAGCCTCTGTCACGTAGTCCGAAACCGAAATGATACTCTGCAGATGTACTTAGTAATAGTTAAGCAAGCATTTAAAAAATGGAGGCGGTTACCTCCACCCAAAAAATATTTATTATGATATCAACCTTTTGTGAGACCTTTCTCTTTAAATATTGGTTAAAACGGTAGAATTCCTCAGGAATAACTACAAGAATTATCCTGGTATATGCTAACTGGTGTGAACATTGGTCCTGGCCGGTTTAACACAAACGTGAGCGTTGTCAGGAGACAGCGCAGGTCTTCATTAAAAGAGAAATGTCGATAACGCTCTCTCTCCGTTATCAGTTAATATAAAAAAAAAATACCGTTAATGTTATTATAAGTACCTTTAATGGAAAGCCATTGTTGTCTCGTGCAGTACGCCGGCACGTTATTTTTGCCAGCTGCGTTTGCACAGCGTTCAGCTGGGAATTTTCTAAATGCACTGGGGAGTAAGTGAAATTTGACTAGAAGAACAGCCACATGCTTAGGTGAGATATATTATAAAGTACAATATAGGTATGTGCTTCAAATGCCATGCGTCCATTGTACAGGGCCTATATATGGCTGGGACAGTTTTTGTTTCATATGAAACAGGGGTGAAACAGAAAGTGACTTTGGTATGAAAACCTATACCCATAACCTGGAATAACGATCAAAAAATATTCATACGCCTTAGCAGGTATAACTTTTTGCATTTCAAGCGATCAAAGATAATAAATATTTCGCCCTTTTTATTTAACACAGAAATAGACGGGCCTGTTTATTTTTCCGGTGAAACCAGTATGATACATAATATTCCCTCGAATCCATCGCGAATTGAATGTGGCTGTGTAATAGATTCTCTCAAACAAAGTATTATATTTAACATGTGTCATGGCATTGCGGATATACATATGTACATACATGCCCACGCCCTCTGTTCATCACCCAAAGTCATGGCAACACTGAAAACGAGTCTTTTTCGTAAAAGGCCAATGATGAGTTGCACATGTAACAGGTTAACCTGAATGTACCAATCTCAAACGAACCTCAATCAATAAAATCAATTAAAGGTTGCCAACGTGCTATAATATTATATTTACCCCTTAATAAAGACGACGCTTGATGCACAGGGCATATTTGACGTGCGACTGTCGTTTATTCTTGCAGAGATCAATTTGAAGCCGCATTTTCGATTTGATCTTATTCAGCCTGTATATAGGTCATGTTTAATTAAAACCATTATGGGCAAAAATCATTGAATGCATTGAATCGTCAATCACAGGGCTTTGGTACTGCCTGGGCGTATATCCATATATAAAGCTTTTATTTGTAGTTCAGCGAATGCATTATCTGAGATTTCATTACTGTTGACATTGACCTCCAGTCCACTGCTGCAGTAACAGGTAGTCATCTTGCACGTGGACAAAGGGGAGCACATGAATTTTTTGTGTACATTGTCGGTATGTTAATTCTTGTTTTCTCCAGACTATTGCTACAGTATTACAGTTTAACAACTCTATGAATTCATCATCTTTCAAAATGTTTAATTAATACTGTATGTATATATATAAATATAATTGTGTGTTCCGCCACATTGGCGAATCTGATACATTAGTTGAACGGTTGCCAATCGTTGTGTGGCCTGACCCAGGATAGTATGACTATTTAAGTGCTTTCAGATGATGACAGCGAAGTAATTTAATGTGATTTTTCAACGAACAATTTTAATTTTTAAATAAACTTCTAAGCACTTTTACTGATTAATGAAAAATAATCTCAAAACTCGATTTTAAGAAATAGACGCTCCAGTCACTGATGTGTTGTCGAATCTGCATCCTTTTTATCTCCTCGGAACGATGTGACAGGAAATGATATTATAACGCCTCCGTTCGTGCGTGCGTCCTTCCGTCCATCAGTCCTTCCGTCTGTCTGTCCATCCGAATTTGGTTGTGGATCCATTGTAAGCCAAGCCATTTCACCAAAACCTTTCATCTTTCATATGTTGCTCACACACCCACAGATGAAGAACCATCTGGTTTTTGAGGTCTGGGGGTCAAAGCTCAAAGCCACAGGAACCGTTTCTTGAAAAAGGTCGTTGACTCAACTCACCTCAAAGCCGCAGGAACTGTTCCTTGTAAAAAGGTCGTTGACTCATTTTCAGCCAAAATTTTCATCCTAAAACTTCAGCCAATCGCATATTGGTCACATACCCAAAGAGGAAGAATCCTTTCGATTTTGAGTTCGCGGGGTCTAAGGTCAAGGCCACTGAGCCCACTTCTTTAAAAAATTGTGGAAGCCATTTAAGCCAAAGGTTCTTCCCAAACATTTAGTCTGACAAATATTGCTCACTCATCCATAGAGGAATAACGTGATTATGAGGTAATTGGTTAAAAGGTCAAGTGACAGAACTGTTCTCAGATTTTCACACTGTGTGATACACCCAGTGTAATTATGCTCCAGTGCGAGGGGATGCTCCGCTTTACGGTATGCGTTCTGAGAGAGTTTGTAGATGTGTGCGTTCACAAATATTCACTTCCTAAAGGGATCTCGACAAACATGTCAGACATATAAGAATATTTTTGTTTAAACTTTCCAGATATAGTGGATTACTGTTTATGGTATTTCCAAACAAAATGATTGTCCTGCTGCTGTGTCTCGTGGCCTTTCTCATTTTTGGTAAGCAACCTTTACCTATACCGTATCTTCTTACCCGCAAGGCTCTGGTCGCTACATGCTATCAGATACCTTGCTTCATCGAGCCGCTCTGGCGTCTATTTTATGAATAATGAACAAGCCTGAAGGTGTTTGGACCGAAACCACCATACTGCCAGTCATATCCAACGAACCAAATGCAAACAATCACCGTTCACACGCCGTCTGCACAAGACGAGGCTTTATTTGATGGGCTCACGAGGATTTGTTTGATTGGTCAGATTCTCAATGCCTTCTTGCAGGGCTAATCGCTTGATCTGAAATTTAAAACAGAGGCGCTTTATGTGCCGCCTGAAGCAAGTATACGCGAGTCATTTGATTGGAACAATTGCTTTATTCTTTATTCATGAAATAGACGCATGAGCAGCCCTATTGACAGACTAGCGGCCAACCTCATAAAAGAGGCTTAGAAAAAGGTGCAACCTCAACCGGAGGTATAACAAAACACAACCTACATCTTAAAAGAGGTAGTCATCTCCTCATTCTTAAAAAATAGATCGTGGCTTTAGGCATATTTATTGACCCGTTTCTATGGCGACCTCCCATTAATTTATATCACCTTTTTATTAATATCTTAAATGATATTAACGATAGGCACTTGCAGTTTTCACAAATATGTAGCATTTCATTTACAGAAAAATATTATAAAAAATGTGATATTTGCATATTGATTATGTTAATTAAATGCTAATCTTATTTAAAAATTGGCTACATATGCAATTATATTTTCTCTAGTTTTGCAAATGTGTACAGAGGAGCAACAAAATGTCAATAGATAAAAAGATCATCTACTGAGGAATAAATTAATGTCAAATATGCCAGAGTTAATGGAGTATATTGTTATAAAACAGACAGAAATAGATTTATGCAAATTATTCAATTTGAATATAAATGACAGTGCATACAAACAAAACTGATTTCTGTGCATTCTTTATAGTGTATACATTATGTCTAAATGTTGACCCCTCTGGAATTTTAATGTAGATTTATGCAAACATACTTTTTTCATAACTTTGGATCATAATGTAACTAGAAATCGATGTTTGCATTTTTCTTCCGCCATCTTGGATAAATTGAGGCCATATTAAAACCAGGATTATATATCTTTTAAAGATTACCCTAGAATCAACATAGAACATTTTTCGGTTGAGGATTATCCAATTATTTTTAACTTAAACTTGTCTAAAATGGCGGAAGAAAAATGCAAACATCGATTTAAATTTATAGTTACATTAGGATTAAAATTTTGAAAAAGTATGTTTGCAAGATCTTTATGAAGATAGATAATGGCACATGCGTATACACTATTCGACATGAGTGTGCAAATGATAGGTTGGATCTGGAATCCTACAACAGTGATGAACGACATGGTTTTACACACGTTACTCCGAGTAATCGCCATCTTCATAAATATATTTCATTTCCCCCAAAAATCTTCAGAATATAATTAACATTATTTATTCGATATATTGCAAATTATTTACGCATCAAATAGCTTTCCCCCATGAATATTATTTAAACACTCAACCGTAACAGATACAGTTGCAGGTTATTTATTAACTGCAAGTACAGTTCCGCTGATGGCCATATGTATGTATGTAAATTTTATATTATGGTTACTTTCTTTTAATAAACATTTGCATTCATCTACAGGCCAGATAACTGAACCAAATTTATAAATTATGAAGAATTTATGTTCCCTGTCCTAAAGGGAAAATTTAAGCAAAGAATAAATAATTTTTTAACATTATTTTATTTGAGATGGCTAAAAGTGCACTTTAAAAAAAAAATATATGTACATATATTTCCATAAATTAAACAAATAAGGAATACAAACTGTACAATATGAAAATCCCCATGTTATTTCCCGCATTTTGGTGCTCGTTTCACCTTTTTCTATTTGTAATAACATTTATGGCTTTTTGTTTAAAAATTATTATGACCTTGTTAATTACAATGGTTACTATGGAAATATGGCTGTAAATGTAGGACAAAACACTTTCTTGAGACCACGACCTATTTCTTCTGGAAGTATACGTGCTCATTACAAAAAAAAAAAAAAATAGGTTGTGTTTCGTTATACCTTTTGTTGGGGTTGACCCTATGAAACCCCTCTCTGCCCCAGGTCTATGACCAAGGTGTCTTGGCAGTGTATTACAGCGGCCTGATCATTGCTGGTAGGAAGATGATCTACAAGTTTTTCTGTGCTTTTTTTAACAAAAGGATTTGCTTAATACCGTTATTTTTTATTCTTCAGTTTTAAATGGTCAAAGCAAACCATACAGGCAAATAATATACCTTCCTTTGAAGGTAACATAATCATAGTTTTGAAAGATGAGTTTCATTTGAAGTCAGCTCTAAGTTAGGTTTACGTTTTTATTATTTATATTATGACATCGGTTTTAAAACAATTTACTTTTAATATGTCTTGTGGACAGGAAATGTTGGTGTTAATTGCACCCAGAGCAAAAAAGCTCATCCCAAGACAATGGCTCCAAGGTGGTGTCATGGGGTGTATGACAGCAGTCAGAGTAAAGCATCAGCTGGTAACATTATCGTTCTGCTGAAACAGATCAACGCCATGACAGTCCAGGAAAACACACTCAAGGCCATCCCGTCCCAGATCATCCTATTCCAGGCCACCACCCTCCAGACCATCCATCCAGAAAAGGAGTGCAGTAAGAAATATATGCATATATTATAAACGTGTTATTATTATTATTATTATTATTATTATTATTATTATTATTATGTTAATTATTTATTTCATTTGTATTTGTTATACATTGTTGTATGTTTTGTAACCTTACTCTATGTATAATATATGCTTTTATGGTTTAACCCTTAACTGTTTACAAGCCACTAAAGAGTACTCTAAATGGGCAACTAGAATGCCATGATATGTATAGATTCTTTAAGGACAAAAATATTGCATATTATTTCTAAGTTTTAATGATTTTCAATAATCTTCAGCAAACCCTCTTAGTGGGAACTGTTGAAAATTTGATAAAGCTACAAAAAAGCTTGAAAAGATATAGCTGTTAGTCTAAATATAAATAGTGTCAGAATTTGTCAGAAATCTAAAATAAATGTAAACAGTAAAGGGTTAAGGCCCGGCCACAGCGAACGCTGCGCCTCGCTGCAAAAATGTTGAGCACATGCAAATACTCTGGGATGTCCACACCGAACGCGGTGCAGCACGGCGTATGGTGTTGCCGGGCCTTAAAAGTGTATGCAATCGTCTTCTCGCAATATTCAAAATGTGCTGTTACTGATATGGACAAAACGTGAATAAGTATCCTGAGACAAACTTTGTACATTGTACCAACATAAGACCAAGACCATAATTAAAGTTAAAATTATAAATGTATAGATTTTATAACAGTACAATACTCAAAAACCGTCCGATCGTGAGCTCACATCTCAGGCGATGAGCGGTGAGATTTTTCACAGACGTTCCCCCACCCAGGGTGAGCGCCACAGGCTTAATGGGAAGGCTTTGCCCCACGGCCGTGTATCACTCAGCATCTTTGAGAGTTCCTCGGTGTTATGATCCAGCAATGGGGTTGGTTACACAGCCAAGACCGGCAGGGCCTTGGTTCCAGCGGGAAAAGAATTAATAGGAAGCGCGTGCTAACGGCCTTGTATATATAATTATATTAAGATATAGATGAGTCTGGAAAGTAGAATGGAGATGGTTACACCCACAAAAATATTTTAAAAGATAAATGCACTATCATTTATTCCAGTTTTAATAGATGTCTTGTTATTTTTAGATCCACATTGTAGAAATGGATTTCTCTACATGTTTCTACCTCGAAATGGTCCTCCAAATGGATCGTGTTACAGGTTTTTCCCTGAAAATAAGCAAAATAATCCTGAAGCAACCAGAATATGTCAAGGACACGAATCTGAACTTGTCAGTCTGGAAACGAAGGAAGAAATGACACATTTGATAAATGTCATTTCTAAAAACAAAGCACTTAAACTGGAAGGTTAGTAACTGCAAAAGTATTCAGTGTATTCAGAATGTGTGCATGGGCGTGTGTTCTCTAGTCATACTGCGCAGGATCGTACTTACAAGACCGTCAGCCCGTCACTGTCACATAACCCCTGTTTTACAAAATTTACACTGGCTCCCTATATATACGTTACAGAATACAATACAAACTATTGGTTCATACGTATAATGCCTTGAAGGTTATTCACCAAAATAAATCAGAGACATGTTAGATATATATATAGGCCAGCTAGATTCCTTCGGTGAGAAAAATGTTGATCATTGGCAAAACCAAAATATGGACTAAAACCTATGGAGAAAGGCGTTTCAGTTAAACTGCACCAGAGCTATGTAACAAACTTCCTAGCAACTTTACAGATGTAAAACCACTTTTCAATTTCAATAAGTTTCCAAAAAACTCTTTTTAAAGCTCCACTTTGAACCTGCACATTAGCTGCAATGCTTCATAGTTGTACGCAAGATAATTAATATGTTTGTTTCAATAATTTTTAAACTTTTCACCTTTTTCGGGTTTTTTTTATAATCTCATAGTATTTGCAATGTTTAATCAGTTTATACTGCATACGGTTTAGTCATTGTATAGTGCGACTCTGCTAGACATGGTTCCCCACAATGCACTGGGGCTTCTAGTAGGTATATAATGTAGTGAAATGGGTAATGTATTCTGTTAAGATATGTTGGACAAGATTTGTTTCAATGCAAATCACATTAATATGAATGTTTCGTGGTAAGGTCTTCACGGAATAAGTAATGTTTGACAGGCAGGCATACGTGCAACGTAAACAGGAGGCTCTTTCATTAGTCCCGACCGTCCCAAAATCCCTAAATGGACCAGGTTCGTTTTGAATAGAAACGACCTCTGGCCTGTGGTACAATCTGTTTCACGTGTCACTCTTTAAAATCAAAATAAGCCTACCCAGGAGCGAATCTGGAAATTTGGAAAGCAGGTCTCAAAACTTAGTAATGCACGACATGCGAAGGAGAATAAGTGACTGAATGATGTTTGTGGGGGGTGGGGGGATGGTTATATAGGGATAGCCCATTTTTAAATGACTTACCCATTTTTAATCATTCGAGATCATATTCAGCTTTCAAGTTTAAAATAATATGGCATTTGTTTTGCCCGCCAATAAAATATAAATGGTACGGTTTCTTAAAACTTCAAATGGCCAATCACAAGGCGTTGTGCTGCACAGAGCTCGCAAGTGAAATTGATCATGCGGTTTTTTTTTCTGGCAACACGTGTTATTTATATTCGCATTATCATTTGTCCAATGATGCAATGATTTCGGACATTATAATTTTCATATATCATTTAATGTATTTATTAAACATAGACTGTGGTTATCTTATTATTTGCGGGAATGTATATTGAGCAAATTGTACGTTTACGTTTTGTATATGTTTCGCGAAGGTTCCATACAGTATACCACACAGCACATTTTATATATATATATATATATATATATATATATATATATATATATATATATATTAGACGGGTCAGTTAAAATCTAATGTGTATGCTTTCGGTTCACTCAAGAGTGGTCTCTATAGACAGGTGAACTTTCAGACAAGGTCCACTCTATGTATGTATTTTTTATGTATGTATATACAAGGATTGACTCACTATATTATCAGGCGACATTAAGATGCTCAACGCTAAATGGGCAGGGTACTGGACATCGGGCAGTGATAAAACACACGAGGATCACTGGACGTGGGATGTCACCCAGGAAATGTTCAGCTACACCAACTGGGCTCCTAATGAACCGAACAACATTGTAAATGAAGATTACATGTATTTTAATGTGAAAGGGCTTTGGTTCGATGAAGCTTATTGGAAACTGCATCAGTTTATTTGTGAACAGAATACAGTATGTAACTAGATATCTGAAACCCAAGGAATCTAAGCCTCCCCGGTGTGTTTGCATTCACTTATTCGGCCTATATTCCGAGGTTCATTCGTGCATATTCATTGTGAATAATCCTTGATGTCGTTCCTGAATACGGATCAGGTGCCGGATCCACAACAAAATCTAATCGTTTCTTTCTTTGCCTATTCGCAAAAGGCCCTGAAAATTCATGAGATTTCGTTCTTGATTGCTTGAGTTATGTTATGAACAAACGCACACGCAAACGCACGCACACGAACGGGGATGAACACATACCCTCCTGGCAGAGGCAATAAATCAGACTGATATATTTATTAAATTTGTGGTTTATGACTATATATATATATATATATATATATATATATATATATATATATATATAGATAGATAGATAATGTATACGTATTTGTGTATATATGTCAAAAAGTTGAAATGCTTTAACACAATATATGTACAAATATTACTTTTTAATATATCATATATGCAATACCCATATATTTGTATATGCATATAGATTTAATTTGTTTTCGTATATGAGTATATATCAGATTGACTAAACTGAACATTTTCCGAAAACCTGCGGTATTGACTTTAAAGTTTATCGTAAAAAGGCCTACACTATCTACAACATATTTATGTACGTATATGCTGTGTAGTGCAAAAAGGAGTACTCGAGAATTTCCAAGCATTGTTAGAGCCTGAACCCAGGACTCGATCAGGCCTTCACGTAGGCCTATACCTGTATATATTAAACATATCTGTTTGGTATTAATGTAGTCAATTGAAAACATGCCTACGTGTCTATACCCAATTAAAGAGTACGCGTATCTTGTCGTGTCTTAGCATCAAATCTGAAATTATTACGTACTTTGATCTTTAAATTAAACTCTTCGGTTGTTATATTTTAATATGGTCATACATCACATGTTTTGGTTTGACTTTCAGAGGATAAAGTAACTTTTTTTGTAAAGTATTTTCCTGGTGACCAGTAGGCCTATCCAAAGCGGATTAAAGTTTACTTATAGAGTATTATGCAGTGTTATGAAGTTTCCGCCCAACAGTGACGTGGCCATTCTTTGTTGCATGGTTATTCATTAAACATGTTTTAAACTTGCACAGACATTTAAGTGCTTGAGGTATACTTTAATGAATGGTCAAGAAATGTCATGTGGGAGTAAATGGGCTTTTCAATGAGCTATATCTTTTACCTGATTAAAACTGAATGTCACATATATATATATATATATATATATATATATATATATATATATACACACATGTATATATATATATTGAGCATGAAATTTGGGCTGATAATATACCGTGGTACTTAATGCAAACAGTTGCACCATGCCATGTAAGAAAGATTTAACTGAATTAAAATGAATGTGTTATAATTTAACAAAGGAAATATGAGCAAAAAATATGCTCATCAGCATTGACAGAGCGGCACATAATGTTGCCCCCCCCCCCCTTTTTTTTTTTTTTTTTTTGCTTTTTTGCCCACTGTAGCAAGTTTAGGGTAAATATTAGGGTTGTAGTAGGTTTGAGTATCAATCTACTGTGTGTAGGCCAGGCGCCAGTCCCGCGAGAACGGAGACAAGGTCGAGGCTGTCAGCTAAGAAGGGCGAACTTAAGGGAATGCAGGTCGTTTCGGAGCATCCAAGACGATGTTGTGGCAGACTGGTGTGCTAGTTGACTGCTGTGAGGCAGCAGTGATAGACTGAGAACTTCTGTTAGTTGTGTATAAAACTTATTGTTACCATTGACCGTCTCGGTTGTTTCTTCTTCTTGCTCAAGCAAACCCCCCCCCCCCCCCCCTCCCCTAATTTATGACGCTTTGGTTATTTCCGAGTTTTCTTATGACCTGAAGTGCACACACTAAATAGCAAAATCTGGTTCATTTTGTTGTATTTTATTACAATTTGGGCACAGTTATACATATATGTACTGATAGTTGTGATCCGTCTGGAAAATACATATAAATATATAGTTGTATAGGTCGATTATCAGACAGAGCTCCATGCCACCAATACCAATGATGCTATTATTGCCAGGCTTAGCATGTTTGAGACCACCTGCCTAGGAACAAAAAGAACCGGATAAGTTTGAATGGCCAGATTTCGAGAATCAATATGAAACCAAGGGCAGGCCAGTCCAGCAAGAACGGAGACTAGGTTGAGTCTGGTAACTGAGAAGGGCGAACTTTGAGGGAAATCTGGTCGTTTTGGAGCCTTCGAGATAGCTGATTGGTGTGCTAGTTTACTGCTGTTAGGCAGCGGCGATAGACTGAGAACCTACTGTTAGTTGTGTTTTAAACTTATTGTTACCATTGACCGTCGGGTTGTTTTTCCTCCCGCTCAACCCCCCCCCCCCCCCTTAATTTGTGACGTTTTGGTTATCGCCAAGCCAGGGTTAAAAATCGGGCCTTACCCCCGGGAAATACCGGCTTTTAGGCCGGCTATGGTACACCCACTATGCATCGGTTTGCCCCCTTCACCTTGTCGATACGTAGGCCGGCCTGTTATATATAAATATGCACGAAGTTAAGGTTTAAGAATATTCATTTTAAAAACAAGTATAATGGATTGGTCAGTTTGATGATAATTGAACGAGAGGGCTTTGTCTGGGGATTATGCACATTCTCATCATTCCATTATAAGGCAGCATTTGACAAAAAATCAAAACGTACAAACAACTGTTTTCACGAAAAAAAAATATTATACATATAACATGTCTTCTTTGGTACACAAAGAATGTAATGGATAAAACATAATTTATTAGTATAAATTAAATACACTGTATATGCATTATACTAATAAGTTAAATTTTATCTGCAGCAGCGGGTTAATCCATTACATGAGGGGATGATGCCACAGCTTTGGACGGCTGTCACGTCAGGAGACTTTACATACCTCACTTAATCTATATATGCCCCTTTGATTCTGCATGCGGAGACATGTAGTCGCTTACTGCCCACATTCTAGTTGTCTTATCAGTTGATTATATACATATACACATTGTACATACAGTTATTGGAACATCGTATTATTTGTTGAAAGGTCCCTCTGTATAATGCTCTCCCTCTTTGAAGATTATATTTTAAATATCATGACATGTATTCTACATTCATGGAGCTCCTCATTTTGTTTTTAATTATATGAAATTGGAACATGCATTTATTTATGAATAAAAACGGAACACTTTTTATCACTGATGGCAAGACAGGCTCGAGACGTAATGGCCGTGGCGTCAATTTGTCTTGGGGGGGGGACTCGCGGGCGTAGAGGGTAATCGAAGTTTTATATATAATTTTTATTATCTCTTTTTTTCTAAACCAGATTTAGATATATAATATTTTCATAGTTAACACAGAAATGGAACTAGTGTCTTTAATTCTAATTAAAATATATTTCATTTCCAATATATAAATATTATTCTCTGAATATTAGGGGGGATGATTACATTGACCCCCCCCCCCTTAGCAAATGATATATCCCCATTCCCCCCATATTGACACCCAAGCGTATAATGGACATAGCAATGTTTCATAACAAATCACTATAGATGCGTGCATTTATGGGCATTCATGACACACCATGTCCTGTTACTCTGTGTGTTGAAGCTGTTTTTCCCTGGAGGTAAGAGGAGGGTAGATGACGTCCATCAGCTCTTTCTGCTTCCATTTTTGGTTCCCTCGCTTATCCACCTGCGTCAGTTTCTGTTTTGGTCCCTCCGGACCGACGGGGATGATGAGACGACCACCAGGGGCAAGCTGGTCTATTAACTGAGGAAACAAAATACATATGACTGAAACCAAAACATCACAGTCGAATCTGTGACCCCTTACCGATTTCCTTCTCAGCTGCAAACTTGGCATTTCTCGAAAAATCTACCCTGTTTTAACCACCAACATTCACTTTCATAATTTAGGGACCTTAGAAAATAATAAAATAAACTCAGATCACGAAGAAAATCCATAAAATAGTTGTCTGAACTTTTTGGTAAAAATGGGCACACATAAAAAAATTCAAAATTATTTTGTGAATTGGCTGTAACTGTAATTATAAAGCATGGCACTCGTCTATCTTATTCAGCAATAAAAGGGGAGTTAATGGTGTTTAATTTACCACCATAGAGCTTATATTTAGGAAGTAACAGTTGATTTTGTGACCATACCACTTAAACCGTTTTTCCGTCAGTCGCAAATTTGGCACTTTAACGCGGTTTGATAACAAGGGCCATATATCGAAAAATCAGCCTTTGACCTCTTAGTTTAAGAAAAAAAAAAGGTCTAGAAAATTCCCACCGGAGAAGGGGGGGGGGCTATACCACTACCGAATCATGGCCAATGATCCCTGAACAAATTCAGACAAGACTAGCTGCAAATAAGGTCGTCTATATGGTCAATACCAACCACCTGTCCAATTTCTCCCACCTTCAAGATTGAGTCAAAGACGTAACCAAAACTACTACACAAATGCATATCCTCATTTGATCTGAGATCATGTTATTTTTTTTAAGTTATAAATGACATTTGAAAAATTGTTAAATATATTGGAGTGTTCATATTTTAATGGTTCAATAAAATCGTATATAAAATACCTTTACGACAGAGAAACCGTTAAATCATTGCAGGACCAATAAGCTTTGTCCATTCTGTACATACCATTAAGGCCATGCACGCTGTAAGGTAACAGCTTCCTGATCCGACATCCAGGACTTGGGATCCTTTCACAAGTTTTTCGCGTAATAATTCCAGAGAATATGCGTGCTGCAAAGCGCAAAATCAGAATCAATGTTGGTATCTAGAAACAAACATACTACAGTGAAACCACCCATGGGACTGGCCAAAAGTGGTATTATTGTACAGGTTGTTTTATGAGACAGACCAGTTTAAACTAATATGAATGCTTGCGCTTATAGAGTGTTATAATACTAATGTATAAACCATTTCTAAAGTGCTCTTTTCATATTTTAACCACATGCGCTAAGGAACTGTATGATAAATAAAATGTACCAACTAAATTATTAAAAAAGATACATACTCAATTAAAATATGCTAATAAATTTTTAATGTTTCTAAAAAGCGAAAAATGAGAGTTTATCTGTAATGTGACAAAGAAGTCCATCCCATAATAAGGGAGCTGAAGTCCTAAAGGATCTACATCGAATTACCATATTTATTAATCCTTGTTTTTCATCTGTACACTGCCTATACGCAGCGGCCATTCATTGCAGTCGTTTGAATTAACGGCTGATTTGTCTAGCAAGATTTTCGGGGTTCCAACACAAGGGCTGGCACAGGACCAAGGATCAGACCAACAACAGCGGAGTGTCGCAGGAGTAAAACTTGGAGTTGGACACACAATACTATTCCACGTTCTCATTAGTTTGATCACAACGACCGCAATGTATAACACAGAAGAATGTGAGCTCTCAAACTAAAGTGTAAATTTCAATTCAACCAGTCAATTGCTGTGTGGTGAACAAGTTTGCTATCGTCCAGTAACCCTTGCGGAACATGCAGAAATTCACCAATATACTGAGTAAAACGGGTTTTTTTCTCGCACCTGTTAGATATCGCAAGAATATTCACAAACATATCTAACGATTGGTCTGGTTCATTTTGAGTGAGAATGTATCTGTAGGCCATGATAATTTGTAAATCAAACAATTTGTAAATGCCCTCTGAAGCTGTTCGGAGAAGGGTCCAGTAATATCAATGCAGCCATGGAACCCCTACCTTATTCCTCAAATATATCTGTTTGAACTTTAAGAAGGGCAGTCTCAGTTCGGTGGCCCCTCTTATATGCCGACTGATATTTACCATGGAGGTCATTCCTGGTTAGGTGAACATTAAGGCGCTTGGCCACAACCCTCTTTAGGATTTAAGATATACTTGGTAGGTAGGAGACATGCTCAGCGTTTTCGTAACGGTTTTATAACTACTTTCCTAAAGTCTGGAATGTCTGATGTCACAAGGGATGTATTACTGATGGATTTGATGATCAGCAAGATCATCTTCTGGGGTGTGTTGCAATAATGTGACTTAAGTCATGTTGGCGACTTAAGCCCAATGGCATCTGTGTGTCACTTTAGTACTGATTATGACGTCACAATTGTAACGACGGCATTTATGCCCATTACTGGGCTTAAGTCCAGTATAATGTTAAATTGCAACAAGCCCCTGCACACTGTTTCAGGAGACCGGTTGGGACAGGATCAACTTACAATGCTTAATAAGGATCGAAAGAATCTTTTTGATCTCTCCTGGGTGACAGGAATTGGATATTATAGATTTTGTATGTTTTACATTTAAAAATTACATTTGAATGTCTATTCACTCAGAACGTCTTGTTCCTATCAACTTACCACACTGGGAGCACTAATGGTGGCCTTGTATCCAATGCCTTGTTCGGATTCCTTGTATGCATCTGTTGGACAGAAGTTTTCTCTATCTACCCTTCTCATAACTTCAGCCACTTCAGACGTCTCGATAATTCCGTTTCCTAGGTGAATTTGATAAATCAACACTGATCGTATGGTAATAATCACAATATAATAACTCACTCAATATTCAGCCGATGCATTTTGAGGTATATTATGGCTAAACAAGTGACACATGCAGAGGTCATAACGCTCAGCATGATCTATGACATGGACCAAATGTTGGTCATGACTTGTACTTTCCAGGCTCATCATGTGCATACGAGGGTGTCATATAAAAAATATACATATATATATATATATATATATATATATATATATAAACATAGAAATGAGGAAGAAATAAAAAAAGTAGCTGATTCCACCACCCGTGTTTAGCTCATTAATCTAAATACGGTTAATAAGCATACACAGGCCCTGGTGGTGAGACCCGTAGAATCTTCCTATACAAGGCAACGTTTAAAACGAAGGATATATGAAACAGGTGCAGTGTATAGCCGCTGCGTTGGGAGTTCATGCTCAATAAACATCTTAACGTTTCATATCCAGAAAAAAACATTAGCGATTCATTGGAGATGGTATAATTTAACATTTGAACCCCACAAATTAGATGGGCAGACAATTGACCTCACCATTAACTTTGCGTGACCTTAACAGCATATTCATTAATTAAATAATCATGAGCATAACTGTTCCGTGCAGCCAAACAGTTCGCCCATAATACTGTAAACCGTCAGTTTTTGCATAATTTGTGAGACCTCTCCCATACATAACACGTGTATCTGTAACAGTACCATAGTCAGGATGTATCCGGGATATTTTTTATACAAAAGAGACAGTATTAAATGTTCTAGGCCAAAGGTTGGAGGAGCCATTTCTCCGACTACCGAGTGAATGACAATGTCTTACCTGGAGCATTATTCGTATGAGACAAATAATCAAAAATATAGCTAAACAGTTCACAATGACTGCGACATACTCAGCACTGTAGAACAAAGAGATAGCGATTCCAGTGGATGACGTCATCAAAGCGACATTATATGTCATCAATCTTTGTGACGTCTAATGTGTTGTAAAGAGCTCATTCAACCATGGGCATGGAACGCCTTCCGTGAAGGAGCGTTTCGGGGTTTCATTATTATAATTAAGTGAAAAGGGTGGCGCATATGAGCTGTGGTGGTGAGGTCAGTTAAGTTAACAGGTTGATTGACCAAAATAATGTTTCAGGTTTATAATCACTTACTCTGCAGGTTATCCACCAACTCCCCGTTGCCTTTGATTGGAGGTATTTTACTGGAAGTTTCTTTTGTGGAATCTACAACAAAATATATACATATGATATACTTTCAGAGCTATCACATAAAGGTTGCTAATACATATTTCATTTCTATATAGTCATGGCTTACACCACATTAATATTGATAATAATATCAGTTATTAATTCATTCAAGTATTACATCATCTTTAACAAGGCACAAATCATAACTGCTGAAACCAGACACTTCTTCCGAAAACTCATGGAGGTCAATAAAAATAAACGTTAGGCCACTGGAACCTATATCCTCCGAACCATGAGGCTCCATAGTACCACCCCCCCCCCCCCCCGAATAATTGTAAATTTGACACAAATTTCCAGTATCTGAATAACTAATACATTGATTACCATGATTTCTAACATACATATTGATCAAATAGTGTTTAATCAATGCTTGAAGACCGGTGGCGCCATTTGTACTTTTTCTAATTTTTATACGCATTTTTTCTCTATTTTTAGACCTTCAAATGAAGCAGTCCGGACGATAACAGGGCACAAACAGTAACCGTTAGACCTAGAAACTTTTAATTGTACATCCAGGAGGTCCTAGGCAAATCTCCTCGGAAACCTGAAATTAGGTCGTGGTGACCTATATTCTGCGAACTACTGGTCGAAAACATGATTTTGAGCACCCAGAGAGTCAGACAGGGCACAAATTGTATCCATGAAATTAAGTCACCATGACCTATATTCTGCGAGCTATAGGGACAAGCATGATTTGAGCACCCTTAAAGTTAGATGGGCTCAAATTGTATCCGTTAGGCCTAGAATCTTCAAACGCAACATCCAGGGGGTTTCTCGTCAAATTTTCTGAGAAACCTTAAACTAGGTCATGATGACGTATATTCTGCGAGTAAATGGCCAAAAGCATGAATTTGAGCACCCCGACAGTCAGAAAGGCGACGAATTGTATCCGTTAGACCTAGAAACTTCTAACTGTACATTCAGGAAGGTCCTTGGCAAATCTCCTCAGAAACCTGGAATTTGGTCATGGTGACCTATAAGCAGCGGGCTACTGGCGAGCACCCAGAGAGTCATTGTATCCATTTGGCCTTCAATCTTCTGATGTGACAATCTGGGTGGTCCTGGGCAGATGTCCTCGGAAATACAAAAATAGGTCACTGTGACCTATATTCTGTGAGCTATAGGTAATAAACATGATTTGAGCACCCTGGAAGTCAGATGTGCATAAACTGAATCCGTTAGCCCCAGAATCTTCTAATTCTTCCAAGGACTAGACAGTCAGACAGGACACAAACTGTAACTGTTTGGCCTCGAATCTTCTAATACAACATCCAAGGAGGTTCTGGCCCTCACCCTCTCCTTTGAAACCTGAAAGTAGGTTATGGTGACCTATAAACTGCAAGCAACTGGTAAAAAATGTGCTAATAAGCACCTAGACAGTCAGGCATAGCACCAAACTTTACTGTTGGTCCTAGTACCTTCTAATATGACATCCAGGGAGGTCCTTGGAAGTCTCTTTTTTAGTCCTGAAATTATGTGATTGTGACCTATATTCTCTGAGCTATAAGCAGAAAACCTAATTTTAAGTACCCAGAAAGTCAGACAGGTCAGAAATCTTAACTTTTGGCTCTACAAATGTCTTTCTCAATATAAAGGGACGTCATTGTAAGGTCTCCTTTGACATCCAAAAAAAGGTCAATGTGACCTATATTCTGTGAGATGTGTGAAACAATCTGATTTGAGTACCCTATAAGTCAGATGGACATAAATCAGGGCTCAGTCTTGGGAGTTCCTAGTAAAATCTTCTTGCTGTTACCTATTTTCTAGAGACGATGGGCAAAAAAGACATGATTTCAAGCACTCTGAAAGTCATTCTACCCATTCTTCAAGGTTCTTTAACAAATGTTTTTTACCAGATCGTAACATCAAAATTTAACACATTTATCACCTGTTTACATGTTTTTCAGCTAAGCGTCAATACCCATGGGTCACTTGTTTTATGGGGGCATGGAACATGGAAAAAGAGGGACCAGAGCGGAACATTGTGACATATTCGGACTAATTAGTTATAGATATTAAGATAAATCAATTTACATACCTTAATATCAATTAACAATAGATGTTTAGATATTTAAATTTAAGGCACATTTAATGATAAAAAAAAATATCTTTTGGCATGAATAAACACTAACATTTTTTCGGAATATCATGTTTATAATAAAGCATTAAAGCAAGCCACAAACTGCATCTTCGGGTAGAATTTTTGTAATCCAGATATAGGGTAATTGGGTCAGCCAGGTTAAAAACTAACGTTTACTCACATATAGGGTAATTGGGTCAGCCAGGTTAAAAACTAACGTTTACTCACAACGACTTTTATGACATGATTCATCAACAGGCGTCTCTTCCGTTTCTTCCTCCGATGTCTCCGGGGATATATTTTCTGCATGTCGACCTTTCACTTTCTCCATCGGATTTGCCTTTTTTAATTTGCATTTGGGTATAGGCACGGGCAGTTTGCTCCTTTTTTTCCCCAATGTACGCAGTGATGGTCTTCTTCTCCTACTTGCCGATCCGTCTTTTACTCTCTCTACTAAAGGCTCCTTTTTACCTTTTTTCGCTGATTTGCCCGGGGGTACTTTTTTCTTTTTGACCACCGATCCATCAACTGGCCCCTCTTTAACTAGAACGTTCGACGTCGGGGACTGATTGTCCAATTCCTCCACCCAAGGTGCAACTGGCCCTTCTCGCCCTCTGTCTCCTTGCGTCTTTTCCACTTTGTGAAACGGCGCTGCCGTTGATCCTTCATTAACGATGACGCTTGGTGTCAGCAGGGGGACTTCTTTCGCATTATCATTCACAGCATGCCCGTCTTGCTCCTTGGCCGCCCATGCCTCCACAGGCCCCCTCTGTTTCAATGAAGCCGTTTTCATAGTGTCCAATGACATCTTTTCCACTTTCTTTACAGAAACTTCCAGTGTCTCCTCTCGCAATCTGGCCGCCGGAGCAACCACGGGCGTATCTCTGTGTACTGAAGTATTCAGGGCATCATTTCCCAAAATATCTGCTGATGTGCCCATGAGAGCATTTTCTTTTTCATTTGTTTTCTGATAAAAGACAAGACAAGTTTAAAATAAATTGAGATTCGAAGGGATCTATAATCAATATCTAATTATGTACAATACTTAGTTCATCAAAAATGTTTGCATTGAGAAAGAAAATGTTCAAAACCTATTTACTGAGCGTTTAATTCCTGATTTGCCTTTGACAGTGGCACTTAGAAGGCCGCTCTTTGCATATAGATATAATGTATTTTCGTAACCGGCCTCTCTGGTCTAGGGGTAGAGCACAGGGCTAAAAACTGGGAGATCTTCAGTTCTAATTTCAGTCAAGAAACGTTGAAATGTTTCATAATCGGTACCCCCACCCAGGTTGAGCGCTCTGCAGGCTTAATGTAAGACTTAACCCCATATTCGTCTTTCACCCACAAACGAGTTAGCCTTTCAGGGGTTTCGGGGGGGGGGGGGGGGGGGTAACGCACCCATGACCTGCAGGTGCGGTAGACAGGGCCTGGGTGACACCAGGATAATCGTAGTCCGAAACCGCAATGGAATTTGTGCATATGTACATTATACTTAATAAGCCAGCATTAAAATTCGAGGGGGTCAACTGCAAAAAAATATAAATAAATAAAATAAAAAAAGGAATGAACATGCGTATCTCCTGTATCTCGACTAGATTATTCTCTCAAAATTTTGAGTATTTTATCTCAGATATATGTTCATTTTATGTTCCTAATGGCTTCAGTGGTGACAATACTGAATCTGCATTGCATAAATATTTATATTATACATAATTACATATTTATCATATTATATATAAGATAATTATTACATCATTATTACTCAATTTATTTTATGATTATATGAATAAACCCCTTTGATTATCTTGGTTCATCCAATCTGTTCTATTTGTTTAGGATAATGTGTTACAAGTGCATCTAAAAAAATAAAATTTAATAAATGTAACTTTTTATCAGAAAAACGAAATGTTTTATACATTTAGACGAAAAAAATAAAGAAAGAAAAATTAAACACCCTGACAACATGATCGGATTCATTTTTTCAACTTTTTTTTCCCAGTGAAAACGGTCACAACACTTTTAACATTGAAATCCTGTTTTTATTTTAAGTTTTAATTGTAAACTATTTTGAGGTAAATGAGATATAAATTTGTTCTTTAACCGACTGAAGCAGCAGATGTTAAATGGTGCTACCATATGGAAGAGGTTAGGGTATACATTTGTCATTATTTATAAGATAACAGTGAGCACTGTTAAAACACTGTTAAATGCACATCAACGTTATACATTCACTTTGGGCAGATTTAGAGAGCGCAGGTGGCGCTATTTTTCGACCATTAAAATCTGTGGACAGTAGCATAAAATACGTTTAAAACCGAAATTCAGCGGCGGACTTTGCTTTGCGTGCGAGAGTTATGTATATGTCACAGACGAGATTGAAATCCAGGCAGATTTTAAATTTGCCCAGACGAGATTGCGAAAATGATTTCGCCTCGGCGAGATTAAAAATCGATCATGCAGCAGACCAGGATTTTGATCTCACCTAGGTGAGTTTAATCCAAGCGAGTTTAAAATTCGCTTGATATAAACCAGGCGATTTTACAATAGCCTCGGCGAGATTGAAATAGTGGTCTGATGGTATTTCCTTATATATTGGGCACTGTAGATTACATATGAATGAAGTTTTCAATAATATTTTTAATAAGAAACTTACAAATTTCCTTGACTACTATGGCACCGACTTAAATCAATTTGTGCATCACTAGAGCAGAAAATGTATCTTTTGACACAAAAGTAGATCTAAATCATATTTCACAAGCCTGTCATTTATTCTAGTAAAACCACGTTAAGACAAAGATTTCTAATATGAGCCTTGCTTACCCTTGCTGTCGTGTTGCCCTCAGTAATCACAGGTGTACATTTGGCAAAATAATGGCAGTACGCTGATATGTAGGTCATGATTGACTTTTCATCAGGCCTGGGTACATCCACATCTGTAGAAATATCAGCTTTATATATCAGTAAATTATACCTGATAATTTTTTTTGCTTTATTTTTTAAAAACTTTCACATAAATTGATTCAGGGCTTTTAAAATGTTACCACAGCAGCAGGAATAGAGTAATGCTTCAAATTATTGTTTACAAGCGTCCTGCAACAGAAAAGACTTGAAAGATTTTATTAATGGTAATTACTTTTATATGATAATATAACGGGGCACCTAATGAAACTGTGCATACCTAGGAAATGGATGGTCTCTCAAATCCTTCGACTTATTGTCTCTGTATTAAAGGGACATAATCAGGATCAATATTATATCTATTCTTTCACACTATCAGTTCAGTTTTGCTTTATACAAAACTTTCCCAGCAGAACCATCCCAGCACACAATCTCATTTCCACGCATACGACTGTTTAACACCTAGTTGTGGCTGTGCGTGTTGATAAACACAGTCCACGTGTGTCTGTTTACCATAACAAAGCCACTTGACAGGAGGTCCGATTAATAGGGTAAACACGCGTTGTTTCAGCCAGCTGTAACATGTATTATATTTTTGACCAAGTCAGTCAGGGCATCTCCTGATTGACATGTATCATGGCTCCGATCAAAGTTATGATCGAAATAAGATTTTGACATGTTTTCATGACTTTGACCTTGAACTTCGACCTATTAAAAATTCACATACAGCTTCAAGAAATCGTCCAAATAAACGATATGTGTATAGTCCAAAGTAATTCCTGCAACACTTTGGATTATAGAAATATAGAATTATTACACAAGAGAACAAGCAAGAAGGCGAAATTGAGGACAACTGACAAACTGACAGACATATTGACATCTGAGATAACAGATGAACAAATAAGCGTTTGAGGGAGGTAAGGAGGAACAAAATGAGATAAAGTTTATATAGGTAAGGTTTTAAGTTTTGGAGATATAGCCAAACAATGATATGTTGAAGTGTTTCGCGTGCAGTGCCCCCTAGCGGCTACTTTCCGAAAATTAAAAAAATCACTTTCGAGATATGAGTATAAAACAAAATATGTACCACTTTCAAAAGTATCCCGGTTAAGCTTAAGTAAGGAGTTGTTGAGTTACCTTCAGCATCCAGCAGTTTAGTGATGCCAAGTTTTTGTTCTGCCACATCAAAAGCATTGTTTAAGTTGTCGATGTGATCCTCAGGGTTCAAATTCCTGTAGACTATCAAGTCAGGCCTGAAGCGAAATATGAGTTATAATATTAAACCCGAATCAATGTATTGTGAATGTCACATAAGATCTATGAGCCGTTCTAAAATATTTGAACTTATAACAAACGATTCTTTAAACAGCTGAACACATTTTTTATCATTTTGTTTGTATTTATTTTCTATAGGATCATTGACGTCATATACATTTATATAAAATACAAATATCATTGTTTGAGGATATTTTGTTCAGTCATTCAAAATAAAAAATATTCGTCAACAGCGTCCTTAAAGGACTGCACTGGTGAGTGTGTGTGTTTTTTTAAAGGTTTGTTGTATGTATTTCGCCTCATCATCTGCAAGCAGGGCCCCGTTAACATCTACTGATCATAGGCGTCAGTCGAACATGAATTCAATAAGGATAGGGAATACGTTATTAGTCTGAAGCATAGGATAAAGATATCAAGATCTTTGAGAAAACGTATAATAATGAACGCATTCTTGAGTATATGTGGAAGTAATTAATTAAATATCATGACACTCTCTGTCCAGGTCATGACCCTGACTTAAAAGGTAAAATTGATTAATTTTACCGCTGACAGGGAGTGTCGAGCGCGGCGGCGTCGACGGGGCTTAAACCATATATAGCAATGACGTATCCAGAGAGGGGGTTCTACCTTTTTTTTACATGATTTTCATTTTCATATCATGGCAAACGGCCAGGAACCTCCCCCCCCCCCCCGTCCCCTTACTGGATCGGAGACACTTCTTTAGGTTTCCTTTTTACTCTTCCTGGGTTTGCCCTCCCCTTTCCAAAATTCCGGACCCGCCTCTATAGGTATTGTATCCATGACCTCCAATCTGGGGATTTCGTTAAGTGTGTTATTACGTATTATGTTATGAATATATCTTCTTACCTGTGTGCACAAATAAGAGCATTAAAGCCCAGGCCATTCTTCCAGCTTGTTGAAAAGTTTTCAATTTCAACTCCTTGGTACCTGTAAGAATACCCCAATGGATTTATAGGTTAATCATGAAAAATCATTTCATTTAACTTTCTGTAAACCTTGACCTTTACCTGGCTGTAAAAGAAACAACTTAAATTCTAAAAATGGTAGGTTCATAAAAAAAATATTCTGCTTATTCTTGCAGTTTATGGCACATTCATTGAACATACATGTATATTTCTCTAAGGCGAAATTTTATAACTACAAAATTACTTGTGTCATTAGAACAGTCAAGACATATGTACCACTTACCCTTCGGTTTTCTTTTGACACCACAGCAACAAGGCATCTTTGGCTGACTTCTTTCCACTGCTTTCATTGTCCTCATCCTGTAATGAATTTTATATATATATTTATTGTAATATGTCAGGTTGTATTATAAGCTCAGCTGACTTTCAACCATGTTGGCGATGGGTCTTTGTCCATCGGGCCGTCCAGCTGTTCTTTGTTAGGGCACATATCGTAACCATTTACTCTAGTAATTTTTAACTCAATATCCAGGGTTTTACTTTGAAAGATATCCTCGGAAACCAGTTATTGGGTCACTGTGACCTATATTCTCTGAATGATTCGACCTGTTTCCGCACCCCATAAATAATACTCTTGTCTGTAAAAAATGATACAAGAGCTCCAATATCTGAATAATGAGTGCATCGATTTTCCAAACATCCTCGTTGGTTTATTGATCGTGACTAGTTAACTCAGTTCATGATAATTGGTAGCACCTTCCTGTTCTTTTTTTAACAAGAAAGTGGCCGCCATGGATGAGTTTGATTCTAAGCTTTGGTTTCATTCATTGTCTAGACCTGCAACAGGTCGAGGAATATTTTATTTTTTCATTTTTTTTATCTCGTTTATTAATGTTTAGTGATCATTTTTTATTAATGTATTAGCCACTTCTGTGGGTCGCAAAAAATACTTTCTTTCTCCATGGGGCCCCACTATCACTGAGGGATAAGGACTACATCCTTTAATTGCTCTTTTTAAGGGTTTAAGACAAAATTTTGCGACCTGACCCCCCCCCCCCCCCTTCAGGACCTTTGGACCTTTTTTCAGTTTTTTTTTGTCCCCCTTGGTTGGAACCCCCCTCCCCCTCTTTCCTAAATCCTGGATCCGCCCCTGCACTGGTATAATGTTTTTGCAGAATGTAGGGCTGCACAGCTGTATAAGCGATTGAAGCGACTCGAGAAAGTAAAAGAAACAAATAAACCTACCACTAATTTCTCAATATTGATTTGGAACCGTAGAATGATATTCCAAACCAGACCAAGGATGATCCGCTCATTACCATCAACGATGTCTTCTGACCCAACATTCTCCAAATGGGTCTGTAATGATATCATACAGCAATTTAACACTTTCATTTGGCGTTGATTTTGAAACTTTATGTTTAAATCAGTTGTAGCCTATAAGACACACACACACTCACATATGTGTGTGTGTGTGTCGATCCCTACATTAACTCAGGTGAACATACACAACAGCCAAAACACCGGCATTATACCATCCTATAATATTGGGATAATCAGGTGCGGATAAAGGTTTTGAGAATAGGGGGCGCAGAGGCGGACTTCCCTCCCATATAGTGTAGAAAATTTTGACAATTTAGATTGCAGTAGAGGACTCCTGATGGGAAACCCTGATCTGATTTTCGGTATCAATTGATGATTATTCCTTTCACAAAATGGTTAGGTCGAAAAAAAAATCATGTTCTGAAAGGAGTCAAAAACAATTCAAAGCGCTCACTGAAACACTGACCGCCTCAAATGCCAAGCAGTTTTATATATGATTTTTTTCACGCCGTGAACATGTAAGGCCTTGGTGAAAGGCAAAAATCTACCACTCAGTAGATAAATATGTAGACACAAATATATAGCAACACATATTATATATAAACATCAAATTATATAATGCTGCATATATGACACAGGAAACTGTGCTACTTGCAGTATTACCTTTTTGCTAAGGAACTGGATAGCTCTGTTATTGTTTTCCAGTTTCTGCACCCGCAGTGCTCCCTTGTTAGGACGTCCGACTGTTTCTCCAGATATGTTCTCCAGAAGTTTCATCAGAATCTTACCATCTGCCAAGTCAGTGAACAGGTCACACACCTTCATATTGTCCTGGTTTAGTAAAAAATAAACAATTTTCTCGGAAGTTTAAAAAACCTTCATGTAAAATTCATTACAGTCAACATTGTAAATTAAAATCAGTATCAATACTTGTATCTCCAATGCACGTTCGGCCTATCCCTTTACTATATGTGAACTATTGTATGACACGTACAAAAATTCTTTGAAACTATTAGCTGATTTCTCTTGATCGAACCGTCTGTTGTTTTCTGCATGATGAAGTGCAACTTGGTAAATCCAGTAAATCAATGGATCATTGAATCTTGTTCTTTGGTCTGCGGCCCATTAGTAAAACAGCTGGCGAGAGACAACAATACAAATTGTTTTTCACTGCACTTGCGCCACAGTCTTTTGAAGTTTGTACATTTATCTCACCTGCACAATTAGCCTTAAGAAATGCTGGTGACAATGTTTTGTATTGGATTCCAAAGGCAGTAAAAACAAGTGGCCAATTAACTCGATGAATATCGAGGTCTGTGATAAACAGGTCTAGAAGACCATGTCCACAAAACCGAGGTATAAGAGCTTCAATGTAAGAGCTGTTCAAATCTTTCAGTTGGTCAGTGTTGATATACTTCGAGTAGTTATCCACATGTAAATACTAGTGTTTACCATCAAACTCTAAAATTAATATATAAGGCCTGTTTGCCTTCTATTTGGCGATATGAGATATCAGGACGGTATGATAGTGGAACAATTAAGACAATACCACCCAGTACAGAAAGTTCATCTCTGACATTCCAAAGCTGTCTGACACAAACATTTGAACATTCCTTTCTGGATTAACTGCTGTTGGTTTTTTTTTCCACCATTGACTGTGCAGTGTTGAAACTGTCTGTTCCGTGAAGTGAACACTGCCATGCAATTTATTGTATGGATAAGGACTTCTGGAATATCTGATTCTTCTCCCATGTTGTATTCAACAGTTCGGCTAAGAGCATTCCATGTGTATGGGCTAGTTTACTGACTGTTATTTGGTGAAACTTTGGGTAATCACCAATACCTGCACATATAAACTTAAAAATAGACATGGGATGTCTCATAATTTTTTTCTATGCGTATAGTTTTTGCTCTTCATAACACGTTTGTTGAACCCCCATGTATTGCGTACGATGCACAGTATCATCTCTAAGCATACGCTATTCCTGTTGGTACCCACAGTCTTTGATTACTAGCCAAAGGCATCTCCTTCAGACCTTGTTTGTGCTGATTAATTTCACTGTGGCACGAATGTGGTTGGATATTGTCGCTACGTATTGCAGTTATTAAGCAAGAACAACCGCTAAGGTCCTATTCCCTGCCCAGTGGCCGTCCTGGCGAGGGGGGGGGGGGAATTAAAGATGTATACTAATTTATTTCTCTACGTTTATTTCCAATATAAATTATGACAGTCATGAATCATGCTCTTCAGCCTCCGACTTTTTGGACAGAGGCCCTTGAAACTTAAGTTACTAATCGCCTTCACTTTCTGTGAAGATCCGTAGCATCCCAGTTCTTGAGCATTAATTACACGCTGGTGTCCGCCATTGCACCTCGCTGTTCAATGCTGTTGTATGCGTTACTATTAACAACAGTTCAAGATTAAATAGCAAAGATATAAGTTACTTTTTTTTTTGTTATTTTATGCATTTAAAGTTTTTATGAGGATAAGAATAGAATAAGGACACAATTCTTGGCATCCTTCGAGGCCTAGATTACGATAATTCAAAATTGTGTAAAACATCTCTACCTTTTCTAGGTTTCCGTTCATCCATTTGGTAAAAGTCTTCTTCTGCAGGTTGATATGCTCCTGCTGAAGGACCGTACGGTTCATCTCAAATATAGCAAAGTCATCTGGTTCACATTCGCTATCCATCGTGGCAGGTATCCTAATTTACTACCTGTAGATTAATGTGCACGTAAAAATCCGAGTTCACTACTTAAAAGAAATAAATAAACAAGTGGCCCATGGGCTATGAGTCTCAGCTGAATATGCAGACAGGTGACTCATGCATTAATTATTGAGGTTATGATGTGGTGAAAAATATGTGTTAAGGAGCTTTGAACAATGGATAGATTTACTTCCAGATTGCTCGAAATCATGCTTTTTGTACATAGGCCATAGAAAATAAGATACAACGACCTTATTCAGGGGTTCCAAGATTATTTTACCAGGAACTAAATAGTTGTCATATTTTTAAAATCAACTACTACTGGATGTTGCATTCAAAGATTCGTGGCCTCAACGAATCTAGGCCTTACTGATTCAGTTTGTATCCATCTAACTTAAAGGGTACTTAAATCATGTTCTTTCACATATCTATCGGAATATACAAGCACTGGGTTCTATATTCTTAAGACATAAGAGATTTAAAACAGATTTTCACACAATTTTTTTAAGAAGAACAAAACTGCACAACACCAAGGCATAACACGGTGTACATGGACCACCTTATCTGATTCATTTCCTGTTTCCGGTGAAATTCTTAGAGAATTCCTCAAATTAAGTCACGGTGTCATTTTTCCAGGTTTCGGAGCCAGGGAAATTACGTTAGAGCCATATTTGACATTTCAGTTAACACGAAATCTATAGACTAGATATCAAGGAATGGCATTGTTTTGACATTAGATGTGATTATATTTGATCTTGAAGACCTTGACAGTGTCAATAATGTAAAATTTTGAAGAGACATTCTACAGAATATCCATATAAATTACTTACTAGAATTACATTCAAATAAATTGGAATCATACAGAAGTGCTTTAAACTGATCGAGGAAAACGTTAACCTACGTCAAGGTATTTTGAATCCTCTTCTCTTAGTAAACCATTAATGTAACACATCTATCCTGCCTCTGCTCAGCATAAACTGATTTCCACGATTTAACAGCGTCAGACACAATGTTCCAGTTTATACATTTTGGTCATCTGTGAAAATGAAAGTGAAAGCTGAGGGCCAAAATGAAGAAACTTGGACTTAGGTCGCAGATAACAGGTACGGTATACCGTACTACTTGTACAATAGACAGTACACTGTCACGGACAGATCCTCGACTATTCTGAAAACATTTCAATGCATTTCGAGGACTGATTTGTTGCTTCATAACTCTACTGCGCTCTTATTTTGTACATGTACCCGACTTGCTCTCAAAAATGCTCTATTCATCTTCAATGTGCTGAATAACTCTGGTGTAACTCTTATCACTAATATGTAGGTCGAAATATCTGGGTTTTTTTTTTCAAAGAGGACTATATAATTTATTAGTTGCACCGTCAGACGAGAAAGGTTAATCAAGATAAGCGGATCCGGGGGGGGGGGGGGGGGGCGTTCCAGGGGGTCCGGACCAACATTTTTCAGCCGCCACAACCTTTTTAACAGATTTCGGGCTGGACAACAACAACCCCCCTCCCACACCCCCGTGCCTTCACGGCCTGGGGACTTTTTTTTAGGTTTTATCATTAGGCCTCCCTGGTTTGGACCCCTCCTTCCCCTAAATCCTGGATAAGCCCCAGATCAATGTTGTGTAGCGTCTTTTCGGTACTTGTATTGTGAACGACTACCGACACAGAGTAATCCGCATGGGTCAGGTATATTGAGCAGAAAAAAAATATTTTGCAATACATAAAAATGAGGATAAAATAAAAAGCACTATATAATCCAATGGTTCCCATTGCATCCTCTTTTTTTTCTCTAATTACCGCCTACTTATTGGTCCCGAACACAGTAGACAAAAAAAGTTGAATCGTAATTTTTCAATACATATGCCGTATAATAAAAGGTTAACCTCTCTCTATAGGTACATTTATTTATATTTAAAAGCTCTTTTTATTGGGCCTCATTGAAACACTTTAGACTTGAAGTTTGACCTTGTTTTCAGCTCGGCATATAAACAAATATCTGGTCCTTAAGGCGACATGTGATATACAAGAGCAAAAGGGCACAAAGTCCGAGGGCTACCCTACATAACTTCAAAGGGATATAAATGTACTTGTCCACTTGTGTATGACCTGGGTGGTTTTGTATTTGATATGTTAACTGTTTTTTTTTTTCCCTGAAAACCTCACTGTCGACTGTCTAACTGAACATAGGAGATCTTGGTGAACGAAGAAAATGTTTACCCAATTCAAGATGTTCGACTCTTTTTCAATAATCAGCGTTGGCTTTAGCACCTCTCTCTTGCCCGTGTAAGAATAATTTGGATGTACGATTTATAAACCTCAAGTATTATGCTATTTTTTTGTGTGTTGATATTGTGAAAATGAAAGTAAAAGTGGAGATGAAAAATCATGATACTTGAACCTCGGTCACACTTGGCATATGCAGTACACAGATTCGAGGTCAGCGATGAAGCAACATATAAACCCCAAGACTTGTCATCTACTGGTCCAAATTTTTAATCATTATCTAATTAATTATATTTTATCCAAACATTTTATCTCGCACGTTACAAATTACATTGCCAGTAGAAATGATTTGTTAATACGTATTGCAGTTATGTATCATCACGACGTTTGTAAGCCTGTATCGTGCTTAACAAGCCGTTACACACTGCAACATTATATATGGTCTGCTTATGATCGATACACGAGCCCGCCTGCTCTCCTGTTTGTTTTCAGTGGCTAATGTATTGAATAATATAAGTGTTAAAAATGAATTACATCGTTTCATGATAAAACCTTTATAACATATATTTACCTTGACAATATACACTAGAAGGTCGACTCTTCTTCTTTGAAGTTCATACCTTAGATAACTATATTGTCTGACATGCGGCGGGTATTTCCTTAGTTCTATATAACTGTACGTTCAAATCAACTTGCATGATTGTTTCTAAATATTTTAATTATTGTCTAGTTAATTATATTTTCTCCAAACATTTACATCTCGCATGTTACGAATTTCATTGCCAGTAGAAATGATTTGTTCATACTTATGGCAGTTATGTATCATCACGACGTTTGTAGATAACAATAATTGTCCCACATGCGGCGGGTATTTCCTTTGTTCCATATGTACACTCAAATCAACCTGCATGATTGTTTCTAAATAAGGAAGTCATAGCTTACCAGGAGACCTATGGTAAATCACACTCTGTGCGAGAACCTTGGAAGATCCTTTGAGAAAACTATTGAGACATGAACCAAAGAGCTCCTGAACCAAATTCGTGTAATCTGACCGTTTCAACAATCAATTTAAAATAAATTGTACATTTTAACTAGAATACCGGTAGTCGACAAGCGACTAAGTGTATCCGCCGAAATAAGAGTGGTACAGGTGAAGTAAGAGATGGATTGAGTGGAAAGGGGAAATAGAGTGAGATGTGTTGCATATTAGCTAGGATGTCTGTAGGTGGCGCCACCTGTCATTTGAAGAAGAAAACTATCTAAGATTTATACAAGTGCGCAATCTCAGGCGGATCAGTCAAACCACTGTCGAGATTCTTGTCGAGGTATTGCGATAACATCATTTTAGCCGTATTCCATACCCGTATTCCAACTTGACCCAGCACTTTATATTGTGTATCTATGTTACAGGTTTTGTGACTGTACCTTTTTTTAATTATTGCGTTAACTTCATTTTAACATTTTCGCTGCTGTCAGGTCATCCGAATTCCAACGTGACTTAGCACCGGGTAAGGTGCATCAATGGTGCAAGTTTGGTGACTGTACCTCAAATTGTTTTCAGTTATTGCGTTAACATATTTTTAGCATTATCGCCGCTGTGACCTTGAAAAATGGGTCTGCTTGTTGACCATATAGATAGCTTTATTAGTTTAACAAGACCGATGGAACCCCCTACATTTCTTTTTCATTTTATTGTATACATTTTCTTATATTGTGAGACTGAAAATGCAATACGTGTGCAAGTTTCTCAGCCGTTGGTTCATGAATTTTATCATATTTTATATATATAGGGATCTCCCTTAGCCAGTTCATCGTCTGCTGTCTGTCCATTGGCTTTGTACATATTGTAACTGAAAACGGCACAAACTATATATTGTATTCAGGCTTTATCTCGGCTGTCTCTATGAGCAATATGCTGTGTTTAGCAAGACTCTTGCCATGCAATTAAAAACAATTAGTCCCTGTTCATATTAAGACATGTATACACCCTGCAATAAGAGGAGGGGAGACATAAATTTGCTTTCGAGTGCAAGTCCGTCATTGTTATGAGTCATCCTGGGTGGACGCCTCCTTTTCCTAAATCCTGGATCCTCTCCTGGTTTTATGCTTTTCTGGTTGTGTGTTCTATCTGGGAATATCACATTGTCAACTATAACACACACAAATGCACACCTCCACCCCCAAATGTATACCATTCACCATCACACACACACACACACACAAACACCACACACACACACGTGGGCAAGGGGGGTGTTTTAAAATAATAGTGAATGAAATATCAATTAAAGAACCACGAAAACAGGCGTACAAAATTTTATTTAGCAATGCAAAAATAAGAAGTTCACTGAAATATCCTATTACGTTTAGCCAATTTACAATCAATTACAGGTGTTGAACCAAAAGTGTATATACGGATCCTGTAGCCATTGTTGAACTAACATTGTAAGTTACATCTTGACAAGTAACTTGTCTATTGGGTATATATGATTCACGACTGAGTCGATCATAGCAGATTTTCGTCCTATCTGTTCCCTCTACTTGCTCCTTCGGAGGAAACGCCAAACTCTTTTCACCAGTCGACGGAGTCCTGAAACAAAACAAATAAAGAAGTGTCACATAAACAGCTCACATTATAAGCACATAGACGGCATTATCAACCAGGAATATATATATATATATATATGAATTGAGAGAGAGAGAGCATACACTTGCACAAAAGATGAAATATATATATAGGTCCTTCCATATTAAAGAATGTCCATATAAAAAAATATTTTAATTAGGCCAAAACAAAAAAAAAAGGAATGGTTCTCAGGCACTTTTTTTCAGAAATCAATGCGGGCGGGCGGTTTTTTTTATTTTTATTTTTTTAGTATGTTTCATTAAAAATGTCAAATGATAGGGGAAAGGCATGATAATAACAGACCTATTTTGCTAAACAAGCAAAAGCACTACATAACAAAGGAAATTGTATGATTTTATTTACTTGAAAGAAATATCCGAGCGGCTGCAGCTAAAATTCGGTAAGTTTCTGTTGAAAATCGAAATAAAATTTTTTTATGCGGGGGGTTAAAATTGATGCGGGCGGTGCCTGAGAACCATACCTTTAATTTTTTTTGGCCTTAGGTGGTTACTGCTAAATTGAGAAAATAAGTAATTATTTTATTAGATCGGCTGAGAGAGAAAAATATTCTCGACCCAAGATTTTCATTAAATATACTCTCATGATAAATAAAAAATCAAATCAAACAATTTAACAACAGGCGCGGATCCGGCGGGGGGGGGGGGGGGCTGCTCTCAACTTCCATCTTTATTTAGACCAACATAAAACCATGACAGGTAAATTATTCGGAGTAATCACCCAATGACACCGTGGGGCGTTGCAACCCCCCCCCCCCCCTTGAAAAAATCCTGGATCTGCGCCTGAAACAGGTACCAAACCAACCCCCCCCCCACCCCACCAACCATCACCACCCCTCCCCACCCCCCCCCCACCCCCCCCCCCACCCCACCAACCATCACCACCCCCCCCCCCCACACCCCCCCCCCACCCCCACCCCCCCCACCCCAACCCCCCCACCCCCAAAAAAAAAATTTTATGAAAAAAAACTTGCTATCGTAGCAGTGATTGAACTTATCTCAGGTAAGGCGTTTGTATATACGCACCTTTCGTCTTTTTCTTCTGTTCGGCCTGTTCTGAGGTGGAAGGTGCTGGTTCGCCATCTGTTCCTTGGTGGAATTCAAATATAATGGATGATGTGAGTGCTGTTTCCTCTTTCTTTTCTTCGGCGATTGGTCTGGGGCATTTGACTTCTGGGTAAGTAATAAAATCAAATTACGTGTGTGAAATTTATACGAATTTATCGATGACTCACTGTTTTCCTTGTTCAAAATATAGGTATACACACATAAGATAAGATAACATAATATTTATTTGCTTTCAGTTCCAGGAATTTGTTGTTGACCTGCAATTCATTATATAAAATACATAACAATAAACAGACATATAAAAACAATAAACGCTTGTCCCTTTTTAATGGAAAACTTGCTGTTTGATAGTAATTCTTATTTTTAAATTGTTTATTCGCTCAACGACATGGGCATGTATTCACAGTCAACCTAGTACTACTAATAAGGTTTGTTATGTATAAGTTATATTATAACGTACCAGTGATTTCGTGGTCTCCAAGGCGGGAATATGGCCACGTGATCTGGATCTGAAACCGGCCGTCTGCTACAGGTAGGTCTAGTTGAATTTCGCGTTCATCTGAAAACTCCTTTTTGCCATCCTGTGTAACTTCAAAAACTCCAAGGAGCTTTAAGTCTGGAATAGACAAGATAACATAATATAATTACCTATTTAGATTAAGAATAATTTTAATAAATGATATTTATAAAAAAAATTAGTTTAAACACATAGGTGCGGTAGATGAGCAAGAAACAAAAATGTCTTGGGGATAGTATAATTTAGTTTTAAATGCGTCCACTAAAAAGTCGTTAGCTCTTAGTGCGTGGGTTTACTCAAAACAAATTTATTTTTAATCGTAAACTTAAATACCCTTATGAAGAGAACAGTCATTGCACTATATACTGTCAAATAGACCTCTTTGCTAGGTGTAAAGTAAAATATTGACTAGAATGTTTTTGGTGTATCACGTCATTGAAGATAAAAAATCAAAATTGCATGAATTTTTAATAAAGTGATTCAAGCCAAGGGTGTAACCTGAAATGATTATAAGTAAATATATCAGGTAGTAACATGTGAAAAAAACTTGTTAGATTACTTGATGTAATGCCCATAGTGCCTTTGTTTAATTTCGCCCTATAATTAAATAATATTTTACACCTACTAATTTAGCAGGAAAATAATAAAAAAAATCTTCAATCATTGCAGGTCTTAATTGTGTCCAGGTACGTCTTATTAGTTCAAGTTATTGATTAACCATGTGTTTAAAATATTCTTTTCAGAAGAATCTTAATATCTGAAATGATTATTTACCCAAAGGAACCTCAACTGTAACAACAGCGGCGCCTTCTCCTGCTTCATAATGACATCGGTGACGTATGACGTCATGGCCAATCTTCTGTATAAAGCAGAACTCCGAGCCGATCGTCTGACGCCAGTATGGCAGAACCAGGCGCGCCCTTCCCGGCATGCAAACTGGTGCTGGAACCACAGGTTCTGAAATAAAACATTAATTTATGATAATAATATATTGGTTTCAAACTAGCGTGAAATATAAAATACACATTAATAATGTATACAAAATATGTAACCATGTGTGACATACATGCAGGTATAGGCCTAATCAATATTTTGATTTACTGTTCAAAGGTCAACTTGAGCTCACTCTAAACTGAAACCTGGGACTCACTTGTTTGGCACCTGCTGTGCATTAAATTTTTGAAAATTTGGTCAAGATGTAACTAAAGCTTTGCAAGTCTTTTCCTGTTATGTAAATGTAAAGTATGTCAGAATTTGCCCGATATCTAAAATAAATCTAACTGTAAATTACCCAACCAGTGGTAAATGTGTTGTCATGTTTATAAATAATACCGCATATTATTCTGATTGTTGGTAATACTAAGACAAAAATTAAAACCGTTGGCTGAACATAAAATAGATTAGTGACAAAAGAAACTAAGCATGATATTAACTGTATAATGGAAGGTATATTATTATATTTAATATCCATTTCTTCATACACATGTATTATGCATTAACATACATACCTTGTGAAAGTTCCAGTGCCATTGGCTTGTCGTTCCAGCCACACTTAAGAAGCGCCTGTTGGGTCCCGACAGGGAGGGTAAGCTCACGGTTTGGGAGACCTTCCCAACAGGCGCCGCTGGCCGAGGACACGACCAGCTTAAATGAATAGGTCCCGGGGGTCAGGCGGGCCACACCCACCCACTGGTGGGACCCTCTAGGCAGGTTGGCTAAAACCAACCCCCGGGAGACGTCCCACCCCCCTAGTGCTGGGTCTGACCCCACCACCATCAGCTTAGGCCTATCCTCTTCTTCTAGGATCAGCCGCCAGGCGATAAAGCAGATCATGACTGAAAAAAAATATACATCTTTTGATGAACAAAATAAATTGACACTACTAATATATATTCTAATAATATATATATATATATATATATATTTATATATATATATATATATATATACACTGATCCTCTATCTCTCTATCGCTCTATCTTTACATCTATCTATCTATACTTCTAGCTATCTATTTTTATATCTATCTACCTATACATCTATGTTTCTATAAATCTATCTATACTTCTGTCTATACATCCATGCATTTATCAATATATACATCTTTCCATCTATACATCTATCTATACATTCATACATCTATACAAGTATATCTATATATCTATCTGTACATCTGTCTATACATCTATACACCTATGTATACATCTATCTATACATCAATCTGTCAATCTATCAATACATCTTTACATCTATACATATAACTTTAGGCCTACATGCATAGATTCATGTACTTGTACACATGCATACGTGTATGGCAATCAAATATGCATGAACTATATATATACAAATATATATATATATATATATATATATATATATATATATATTTATTTATATATATATATATAAACATTAAGATCCATCATTAGTTAAGTAGGGCCTATCACCAAGCAACAGGGAAGACGGATCTTGAATAAGCCTAACTATCAAACTGGAGACTTTCTAATAAAAAGTTTGTTCTTGAAGCAGCTAGAGAGATAAATTTCTTACCACTTTCCATATTTGTTAGTCGCACTGTAGTCGCTTGACAAAGCCTTGAAAGAAATTTTTCTTGAGACACTGCACTGTCTGCTTCCAAGAGTAACTTGGACCAGAATGTTGTGGATGGGAACGTTGGCAACGACAAACGTGGCGCAAAGCATTTCGATTGGTTGGAAGTTAACGAACAAACGTCACTCGGGTAACGAAAGTGTGACGTCATGTTGGCTGTTGAAAACGTTCGGCCATTTAGACACTTGTGTAAATAAAGTGAATAGCGGCTGAGGTGCATGGAAATTATATAACCGTAACACCTATATATATTTTATATATGTTTATCTCATTGTCATCACCCGACTTTAACAGCCAGAATTTATTAAATTAATGGGAACGTCTCCCTGTGTACGTTTTGAGCATTTAAAATAGAGGACATCCTTTTATCAATAGAGAAATAGTGAGAACATGCATTGGTTGCAGGCTTTAGTTACATCACAGTTGTTTCAGCGTGTTTTCATATGTGTGTGTATGTGTGGGGCGGGGGAGGGGGGTTTCTAACAACGTTCATATTTCTATAGGCATATAGGCATATGACGGGATTCTTGTTATGGTATTTCAAAACGCAAATATGATAGCTATTTTCTGTCAATTGAACATGCTGGATTACCTTGATAATAAATTCATCAAGTTTATCGCAAAAGCGACTGATTTATAATCGAATTATAAAAAAATAGACTTAACACGCTGTTTTACCTAGAAAATAAATTTACGTACAATCAAGGGCCAGAGGCACAAAAAGTCCCCCCCCCCCCCATATGTTTAACAAGGAAAGTGTTGCATTCGTGAACCCAAATTTTCCTTAACCTTGGCAAGAACCCGTTTTTAAAATTAAAAAAAAACTTACAAAATACAAACTGGATTAAAAAAAGTAAATGTATGATCAGCTTATTAGTTACTCCAGATGACCATGTTTTTACTAGGAGCAATGGGGGATGTAATTTGTACACTGGACAGATTTGAACAAATAGACACCTGTCATGGCTGTGGTCAGAAATATGGCTGTGGCATTTCATCTGGAGGTTTAAACACATGCCAGTCATGTGGTCAATATGCCCAAAAATGTGGTAATGATTGTTTAAGTGGTTCATGACTCATGAATTAAAAGGTAAAAGATTTTGCACCATATATGGAAACATGTGAAATCAGAAATTTCGCGAATTTGAACATCGGCGAAAACATCGTCTGAAATAATTCTATTCAGTATAGTATTCATTGAATTCCCCTAGCTCCATGGAATCCTTGCATATGATTTGAAGGATAAAGTGTTCTTATTTATACTGACTTGTCTGAAGGAAAGTGAAAACGACCATTTTGGAGCGCAGAAAATCGTTAAACAGAGGTGGCGCCACCTGCTTGTAATAATCACATATCAGTCGTGCTGAGTAAGCCTGTAAACCTTGGTGAAGAAAGTAGCAAGGGTCTTAGAGATATTTGTTAAAAGTATGGGGCGAGACAGACGGACGGACGCGGGCGATTTTAGTGTAGTCCTCCCTCCTACGGCGGGGGACTAATTAAATACATCAGCCTAATATGTATTGGAAGAGCATATATTCAATATATGTTGTTCTTTTATTTATAGATGTTTCAAGTTTATAATTTTATTTCAAAAATAACTTTCGGCATTAATCACGTATAGAAATGATACCATCTTAGTTCTTACACCACTCTGTCCGTTTGGTGATAAATGTGCCAAAATTTACATAAGTGAACACCAGACGTTTGACCACTGTAATTTTTGCACCGTCCGCGCCTCACTGTAAACCAGTAAGGCTAGACCTATGCATATTTCTGGTGCACGAATTCTTTGTCCCTATGTCCCTAGCCTTTCATACTATATTTTAGGGGGGGGGGAGAGCTTTCAAATATATTCACTTTTTTATTACTTATCACAATAAAAGAACATGCATACCAGACCAAGAGGGTGTCAGTAGAGGACGGGATGGGGGCTGCTCAGAGGGAGGGTGTTATAATAACTGTTAATCTTTTTTTATTCTATGCACCACGTGAAAAAATAGGAACGTCGGATTGGGAACGCTCCTGGGTAGTTATATAATCCCTCCCACACACACACATACATTTTATCAATAAAAATGAAATTTTGTCATTAAATATGGGCTCTTACTGCCGTTGGTGAAAAAGGAGTTGTTAGCAAAAATGTGTCACAGTGTTTCAGAAATGAAACTATTCAAAAATGAATAAAATACCAAAATGACTGATAATATGATATGAATTCTCTGTTTCCACCACATTGTGCATGGTATTCAGCCATTCAACGCTCAAATAAAAACATGCAGGGTATATATATATAGATAAGAATTTTATAATAAAATAGTTTACTCCTTATAGGTTTATGAAGCGATATACTGGCCCATAAAAAATAAAAGGTATAGTTCTCGGGCCTTTTTTTTCAGAAATCTGTGCGGGCGGGCGATATTTATTTAATTATTTTTTTTTACCTTTTTGTATGAATCGATAAAAAATGTCATATGATCAGGGAAAAACATGAAATAACAGACCTTTTTTGCTAAACAGTTAAAAGCACTACATAACAAAGGAAGTCTTATCAAAATTGTATTATTTTATCTTCTTGAAAAATCCAAATCATTTTTTATGCGGGGCGGGGGGGGGGGGGGGGGTGGGGTAAAATTGACGCGGGCGGTGCCTGAGAACCGTACCTTACATGCACAAATTGAAGAAAACACATGCCTCATTTCCATATATAATACCATTGTAACTTTGCAAAATAAAGTTGACCCAACTAGTTTTTCAGAGCTCTTATGGACACAAATTTAACTAAAAATCTGTTTCTGAGGGATGCAGGCCTTCGCCATGTGGGCGGGGGAGGGGTAGGAGTTCCGATAATGTGGGATGCTCAAAGATCGGTCTTCGCCAGTGGCGTCAATTTTTCTTCCAGGGTGGGGGGATGACTTAGTGTGTGTATATATATATATACTTACCTTTACAGCGTCCCTGAGTGACATAATCAACTATATATATATATATATATATATATATATATATATATATATATATATATATATATATATATTTACATAGATATATAATTATATAAATATATATACTTAATCATATTTCAAATAATTATAATATTTTAGAAAAAAAGTTATTTTGTGAATTCTAAGCAAGGTTATATAACTTACAGATATAACATTTTTAGTAAAGAGATCAAAAGTATTTTATTCTATTTATTAATATATTTCATTTGTGATATAATATAGTTATTCTTTGAAATGTGTGTGTGTGGGGGATGATTACATTGACCATCGCCCCTTGCCAAAAGGTGGGGGGATACCTCCCCCCCCCCCCCTATATTGTCGCCCCTGGTTTTCGCGTGCACTTATTCGGCCAATATTCCCAGGTTTAGTCGTCCATAAGTGACTGGACATTTGTGAATATTCTTTGATGATGTTCCGGAGTTCGGATCTTGTGCCGGATCCACACTAAAATCTAATCGATTCTTCAATCGATTGGCCTTTTAAAGCAATGACCCGAAAATCTCATGAGATTCCGTTAATGAGTGTTGTTATGTTATGTTTAAAAAAACACACAAATACATACACGAAAGTGGATTACCGGATACACTCCAGGCTGAGTCATTGACAGATGATAAATGACTGAAAGTAATGCTTTAGAAAGCATTTCTCAGAAAAAAAATCACAGATTGACTGAAAATTTATCGATTTTAAACAGTCAAAATTCATTTATAATGTTACGCATTTTATTTGTGTAAACGCACTACAAGATACTTATATATTTACAAAATCAAAATAACATTTATGTCTGTTCCAGTTATTAATGGATTGTGACGAAATTTTATAAGCTAAATGACCATTGATCTTTTATCAAGTGAACGAGACTGGATGGTGGTGCCACCTGTATTTTTCATATTTATGCATTTACTTGTAATTTGAAAATGCGACATTGCAAAAAATCTGTCAGTTTTTCAGCTGTGGGTTCCTGAATTAGCTTGAAATGTTTATTGATGATGGGTAGATTTATCAGTTGGACTGGGTAGATGGCATCCTCAGTGTTTTAGCAATAGTCTTTATGAACAGTTCATTCACTGAATTTCCTTAAACTTTATATTTTATATAATGGAGAATTTATCAATTGAACAAGACAAGTGGCGACACCTGTATTATATAGAATGTAACATGTAACATATGTGTTTGTTCACAACATAACTCATGCAATCAAGAACAGAATCAAATGAAATTTTTCATGGCACCTCGGGAACGGGCCAGCGAATAATCAATTAGATTTCAGTGTAGGTCTATATCATGATCTGGGCCCATAAAACTTACAGGAATATTCAGAAATATGCATCCCATATGAGCGAATAAACTTGGGATTGTGGGTCAGTAAGTGAATGCAAACATGGCTAGCCTCGTAGGTCACCTGCCGGCCTGTTAAGGTCACGGTCGAGCGCCCAGAATTTTCGGCGTGAGGGTGTCTAGGGGTTATCTGCTATACCGCTTGTGTTCAATTTCAAAGTATGACCTTCAGCACCTGAATTTCAATGATCGCAGAGCGTTTATTTAAACGTGCGCTCTTAGTTTTGATGTGAGCGGTCGTCTGCATCCAACAATAGGGACCTAACGCCTTAACATGGTGGTGGCTTACATTCCTTGAAATGCAGACTTCTGGTCTTGTATTTGCCATATGTCGTTTCCAGCAAAACCTTATTCTTGCAATATCATTTAAAACAACTACTCTGTGTCCATATAAAGACATTTATACATCCTGGAATCAGGAGAGAAGACATGCATTGATTTGTTGTTGAGTGCAAAAACCTCCTTCCATTTTTCAAGTTCAGCTGAGCGTCATGGTCTATGGGCCATCTTTTACGCCGTCGAGGTAATATCAGGGCTATATCGGGAATATTTATATTAGAGGGAGTGGGCAAGAAGGAGTGAGGTCTAACGAGTTTCTGTTTACGTCAGGGGTTATATCTCCGTCCAACAATGTTTTGTCTTTGCTTGCATGGGGGTTTCTTGCTCTTCAATTGATGTGCATCCCACTCGGGAATAAGACATTGTCAAACATTACATAAACACACACATCATGCAGGACGGGGCGAGTCTTGACAATCATAATCAAATGAAAGAATTAATTAAAAACGACGGAAACAGGTTAAGAAATTTTATTCAGCAATACAAAAATAAGAAGTTCATTCAGATATTCCTTTACATTTTCGCAAATTTATAATCCATTACATATGTTATACCAAAAGTGTAATTTCCCGGAACTTGTAGCCAGTTTGCCCTAAAAGTATATCCTGAATTAGTTGTCAGAAATCTTGATAAATTAATGGTCTATTGAATATAAATTTAATTCACTAATGATTCGATCATAGCAGATTTTCGTCATATCTGTTCATGCTACTTTCTCTTTCGGAGGAGACGCCAAACTCTTTTCACCAGTCCACGGATTCCTGAAACAGAACAAATAACAAGTGTCACATATTCAGCTCACATTATAAGCACATAGCGGGCATTATTATTGACATATACTGTACAAACTAAAAAAATAATCCTTCTCTGTAACTATTTCTTTGCTTTTGTAATTTCCCTTCTATTTGTAGCGGCATGATGTGATGTTTGATTTCGATAGATTACATGTGGAAAAAGTGAAAAACGCGAAAGACATAAGCTCAATAGATAACATGAAAGATAGACAAATACAGTAATGTCAGTATACATATATATATATATATATATATATATATATATATATATATATATATATATATATATATTTATATATATATAAATAAAATAGGGATCATATACTTGCACATAAAACTAAATCTATAGGTCATCATTTAGGAATGTCTATAAGGAAACATATTTCAATTAGTCGATAAAATTCCAAACTATTAAATTTACATGTACTTTCATATTCAATAAATATCTACATCTGTTAAATTAACAGTTACAAAAAAAAGCCCCCCCCCCCCCTCCAAAAAAAAACTGAGCGAAATTATATATATATATAAACAAACGTCATTGCTGGTAGCAGTGATTGAACATGCCTCGGAGAACCTGTTTGCATATACGTACCTCTCATCTTTTTCTTTTGTTTGGCCTGTTCTGAGGTGGAAGCCGCTGGTTCGCCATCTGTCCCTTGGTCGAATTCGGATACATGGAACGATGTCACTGTTTGTTCCTCTTTCTTTTGATCACTGTTCGGGAGTTTGACCTCTGAGTAGGTAATAAAAAAAATTATGTTTGAGTATGCACATGTGATATTTAGAATATATGACGAACTTTTTTCCTGGAATAATACTGGCATCGCACACAAACAGACAGAAATAATAAATACACGTCACTTTTTTCGTCAAAAACTACTGGCTGTTTAACAGTAATTCTCAGTTTTTATTTTTTTTTATTCGATTAACGATATATTAAAAAAAAACAGCCGCCCCCCCCCCCCCCAAAAAAATAAATAAACGCGAAATTGTTCATGAAAAAAACTTCATTGTTGTAGTAGCAGTGATTGAACAAGTCTCGGAGAAACTGTTTGGACACGTACCTTTCATTTTTGTATTTTGTTCGGCCTGTTCTAAGGTGGAAGGCGCTGGTTTGCCATCTGTTCCATGGTCCAATTCGGATATATCAGGCGATGTGACTGCTGGTTCATCTTTCCTTTGTTCAGTTTTCGGGAATTTGACGTCTGAATAAGTAATAAAATAAAAATTACGTGTGTGAAATCTAGAGGAATTAATACATGACCCACTTTTTCTCCTTGAACAAAACAGGTACCACATGCACTCAAACAATGGAATAACCATAAATACACGCCCTTTTTATCATCGAATCTCCGGGCTGTTTGATGGTAATTTTTAGTTTTAAATAGTTTAGTCGCTTAACGATATAAGCATATATTATTTATTAACCTACTACTTATTATAAGTTTTGTAATGTATATGTTATATTATAACGCACATGTGATTTCGTGGTCTCCCAGGCGGGAATATGGCCACGTGATCTGGATCTGAAACCGGCCGTCTGCTACAGGTAGGCCTAGTTGAATTTCGCGTTCATCTGAAAACTCCTTTTTGCCATCCTGTGTAACCTCGAAAACTCCAACGAGCTTTAAATCTGGAATAGACAAGATAGAATAACATAATTACCTATTTAGATAAAGAATAATTTGTAATAAATGATATTTATTAAAAATTAGTTTAAACACATAACCCCGGTAGATGAACAAACAACAAAAATGCCTTGGGGCATTATCATTTAGTTTTAAATGAGTTCAGTAAAACGTCGTTTGGTCGTAGTACTTTGGAACTTTAAATGACTCAATAAAAATTATTCTTTTAATCGTAAACTTAAATTACACTTATGGGGAGAACATTCATTGCACTATATACTGTCAGATAGACCTCTTTGCTAGGTGTAAAGTAAAATGTTGACTTGAATATTTTTGGTGTATCAAGTCATTAAAGATAAAAATAAAAATTGCATGAATTTTAATCAAAGTGATTTAAGCCAGGGGTGTAACCTGAAATGATTATTAGTAAATATATCAAGTAGTAACATATGAAACAAACTTGCTAGATAACTTGATGTTATGCCCATAGTGCCTTCTTTTAAATTTCGCCCTATAATTTAAATAATATCTTTACACCTACTATTTTAGAAGGAAAATAAATATAAAAATCTTCAATCATTGGCAGGTGTTAATTGTGTCCAAGTACGTCTTATAAGTTCAATTTATTGATTAACCATGTGTTTCAAATATATTTTCCAGAGGAATCTTAATATCTGAAATGATTATTTACCCAAAGGAACCTCAACTGTAACAACAGCTGCGCCTTCTTCTGCATCATAATGACATCGGTGACGTATGACGTCATGGCCGATCTTCTGTATAAAGCAGAACTCCGAGCCGATCGTCTGACGCCAGTATGGCAGAACCAGGCGCGCCCTTCCCGGCATGAAAACTGGTGATGGAACCACAGGCTCTGAAATAAAACATTAACCTTTATTATAAAAATATATTGGATTTAAACTACCGTGAAAGATAAACTACACATTTATAATGTATACAAAATATGTAACCATGTGTGACATACACGCAGGTATAGGCCTAATCAATATTTTAATTTACTGTTCAAAGGTCAACTTGAGCTCATTCTAAACTGAAACCTGGGACTCACTTGTTTGGCTACCCTCTCTGATATCAAACATACTGCTTATATAATTATTTTCAAATTTTAAATATTTATATTAACTTTGATGGCACCTTCTGTGCATTAAATTTTTGAAAATTTGGTCAAGATGTAACTAAAGCTTTGCAAGTCTTTTCCTGTTATGTAAATGTAAAGTATGTCGGAATTTGCCCGAAATCTAAAATAAATCTAATTGTAAATTAAGGGTACACTCCAACCAGTGGTAAATGGGTTGCCATGTTTATAAATAATACCGCATATTATTCTGATTGTTGGTAATACTAAGACAAAAATTAAAACCGTTGGCTGAACATAAAATAGATTAGTGACAAAAGAAACTAAGCATGATATTAACTATATAATGGAAGGTATATTATTATATTTAATATCCATTTCTTCATACACATGTATTATGCATTAACATACATACCTTGTGAAAGTTCCAGTGTCATTGGCTGGTCGTTCCAGCCACACTTAAGCAGCGCCTGTTGGGTCCCGACAGGGAGGGTAAGCTCACGGTTTGGGAGACCTTCCCAACAGGCGCCGCTGGCCGAGGACACGACCAGCTTAAATGAATAGGTCCCGGGGGTCAGGCGGGCCACACCCACCCACTGGGGGGACCCTCTCGGCAGGTTGGCTAAAACCAACCCCCGGGAGACGTCCCACCCCCCTAGTGCTGGGTCTGACCCCACCACCATCAGCTTATGCCTATCCTCTTCTTCTAGGATCAGCCGCCATGCGATAAAGCAGATCATGACTGAAAAAAATATACATCTTTTGATGAACAAAATAAGTTGACACTACTAATACATATTCTAATAATAATAATAATAATAATAATAATAATAATATATATATATTTATATATATATATATATATATATATATATATATATATATATATATACTAATACTATATCTCTCTATCGCTCATTCTGTACGTCTATCTATCTATATATCTGTCTATACTTCTGTCTATACACCTATATATCTTTACATCTATCGTTACATCTATCTATACATCTATACATCTATCTATACATCTATGCATCTAGATCTATCTATACTTCTATCTATTCATGCATCTACCAATATATACATTTTCCCACCTATACATCTATCTTTACATTCATACTTCTATACAAGTATGTCTACACAATTGTCTATACATCAATACATCTATACTAGTATTTCTATATACATCTATCCGTACATGTGTCTATACATCTATCTATAAATATATGTATACATCTATCTATACATCTTTACATCTATACATCTATACATCTAATTATACATGCATAGATTCATGTACCTGTACACATGCATACGTGTATTGCGATCCAATATGCATAAACTTTTGCATATATATATATATATAACATCAAGATACATCATTAGTTAAATATCACCATGCAACAGGGAAGACGGGTCTTGTAATTAGCCTTACCATCAAACTCGAGACTTTCTCATTAAAAGATTATATATAAAGCTGCTAGAGAGATAAATTTCTTACCACTTTCCATATTTGTTAGTCGCACTGTAGTCGCAGACTTGACAAAGCCTTGAAATAAATTCGTCTTGAGACACGGCACCGTCCGTCTCAAACAGTAATTTGGACCGGAATGTTGTGGATGGGAACGTTGGCAACGACAAACGTGGCGCCAAGCATTTTGATTGGTTAAAAGTTAACGAACAAACGTCACTCGGGTAACGAAAGTGAGACGTCATGTTGGCTGTTGAAAACGTTCGGTCATTTGTACACCTGTATAAATAAAGTGAATATTGTCTTAAGGTCACGTGGTCCTATTTGTTTACATGACCTGGGGTCACCAAGCGGAGAGTAGTAAATGGTCTGGCTTTCTCTGGTTGGCTCTAGCCATCATGTGCTGGAGCATCAAAACCACCGCATTGTTTGATTTTTAAGTATGTTAAGCATAATTTCCAATAAAATTGACAGTATTGGTCATTTTTTTTCAAATCTATGGCCTATCAAAGAGATGTTGTCCAAATGCTTGTTTGGGACTGCTTGGTGGGGTATTTTGGGCTTCACTGCATTCGGGCCAGGATGGTTAAAAAAGGAGATACACAAGCCCCCTTTTTCTTGGTCTAGTTTGACAGAAGAAACAACAAATTCTCAGGTAAAAAATAGTTTAATATCAGAATTTATTTTGAAAATTATTTAAAAGAGGCCCAAACCTCAGGTGTTTTATAGATGTTATATAGGGAAAATAAATACAGCCACGTGTCCTTAAATGCCCGGAAAGTATATAAACATAATATGCCGTGAATATGTATATCTCATCGTCATCACTCGCCTAAAAGAGCCAGAATTACTTTAATTAATGGAACCTCTTCATATATATACATATTCAGAATCCTAAAATACGACAGAGGACGTCCTTTTGTTAACAGAGAAAGAGTGAGAATATATTGGTCGTTATGTGTGGGCCTATATGAGCATAAGACGGGGTTCTTGTGCTGACATTTCACACCGCAAATATAATAACCATTTTCTGTCATTTGAACATAATGACTTACCTTGCTAATAATTTTCATATACGAATTATATGTATATTAAATTGACTCAAATATGTTACAGGTTTTATATATTAAATAATATGCGAAAGAGACAGACTATAATCAAAATATTAAAAAAATGAACACACTGTTTTACTTAGATAATAAATTTAGGCCTACATGCGAATTAAATGCATCAGTCCCAAATGTATCATAGCTTTCTTTTCACATAAAATTATTTAGAAGAGGCTATTTTTATATTTTTTTTGTTCTTCTTCATAGCTGTCTCAATTTTTTTTATAATATTCAGCTCATCCGGCCATAGGCCTCATGAGCTTATGTCATGGCAACGCGACATCCTTCTGTCTGTCCGCTCGTCCGTTCATACGGTGTCCGTCCACAATTCACAATAATATGTTTTTTCTCCTTTATTTCCCGCCCGATATTGATCTTGTTTCTTTATCTAATAGGCCTGGGCGTGTGCTTTTAGAGTTCTACACAACATTTTGAAATCCATCAAATATGCTAATGTATCCAAACTTTTTTTCAAAATCACAATAAATCATCTTCTTCTTTATTTCGCTACTGATTTTGATTTTGTTTGTGTTAACTGACAGGGCTATAGGTGTGGGCTTTTAAACTTCTATACACAGAATTGAACTTTATCAATTAGGCAAATTACTGTAAACCTTTGTCAAAATCCCCCCCAAAATAATTAATCTATTTAATATTCCATGACTGATTTTGAGTCTGCTTGTTTTGTTTGATTGGGCGTTCAGACTCCTTCCGTACGTCCACACATAATTTTTAAACCTACAGGTGAGGCCTCCTTAGATACAAACGTTTCTGTGATGAAAATTTCATCTAGGTTTGTGCAGTAGGAGGGGTGTCAGGCCCTATACGCACTTGGTTCGCTTTAAAATCCAGTAACGTATACCCTACCCCCCCCCCTCCTCACCGGCCCCAAATCCCTGAGATCTGAGCATTCTTAGGCAAAATAAAAAAATAAATATTGGCCAGGCAGTATTTGCAAAAAAATTTCAATTTAACTGGTTATACCCTTAAGCCACGTAAATAATAGGAAACAATTATGTTTGGCTCATGCCCCCTCATACGCCCCTCCTGGAATACCTAGATATTCGATCACCCGAGTGATGGAACTGGCGAGTGTCTCTGAGAAAAAAATATAAGCTGTCGTTGCATTAGAAACCTGAGTACTTTATACATTGGAAGAACATGCAAGCTTAATTGATTATTATTGGAGTTTTAGTATAAAGTGATCCAGTACCATTCTCTAGGTATATAAAAATATCAGCAGACCCTTTGAGAATTGACATATTGTGACATTGAAGAATAATATATCCATGACTAATATGCTATGAATGTGTGTGAATTGTGAGCAGGCACACATAGTGATTTTGCATGTGGCTTAAAAAGCACCCTGTGAATAAAGATTTAGTTTCTGTGATATGAGCTTATATAAGAAAACTACCCACAGAAATGCCAATTTATAGCATGTATTTAAAAATAAATTCCACATCGGTCATAGGGGGGGGGGGGGGGGATTTCCCCTCCAACGCCCTCTCGTTATGCTTCGTTATATTCTTAATCAAGGCCTAAGCCCCTCCGCCCCCATGCTCAGACGGGTACTTATGTGACGTGGCTATTTCATCCAGCCGCATGCAAGCTGTGCAAGAAGAGGACAAACAGTCGCAGAAGAGGTTTAAGAGTTAAGTAAAAATAACGCAAAGTGCAAATTGCTGGGTAATGGCGAGAAACCATTCTGAGATGTAATTTCACACTTAAAAATTGTTACTTACAATTATTGAAACGGACCCTAATTCTCTTGGTTGCAGTCATTTTTGCTATTGTTGTACACTGTCAAAGTCTTTAAGTTACCAGTGTTTTACAGTATATGCTTAAGTGTAAAAACAATTTGATTCTGTCAATAGAATATGTGGTAAGTAGGGTTAAAAAAAATCTTTGTCTTTTCTATTGCATATTGCCTTATTAATTTACATATCATCTTTAGGCATATGAATTATTCATATGGCCTGTGCAACAAAAGGTTTACCTGTTACGGCTGTGATGTTGTGTTATATCAAATAAAACAGTTTAACCAGTCTTCATTCTTCATCATATAAAAGCGCCATCTGTCGTATTTGGGGTGAAGATGACTGGTCTCCAAGTGAAAAATAACGAAGGGAAAGATTAGTGGATAATAACAATTTAAGATATTTAACTTTTTACGTCGTGCAAGGAACTTCGACACAAGTTGGTTATTTGATTTAAGCAGCTCGACACAACCATAAATATAATAATAATTATATATATGTGTCACCAGGCGCGGATCCGGGGGGGGGGGTATGTCGAGCCCCCCCCCCCCCCCGCTCTCAATATACCTCGAATAATTCTTTAGAGCAATTTTAAACATGACAGGTAAATTGTTCGGAATTATCACACAATATTTATCTACACTAGCATTATATTATATTATATATATATATATATATATATATATATATATATATATATATATATATATATATATATATAATATGTGAAAGCATGCAGGTATAAGGTATATCCAAAATGTCCAATATGATTACCACGTGTGTATCACTTTATATGCCACCGTTAAAAATATTTATCAAATATGAAATCTAGTACTACTTCTGAAGTCAAAACTGGAGTACCGTGCATTAAGTTGAAATAATTGCATATTTGATTATTTTTTTAATTATTTTATTAACCCTTTTACTAATCCACCTTTACAAACAACTCCGCTCTGCTATTTGTTGAAATATTTATATAAATGTAAACAACAACAGTTTGCCATATAAATTGTTGATGTGATTAATTGAAATCTGATAAGTGCTTCAATATATATCAAACAAAATATTAACAATTGATTCTATAATGTAGACCTAACTGCGCGTGTAGACATATACTGAAGATCGATATAGCCCACTCAAATAGCTTGAGATCAACTAGAGCATATATTTAGGCCTATAACTTTTATTTAGAGGATATTGAAATGAAAAAAAAATAATTATCGATTTTCCTCCGAGTATATGAATCATTCTAAAAAATTCTCTCCCTTCACGTTATATCCCCATCCCCCCCCCCCACCCACCAAGCATATAGGCCTTTAATGATCCGCCCCCAACTAGAACTGTCGCAAGACGAGCCGCATGTAAAGCAATACTAGACATCTCTAAAAATAAAGGTAGATAAAACCTTTGCATAGGTCAAGGCCCTTGGCTCTTGCCTGGAGAGGAGGGTATGTGATTCAATTCCGGACAATTTTAATGCGAATAACTCAAATATAAATGGTTGGCACACAAATCCTGTTATGCTAACTGTCACAAACGATACTAAAATCACGGTCGGTCGGCCTTAAACGAATTTCAAAGTTTTATTTGGTTTAATATATTGACTTTGCAGCCCCCTGTTGTTGGAGTTTTACGTTGTTGATGATTTGGTGTTTGGGACACCCTATGACGTTGACATCGAGGCTACCTGGGATTCTCTCCTTTACAGCTCCTCTGACGATTTTTCTGAGTTTCGCCGTCCGCTACTCCGCCATGGCGTGGAGGTCGAGTGGTAGCACCAATAAAAACCTCGTCAGCAATTTGCAAGGCAAGTACTGAGCGATAATCAAAGGTTTTGTACGCTGTCAGATTGCAGTCATGTCTGGAGCCCATGTAAATTATACGATGTTTGCAGACATGCATTTACAATTTGCTCTCTATCCTGCAATGCAGAAAGTTTATCTTTTGCTGAAATACATGTTCATCACAACTTATTAAAACGCTACACACCGTCAAAAGAAAATTAATATTATAATTTATTGCTGTCTGATTATACTTCTATAGATTACAGTCCATCCCACTATATCTGTCTACCTAAATTTTTGCTTTTTATGTTTTGCAAAGTAAACAATGTCAAGCAAGATCATCGGGGAAAACAAGGTCATTTTTTTGCAACAAGGGCATTAATTAAGAGGAAAATGCATAATTTACAGTTGAGAAAATAATAATTTAATTAATTTGATTTTCTTTGAAAACAGGTAAATATCTTAAATGAGAATTTGTGCAAGGAAAGCAACAGCTTTCTACCACCTGCACAAAATGGATTTTGGTGAAACACGTGTTATATTATATACCAGATTGTTGCATTTGATGAAGCACCCTCAAGTACAATACTAAAGATAAAGAGCCTCTGCCCCCTTTATAGAGTGATAAGTGTACTTGCTTCATGTTTATGCTTCACTGTTACATCACATATAACCACTTATCATGTAATAACCAGTTCTTTGCCACTCCCTTGACTGGCAAGCAATGGTCACCTGCTAATGTCACCATTAATCATATACAGTATATATATATATTCCTAAAAATCAACACTGTGCCTATAAACTGAATAATTATTAAATCATAAGCAGGTGTGTTATTAAAATTATGCATTTTCTTCTTTCACCCCTCAGTCCAGGTTTTGTTTTTGCATTTGGTGATAAGCTATCAAAAATCGCCAAAAAATGGTGTAATGGGGTAGTGGAGTATACTAAAATAGTAACACAAATTAAGTAGTGTTGCAAGCTATATTTTAGATTAAATAATTTGATTTTTCGTTTTATGCATTTACAAAGCAAATTATAATCTGTTAAACTTAAAATCCATGGATTGTGTCTGCTTTGATTTTTCAACCAATCAGATAACCTGTTGGATATGATAAAAACAGAACTCAACTAAACAGACACAGATGCCAAATAGCTCTGTCTACTTAATTCTTTAAAATATATAATCACTTCTTTTATTATAATATTTTTGTTATGCTGCAGAGTCAACTTGCTTTTGAACATGTGGTTCTGGCAGGTGTAGTATAAGCATCAGTTGGCATTGAAGAAAAACAAGCTCTACAAATGGTTTAAATATATTTTCACATTATTTATATTTAACAGCATAAAAATGGCAAATACAGTTTAAATGTCAAATGATATGACTTGAATTACTTCTGACCAGTGACCTATTTTTTTTGGCATGTTCTTTTTTCCAGCAAATAACATCATAAAGCACCCAAAAGTTGCTGAGGTTATGAAGCTTGTGGACAGAGCCAACTTTTGTAAACACAACGCCTATGTGGATTCTCCTCAAGGAATTGGATACGCTGCTACAATCAGTGCACCACATATGGTGAGCAAAGTAACACATACAGTGAAACCTGTGTTATGAGACCACCTATGAGACTGGACAAAAGTGGTCTTAATACATAGGTGGTCTTATAAGAGAGGTGGTCTTTCAGACAAGTTCCACTGTACACTTTTATTTCCGTAAAAGTTCAACACACTAAATTGTAGTGTTTTTTTATATCATGATAATGATGTAATGTTATCACGATATATTGTGATATCATAATGTCAATATCTGGCATTGGAACTCCAGCACTTGTTGTCATATCACCATTATCATAACTTCCTGCCATGTTTTGGGACTATTATAAGCAGGCAAATCCAAAGATTTTTAAGGAACATAATTCTGTCAGTTTGCTGCACACTGCCATTTTGAAGTATGCCAATACCCATATACTTTTCATATAATAATGATTACTTCTGTATAAAACTTCATGCAATTTATTAAAATAAATGTTATCTTCGAAAATGAAAGATTTCTGAGAACAGAAGCCCCTAGTGATGCCATATTCCTTAGGTAATTTAATTAATATTAATAATCCAAAAAGGTCATGTATTTGTAATAGTACCTAAACTGTGGCCATGCATCTTATGATATAACAACAATAGGGAATTTATTACAGCTGTCAAATATCCAGATAACCCCAGATATTGGTTATCATCCCAATCCTACTGCATTGAAAACATTGCAGTTCCAGTTATATATAAAAGAGCTGTGATTGGTAAAATTCAGTTTTATATCTGACCAGTATTGTCTCCTTTCAAGTCTTTCAGGTCTTGTTTATTAATTATTTATGCTTGATTAAAAGTGTATGCAGATAAATTATCTAAATATACAATATTGTACCCAAAGTTACAGTGTTGCAACAATTGGTTTATTGATATATCCACATATTACTTAATAAAATCCCTCGATCCAGTGTTTAAATCTTAACCTGAGAACTTTACAGTGAAAGCAAATAAAATGTTATTGCAACTTTTTCATAAAGGCTTTCATAAATGAAACATTAAAGGGGCCTTATCCGATATTTGATGTCTGTCAACTGAAGGTAATCCCTTTAACCTTTCATGAAAATAGATTAGAAAACACCAATACAACCAAGCACAGGATTTTTGTTTTGTATATACCAACTTGTTTACGGTATGTAGGGACCAATCAGAATAATCAAAACACATTCAACTAGGACATCTGGTGGCAAGTCAGATTTAAAAAGTTTTCCAAACGGGCATTTTCAATCTAGTGAACTTTCAGCTTCTGTATAAATGTAGCCAATCACCTTAGGTTACATAGTTTGTCTACCTGTCAACATTGCTTGTTTTACAAACAACTTGTTTGTAAATAAGCTCATTCATCCACCACAGGTGTTATAAGAACTTTTCTAAACAGAAATTACCCTTGGATCATTAATATAAACACAGAGTAAGCCAATATTTGCGTAAACTATTTATAAAAAGATAGATGAATATGTCCCTTTAACTAATTCCTATTTTTTCAAAGTAAAGCACACAACAGCAAGTTACATTGAAACTTTCAAATAATAATTCACATTCCAGTATTTCTGCAACACTTGCAGATTGCAAATGACTTTATATTCATGTAAACTGTTATTGAATATTTCAGCATGCTCACGCACTAGAACTGTTATCCAGTCACTTGGCCCCAGGCAACAGAGCTCTGGATGTTGGCTCAGGGAGTGGTTACCTTACAGCATGCATGGCTTTAATGGTGAGTCTTAAAAAAACATTATACACACAGTTTAACATACAAAAATATTGTAGCTATGTATAACATATATTTTATAGACAATTAAATGTCTGTGTTCTTCCCTGTTATTTATTTCTGTTTACAACAAAGCCACGAAACCTAATAATATTTGGGACTCCACAAAAGACTCTTTAAGGGCCTCCCAACTAAACCCCATGTGGCCCTTGGATTGTAGTTTTATGTGTGTATTTTTAGCAAACCTGTGAGCTTATGCGATGGTGCGACGTCATCCATCATGTGTGGTGCATCGTGCGTCGTCTGTATGTTAACCATAGCTATCTCAAAGATGGCAGGAGCTAGCATCACCAAATTTTTTGCAAATAATCAGTCATCCAAAAAACTATATCGAATTTTGTTTATTCTTTTTCTAACTGCATTTTCTTAGATTTTATAGGGAAAAAGCTAAAAAATCTTTAAAAATCTTCTTCTCCGAAACTGTCCAGCCAAATTGTCCAATATTTCACAGATATGATCCCTGGAACAATCTTTCTCAAGTTTGTTCGAATGGTTCCAGTTCAGAGATTTTTGGCCGAGTTACAGGAGGTTGAACTTTGTTAACTGTGCAAAAAAGCATATTAAAATTTAAATCTCAGAAACGGCTGGAGCTATCATCATCAAATTTTAGGCCAATGTTGGTCACATAGATCATATCTGAAATTGAGGTATTGGTGGCGCTACCTGCATCGGCCTTTTTTGTACGGGGTCATCAATGCCTGTATCACACTGAGGGCTACAAAAAAACTTCTTCTCTGAAACTGTATGGCCAAAATGTTTAATATCTCACAGAAATGATTGTAGGGTATTGCTTTCTGAAGTTTGTTCAAATTGTCTCTTTTCAGTGACTTTTGGCTAAGTTATGGGAAGCTGAATTTAGTCATATGCCATAACAGCCCATTTTAGCTCAGTGGCTACAAAGATCATCTTCTCAAAAACCACTGGGCCAAATTCTTAAATCTCACACATTAATTATCCTCATTAGTTGATAATTCAAGTTTGTTCAAATGGTTTTGGTTCAGTGCTTTTTGGCTGAGTTACGGGAAGCTGAACTTAGCCAGTTTGCTGTATCTTCCTATATGAGTAATAAACCTGCGAAACGTTTTTCAACTGATGCCACTGAAGCCAGTTTGTTAAATATTTTACAAGAATAATCCCTACAATAATTTTATAATAATTGTCATTAATGGTTCCACATGAATGATTTTTGGCTGAATTATGGAGATTGAATTGAGTCATTTTACCATATATGTTAGCTGTGTGATGCTGTTACATCTAGCCTGGCACCAGTTTATAAGCATCTATTACATCATGCCACTAGACATTTAGATTTCAGGTTATATTCAGTTGATATTGACTAGAATTTTTTTTTTTAAATTAGATTTATGATTTAAGTTATTCATCATTCCAAGCAATGTTACAATCATGGATAATCAGCTCACTGTGGCTATATAAAGACAACTGTAAGAGGATTATAAATTCTTGGTATCCCTACTCAACTTAATTTGCCATTGGTGAGAAATATCTGTATTTTAATTTTGCATTCAGTATGCATCCGTAATAATTTTACATATATTCCTGATTTCTTTTTAGCTCAGCTGACTATAAGTCATCTGAGCTATAGTCATGGTCCATTGTCCGTCGTCCGTCCGTCTGTCTGTCCGTCCGTCTGGATGTCCGTCCGTAAGACTGGCACGTTTCGACACCGTTGGACCTACGAATCTGAATTTCTGCATACAGTTAGATGTCCCCATAATCTCCTACCATGCCAAAAATTGGGTCAGTAGGACTTCGTTCCTTTGAGATATTAAGGAAAAACCTCAATTTTTTATTAGAAATCTATTTTCACACTTCAGGACTGCATAATATCAAAATCACTCATCTGGTTTTCTTCATATTTACCATAAATATTCCTCTATATAGTTCCTATGTACATGCCAGATATTAAGTCAGTATTATATAATTTAAAAAAGTTATTGGCCCAAACATAATGCACTTTGTAAAAAAATCAGGAAGATATTTTGTCACTTAAGACCCAAAGTGTTAAAGGTAGGGACTTTTTTCCAGTAATACAACTTTAATTAATCAAAATTTAATTGTATACCTAAAATTAGATCAAAATCTGTTAAATATTTTTAAATATTGGCAAAAATATAAAATTGGTACCTTAAATTTTGCCCAACTTTGGCCATGGCACGTTTTTTTCCTGTAAGTACTGTGGATTTAATTTTCACACCATGTATACATAAGGATTTAATCTGTTAAAATCTGAAATTTGAAAATAAAAGCTGCAAAATTAGGCTAGTTATTGAATTTTTTTGGAGGCTCTTGTTGTATTCCCTTACATTGTCAAGCAGTCCACTTTGATGACTGTAGGTCATTCAGTGCACATCTCCATGCTCTGCAAGCTGTTGACATAATTTTAGATGTCCCCAAAATCCCCTACCATACTGAAAATTGGGTCATTAGGACTTTGTTCCTTCGAGATATTAAGGAAAAAAACTCCGTTTTCCATTAAAAAAAGCCATTGTTACACTTCAAGGCTGCCTAATATCAAAACCACTGATCTGTTTTTGATCGTATTTAGTATTCACATTCTTTTATACATTTTCTATGAACATACCAAAAATTAGGTCAGTATTGAGTATTATTTTGAAGTTATGGGCCAAAACATAATGCAATTTTTTAAAAAATCAGGAAATATATTTACTCACATGAGAATTGCTGAACCTAGAGACCTTTTTTCAGGAATATAACTTTATTTAATCAAAATTCAATTGTTTACCCAAAATTAGATCTGAATTTTGCAAATTTTTCAAGTTATTAGCATAAATAAAAAACAATACCTTAAATTTTGTCCAACTTTGGCACTGTTGATTTAATTTTCCCAGCATATATGCATAAGGATTTAATCTTTTAAAATCTGAACTTTCAAAAGAAATTGATTGGAATGAATAGCTTTTATTCATGTTTTCACGCACCATGTCAAGTGTTGTTTACATCTAGCCCACCTAGTAGTACAGCCTTCACTTGCATTATGTAACCCACCCCAGGCAGCTTACCTTGGCCCAGCTTGGCCACTACTAGCAGGCTTCCCCTCGCCCTGCACTCATCCCCCCCCCCCCAGCTGGTGCATAAATTAGATGAATGTTATAATTTTCTGTATTTTATTTTATTCTTGGACATGCTACATTTTAGATTTTTTATTTAACCACCAGGGTTACAATGATTTAAGTGTACATTTAATTGTGTCCACAAAGTGGTGTATTGCTGTGAAAGTCTGGATGTTCATGAGATAAGTAATTCCTTACTTCAGAAGAGTAAAAACTTCACCAGGTGTGAAATTGACTATTAATTCCAGTAATTAATTAAAACTGGGATAGTAATTAGCACAATGATATTGTTTGTCCCTCATTCAACCAACAGTGTGTATACCTTATTTGAAAAGATGTTTTATTTTGTCAAATTTACTTTTATTTTATTTTGGTGAATAAAATTAAGCATGTCCTGAAAACTCCAATATGCAAAACTTTTTAATAGTGATTCAAGGAATATTCTTGTAGATGCCATGTTGTGGCATTAATTTCTTTTAAAATCAGTTTATGACATTTATGATTTAAAAATAATAAAATATATGTGTATGCATAATATGACCCAATGTTTTTTACTCTGTATATAATGATTGCAACTTTTGCAACAATTCTAATATTTTAACTTATATTTTCAGGTTTTTTAATTAAAAATTTATAAACCTGTAAATAAAAAAATGATACAGATAAAAACTTCTTAATGGAAAAAGTGGATCTGCTTAAAAAAATAGGATTATATATAAACTTAAATGCATTATTCTCTTGAAAGTGAAATAAAGGTATTAGTCCATTCTGTCCACTTGCCTGTCCATCTGTAAATTTTCGTATGCAACACAGTATCTCAAAACTTTTACTGTTTTTCTTCATGACAGTCTTGTCAGAGTATTAGTTTGCAATCATATATTTAGAACTTTACTATAACCAAGTAGGAGGGCCCCTTTCCTCTTAGCTTTTCATATTCTTATATAAATGAAAAACATTACAATAGAATATTTCTACATCCACCTTCGTGCTGCCCTCACTTTTCCCTTCTCCGAACCCCATCCCAAAGTCAGCCTCAGTAAGCAAGAACAAGATGAATCAGATATATTCATACTTTAATATTTTGTATAACTATTCGTCCATAGGTACCTATGTACATGCCAGAAATTATGTCAATATTGTGTAATATGTAGACATAGTGGGCATCACAATAATGTACCTTGTCAAGACTAAAGAGATATTGTGTCATACAGTCACATATAAAAAATCGCTTCATCAGCATAGTTAATCATAACATCATATCTGTCAAATTGAACGCTTGCAGACTACCATACACTTTAGATCCTTCAACAAATAGCCTTATCATCCACTACTACTTATTACTGCTGTCATTGCATTCATATTTGTTCAAATATATCACAATTTTCAACCCCTCCTAAATAAATAAAAAATAAACCACTTTATTTGACTCTATTAATCCATCAGTCAGGTAATTTCATTTATCATTTACTCACATATTACATTACATTCCTTTATAATAGCCCAACATGTACATGATATTCATAAGCTTTATCGACTCGATATAGTATCACAGTGGAGAAACATTTATAGTCCAATCGCGATCAGCTGAGCGCCGTGACCCATGGGTCCCTTGTTTATAAAAAGTCAGCTGAAAAGCATTTTGTATTTGGAAAACAAATTTCAAAGTTATTTCAAGTAGGGACCACTTTTGTGTACAGATGGCAGCACTTGGTTTACCATTGGCAGATTGCCAGTGCCTGGATGTTGGCCATTAGCCAAGATGATGTCAGCTCTATAAATAGTTTTGGCACAGTGCCAGGATTGGAAGAAGTGCAGCCAGGTATAGGTCAAAGAGTTCACTCAGTGCAGTAGCTGCATTCTATTTATAGCTTTGGCAGCTTGCTCACTGCATCATATTTAGCACCAAAGTTCAACCTGAATCTATTTATAGCTTTGGCAGACTGCCAACTGTGTTAGATTATGCAACAGGTCAAGAGTTCACTCAGTGCAGCCAGGTACAGGTCAAAAGTTCACTCAGTCTAGCCAGGTGCAGGTCAAAGAGTTCACTCAGTGCAGAAGCTTGAGGCAGCAATTTGTCACAGGTCACTCGGGGGCAACTGCCTTACTCACCTAAGCCTTGTCAGCCCAGTGCATCAAACTCTTGGGAAGTTTGATGTATTGGACTAATATTTTGACCTGTCTATGCGTCTTTGATGGTATTCTCATTTACAAGACAGGTGGTGCCACCTACATTGACCTTTGCAGTGTATGCGCCTGCTTATTTCTACAGAGGAATTTGATACATCAGCCTAAAATTGGGCATGTTTATACATATCGGGTAGCCTTATAGTGTACAAGACTGATGGTGCCACCTACAATAATTTTTGCACAGTGTATGTCCCTGCTTATTTCACAGGAGGGGTTTGACATATCAGTCTGACATTTGGCATATGTATAAATCTCTTCGTTGTATATAAGACTGGTGGTGCCAGCTACAATCATTGTATCCGCCAAAACAGAGTTTTGCAGATACTATGTTTTCAGTCAACACTAACCAACCGCCATTGCCGCATAGGTTTCCAGAGAACTCCTCTCAACCACTGGGCAGAATTTTTTAAAATTCTGGATTATGATCATTCTCATGCCGACTGCTGGGCCCTCATTTTTGGTTGCCTCTGACCTTTCCTCTCTGCCCAGTGTCCATTTGTGCGTCTGTTTCCACACATAAACCCACTTATCTCAGGAACCGTTTGACCCATAAGGCTAAAGATTTTGCAAAAATGTAGCCCTTGGAAAGCTTTATAACATACACTAAAAATGGTGGCACCACCATTTGCACAGCGTCCATCTGTTCATCTGCCTTGGGATAATATCACTCATATCTCAGCAGTGGTTTGACTTTTCCACCTAAAATTTTGCAAGTTTATACATCCTGGACAGCTTTCTTGATTTTATGACAGGTGGCGCCACCTACATTCACGTTTACTCTGCAGACATCCAAGCTCATATCTTGGGAACTGTTTGACCGATTGGGCCAAAATTTTGCATATGTATAGATCTCACATAGCTCTTCATCATAGGCAAAACTGGTGGCACCACCTGTAACCATTTATGCACAGCATCCATCTGTTCATCTGCCTTGGGATAAAATCACTCATATCTCAGCAGTGGTTTGACTTTTCCACCTGAAATTTTGCAGGTTTATACATCCTTGACAGCTCTCTTGATTTTATGACAGGTGGCGCCACCTACATTCAGGTTTACTCTCCAGACATCCAAGCTTATATCTCGGGAACCGTTTGACCGATTAGGCCAAAATTTTGCATGTGTATAGATCTAACATAGCTCTTCATCATAGGCAAAACTGGTTTTGCCACCTGCAACCACTTATGCACAGCGTCCATCTGTTCACCTGCCTTGGGATAAAATCACTCATATCTCAGCAGTGGTTTGACTTATCCACCTGAAATTTTGCAGGTTTATACATCCTGGACAATTTTCTTGATTTTATGACAGGTGGCACCGCCTACATTCATGTTTAAGCTGCAGACATCCATGCTAATATGCAACACACCTCACTCTATTCCCCTTGCCACTTAATCCATGCCTCATTTCACTTGCCCACAGTGATTTCTGCGGATACACATAGTTGCTTGTCGAATACCTATATTCTGGTTTTAAAATGTACTAGTCTGAAACTTGAACATCGGAAAGGTCCATTTTGCTGAAATCATAATGACTAAGGTAGATATGTAGGACTTGAGAGGATCAATATTAAATTTTAAAAATAACCCTCCATTCATACTCCTAAACTTTGCAAAGGTTCGCATTAGGCCTGTAGGCCTTGTTTGTTCATTTTTGAATCTCATTACATAAAAAAATTTTGTAGAATTTCATGAAAGATGATGCAAATAAACATATTGTGGTATTAAAGACCTGTCAAAGTAAACATTGGATACTTTTATTTATTTTACTTGGTCTTATGCTGTTTTTGCTGAACCTGTTAAACCATTTTTTTTTAAACAATCATGACTGATTTGAATTATACTTTGTTGGATATGGCTATTGCTATCATTTAAAATCAAATACTAATTTTGTAATAGTACCAGTATGACATATGATGAAAAGTTTCACTGTATGCTTAATTATTGGTAAGTGAATAATTAGCATCATTCTGGAATCTACACACAGTGAATATGCCAGCAAGGTAAAAGTTCATAATAATGACACGTATATTTCATTATACTTATGCCTGTGTTTGTCTTTTTTGTTAGGTTGGTAGTTCAGGCAAGGCAGTTGGTATAGACCACATTGACAGCCTTGTAAAAGACTCTGTGATAAACCTTAACAAAGATCCAGTCACCGCTGACCTGCTAGAATCTGGCCGGGTCAAAATGGTGGTAGGAGATGGACGACAAGGCTACCCAGACCTGGCTCCTTACAATGCTATACATGTCGGTGCTGCTGCCCCAGAGATTCCACAAGCAGTAAGAGCTTTTATTATGTATAAAACACAGTCTGTGCCGTCAAGGAATGCCCAATGAAATCTGGTATAGTCCGTCCCAGTACCCGTGTCCGCATGTTTTTCCGGAATAATTTTTTATACAAGTAAAGCGGTGTAAACATTTCTTGTCCAAAGGTTGCAGGAGCTATTCCGCCGACTACCTGCGTAAAAAGTAATGCCTTACCTTGCCTTGATTTTATGTGAGACAAAAAATCCAAAATATGACAAAACAAGCTACAGCGTTTACGACTTATTCCTTGCCTGAGAACTGATAATAAACAAGCCAGTCAAACTTATGGCGTCAGTCAATTGAAGGTGACGCGCGACCGATCACTGTGACGTATTTGTGACGTCACTGTTGTCTAACAAACACCAAACGCAGCCATAGACATGGAAAGTGTAACATGGAGGAATGTACTGTCCAGTAGTGCCGGGAAGACGCCATTCACGGTATTTAAGCATAAATAACGCAAAGTTAATACATTTTACAAGATATATAACTTTTATACACAAAATCGGCGGAATATCTGTTTATCTACTTCAGGCCAAAGGGCATTTTTAAAGAATATTTTAAAAATAATTATCGCGAAAAAACATGCGGACACGGGTTTTGGGACGGACTATAAATAAAAATCAATCTGCAATCAATTTTAGAAATTAAATCAGTATCTGAGAAAACCATCTTTTTTTTTACAAAATGTCAGTATATTTTATTTTTAAAATATGAATATTATTCTCTGAATTGCAAGGGGGATCATTTCATTGACCATCCCAAAATTGCTAAACCCTCCATCCCCCGTGTTGACATCCATGGGGTTGCCTGAATAGAAAGAGCTGCAAAAACACTGGTGTCTTTTCAAGTGACATTTATGTCTAGCTGTATGATGTAGGAGGGGTGTATGTGTGATGTAACAAAAGTGTTATGTACAAATACTAGCCTGTGTCATTTGTATGAATTTTCAAATGAATATGGTCCAAGAACTTCAACAATGCCCATCACTGTTATGTTGCTTTAGATTTCATCTGTTCAGTCAGCATTGAGTGCTGTTTATTATAATCAATAAACCAAAACAAATAAAATAGAAATTATCAGACTAATCAGGACAGATATATGACAGGGAACTATGATAACTTGTCTCCAAAACCCTATCAGTTATGACTAGTTTCACATATGCTCACTTATGGAGGAAGTCTTCAAACTTGGCTGAGAGCAGGTTAGTTGTTAGCATTGAAATGGAACAGGTTACAATGCCATAGATGATAAAACAGTACTTTTTTGACAGTTGATAGATCAGTTGGCGAGAGGAGGTCGTCTGATCATCCCTGTCGGTCCGGAGGGTGCCAACCAGATGTTGAAACAAGTGGACAAGCTGGAAGATGGTTCTGTGGTGGAGAAAAGGCTCATGGGAGTTATTTACGTACCTCTCACCAGCAAAGATCGGCAGTGGCCTAGGTGGAGATAAATTTCCCTGCATGTTGGTACTGGGTTTCTTTTAGTATATAGTGTCTAACATTTCATTTTCTTTTGTGCCGTCACCGCTGTGTTGTGGTTGATTTGACCAGGGATGTAAAACATGTTTCCATGTATCGGTAATCAGAAGCACACTTATGATCTGTAGTGAGCCAAAAAATTAATATAAACAGTTTCTGATTGTTTAAGTACACACTCAGAATGCACATCTGTGAAAAAAAAAAATATGCATCGTTACAGATTGGAGGGTGATTCAGATGATTTGTGGTTGGTAAATCTGACCTCATATCCCCACAGACACACTGGATCATGCTACTGAGTGCAGCTTAAATATAACCATGTATTAACAGTACCCAGTAAACATCACTCTAGTCAAATGAAAATAAAATTTTTTTAAAATCCTTCTTTGTCCACTTTGCACTCTTAATAGAATGTCCTATCAGGATCATGTGGTGAGACTAATACATCATCCTCTTAATCATCATCATCTGCCTTTTCATTGAGCTGAGACATACATTGGCAAATGATTTTCAACTGGTACCCTTGTAGGATGAAAAGAGGCATGCATCAAAAAAAAGGACAACCATTAGACAATTTTTGTGGGTCATTGAAAAAAATTGGAAAATCATGAAATTTAAAACCCTAGAAAGTCCTTGAAATTTTTGGAATGACCCCTCAGGGGTGAAATTCATGGAATTTTGCCTGCCGTCAGTTTTGTAGTTCAGTGAGAAGAAATCTACAGTAAATGTGCCGTTGGTATGGGTGAAAGGGCAAATCAGTTTTAAATGAGACTGTAACCTTTACCTTTACAGAAATGGTTACCTCATACAATTTCATGTTTTGTTCTTCTGGAAAGTTTCGAGTTTGACAGCTAACTTGGTCATTACCTGGTCATCTCTGTTCCAACTGACAATCCCAATCACTTCTCTTTGTGAACCTTTGTTAACAAAAATACATCTCTGGTTTATCAGTCAAACTTATCAGCTGAGCATCATGACCTATTTGTTATTGACATTTATATTGATCCGCATTTGATCCTAAGGAAGAGGGTATTTATGAGATTACTTTGAATTAACATGGTTTGTAATATTAAATTGTAGTTCTGTCTTTATGCCACAGATGGCAGCAGAGTAAGCTTGTTTTTTAAAGGAGATCTAAAAAATCAGAAAAGCTAAAATTTTGCTCTTTTGCAAGTGTATGGCTCTTGAAAGACTGCTCAAATCATTATTTTAAATATATTGGTCACAATATATGTGACTTGCTTTTGAACTGCATGGATGTTGAAAATGAATGGACTTTTGATGCTTTGGACAATTCACAACCTTGCTCACTGCTTGAAAGAGTTGTGTGTCTCTGCTTAACCATTAACCCAGTTTTTTTTTCACTGGTAAATCCTGTAGATGTACTTACAAATAAGTCCCCATAACCTGCCAATTTTAATTATGTTGGATTAATTTGATTGTTCCACCTTGGTGTGTATACCAGTTTGTTTGCAAAAAGTATTCATGAATTTCAGTTAAACTTTTTTGAGGGATGCAGATAAGTTGATTGATTTTTGAGTCAGTTCATTTAAAGATATGGATTCAGAATATGTTGGTCTATATCAGTCAATGTTAATTCAGTGCAACTATTGCCAGCTGATGGAAGAATTTTATTTAAAAAAAAAACAAACAGGCAGGCAAGAGTTAAAAATCCTGAGGCTACTTTAAGAAAACATCATTAATCTTTGAATTTAATGATTCTGGTTCGACATTTTAAATTGAAATGAAAGTGGAATAAGATATTGGTAGCAGTAATTCACATTCATACCAAGATCCCAACATATATAAATGGATACTTTCCAGATGTGTTTGACTTTCACATTTTTATCACAATAACAGTTAAACAAACAAAAAAATGTCTCGTAGACTATTTGTGTCTGACTTCATAATTTTAAGTAATGCAAGGTAGTGTAATGTAAATGATTTAATAAAAATTAGTATAAACGTGAAAATAGTATTAATTGTTCCAGTATAATGAATAGATTTTAAATCATGTATTAGATTCTAAGAACCAGGGATGTCCAAACAGAAACAGATGAGTGTAACATAAATTATCCCTGCCTGACAAATTGAATTTTGATTTCTCGTTTTATTTCAGACAAAGAAGAGATGACCTTTAGTCATCACCAGTGTATATAAGTGATATAAGGAAGATGACAACTTACTGAGTGTTACTTGCCATCAGTTGTCAAAGAGTTAAATATTATGTTAGCTTTCACATTTCGCTGACTTATATTCACATAATGATGACAAACAAAAGGGATTGTTAATGTTTCTTTGCAGCTTAAGCGATGATATTGTCACAAGTATTATGTACAGTATATATACAAAGCTTGCAGAGCAAGAGTCAAGTTCAGTGACTTAAATATGATTAACCTTTCATTGTCTCATGAATATTCAAAAGCAAGTGTTTCATAAATAAACAATTATTGATGAGTTTCCTCATGAACGTTGAGCTTGACAAGAGTCAAGTTCATGGGCTAAAGAAATGTGTAGCTTTTCTGTCACTTGAATATGCAAAAGCAAGCATTACCTAAATATAAATGCATATTCTCATGAATATTCATTATCTAAACCCTGTCTAATATGGTAATGACCTGTTGCATAAGGGAACATAATGCCAAATTATTGTTGGTCTCAGTGATGATTTAGGATTGGCCTAGGCAGCCTGTAGGCCACTTCTAGCAAGCCCAGGCAGCTTATTTTCCAGTGCTGCATTAGCAGACAGTGGACTGCTGACTCGCTGTTCCAGTTTCATGTGTATGGTCTGCTTGGGTCATGTTTGCTTAACTTCATTTTATGAACTAGATTATCATGGTCATAGCAATATGAGTAATGCTGAGGCAACATGTATAAGAATTTTAAAAATATGAATGATGAATTTTAAAATGGTACAAGTACATCTGTAACCTCTTTAGCTGTGATTTAAATGGTTGAAGAAATATGTTCACCGACAAAAGGATCAAATGGGGTTAAACATATGGCATGGTCATGGTATGCACCTGTAGGAGTAAAATAGGCATGACATTGACTTCCGGTAGGAGTACATAATGCATGACCTTGACAGTGTCCATATTTAGCAAGCATAGCCTTGACATTGGACAGGAGTACAAAAGACATGGCTATGACTTTGGAAAGGAGTCCAAAAGACATGACCTTGACATTTGAAAGGAGTACAAATCACATGGCCTTGACATTGGAAAGGAGTTAAAGACATGACTGTGACATTGGAAAGGAGTATAAAAGACATGGAAAGGATTCCATAAGACATGACCTTCACATTGGAAAGGAGTACAAATCACATGGCCTTGACATTGAAAAGGAGTCTTAAAGACACGACCTTGACATTGGAAAGGAGTACAAAAAGACATGGCCTTGACATTGGAAAGGAGTGCAAATCACATGGCCTTGATATTTGAAAGATGTACAGATCACATGTCCTTGAATTTCACTGAGAGGACATGGTGTAAGACTGATAAAGGTCAAGACTTAGATGGAACAACAGGTGATGTGACTTGACTTTTACCTTTGATTGAAAGCAAGAAGTTTGGTGGAATGGTGATTGAATAATGTAGTCAGAAATTACAAGGAGAATGGGAAATTTGACCTTAATCAATGACAACAGTAACTCAGATTAATTCAGTTTCAACTTGAAACTCTTTTGGGAGTCACAGTTATTATTATAAAAGAAAGCCACTTTATTGGGCAAAAAAAAACCAGTGGACTGCAGATGGAAAGTTGAAGTTTGATGAAGACTCACCCACTGTGAATCAAAGTTATGATTTATGCAGAAGCTGTGACTTGTTATGTCTTTTATATAATTTTTGCAATATGATTAAAATACGGACATTTATTTTAGAGGATGGAAAAAATGTTTTGTGTATTTGTAGGTGGTATTGTAAGATCAGCTGACAAGAGCAGGCGGTTGTTGTGGTGTTCAGTAACTAGGCTGAACATGTGTGAGGACGGATATTTTCGTTAATGGTAAAACCTAGTATGTTGCTGTTCTATGCAGCCATGATTTATTTTATTTAACTGTTTACCCAGCAGTTTATGTTTAATTGACAGAAAATTGAATAAGAATCACTTGTTAATAAGTGCACTGCACTGATAATTATACATAATCATTTATTGATTTATTTCATGTGGAAAGAGTATATGTTCATGTATCGGGTATATTGTGTTGATTTCGAAGTAACTGCTTGTGCTCAAAATTTGTTTAGTTTGAACACAGGTGGCAGCAGACAGTATTCTGATTGCATTTTCTTCTTGTATATACTTATTTTCATGATTAATTATTTAAGTACCTTGTTTGACAGGGTTGTTTTCATTTTACTTGTTAAATATTATGTATGGTTATTAAACTATTTCAGTCAATCCACATTATGAGGTCACTCTGGTAGTTTCTTTCACTCCTCTTAAAGTCTGTTTTTGCAGATTAAAAAGTTGGCGTTCCAGCTGTAGAACTGCAATTTACATTTAAATTATTATTTAAAGGTTATATATACTTTCTGGAGGATACATACTTTTTTTCTCAGATTAGAACACACAATAAGTGGTGTACATAAACCAACATAGATATTATTCAGAATTCTGTTAAGGCCAGAAGAAAAGTTCCAATCTTAGCTACAAATTGATGAAAAATGTTTTAAATGAGTTTGACTGATGAAAAAGAAGGATCTTGTAGAGACACCCCTGGTTAAGATATGTTTTAAATGGAAGCCTCAGAAGCAAGCTTATATTTACAAGCTTTTGTTTGGAATGATTTTTGGCAGACCATTTAGACAGGAACAGTAACACCTGTGTAACAAATAACATTTTTGAATGGTATATCTGTATCTTTAAATCTACACTGTTAATAGATACACACACACATACAATCCAAATAAGATACTATCAAAACTTTGCAGATCCAGAAAGTATGATCCAGGGTTCTGTAAAATGTCACTTAAGGTGGTGGCGCGCTCATGCATAAGCTAGTCCCATTGTTGGGTTGACCATATTTTGTATAACAGACCCCCTCAGCTTGCCATTGCTGTCCTTGTAAACCAGCTCCAGGAGTGGCTCTGTATAGTAGGTACATGCTGAGGTGATACTGTTTTGACTGACCTTTATTCCTTGTATATTGTGTATATTGGATTTGGCTTGCATTTGTACATTAAAACTGCATTGCTACTTATTATCAGACTTCATTTATCATGAGTGGCTCTGTACAAAGGGTGAAAGATTTATTACACCATCTGCATGTTGTTGTTTAATACACAAGAGTATATTTCTCGTGAGATAAACTGTGAATAACTTTTAGAATTTATAATTCTCATGTTTTCATTAACCCAGCTAGGCAGTGTTTTTATAGGAACTGAGAAGTATCCCACAAAATGCACTTTAACAGAAATAATGATGTCAGAATGACCCCTGCATTTGTACCACATGTTATGTCCACAAAAATATGGATGATATTACTTTAATTATTTAGAACCTTATGCCAAGCCTTGAATTCTGCAATTCGTGTGATCTGCATTCCTCTGCTTTTACACTTGTCATAAAAATCTGAACATCAGATAACATTATATTTAGTGTTCCTCTTTAAAATTACGCATTCAGCTCTAGGCTGATATACAGGTATCATCCGCAAAATTTGTAATTTTCACTTCTTTAAAATATCTTGGAATTTGTGTGTCATAAAATCTGCAAGGCTAGATGAGGCGAATTGTTCTGATTGACCACAAGACTATTCACTGGACTAGCTGTTTTCTACTAAATTTTACTCATGGTATGGGCCCCATGTTCCCAGAGCGTATCTCTGAACCCTTTGTAAGTGCTAAGTGTTATCCAGCTACCAGCCCACCAGGTGAACCAGCATGCACTGTAGACATGAAACCTTGTTAGATGAGGAAAAACTAAGGATACTGTATCACAGACCCAACTTCTAAGACCAAAGAAATTTGTTTAAATGTTGCTAACCAAAAACAAGACCTTTTTGCTCCAAGACTGAGAAACTGCAACACAAAGACTGCTCTCAGACCTACATCACTGGGTTAAATACACTATAACTACACACTGGAGCTCTGAAGGGGAAAAAATTACCAAAATGTTCTACCAGACAATGAGGTTTCCCAATGTTTGAAAAAAAGTATACCAGTAATATATTACAGGGCTTTTCATAGATTTTACAACTTTGTAAAATTCTGTCTGGGTCCCAGGTGTGCCAGATGATGTGATCTGAATATGACCCTGCCGAAAAAAGTACAGACCAACAGGTTGATGCTCACAAAATTTTGCTGAACCTCCCAAGAAATTGCTGGCAAGATCAAGTCTTCTTGCATTAATTTTGAGCCCTGCTCAAAGTTCCTAAATAAGGGACCATGCGATGTCGAAATTCCCAAATGTCTGCTTGTATACAGCCATTCTTGCTTTGACTGGTCTGAAGTTTGATAAAACATCCTACAAATCTAAAGATAAAACTTCCTGGCAATTGCTCTACTGGTTCCTAAAATCATGCACACAAAGAATTCTATGTCCCTGCTCGTCTGCAATACTGGATCTCTGAACTGTCAGTAGTTCAATGGGGCTCAATCTCCACAAACTTTTAGTATAATTTCACAGCAACTGCTCAATTATGGTCAGTGAAATCTGATAGATGGATGGGCAACCCTGATTACCACAGGGCACCTACTTCAGAATTTGAGACTCCCAGTTTGTTTTTTATTTTATTAGATTATCTCGTTAGTATTAGCTGTATATAACTGCATATTATAACAACTAGGATACAGGTAGTCGGCAAGCGACTACGTGTATCCACCAAAATCAGAGTAGGACGGGTGAAGTGAGGCATGGATTGAGTGGCAAGGGAAAATAAAGAGTTAGATGTGTTACATATTAGCATTGACTTCTGCCACGTAAACATGACTGAAGGTGGCGCCACCTGTTATTTGAATGAGAACCTATCCAAGATGTATACACAAGCAATATTTCAGGTAGAAAAGTCAAAAGATATGATTTTATCCCACAGCAGACAAACAGATGGACCAGGTGGTGCCACCAGTTTCTTGTATGATAAAGAACTATGTGAGATCCAAACACATGCATCACTTCAGGTAGGTAAGTCAAACCGGTCTGGAGATATTAGCATGGATATCTGCAGCATGAATGTGAATGTAGGTGGCACCACCTGTCATAAATCAAGAAAGCTATCCAGGATGTATACGCATGCCAAATTTTAGGTGAATTAGTCAAACCACTGCAGAGATAGGAGTGATTTTAACCCAAATCCAACGAACTGATGGACGCTGTGCAAAAATGATTGCAGGTGGCACAACCAGTTTCTTGTATGATAAAAAGCTATGCAAGATCTAAACACATGCAAATTTTCAGGAAGATATGTCAAACCAGTCCGGAGATATCAGCATGGATGTTTGCAGCGTGAACATGAATGTAGGTGGCGCCACCTGTCATAAAATTAAGAAAGCTATCCAGGATGTATACGCATGCCTAATTTCAGGTGAATTAGTCAAACCACTGCAGAGATAGGAGTGATTTTAACCTAAGGCAGACGAACAGATGGACACTGTGCAAAAATGGCTGCAGGTGGTGCCACCTTTTTTGTGTATGTTATAAAGCCATCCAAGGGCTCCCTTTTTTAATTTTTTTTTCCTGATTGGTCAAACCAGTCCAGAGATATGCAGGTTAATGTGTCAAAACAGACACACTGAGAGAGGAAAGTTCAGAGGTCAACCCCGAATGGTTAGGCACCAGTTCACATGTGACCCGATAATTGGTGCAAGTTTAGGAAAAATCAGTCCAGTAGTCTCAGAGGAGTTCTCCTGAAACGAACGCCTCAGCAGCGGTGGAACCCGGTCAAAAACAAAGTTTTGCGGATACAATAATTGCCTTAATTATATGAAACATATGATTTTTTAGGCATTGTTCTTCGTCAATTACCAGTTTCTTATGTCCCATTTTACATAACTATAACAGCAATGGAAAAAAAAAGCAAATTCAATTAATTTGTTCCATGCTAACGACACCTGTTGGTGATTTGTGAAACTAAATGTGCTACTTCATCATATGAAAAATGAAATATCATATTGTATTATTATCTCGTGAGACAGACCCACCAAAACCAATCCCAACCATGGTATACATGAGAGTAATCACTAATCCAAATTTGAATGAAATTGGATAATATTTAGGAAAGTTTTCACAAGGAAACGAAAATGTGATGGACATAGAGAACAGACAAACCAAAATCATTGACACCTAAAAATCTGCATTCTAAGGAATGTAACCTTCAGCCATTTGGAAGGTACCAATTGCGGGATGCTCCTGAATGTACAGTATTTGCATTCACTTATACTGGCCACATTCTCAGGTTCATAGTTCCACAAGTGACTCTACATTTGTGAATAATCCTTGATGACGTTCCTGGATTAGGATCTTGTGCCAGATCCACACCAAAACCTGATCAATTCTCCATTGGCCCATTCCTGAAATGCCTTCATGAGATTGTGTTCTTGATTACAGGAATTATGTTTTGAACAAACAAACTCACACACAAACAGGGACAAAAGCATACCCTCCTGGTCGAGGCAACAATTGTCAAACATAACTGACTTACAGTTATAAATTAAGGAAATAAGGCTGCAAGGGTATAACAACATTTATTTGACACTTTATTAGTTACTTGTATACAAACTGTACATGAATACTATGTAACAGTAAAGTGAAATGATTATATGGCTCATTATCAATGTTAATATCACAAAGTGCATGACTGGATTACAATTAACAGTTTGTTAATTAATAGTATCTAAGTATGAGAAACAATATTATCCAAACGAAGTGACAACAAAATAGCGCTAAGTTTAATACATTGCGTTTAGTGGTGTCTTGGCCCCTCGAAGAGGAATGAACAGATAAAGTGTGGCTACAGGGGTTGAAGTAAACACAAATCCACAGGCATGAAAGCAATATTTTCATTAAAACCCAAGTAGGCTGAGATATATTTACTTTGTTCTGGTATATCAGACCACAGATAAGATTACAAAACAATTTGCTTTACCACTTGATATCACAAGAAATACCAACTCTGCTTTAGGTTTTGTGCTAAAAAAATAATAAGTGAAATTGATAAAAGATGACGTAGTCTTCAATACTTAAGTGATACTGTGGTTTGCCTGATGGTCCTGTGAGCTCATTTTCTTCTCTCAAACTATTTCAACCCCTACAGTTCATCCTGTTACAAGAATTTACTAAATTTGAAAATCACACGTCTTTAATACTGAATACAGTAATAGTGACCCACTCTGACGAAAGATAACAAATGTAAAATATATTGGAAAGATAATAATCAGTAAATGAGTAAAACCTAGAAAAATGTTATAGAAGAGATTAAGGTAAAGGCCTTAAAATACTTTGAGAGATATATATTTGATCACATGCTGGAAAGTTAAATAATTCTGATAAAATAATACATGATGATGATTGTAACAAAGAATATTGTTCAATTTTCTGTATACACCAGTGCAACATGTTTCTGACCTTCAGTGAATCCTTTCATTCTGAGAACCCAGAAAAACAAGCAAAGTACTCTACATAAAATATCCAAACCTGGATTCCTTGATATCTGTTTATAAAACCTTATCTGTAATTTTTTTATTTCGCTTGCTATTTCCTGGTAAATTACAATGTACAAGCCACCCTTCCCCCAGCTGTCATTTCTACTCAAAATGAACCTCTTCCTGTTGTGAATGGTAGGATGCCTGGACAACTTGTCTTAGTTGCCAAATTTTAAAATTAAAATTTGTTATATTTCTAGGAAACACCTTCTGTTAACATTTCACTTGTGAATGCTTACAAAAATAACTTACTTCCAAAAGTCCTTACCACAAAAAAACTCAAGTTAATGTATTCTGCCTTTAAACTATTCTTGAACAGACTACCCTTTCACTACATTTATACCTACACTATGTGGTGGTATACCTTTGTGGTGATCACTTAGGAGGGAGAATATGCATATTACATTTACTGATGTATAATAATAGGGATAATGATCAATGATCCACCAAGGGGTGCCCACTGAACAGTGACAGTTTACCCTCTGTATACCAGTGGGTCTATTACCAACGTCAAAGTGGCAGGTGGAGTCGTAGTGAAAACTGCAGTGAAAATCCTGATGAAATAATTTTCCCATAATTGTTAACAACATCTCATCGCTAACATGTATCATATCACTGAATAAACCATTCACCCATTATATTATAACAACTATCATGTGGGGGTATGATTCCTTTAAACCTCTTATTATTATTTTATGGGAAAATCTCTTAAGCATATTTGCATCAGATCTGCCTTTCATCATATCCTTTACCCTTGGGTATGTGACATCTTTTCTGGCAGGAATTATTTGTAGACAAGACAAACGTATCCGAGACGAATAAAATCCCAGCCATAACACATAGAGAGTACCTGAAATTTGTTAACCTTTTTAAGAATCCTGGAAACTGCAGAAATATGGTTTAGTTAAAAACTATATATGGCATCTTGTAAGCAAATTCATTATAACATTTCTGTTATCCATAGCTTCAAGATGAATCCCTCAAAAGAAAAGGCCAAGTCACAACTTGCTTATCATTTTCTGTGTATATAGTTTGATCTTGGAGGGTCATGGATAAAGAGATGATGAAAAGAAAACAACAAAACTACTGCTATATATCATTTAACAACATCACAGGCTAAGAATGAACACTATCAGGTTAAAACATAAACAAAGGGAGTCATGATCTGGCATGTTATTGTCATGTACTGATCAACTAGATCATGATACAGGGGGTACACAATAGCCGTCCATGAGTAATAAGTAAAAGACTAATTGGCGGTTGCTTTTGGTTAATGATGTTATATAGAGTGTACCACAGAAGTGTAATATAGAATTATAACATATAAAGTAGAAGTCTGCTCAATATATATCCTACTAGTGATTAAGAAATAATAAACGAATCACTCATTTTAGCATGTATGTATATAAAATGCAGCATTTACAGTTAATCAACAATGGTACAGCTGGCATATTAATATCAAACACAGAAATAAAGCACAAATTTTTTTATAGAGTGTAGATGGAAATAAAAGCATTTACAGCATAAACCGTGAGTATGTGAACCAATCATAATAATAATACCATTTATGCATTGACTCTCATGTGAACACTGAATTAAGCTCTGCAACTGACACTTTTTAATCAATCTGTTTAGGGGTATCAGATTAAGAATGATGAACCAACTGAATTACACTTAACCCTTAAACATTCTGCTCCTTAAGGTGGGTAATGCTGTGCAGTCTACAGTTCATAGTGAAGGAACTGCAGGCTCTTTGACTTCCAATGTGTAGCAGGGAAAAAGCAACATGACAGTTATATATACTTCTACAGGACTTAAATATTACATGGAATGATCTGAGGTGCAGTGAATAATTAAAGCTTTAATAATTTCTACTGTTTGGTGAAGTACTTAGATTGTCTGAAAAATAACATATACACATTTGTGTAAGTATTTGACTTAGTTCAATAATGACCACTAAAGAATCCTAAACTCCAGGCAATGTTTTTTGGTTGTATTGACTTGCAAGAAATGCAGCGTGTTCTCCCTGAAATCCAATTGATGAAAAAAGTCTTGATGGGCCAGTTGTACAGACTTCATTAAGATTTCTTATGAAGCCAATGATTAACATTCCAGTCTGTCTGCATCATGCATGTTTCACTGTCCAGCCTGTCTACATCATGCATGTTTCACTTTTCAGTCTGTCTCATTGAGTGCATGTTACACTATCCAGTCTGTCTGCATCATGCATGTTTCACTATCCAGTTTCTCCATGGTGCGTTCACTTTCCAGTCTGTCTGCATTACACACGTTTCACTATCGAGTCTCTCTCCTTCTTGCATGTTTCACTTTCCAGTCTGTATGCATCATGCATGTTTCTCTCTTAAGTCTGTCTGCATCATACATGTATCATTCTCAAGTCTGTTTATATTATGCATGTTTCACTGTCCAGGCTCTCTCCATCTTGCATGTTTCACTGTCCAGTCTGTCTACATTAGCATTCTAGTATGTAACCATTCAGAATTTAGGTAAGCCTACTACATATTGATTGACATAAGCTACATGCATGTGCTCAGTAATTTGGATACATGTATACAATAATATAATAACTGAGGTAATTATAAGTTTCTGTGTGGTTGTATCCAATCTTAGAGCAAGTAGTTCACTTGAGGATCCAGCTGCTCTGAAAATATTCCCCCCAGGGGGGTTTGTGCACAAGATATGCAAAGTTATGACTGTACAAAGCTGTATGAGAAGTATGGAAAGACAGTATTAGATCCTGTTATTGCACATATCAACTAATACATATATATTGGTATATAACTGGTCTTACTTCTAATTCTTTATCACTATATATCTTTTATATATAAAATATTTGTATTTCATTTCATAAATCTTTAATTGATTGGAATATCAATTACATCACACATACTTCATTCAATCATGGCCAGTACATTAATCATGGGGACACTGAACCCAAACAACGCAGCATATCTCAGAACACCATTCTCGCATTTGCATAAATGGTTTTCACATAAATGTATTACAAATACATCCCATTTATCAGATAATCTGCCTCATTGGAATGCACTGGGCGGCCCCTCCTGAGACGGTGTTTCACATTCCTCAGTCTACAACCCACAAACACAAGCAGCATTGCGGTGATCGCAAGGCCCAGAGCCAGGGCTATCATTGGACCCTTAGTGGACAATTTGTGATATTCTTTAACCTTCTGCACCTCCTCATCACTCAGTGCAAGGGACGAACCCACTGACATCACACGTTTAACCTGCTCGGACCCGTTTTCCTTCCCTTCTTTCTCAGCTTCACCTGTTGGAGGTGGAGAATCTTTTGTATCAGTATTTTTGTCCTCTTTGCTTACACTTTCGGAATCATCCTTATCTTTTTCACTGTCTTCTGTTTTCTGGGAGCTCTGTTCAGTGTCAGGTTTGTTTTCGGGTTCTTTTTCATCAGATTTGGTGTCTGTTTTATCATCTCCCTTGCTGTTATTGTCCTCATTGTTCTCCTCCTTCTCTTCTTTACTGTTTTCCTCTTTCTCTCCTGTTTCCTCACTGGGTTTCTCTTGTTCATGTTTCATCTCACTTTCTGAGTGTTGGGATTCTGCAAAAACATGAAGTACGGAGAAAGCGGTATAATACAGAAGATTTGTATCACCAGTTTTGCAATACACAATCATATTCTTTTCATCTCATTTCCAACTATTTTACAATCAGAGGTTGGTGATCATAAACTCTTGCGCTCTCAACTCTCTCTTAACAGTGTTCCAAAGTAGTTTATTAAAGAGACAGTACTTCAGAATTTATTTTCCATTCAGAAACATATTCCTGTTATTCAAATTAATTCAGAATGGATTAAGACCTCACCTGTATCTGTATGTTTTTCCTGAGTTTCTGCTGGGGGATGTGGTTTGTCTTTTGACTCCCTGTTGGTGGTGTCCGGTGTAGGGTGTTGCTCTGTTAACATAAAAGTTAGGCTTATGGTGAGATATTACAAATGCTGTTATAATCCATTTCATTAACCCTGTCCACCTGTTTTTTGGCAACTATTTTTACAGGTCCAAAAAACATGTTGCCCTTGGACAGAAGGAGGACAATGTATATTTAACTATTTTTAGAAAAAAAACAGCCTACCTTATGTCACTTTCCTGTAAACAATTTAAAACCATTTTAGAAAATCATTCCATCAACCTATGAAATGTACATGGAAGGAAACAGTGATGATGTCATAATTGATATTGGTATGCACAAAAGAGGCACCAATGTTCATGGGAAAAATAATCATGAGCTGTCGCCCTTTTTTCACAGTGAGACTTGTATTCTACTCATGCAGGCGCTTCACTGTTACTTCACTGTTACTCCGAATCTAAGAAGGATACACAATGGTCACTATTAGGGACACCATGAACCATGGATATATGAGACATGTCAACTAGGCTGTAAAGTGAATAATATTAATATAATAAACAGGCAGGTTATACAAATTTACGCATTTTCCTCTTTCTGCAACTGGTGCCAATTTTGTTTGGCAATTTTGTCTTACATGAAGATAATAGCAAAATCAGGTGGAAAGAGGCAGTGGAACTGACTGCTGCCTCATCTAACTTTACACTTCTCTTTCTTGTTTTTTAAAGCCTACTGACTCTTGCATTGAGTTCCCTGGGGAATATACAACCTAAACAGCCATATTAAAGACTCTAGAAGGTCCATGCCTTTCTTTTCCAAAACCAACCTGTAACTTTAAATTCTACCCAAGTTTGTGACTTTTTACTGTGACTCTTATTTCTAACCCCCACCCTAAACTGTGACTATATTTCCTGTTACATTTTTCTGACATCTAGACATAAAAAAATGAGTAGGGCAGCTCTTTGGCCTTGACCCTTGCTCCGGTGACCTTAAACTAAATAGGGTTCTTCATCCATGGGTGGGTGAGCCATGTGAGCAAGATGACACCGACAGGTATTGGTCAAACGGTTTGGCTTTAAATGGGTCCACAAGCTTTTCCAAGAAGTGGGTACTGTGGCCGTCACCTTTAACCTGGTAACCTCAAAATCGATAGGTTTCTACATCCATAGGTGGGTGAGCCATATTTGTAAGATGAAAGGTTTTGGTCAAACAGTTTGGCTTAAATGGGTCCAAAAGCTTTTTCAAGAAGTGTGCCATGTGGCCGTGACCTTTGACCGATTGAACTCAAAGTCGATAGATTCTTCATCCAAGGGAAGGTGAGCCATATTTGGAAGATGAAAGGTTTTAGTTAGTTTGGCTTAAAATGGGTCTACAAGCTTTGTCAAGAAGTGGGTCCTGTGGTCACGACCTTAGACCATGTGACCTCAAAATCTATCAGGTTCTTCAATCATCAATGGGTGGGTGAGCAAAATGTGCAAGATGAAAGGTTTTGGTCAAACGGTTTGGCTTGAAATGGATCCACCAGCCAATATCCGACGGACAGATGGACGGACGGACAGACAGAAGCACGAATGGAAGCGTTACTATATCCCATTTGCAACTTCATTGCCAGGGGATAACAAGGCCTAACACTATGCCTTTAGATGTCTGAAGGCAATTTCCATGAGATGTAAACACTATGCTGTATGAAAAATAAGTTTTATAAGTCTTTTAACTTATTTTTCAAAATAGTGAACCTAAAATTTACCTTTGTCTTTGTTTTTCTGTGTTGGTTCCTTTTTGTTTTCAGATTCTGAAAGAAAACAAGTGGTTTTAAATAATGTATATGTATATATTGTAAAACAGGTTATTAATTTTAATCTGTAGACAATAATAAATCCAGACTGGGTATGGATACAATGTTAACTGCTCCTGACTGATGACATACCTGTACAGTCAGTGCGTTTGTCTTTTTCAAGACTGTACACCGACCAAGAAGACAAACATAAAGCCAACCACATAATGCAGAGTCCACTGTGAGAATGTGTGATGGACAACCAGAACACATTAATTCTATGGTTTCAAGTGAGTTTTGCAACATTTGATTCATCAGCTACAAGAGTTATAAGCCAAGTGCTTAATGCTGATGTATTTATTAATATGATGTCATTATACACCCTTTATTAGTATCTATTTTTATACTATGGCTCTGAAATTCCAAGAAGTCACCTTGGCCATTTACACATTGTAATTAATCCAGGGTTCAAACCCCAAAGGCAAAGAAAACTTATGAACAAAGTATGAGCTGTTCACTTCCCATATTTGGAAATATAATAACTGTTCAATAACCACTCTTCATAATTCCATTATTCAAGGTCATTTTTTTTGTCATCTAGTTGAACTTAGGGATATCTAATGCATTCTTGAGCCCTTAAAATGGACCAACTTTACACCTGTCAAATGCATCTAGTCTAGCTTGGAATGTTTTCTATGGATAGGTGACTTTTAGGGCTGTTAGTTTAATATACCAAAGATGTCTGGAACATGACCCTTTCACTGTGTAATCTGTGCAAATCCTGTAAATATGGTTGTTTACCACTTTCTTCCAGGTCAAGAATATAATAACTTAAAAGAACTGCATTAATGTATTCTATGATTGCAATATATATTCAAATTGGCTTACTCCCAATTCAATAAAATCTTTATACAAAACCATTTCTGTAAGAAAAGTGTAATGTGCTGTAACAAAGTGAGTGAGATACAGGCACAGACACACAGGAAGCAGACAAAACAGTCATCACATGTCATCGATATGAACGGTAGAAAACTCAAGATAAAAATTCTCCTGTCTCCATGACTGCAAGCCACCACCAGGCACCAAATGGATCTAAAATAAAACAGAAACTGAAAATAGTAGGCTTCCAGACAACCCAACGTAACCATGGTGATAAATCAGACGGTGCACAAACTGTGTGGCAGGCTCGTGATCAGTTCACCGACACACATACAGCCAAACAACGATAACTGACACCCAATTGATAAAAATGCTTGACCTATTCATTCTCCCTGTACAATTTTACAAACTTTTCATCTGTCTTACTCATGAATTTATATAAGACTGGAGATCTAACTCAGGGAACCTTGCCAGGGGGGAGTTAATTGCAATTAAGATGCTATAAGGCCCATTAATGCTATTGTGTGCCTATTGTATTGCATTGTCAGGCACAGCCTTTGATCGAGCACCGCTGTTAGATGTAACTGACATGGTTTGTTGAAGCTTGTCAGTCTAAGTGCAATAAAACCAGTATCTGACATCGGAGCGATAAATTACTACATGGACAGAATACATTTCATGGAATCAACAAAATATGTAAGTAAATGGTATGATTATCACAGCTGTTAATCATCATGATTATTCTGGATACCATTCACCATCCCATAAACCATGTAAATTAACAAGTGGGACTTTTCGATTTGAATGTCAAATCATGTCACGTGGGAAGTCTTAAAACCAAGTCATCAAACTGATGATGTCACATGGTACTCAAACAGATATGTTATCAAAAGTGATGTCTTTATGTCAAAGGTCCTATTTTTTATACACAAAGCCATGCTGTCATGTGGGAACTTTTAAAAACTTGTACTACGAAATAAGGTATATTTGTTGATTTTTCATTCTTGCTAAAACAATGAATGGTACACAACAGTGCACACATCACAATGAAACAAATTACACAAAACACTTTATCATCAAGTGTTAAAAAGGCCCTTCCAACTCTCAATAGTTCCAAATTATACAGAGTTCAAATAAATTAACTAAAGAGTTATTACATATACAGGTTAAACTTAACTAATACTGTCATAAAATCATTAAATGATTTTGTCACTTTAGCAATGACAACAGGAAATGAATTTTCATTGGAAGGGCAGTTTCAACAACTCAGTGACAAGGATGGTCAACGATGACATTTCATTCAGACAGGTGGCACCACACGCATGCACGGAGAGTACCGTGCCACTGGTACAGATCTTTGAGATAGGCCTCCCAATCCACCTTCTGATCGTTGTCGCCATCATCTGCATTAAAAAAGACAGTCACAACAGTGAACTGGTGCTCATCAACTGCCTACAACCATGACCCCTGCCTAACAGTAATACCATGCTCAAATCTGGGCTGTTAGATGATGTATATATTTAAGCATTATCTGCAGTACAGAAATGATTACTGAAATGGGGTTTAATAATACATATGATCTAATCTTATTTAACTGATGCACACAAAATAAACATGCACACACTTTTATGCAGTTTATTTTCATGCAGTACTGGGTAAATCAGTATCACAGATGCTATGAAGACCTAGGGGGCAGCACTACAGCTAAACCTGGGTGATGAAATTGATACTCCATGCCGAGTATATTATCTACTCTAGAGGGATTACCATTAATGGATTTTGCATAACAAGAAAATTGTGTATTATACTGTTTGTATCCTTATTTGATTACAGTTCAACTAGTAAGCAACTATGAACATGAAAAAAAAAACAATACCATATACACTTAAACAGTGTCTTTTTTTGAAGAATTGTTTACGAACTAAAAGTCATCAAAAAGCATGCAGACACTGTACAATTTAACCCAATTCTATAACCATGCCACAATTATCTGAATTTAAACCATGCAATGTAGCAATATCTAGCAACTGAGAACATTCTGCAACATACAAAAAAAAAGATTTAGAGAAGCATTCCCGCAGAGTAGTTGTTTGTGTAGAAAATTCATAACTAACTAAAAGATGTTCACAGGCAGTCATTTAAATGTTGACAGGTATCTGCTAGTAACTGTAAAGGAAAACAAATATCAAACCACTATTTATATTTGTATCGTTCTACAGCACTCACAGCATAACAACAAAGATATTAAAGAATATCATAAATAAAACACAAAGTGCAACAAATCATGCACTGTAGCAACATTGCAAAGTGAAGAACATGATCTTCAAGTGTGTCTGATGATGTGAGCAGTAGCTACACAGGTGAAACAATATCAGAGCACAGCATACTGAAACTGAAATTACACACAGGTACAATACCCAGGCCCACCTTGGTTGTAGTCATAATCATAGCCACGCCCAGGGCTACCATTGTCAAACCCACTGTAATAATGGTAGTTATAGTCTTCTGGTTGAGATGGATACCGGTTGTAGTACTGATATGCAAACCTTCCTGGCTGGTATGGATTCTTCTGACCTTGACCTCTGGGACCCTGAGATCGGTTATATCCACGATCTCTGTTCCTCGGATCTCCTGGTTTTCTGTATGGCTGCCTGCTGTCATACCGGCCATCATTTCTATATGGGCCTCCTCGGTTGTTGCTCAATATCCCTTGAGCATCTGGAGTTTGATGGTTAGCTACATCTGGAGCTGGCTTATGTGACCTGTTCCCGCCAGCATCATGTCGATCATCCTTTCTACTATCTGAAATTTGGCTTGGCCTGCCGTTTTGCTTGGCCTGTGAGGAGTCTTTATTTTCATCTTCTCGCTGCCTGTTTCTATTTGCTTCAACAATTTTGTATTTGTTATACTTGCCTTGCGTCCGGTCACCCTCCTCAGGCTTCTGGGCTACTGGTTTGATGATGTGGACTTTCGGTGGCATCACTGGTCGCTGTCTGTTATCTCCGTTTCTTTGCCTACCATCTTTATCCTGGTAGGCGCTCTGCTGTTTAGATACATCATCAGTATTACCCTGTTTATTCTTAAGCATAGGTCCAGGCTCCCTCTGAAGTGAAGGCTTCCTACCTGAGCTCTCTCTGTGGGGCATCTGGTTACCAAGGTTACCAGCTTTCTCTTCATCCTCCTTCGCAGACCCTTGCTCCAACGGGCGTTGCCTATGCCATGTAAACCCTTGTCCATTAGCTGGTAACTGGTACAAGGGTTGTCCATTTTGACTGTTAAAACCTTGAACATTATTCCCACTGCCGTAACGGTCTGTTTGAGGCCTGACTGGATTCAGTTGTGGGGCTGGTTGTGCGGGTACTTGCTGCTGTGCAGATGGTACATTTGGAACCTTACTGTTAATCACAGGGTTGACCTGTGCACCTGGCCCTGGTCGGTTCTGTACAGGTACCTGCTGTGGTACCTGCTGCACTGGAATGTTATAGTCACCATAATGGGGCTGTACCACCTGTGACTGCGGAGGCTGTACATAGGCTGGCTGCTGTTGTGATCCAAGCTGCTGTTGTAGTTGCATCCCTGGCTGGACTGCATTCTGTACAGGCTGTTGTTGGTTATACTCTTGCTGTATGTAACCCTGGGGCTGCTGTGGCTGTATCTGTACTGACTGTAGTCCATTTCCTGGCTGTATCACAGGTTGCTGCTGTACTGCTAGCTGTGGGACAGTCTGTTGTGCTTGAATGTTGGCTATTATCGGAGCTATAAGAATAAATGTTAGTTGTCTGGGGTTAGTAGTGCTGCATTTAAGAAGCTACATGAAATTCTAAAATTTACATTTAAAATATCTATCAAAAGGTTATCTGTTCATAATACATAAGCTTAAAATTCAAAACATTTATCATTTCCATGTGTATACCAATCCACTGATATATATGTTACAGATCTACATACTATATGTACCAAGCTAATGTCCCAGCTTAATCAGTGTTATCACATGACAATCCTTGCAGAGAAAACAATAATAATTATTTCATGTTCTATATTCTATAACATTCTATATTCATATCTATAATGCCAAAAATACAATTTGCAAGGTTTAAATAGCAGTAAATAGCTTATACATAATCAGTTCAATCAAAACCATGCATACTTGGTTGGTTTGAAAAGAGCAACATTTTACAACTTCAGGTAGAACATTTACTAATGTGACAAGACAATTCATCGAATCTTAATAACTGTTGCATTAAGTCTACAGAAATTATACAAACTGCTGAACAATTATGGTTAATATCCATTAACTATTATAAGATGAAATTTGAAATTCTCTCAATTACACTGTAAGATATAAATTTACCTTTTTTTATCAAACTTGATTGAGTGTATTGTACAAAATTGACACCAAGCTAAATTTAAAATATGACTTGTGATCACACATGTATGCACAACATCTGGAAACAACAACACCTAAAGCACAATATTGTCAAATTAAACAATGTAATTGACATACTCTTTAATTATTGTACAGTTGTACCATAACTGACAACACACCTGACAGTTTAGGATACTGAGAACTGCTTCTAGAACAAAACAAAGATTACTCTCTAAATAAACTTTACCATAATGTCCAATACAGGATATTGCTAATACCGATACTCTTGTGTGTGGAGGCAGTAAATTACTGCATGCTTGAAAACTGCAGGCAAACAACTAGTCCCCCTAGCATCCTGCCTGACCTGCCCATTCATTCAACACGGCAGTGTGGGCACTGGACATAGTATTTTTAATTGCCGATCATTCTGATACTTATTATTCATCATATTTATTTTGAAGTGTTAAACCATAATACAGAACATGAAAAGATAAGAAAATTCTGCATTCGGCACGGTTTGCATTAGAATTTGATCTTGAATCAACTGTCTTGTTGCGGATGATACAAGGGAAACATAAAACAGGGTCTTCAGTCATTGATAAACGTCATATTTTGCAAGTTTCCTTGAATTATGATACATTAGGGTACAAAACAATTGTAATCTCATATTTATTCAATGATAATATTAATTAAAGAGATTCTATAGCGTGTATAAGCTAACAAAGTGGGGACTGTCAGTTTCGTCCATGTTAATGAGTGTCCAGCTGAATCATGCTTGCCTGCACAAACAAGCTTCCAGCTGCACCAGCCAGTTGTTTTTCTCCTTCATCTACACAAGAAGCTGCATTAGCGATATCCCATATTCTGTTAAACTATCTTTAAACACTAAATACAAGTCTTATTGTAATCAATGAAAGAAGACTTGTAACATGTAAAAGAGAGAATGTAGTAGAAGACTAGTACATAGACACAACTTACATGATTCACTGCTACTGTTTGCTATATAGCAGGGCTCGACATTAACGGTTAACCACATGCAAGGGGCAAGTGAAAGTTCCAGAAAATAGTGAAAGGGCAACTAGAAGTCTCCTCCTATTTGCCCAACTGGGCAAGTGGGTCCAACATACACCTTTACCCAAGTAAAGGCTTGAAAAAGGATCTTTGTGTTCCTGAATACAATCAATAATATTTGTAGGGCAAGTAAATATTCATTAAGGGCAAGTAAAAGCTAGATGTTACTTGCCAGTCAGGCAAGTACTTTCAGAAGTTAATGTCAACCCTCTATAGCAAGTGCAAGACTTATATATGCATGTCTTTTATAGGAATGCACAGACACACAACAATCAGTAGAAGAAAAGATAACAGGCCAACTGCTGACTGCTCCATATATCAGTTATCTAATTTACATATACAGAGTAAAGAAAGAGTCTTGTTTCATGCTGCTTATGTTGCATGTACAGATAACTGACATTTCAAACAAAATGGACATTCTTTTCATTTCAACTAAAAAGGGGTTAGGATAGAGTCCTTCTAGTACATCATCTGATTAAATGTTGCTTATTAATGTAATTTTTTACTGTAAGATGATGTATATAAAATAGATGCAAACTATTTCTTTGAGCAGGTAATATTTTTTTATTTCTTAACTGGAAAAAAGTCAATTCCAATCTGAAAACAGAATAGCACCTTCTATCCTATATTTGTGTATGTCATGTGACACCATTTTTTTTAAAAATTCAAATTACACTAATCAACTGCAAAAAACTTAAAACATTCAGAATATAAAACCAACTCTATAATTGATGTATTGAACCAAGTAAATTTAAATTTTGGCCAAAGTTCAGAACACAGAGTTAACATCAGTATCACACAAACATATACAGGAGGAAACAAAACCATAATTCTTATCTGGATACACAGTTACATGCAAAACGCAAGGGGAAGTAAACTAGTTCAAACCACACACGTGACAGCATGCTCTTGGTATAACAGAAATACCTGGAGTACTGGGAGGTTCACATTTAATTTCATCAGAACCATCACGACAGTGCTTAATTCCATCACATCTGTCATACACAGCTATGCACTGTGGCACTGCTAGTGGTGCCCCCTCATTGGCACATTCAAATTCAAATCTGCTGCAGTCAGAACCTGATTTCAATGGAATGCAGAACATTTAACAGTCCCTCTAATAATAAATTACAAACATACATTGTGTTGAACATAAACCTAATAACAAACTGTAAATTCAAACTTGTTTCTATAAAGGTTTCACAAATTTCATTAATTCCATTATGCAATAATTTGGGATTTAAGGTGCTATGCCTAAACAGAACAATGTAAGACGAAGTATATGAGAAGTATATGACCACCTTGTTTATGACTGAAACACATTATAAAGCTAACTGGACCTATCAATCATCTGAACGACCTTCCTGCAGTAGTACATAAATAAGTTTTGCTTATATTGATGTGGAAACAAAAAAATATATAAAACTACAAAATATATAAAACTCAATACATGTGTAATCATGTAACTGCAGTATAAAGGTTAAACCCATGTGTGCACATATTTATATACGTTTTTGCACATTTTGGGGCTGGGGACAGGATATCAGATTAATGTGCTCACTGTAACAGTGCAAACTTCTGCAAGGTAAACATATATACACATGGGGCAGGACATAGCCAAGTATTAATGTTGTTGGACTGCTGAACTGAAGGCCGCCGGTTTGAACCCCCCCCCCCCCCCCCCCCCCCGCCCCAAGCCTCAATGGCATGATGGTAAAATCCCACCAGAACCTCAGGGATTGTCTTTAATGTCTTACAGACAGAGAATGAATTCTGGATTACTGTTTTCCTAACCCTGTGCATATAAAGCCTGAAATTGTGATGGTTCAATAGAAAGCATATCAGTTTTATTGTATAGATACCTTCATCGTCATTCAAAAACACAGTGCCACCTACAGGCCATGGACCCAGGGTTTACATTTACTCAGGGTAAAACCTATTAAACTCAACCCAGTGGGTAAAACCTGGGAACAAAGTATTTTTCCCGGTTTTACCCGTATTTAACCCAGGATTTTGTCCAGTTAATTACCAAAGTTTTTTACATATTTATCTGCTTTTATCTTACATGACCATCCTATCTTAAATTCTTTCTGGTTGGTAAGCAGTGATTATTATAAACATACATTTTTTGTTGGTTGGAATACATGTTGGTTGGAAGCGAAGTGGCTATGACCACATCACCCCAGTCTAGAAGCAGCCATTTTCCAGTCACACCTGAATTCATATTTGGCTATGCAGAACACATCACTAATCAACTGGGATGTTTCATGCATTAATGAAACATCATTTCACTGCTGTTGCTTCTTCTGACTCCATTGAACATTTCTTATCCACTTATCCACACAAAACTGTGCAACCATTTAGGAAATAAAAAAGTCCAGAAACTTGCTTCAAGGACTGCATGTGACTGACTATTAAATATATATGCCAGATTGCCTAGTCAATATATGTCAAGTTGACTATTAAATATGTGCCACTTGTAAACATATATTTTTATATGTAGTCATTTTGCCTTCATTTGGTTTGTACGACTCTCTTACACATCAACAGTGATTAGAGCTGCCCTCACTCTTAAGGTATTATAAAAATAGTATAACGAAGTTGCACTGAATTCATATTATTTTGAACTGTGTAGATTAAACTAGATGTGTCGGAATGACACTAATGCCCCCGCCTTGGGCAAATTAGAAACATTTGTAAAATTTGTAAAATTTTTTAAGTTTAGGAGGTGTCGTATGGTCAAAAGTAGGTCAACAAGGGCAAAATGCAGACTCGATTTGTAACGGGTCATTATCAAGCAACACACCAAAAATCATGCCAGTATATGCAGGCATTGTGAAAAAAAGTCCATACATGTGCATTTTCCATAAAAATTTCTGTCTTTCATGAAATTTTCTATGTTTAGGATCCGTAAAACAATCAAAAGTAGGTCAACCAGGATGAAACGCAAACTCGATCTGTAACTGTCATTATCTGCCCACACAAAAAAAATCAGGGTGGTATCTGCAGGCATTGAGGAAAAAAAGTCAGTACATATGCATTTGTTATGAAAATTTCTATTTTTCATGAAACTTTCTATGTTCAGGAGCAGTCAAATGGTCAAAAGTACGTCAACTGAGACAAAACAAGAACTCGATCTGTAACTGGTCATTATCTGCCTACACACCAAAAATCAGGCCCATATCTGCAGGCACTGCGAAAAAAAGTCCATACATGTGCACCTTTTTTATGAAATTTTCTATGTTAGAGCACCGTCAAACGGTCAAAAATAGGTCAACTGGGACAAAACGTGAACTCCATCTGTAACTGGTCAATATCTGCCGACACACCTAAATTCAGGCCAATATCTGCAGGCATTGTGAAAAAACGTCTGTACATGTGTATTTGTCATGAAATTTCATATTTTTCATGAAATTTTCTATGTTCAGGAGCCGTAAAACGGTCAAAAGTAAGTCAACCGGGACGAAACGCGAACTGGATCTGTAACTGGTCTATATCTGCCTACACACCAAAAATCAGGCACATATCTGCAGGCACTGCGAAAAAAAGTCCATACATGTGCACCTTTTTTATGAAATTTTCTATGTTAGAGCACCGTCAAACGGTCAAAAAGTAGGTCAACCAGGAGGAAACGCGAACTCGATCTGTAACTGGTCTATATCTGTCCACACACTAAAAATCAGGCCTATATCTGCAGGCACTGAGAAAAAAAAAACGTACATGTGTATTTGTCATGAAATTTCATATTTTTCATGAAATTTTCTATGTTCAGGAGCAGTAAAACGGTCAAAAGTAGGTCAACCAGGACGAAACGCGAACTCGATCTGTAACTGGTCTATATCTGCTCACACACCAATAATCAGGCCAATATCTGCAGGCATTGCGAAAAAAAAGTCCGTACATGTGTATATGTCATGAATATTTCTATTTTTCATTAAATTTTCTAAGTTTAGGAGCCGTAAAACGGTCAAAAGTAGGTCAACCAGGACGAAACGCGAACTCGATCTGTAACTGGTCTATATCTGCTCACACACCAAAAATCAGGCCAATATCTGCAGGCATTGCGAAAAAAAGTCCGTACAACTTTTTCATTTCGGAATGACGGAAGGACGGAATGACGAACATGGGTAAAACTATATGCCCCGGCCACTTTGTGCCGGGGGCATAAAAAAAAATAATACAATTGTTGTCTTTTTTCACATTAACTATGTGTTTAAATTTAGGGAAAATATGGATCTGAATAAAAGCCTGAGTAAACCCTATTTTACCCAATTTGGGTTAAACCCAGGTGGTGAGTAAAACCTGCAATCCTTGCATAGACTTATCGTTAAAAACACATACACATGTATGCACACATGGGTTTTACATTTATATAAGCTGAACCTGTGGGAACAGTACTTACGACACATGCCATCCTGGGCATGATATCCTTTTTGACAGAGACAGAGACTACCGATACACTCTGTGAAACTTCCCATACAATCCCTGTTCTCTTCACAGTCACCAAACAGAGGCACTAAAAACATTTAGTCAACAGTAAAGACCAGGTGAGGCACTACAAACATTTAATCAGCAGTCAAGACCCCTGTTAGGCACTACAAACATTCAGTCAGCAGTAAAACCGTTTGTTACACAGAAGTAAAAGCTAGATACAAACAAGGAAAGAAATGCATCACTGTCCACACACAAGTGGAAAAAAAATGACAAAATGAATGAAGAATAAAATGTATAAGATGGTGTGGATGAAATCTGAGAAGCAGTAAACATATGTAAATCAGTATCATCATTAAACAGGCTCGGATTAGTTTTTACTAACTGGCTGATGGTTCAGAAATGAATGCCATAATTAGACATTGGTAAGTTGGGAAATAAAAAGGAAGGCAAAAATAAAAACAAGGGACCTATGGGTCGCTGTGCTCAGCTGACGTTAACCTTGAAGGTAAAAATCTAAAATAATATCAAATGGAGATAAAGTGTAAGAGGAAGAGGTAATAAAGGCCATGGTTGGTTTATATGATTGGTTTGTACTGATGAGCAAGAAATTGTTGCAAATAATATTTTGTGACCTGACCATGTGTTTCCTTATGTTGAAACTGAAGCATGTGAGCAGTTTGTGAACAAATGATCTGTACAATTACCATGATCATTAGTTGGCTTTTTGATTAACTGTTGACATTTCAGTAGTTTACACATTTGTTCAATCGAATCTTTTTTTTGTATAATATATATTATTAAATATATGTTTTTTTTTATGAAATGTATCCAGTTGAAATATAACTAATTAACAACATAAAACATGGCAAACAAAGCCTGATCTCAAATTCTGCTGATGCAGGAAAATAATGAACAAATGTTTGTAATAAATCCTCATTTTTTTATCACATCAATTTTTTTTTAAATTTAAGTTTATATTTCTATACATTTTCAATATAACATATATATCTGAATATAAAAGTTGATTCATAATTCTCAATTGCATCATCATAAATCTCAATCTTGTCAGATAACACCACATCATGCATACAAATGTTTATTTATTTTTTACCACAAAATATATATCTTTTAAATCTGCAAAACAATAAATATCTAAAAAAAATACTTGATTTAGATTTCACAATTTTTAATTGTGTCTTTATTTATCCATAATGTGCTTCATATTTTATCATAATTTAAGCATACTGATGGGTTCCATTATGATTGGTAAAATCATTTAAAAGAAAAATGATTTCTTTAACAAGGGACCTATGGGTCACGACGCTCAGCTGATCATGATTGAACTATAAATGTATCACCATTGTGATACTATATTTAGTCGACAAACCTTATGAATATCATGGACCTATTAGGCTATTATAAAGGAATATAATGTAATATGTGAGTAAATCATGTATGAAATTACCTGACTGATGGATTAATATGGAGTAAATATAGTGGTTTATTTTTTATTTATTTGGGAGCTGTTGAAAATAGCAATATATTTGAGCAAATATGAATGCAATGACAGTACACTAAGCAGTGGTAGAATGATGATAAGGCTATTTGTTGAAGGATCTATAGTGTATAGAAGTCCGCAAGATTTCAATTTGACATATATAATGTTATTATTAACTATGCTGAAGAGTGGATTAATGAATTGTGACTGTATGACATGATATCTCTTAGGTCTTGACAAGGTACATTATATTGATGCCCACCACATCTACATATTACACAATATTGACATAATTTCTGGCACGTACATAGGCAACAAACAGTTATACAAGATATAAAAATATGAATATATCTGATTCAACTTGTTCTCGTTTACTGAGGCTGACATTGGGATGGGGTTCGGAGAAGGAAACAGTGTGGGCAGCAAGGAGGGTTGGATGTAGAGAGAAAAGGAGATAGAGAGAGAGGGAGGGAGCATTCAACAGTACTTAAACACCTGGAAGGTTAAAATCTAAAATATTATGAAATGTAGATAAAGTCTGAGAGAAAGAGGTAATCTAGGCTATGGTTGGTTGATATGATTGAAGAAGTTGTTGCAAATAATATTTTAAGATCTGACCTTGCGCTTTCATTGGATACCTTTTTGACAGGCTGTTGACAGTTCAACATTTTACACATTTGTCTAATGAGATCCAATTTTTTTAATTTAAACTTTAATTAAACTGTTTTTTCTATTTTATGATATGTATACAGTTGCTATAAAATCCCCACTCCACAGGCGGAAGGACTTGATGAAGGGGGGGGGGGTTACGATGGGAGTTACAATGCCTCTGTCTCTCTGTATATATTTTCTTCAAATTATTAAATTTTATGCTATAGCAATAGCACTATTGTTGACAGTGCGAAGGAGCAAGGACTTAGTGGGGTGGGGGAAGGGGATGGTGGGAGTTACAATACCCTTGCATATACGTACAGGATATGAAATTTAATTAATCAGAGCTTACAGGAAAAAAAAGTTTATTCATAATTATTAAATATTTAAAACGGGCAAGAAAGCTAGAGAAACAAAGCAAATAATTTTAATTCCCATTCTTCTGAGCCAGGAAATTATGAACAATTTTTACATAAATTCCCTTTTTTATAACATCATTTTTTTCCAGGTTTGAAAATGTAACTATACATTTAGAGTATAACATATATATGTGAATATTTCAGTTGATTCACATTTCTTAATTGCATCAACATATATATCTAATAAATTAGGTTTATAGTACCTGTCAACATAATGGGGTGGAGGGAGGAAGGGAGGCATAGGGGTGAGAGAGAGAGAAAGAGAGAGAGAGAAAGAGAGCTAGAAAGAGAGAAAGGGAAAGAGAGAGGAGAAAGGCTCTCTGGTAATTACTGCCTGACCCAGCCTGACCAAGACACAGAAGCAGTAGGCAAGGAGTGAAGGTGTTATGTAACAGCCTGGAACACTGTTAACCAATGACTTGATGTAAACATTCAAGACATGGTGCTATAAATATGGGTCCCTGTGCTCAGCTGAAGTTGGCCTTGAAGGTAAAAATCTAAAATAATAATGGAGATCAAGTCTAAGATGAAAAGGTAATATATGCCATGGCTGGTTGACATGATTGGTTTGTATTGATGAGTGAGAAATTGTTGCAAATAATATTTTGTGACCAAACCATGCATTCTCTAATGTCAAAATTGAAGCATGTGAGCAGTTTGTGAACATAAGATGTATATTATTACCATGATCATTGGCTGGCTTTTTGATAGTTTGTTGACAGTTCAGTAGTTTACACATTTGCTCAATTGGATCTATTTTACATAATATATATTATTAAATATATGTATTTTTATTTTATAAAATGTATACAGTTGAAATATAACTGATGTCTCCAGTCCCCAGATGCAAGAACCTGGTGGTGGTGGTTGGGGGGGGAGGGGAGGGCTGGAATGATGGGAGTTACAACATCTCTGTATTAACATAGTGTATATACATATAGGATTTCCACTTAATTCAACAATACTTACAGGATTAAATAGTCCATTCACAATTACATAATATTTAAAAAAGGACAGACAGACTGTTAGACAAACAAAGCTGATAATATATTTTAATATTTTAAAGTTTTTCATCTGCAATATTACACATCTGAATACATAAGTTGCTTTCAAATTTCAGACTTTTATGGCTTAAATCCATACACATACAGCATATGAAAGTTATTTCAACAGTGCTTAAAGGAAAAATTTCATAATTAGTACATATATTTAATGATAATTGAGAGATGATGGACAGACAAGAGCTGATCACTTTATGTTCCATTCCCTGGGGCAAGAATATGTTTCAATATTAGATCTTAATTTTTTCTTATCCAATTATCTTTCAAATTGAAAAAATTGTACACATTTGCAATATTAACTAATGTCCCAGTGCACAGGTGACGGTGAGGTGCTAAGGATCAATGACAGCCGGGGGGGGGGGGGGGGGGGGGGGAAGAGATGGGATTAACAACACTTTTGCATAAACATTCAGGGCAAACAAAGCCTGATCTCCAATTCTGCTGAGGCTCGAAAATAATGAACACATGTTTGTATTAGATCCTCATTTTTTTATTTTAAGTTTAATTTGTATACATTTCCAATATAACATATATTCTGATTATAAACGTTGATTCATAATTCTGAATTGCATCATCATAAATCTCAATCTTGTCATGTAACACCACATCATGCATACAAATGTATATTTATATATTCATGGGGGGGGGGGGGGAAGGGGGTGTGATATGAGAACAATTGTACACCTGTCACAGCAGGGGATCTCCCCCAGTGACTGAAACAAATCAGGAACCCTGGCATAGCTGACTTCCAGTGACCTGGAGTGGCCTACCTGCATCTGGAACAAAGCAAGTGACTACAATAGACCCTCAAGATAAAATTCAATAACTAGCCTAATTTTCAACCTTTTAGTTTCAAATTTCAGATTAAAACACATTAAATACTTATGTTTACATTCTGAGAAAATTAAATCAACAGTACTCACAGGGAAAAAATGTGCCATGGTCAAAGTTGGGTAAAATTTCAGGTACTGATTTTATGTTTATGCTAATAACTTATAAAATTTACAAAATACAGATCTAATTTTGGGTATACAATTGAATCTTAATTAAACAAAGTTATATACTCAAAAAAAAATCTCTAGCTTCAATAATTTTCATGAAACCTGAGTAAATATTTTTCCTGATTTTTTACAAAGTCAATTTTGTTTGGGCACATAACTTAAAACAATTAAGCAATACTGACATCATTTCTGGCATGTGCATAGCGAATGTATAGAAAAATATGTATATTATATATGATCAAAGTCAGATCAGTGGTTTTGATACTAGGCAGTCCTGAAGTGTAACAAAGGGTTTTTAATGAAAAAATGAAGTTTTTCATAAATATCTCGAAGGAATGAAGTTCTGGTGACCAAATTCTTGGCATGGTAGGGGATTTTGGAGACATCTTACTGTATGCCTAATTTAAGGAACTTAGAGCTGAAGCTGGGGAGCGGAGCTCTAGCAAACTGCATAACACTAGGTTGATGTAAACAATATGTGACATGGTGCTTGAAAACTTGAATAAAATCTAAAGTTTTTGATCAACTGGTTTCAAATTTTAAATGTTAACAGTTGAAATGCTAACAAAAACATACTTTGAAAATTAAATCCACAGCAGTTACAGGAAAAAAACGTGCCATGGTCAAAGTTGGGCAAAGTTTAAGGTACAAATTTTTTATTTTTGCTAATATTTCAAAAAATTTAAAAGATTTTGATCAAATTTTGGGTATACAATTTAATTTTGATTAATAAAAGTTATATTACTGGAAAAAAAGTGCTTAGCTTTAACAAGTTTTGTGTTAAGTGATCAAATTTTTTTCCTGATTATTTACAAAATGCATTATGTTTGGGCCCATAACTTTTTTAAATTATATAATACAGACCCAATTTCTGGCATGTACATAGGAACCATATAGAGGATTATTTATGGTAAATATGAGGAAAAACAGATGAGTGGTTTTGATATTAGGCAGTCCTGAAGTGTGAAAAAAGGATTTTAATAAAAAATTGAGGTTTTTCCTTAATTTCTCAAAGGAACGAAGTCGCAAAGACCCAGTTTTCGGCTTGGTAGGAGATCTTGGGGACATCTAACATTATGCTGAATTTTGGATTCCTAGGTCTTACGGTTTCAAAACGTGCCACATCTACGGACGGACGGACGGACGGACGGACGGACGGACGGACGGACGGACAGACGGACGGACGACGGACAATGGACCACGACTATAGCTCAGATGACTTATAGTCAGCTGAGCTAAAAATGCTACATTACACAACATTGCATCTTCTGGATTACACCTTGAATTACTTTTTCAAGGAAAGTTTTTGCATATCAGAGTGGAAACAGCATTACAATTAAGGAGATACAGTGAAAACAATAAAAATACTGCATAACACTTGGTGGGTTGGGTTTGTGGGGGGGGGGGGGGGGGTGGGTCATTGGGGTGGTGATATGAGAATAACTGTACACCTGTCACAGCAGGGGATCTCCCCCAGTGACTGTAACAAATCAGAAACCCTGGCATAGCTGACTTCCAGTGACCTGGAGTGGGACCCTGCATCTGTAATCTGTCAACAAAGCAAATGACTATAATAGAGCCTCAAGAAAAAAATCAATAACTAGCTTAATTTTCAAGCTTTTACTTCCAAATTTCAGATTTAAACAAATTAAATATTTATGTTTACATGCTGTGAAAATAAAATCAATGGTACTTACAGGAAAAAAACGTGCCATGGTCAAAGTTGGGCAAAATTTAAGGTACTGATTTTATTTTTATGCTAATTACTTAAAAAATTTACAAAATTCAGATCTAATTTTGGGTAAACAATTGAATCTTAATTAAACATAGTTATATACTTGGGAAAACAGACTCTAGTTTCAAAATTTTTAATGTTAAGTGAGTAAATATTTTTCCTGATTTTTTACAAAGTCCATTATGTTTGGGCCCATAACTTAAAGAATTTATACTTAACAGACTTAATTTCTGGCACTTACATAGGAACTATATAGAAAAATATTTATGGTAAATATGAGGAAAAACAGATGAGTGGTTTTGATATTAGGCAGTCCTGAAGTGTGAAAATAGGATTTTAATAAAAAATTGAGGTTTTTCCTTAATTTCTAAAAGGAACGAAGTCGCAAAGACCCAGTTTTCGGCTTGGTAGGAGATCTTGGGGACATCTAACATTATGCTGAATTTTGGATTCCTAGGTCTTACGGTTTCAAAACGTGCCACATCTACGGACGGACGGACGGACGGACGGACGGACAGACGGACGGACGACGGACAATGGACCACGACTATAGCTCAGATGACTTATAGTCAGCTGAGCTAAAAAGGTATGGTTCTCAGGCACTTTTTTCAGAAATCAATGCGGGCGGGCGCTTTTTTTATTTTTAATTTTTTGGTATGTTTCGATAAAAAATGTCAAATGATAATGGAAAAGCATGAAAATAACAGTTTTATTTTGCTAAATAAGTAAAAGCACTACAAAACAAAGGAAATTGTATGGTTTTATCTTCTTGAAAGAAATGTCGGAGCGGCAGCAGCTCAAATTGGAAAGTTTTTATTGAAAATCAAAATAAAAAGTTTTGATGCGGGGGTTTAAAATTGATGCGGGCGGTGCCTGAGAACCATACCTTTAATTTTTTTTGGCCTAACACAAACCATTTTTTTGTACAAATGATTGATTAATCTATGATAGAAGCAGCACATAAATTGGCTTCTGTAACAATATCCTGTCTTGAGTCAGAAGTCCTTGAAGTGAAGCAAAACATGTCTATCAGCAAACAGCTATTGCTTTCTAGAGTTTCCAATGTTACTCCTGATGAAAATGTTAAGCTCTAGGCATGATAAGGCAATTAAAGGCATCATTCACTTTTATATTTCCACAAATGTATGTTAGTGTCTGTATTTGAAAGTTTTTATCATTGCATTTTTTTCTTTGTTTTACCAAATGTATTTTTTTATTTAAATTATCAAATGTTACAAAGCTTTAAATTATTTCAGCATATAAATTCAGGATTCATAAAGCTGTGGTGGGGCTGTTCTGAAAAAAGTGTTTCCATTAACATTCACATACATGAAGTGTGGCAAGTTCTTTATTATGTAGTGAGTTACTTCAAATGAACATTATGTGATCACAGTACCTGGTTGTTTTGGTGTGGTGGGTACAGGTTTGGGGGTAGACGGGGTGGTGGTTGGTTTCTTGCTGGTGGTGGGGACAGTAACCAGCCCTTCCAGGGCATTCTCATGCTGTTTCTGCTCATGCTGGGTGGCTGGTGGGATAATTACGTGTGGTCCAGCAAGAGACATCACAGCAAAGTCGGGGTGGGATGAATACAGGCACTTGTTGGGGTGTCCACAGTTGAAAAGATAGCAGCCATTCTCTGTCTAAAAATATACAATTATTTATGATTTAAAATGTGTACTACTGACATTGTTCCTCTTATGAAATCAATGAAATTGTTGTGGCATAAGAAGAAATATTTTTTGGTCTGCACATCAACTTTAGGATGGGGACATGTATAAAATGAATAATTAATGTTTCTTTTATTATCAAATAAATTCAAAAATTAAATTTCAAATCTGGCAGGGCATTTTAAACATATGTGGTTTCTTAACAGAAATGTGATATACATATATGAGTGATTCATGATGCAGTCAATTCACTGGCAAACACAGCAGCCATTGACTCCAACAATCATGCTGCCCCCTGGTGGTGCAAGTCACTTTCAAGTTTAGCACTTATCAGATGTAGAACACAAACAAAACACTGGGGTTTAATTTTTACCAACAAACTTTTGCATTATTACTGCATTGATATAGTCAACAGATAATAATTTATCAACTGATGTCAGTTTTTGGATTCAAATTTAAAGATAAACTTGTACCCAAAACACCAGTGTTTTGTGGGACCCTCAATTTAGTGTATTTCCATAATAATTTGGTATAAGTACATTTTAGGGGTTTTTGTACTTAAGCTTGTTCACAATCATGTACACATTTTGCAAACACAATGTATATATATATATATATTTATATATACACACACACACATATAAATAAAATAAAATTTCTTTTAATAGTATTCCCAGACAACCCCCCCCCCCCCCTTAAAGAATTGGCCCCAATCATCTGCAGTATATTCTGACACTTGGCAAGCCACCATGGTTTCTTCAATATATCAACATAAGAAATGATATTTTAAACAAGGGACCTATGGGTCACGGCGCTCAGCTATTACATAAGATAAAAAATATGATTTTGAAATGAGGCACATGCTGGTTTTGTGTTTAAATAAATATAAGCTGTATTATGAGTTGTTAGTGTTAAGCTTATGTATGATTTTGATAGTTTCTTTGGAGACAGGGAAGAGATTGATTTCATTTATTTTATTAACAAATGGAGTGCCACTGTCATACTGCAGATTTTGACTTGGCCATATAACTGATAAGCAGCACATATAAGATAAAGAGTTTAACGATTTATTAAAATGTAATAAAAAATATGGTGCCAAATATAATTTTTATTAAAAATAATAAGAGAATCATGATTTTTTTAATAAAATATAACTGAAATGATTATTAAAATAATATTATAGAATATATTCATGAATGCATTCATGAATACATTTTGAAAGAATTTGCAATGGTATTCAAATACTTTCATTTTTACCTGAATTCCCATTCTTATGCAAGAAATTTTATAATGGAGTACATATTCATATTCATATACATTTGCCAAGTATTCGCACCATGTCTGGTATTTATTCAGTTTTAGCCAAACAATGATGTTGAGAATCCAGAATATAAACAATTTGCAGATGGACAGGCAAGTGGACAGAATGGACTAATACCTTCATTTCACTTTCAAGGGAAAAATGCATTTAAGTTTATATATAACAACATGGCATCTACAAAATTATTCCTTGAATCCCTATTAAAACGTTTTGCACATTGGAGTTTTCAGTTCATGCTTAATTTTATTCATCGAAATAAAATAAAAGATTCAGTACATTTGATAAAATAAAAACATTTTTTCAAATAAAGTATACACACTGTTGGTTGAATGAGGGACAAACAATATCATTATGCTAATTACAATCTCAGCTATAATTAATTACTGGAATTAATAGTCAATTTCACACCTGGTGAAGTTTTACTCTTCTGAAGTAAAGCATTACTTATCTGATGAACATCCACACTTTCATAGCAATACATCACTTTGTAGACACAATTAAATGTGCACTTTAATCATTGTAACCCTGGTGGTACAATACAAAATCTAAAATGTAGCATGTCCAACAATAAAATAAAATACAGAAAATTATAACATTCATCTAGTTTATGCACCAGCTGGGGGGGGGGGGGGTGAGTGCAGGGCAGAGGGGAAGCTAGTGGCCAAGCCAGTAGTGGCCAAGCTGGGCCAAGGCAAGCTGCCTGGGGTTGGTTACATAATGCAAGTGAAGGCTGTACTACTAGGTGGGCCAGATGTAAACAACACTTGACATGGTGTATGAAAACTTGAATAAAAGCTATTCTTTTCAAACAATTTCTTTGAAATTTCAGATTTTAAAAGATTAAATCCTTATGTATATATGCTGTGAAAATAAAATCAACAGTACTTACAGGGAAAAAACGTGCCACTGCCAAATTTGGACAAAATTTAAGGTATTGATTTTTTATTTATGCTAATAACTTGAACAATTTGCAAAATTCAGATCTAATTTTGGGTAAACAATTGAATCTTGATTAAATAAAGTTATATTCCTGAAAAGTCTCCAGCTTCAGCAATTCTCATGTTAAGTGAGCAAATATATTGCCTGATTTTTAAAAAAATTGCATTATATTTGGGCCTATAACTTCAAAATAATACCCAATACTGACCTAATTTTTGGTATGTGCACAGAAAATGTATGGAAAAATATGAATACTAAATCTGATCAAAAACAGATCAGTGGTTTTGATATTAGGCAGCCTTGAAGTGTAACAATGGCTTTTTATGGAAAACGGAGGTTTTTTCTTAATATCTCAAAGGAACGAAGTTCTAATGACCCAATTTTTGGTATGGTAGGAGATTTTGGGGACATCTAATGGTATGCAGAATTTTGGATTCGTAGGTTCAACAGTTTTAAAACGTGCCCTGTTAACGGACGGACGGACGACGGACAAAGGACCACGACTATAGCTCAGATGACTTATAGTCAGCTGATTTAAAAATAAGGGATTTTCAAGGTCAAGGCCACTCTCATAGGACAGGTCCTGATCCCAATTTAAATAAACCTCATCCCATAACCTATATCTATGTATATGCATAATATGAAAGAAATTTGTCCATTTGTTTTTGCTTTATAATGCTCACAGTACTGTCCAGTGGCAATGAAGGGGTTTTCAAGGTGTGAAAACAAGAAAAGGACAAAAGGTGATACCACTTGTCTTCCGCTGAAGACAAAGCTATCTAAGATGTTCAGTTTTTTTATTTTTGGACAAATCTATGCAAGATTTCTTGAGAGATTTAAGAATTTGTGCGATTTTCAGCAAAGTTTGTCCAACTCAAGGTCAAGGACACTCTAATTAACCATAGTATTTTTCTGGGGATACAATAAACTTTAAGGTTATATACTGAATAAATGAAACTGTGTCCTTTAGATTGTGTGCCAATATGTCTTATTTGCCACAGTATTCAATCATCTACCAAAACGCTATTCCAAATGTCAATGTCACTGCGTAAACAATGGCCAAGACATGTTGTTTACCACAATCTTATACTAAGTTTCTTATAGAATATATTATTCCCTAAAATGTGCTTATTTTTGTATATACAGTCTACACCTAATTATTTGCCACCCGCTTATCTGCCAAATTACTCAAACTTTTCAAAAAATTAAAATTTCTGTCTTCCCTGCAAAACTTGCCTATCAGATTAGGCACCCTTGGCTTGGCTATTGCCGTTTTTCTTTGATCATGAAAATTGCAAATAAATGGGAGTAGACTCTATATTATGATCCTATAGAAGACAAAATAGATAGTAAGGCTGTCCTTCCTATGACAGGGGGTCGCAGGAAGAAGGCCTCTTCCTGCGACCCCCCCACGTGACCAGTTATGCTTCAGTGCACAAGTGCAACCACAATACCCAGTCACACTAGTGGACTTGCTTCATGTGACGGGGGTCTAGGGTCGTGGCCGATAATGCCCGGTTATTTGGACAGAGGGATTAACCCAATGGCGGCCATTAAATAAGTTTAACGGGAAAAGCCTTGAAGACGACCGTTATTAATGAGATCAAAGTGATTAGATAGTGATCGGGATTATTTCCTTCTGGTATTAATTGCGCATATATAATCACCAGAAAATGCTCTAAAGCTCCTCATAGCATGTAGGTGATGGCCTAATTTTGATATTCATTTATGAACTTGATGGGGATGATTTTGTTCTAGTATAATTTGCGCATATATGATCATCAGAAAATACTCATTAGTTCATAATAACGTCCATGGAGGAAGGAAAAATGTCTTCATTTTTAGAGTTCATTTTCATATTTTACCATTGGAATTTTTTTTGCCATTTTAGGATATGGTGTATCAAGTATGAACAATGGAGATTAATATGAAATATAATTCAACAACTTTATTCACACAAATATCAATGGGACAACACATTAATAATGTCAATATATTAACTGATGATTGAGCAAAGATAATAGGAAGTGGCTAAACAGCCGACAGGTGAATGTGTCCAGAGACTGTTTATAGTTTATACAGTAATACACTAGTGTGCTTATGAACACACAAATAATTAGTGTGTGAAAACACACTAAGGATATGTCAAATAAATGGCCAAAGGATCAGCTAAGTACTTGATCAAAGGTACAATCAAACAATCTTACACCACACCCAATTCAAGCTGTTGAGCCTAGCTATTGTGTTGTAAGATGATGCAAGAAATATCCACACCAAATGACATTTCTTACAGAAAGGCTATCAAAATATGTAATTTTGTAAGTCAGCACTATATTGTCAGCTCATTATCAAAATAATAATGAAAAATAAGGAGTGTCATTCTGAAATAGAGCATAAAATGGTACATTCATTTGCCTACAGTCGGTCAGCCAGTGGGCAAGACTGCCGGCAAGGTCAATATTCCCTGCCGGCTGTTTAGCCTGTGGACTAAACTGCCGGCACCCTGCCAATTGTTTATCCACTTCCAAGATAATAACTGATGACTAAGCACCTAAATTAATGGACCAAGTTAACACGATATTCTCGCAGGAAATTATGCAGGGGGTTTCCGCCGGGATTTTGCATTTCTATGTTACACTGGAAGTCAGACCCCCGTTGCAGGAAGCACTCCGAAATAGTAAATACAATAATAAAATATAAGTACATGCCTATACTAGGCTATAGAAACCCCTATAAATCTAGTTAAAGTAAAATACACTAACTATTTATCAGTGTATTTAGGTTAGAGTACAAGACCATACAGATTTTTACAATTTAAAGTCTTTTCAAGGAAACTGATATAGAATAAAAGAGACACCTACCTTCTTCACAACAGCCACAGTACAATTGACGTTCTGACAGCATGAACGTAAACAAGTCTCTTGGTCAACCGGAACCCCCGCGGTCTGCTGCGGCGCCTCAATGAAGGATGCTCCGTTCGAAAGAGACGCTTTAGTTTTAATGATAGTGGTATCGTTCATTACAAACTTACACTCATTGGTCGGTGGGGTTTTATCATTTTCAGTTCCATCAGGGATTCTTTTCTGTAACTCCGCGAGCAGGTCCGACGAAAATTTCGGGTCCTTCAGAAGGTTGACCAATTCCCCCAACTGTTCGTCTTCTCCTGACGTACAGACAAACGCGAGACAAATGAATAACAAAAGCTTCATCATGGCTACGTGGGGACTTCACAAAGACTAGGAAAATACCTGGTATTTAACAAGATTTTCATGCTACATGGGTGGACGAGAGTGGAGATGCGGATATCAACAATCCACCAGCAAAGCCTCCTCAACTGCGCATGACACAATTACGACTTCCGATGTCACATAGCTCTGGTGTTTCTTTACAAACCTATCGTGACATTCTTGACCTTATCTCAAAGCAAGGGTTCTCAAATCTATGAGATTGCTGATTATTGGTGATTTCTAGGGGTAAAGGCTTGTTTTGAATGCACTGGACTTCAGTTTTATAATTAAAATTTTGACAGACATATGAAAATGTAGCGCTATTTTATGATTTTAATAAATTTATTGTTTTGCCAACAAATTTTGTGGACAGAAATGTGTTTTCGAAAGAACCATACGCTTTAACAAAAACAAAAAAAAAAGAAAGAAAAAAAAAGATCGAAATATGCTTGTGTCCTCATTAAAGAAAACACTCAAGTCGTGTTTTTCAGAGTGCCACAATCTCTTGTTTAAATGGAATTATAATCCTGAGTCATAATTAAAGGAACTATTTAAGGCTATAGCTTGCCAAGTGCCACGCCCCCTTATTTTCAACGAAATATGCTCCTCCCTTAAAAATAACATGCTGAAGATTTGTTTGCTAATGTACCACGGCCCTTGTTACAACGAATTAAATATGCCTCTCCTACACAAAACTTCATACAACACCTTTTTGCCAAAGTGCCACACTCCATTGTTTTTGTATTATTATTTATTTATTTTTTACGAGATATACCCCTCCTTCACAAAAGAACATACAATAGATGTTTGAAATATGACGTTTCTGAAATAAGATGTGTTTGGAAAAGTGCAACGCCCCTTTGTTTCCGACTACATATGTTCCTGTGCTTGTATGAGATGACGGTAACTGATATGTTCACGAAAGTGGCGTGTTGTTTTCACAGTGAAATATATCATGGCATTCCCCACAAAGTAACAAGCTTCATAATAAACTAGATTTGATAAATAAAATTTCTTCTGCCATCAGTTTCCATCAACCTCAAGTGAACTGCAACTGGTCGGACTCCAAATCCTTCTTTATATCTATCGCAAGCAGCACACCCAGGTTATTGTCGAGAAAAATGTTTGTCATTACAATACATGTATATATACATGTATATATATATATATATATATATATATATATATATATATATATATATATTTCATCTACATGAAGAATGGTGTTTCCCCCCTATAATTTCCCATGAATTTGTACGGTATCTGTCAATATATATTCAAAAACCGTTTGCTTACTTCTGTACACAAGTGAAAATAAACTTGCATCGGGCGCAGTCATTGACGCAAACATAAATAAAGCTCGAACGTCGCCTTGTGGCTGTAACGCGCAACCTATTATATAACAAGTGACCCATGGGTCATGACGCTCAGCCGACTGACATGTTGATAATATGTCCTTGCACAGACAACTAATTAAGATAGGTGGCATCATTGTTCATGCATATTAGCTTAAGTTCATCAAAACCCATTAGCACAACAAATTTGATGACAATCCAACCAGACTTTCATGAGGAATGTGGCAATTTGTATGTATTTTGCATTATTTCTGGGGTGCTCAAACATACCCCAAAACTCTGAGATTACAGGTCACTGTAACCTAATTTCAGGTTTCTGGGCCGGGAGAACTTTTGAGGAACTGTCAGGATTTCAAGTTAGAAGATTCTGGGCCCCATGGTCATGATTTGTGCCCTACTTTGGTATCAAATTTTCAATTATTCAGGGGGGTACTTCTGAGCCCCATAGCTCGGACAATATGGGTGACAGAGACATAATTTCAGGTTTCCAAGGAGGCTTTTCATTGGCCTCCCATGCAGCATGTCAAGAAAGAAGATTCTAGTTACGATTTGTGCCCTGTTTATAGATGACCGCACCTTTTAAGGTCTCAAAAATAGATAAAAAATAGTAAAAAAAAAAAAAAAAAAAAAAAAACGAAAAAATTCAGGTGGCGCCACCAGTCTGCAGAAATTCATGAAACTCTCCATGATCAATATCCATGCAAAGAATCATGGTGAGCAATGCATTAGTTGTTCAGATATTAGAGCATTTGTATCAAGTTTTCAATTATTCTGGGGGGGATACTTGGAAGCCCCATAGCTAACATGTTTTGGGTAACAAAGAACTAAAACAAGGTTTCCAAGGAGACTTTTCATAGGTCTCCCTGCATGTCGAAACAGAAGATTCTAAGTCCAGTCATTAAGATTTGTGCCCTGTTAACAGATGACGGCATCTTTTAAGGTCTCAAAAATAGAGAAAAAATCGTAAAAAGTCGAAAAATACAGGTGGCGCCACCAGTCTGAAAAAAAACTTATGAAACACTCCATGTTCATTATCCATGCAAAGAATCATGGTGATCAATGCATTAGTTGTTCATATATTTGAGCTTTTATATCAAATTATCAAAATTTTCATTATTCTTGGGGGGGGGGGGGGTACTTTGGAGCCCCATAGCTTGAAGAATATGGGTAACAGAGATCTTATTCCAGGTTTCCAAGGATATTTTTCATGGACCTCACAGGATGTAAAGTTAGAAGATTCCAGGTCCAGTGGTTACAATTTGTGCCTTGTTAACGGACAGACGGCCGGATGGCCGGACGGACGACGGACAAAGAGTGATCGCTTTAGCACAAATGACTTAAAGTCAGCTGAGCTAAAAAATCTCGATTTTCAAGCATCCAACCGGTGTTTCTTCTGTGTTTCTTTTTTCCTGTTTTTTTCCGACTTTTCGGTAGTTGCCACGCATGCCCAAGATCTGACCTCTGATCAAGCAATCTTGTTTTGGCAAACAGACACACATTGACTGTGTTTACTAACACAGAACCATAACAAGGGACCCATGGGTCACATCGCTCAGCTGAATTTTGGAAAATATTAGTAACTGCAAAATATTTTTATTTCTTTTGGCTTTTCATGTGTATTATCATTTGAAAAACTATGAGAAAATGGCACTGCTAAAATGAAACACTGTAAATTATAGAATAATGGACATGAACTAAACCATTTAGTGATGCACCAAGGGAAAAAGTGGGCCTACGGTAAGTGTTATATAAAAGTAACATTTCATTAACAAATAATGTGTGAAGGTAATTAAGTTTTCAAAAGTTAAATATATGGCCATATGAGTTAAAATTAATCCAACAAAGTTTGACCTATATTCCTAAATTTAAATCTAAGTTAACAGTGTTATTCACACCTAGGCCCCTAGAGATATGAATGAAATGCTACAAATTATTTATATCTTCTTAAATCTTGTCAGTTAGCACTTACATTAGATCCTAATATTTTATCACATTTGAATATTAGAATTAAATTCCTGAAAATTTTTTTCTTTAAAAAATCAAAATTGTCCAAGTCTCAACAAAAAGAATTTATTTAACATTAAAATTATAAGATTCATCTTGTTTATCAGTCCTGTGTATTGAAGCGGTGGGTCAGGGAGGGGTCTCTGTTGTTACTGCTCGTTGCTGAAAAAAATGTTAATTAAAAGATTCATTTAGTTTATAGTACAGGTCTGTCAACAGAATGGGGGGGGGGGGGGGGGAAGAAAAAGGCTTCCTGTGGTATTAACTGCAGACAGCCTGATCAAGCTCAACTCAGTGGAGAGAGGGCTTGCCCTAGTGATGGGATTACATAACAACAGCCTTGGCAACATAGAGAGCTGTACTGAATGACTTACAGTGACCTAAGTGGACTGCTTGACAATGTAAGAGAATACAACAACAAGAGCCTCCAAAAACATTCAATAACTAGCCTAATTTTGCATCTTTTATTTTCAAATTTCAGATTTTAACAGATTAAATCCTTATGTGTACATACCGTGAAAATTAGATGCACAGTACTTACAGGAAAAAAAAAAAGTGCCGTGGCCAAAGTTGGGCAAAATGTAAGATACCAATTTTTTATTTTTGCTAATATTTTAAAAAATTTAAAAGATTTTGGCCTAATTTTGGGTATACAATTTAATTTTGATTAATTAAAGTTATATTACTGGAAAAAAGTCCTTAGCTTTAACATGTTTTGTGTTATGTGATCAAATATCTTTCCTGATTCTTTACAAAATGCATTATGTTTGATCCCATAACTTTTGAAAATATATAATACAGACCTAATTTCTGGCATGTCCATAGGAGCTATATAAAGGAATATTTATGGTAAATATGAGGAAAAACAGATCAGTGGTTTTGATATTAGGCACTTTTGATAATTGAAGTGTAAAATTTTTTTTTTATAAAAAAATTGAGGTTTTTCTATTAGTTTCCCAAAGGAACGAAGTCGCAAAGACCCAGTTTTCGGCTTGGTAGGAGATCTTGTGGACATATAACATTATGCCGAATTTTGGATTCCTATCTTACGGTTTCAAAACGTGCCACATCTACGGACGGACGGATGGACACAGGACGGACAATGGACCACAACTATAGCTCAGATGACTTATAGTCAGCTGAGCTAAAAACGTATAAAACAGGTGCTTTAAATTATGTAAGGCGGGATCGATCGATGGATCTGCTGGGACACTTGCTTTGTATTAACTCAGCCATAAACGAAGAGCCTGACATTAGAAACATATCATAACAAATGTTTATGTACCTTTATATAAAAGTTACACATATTTCTGCACTTACTGTAAATGATATACAGGAAATTATTCGTATAAGATATATAAACACAAATTTAAAGAATGATCTTAAAGGTAAACATAAACAAACATGAAAGTTAAAGTGGGTACCGGTGTCTCGAAAGTTGAGTGATTTGAATGAGGGTCCAATATTTTATGCCTAATTTAATCACATTTCAATTAGTATAATACTAGAAGTGCTCCATAAAGAGATTGGGGGGGGGGGGGAGTATATGCAGAAGTATGTGTTGGGTGGTAAAATAATTCAAATACATATATACTGATCAGTGAATTAAGACAAAAACATGTCTACACGCGGTGAGCATATGAATGCTGCGCTTATGCTCTGTTTCTGGTACAGATTTTATGTAAACCACTGTCACAGTAACTGTTTATAGGGTCTTTATTTAATTGCTGAATGAAAAAGGAGATATAGGTATCGGCAACGGCGTGGAACTCCGAGTAATTACACGATGCTCCATGCAGGCAGCTTAACGTACGTTAGTATGTGTATATATATATATATATATATATATATATATATATATATCATTTCACTGGAACTTATTTTGTATAAACAAAATGAAATTATTTAGTATAGTCTTCCAATATAACGATTGCATGTCAAACTATTATAATTATTAGCCCCAACATTATATACCAACAAAACCAAGCAAAACGAGATTGTTAACTTGAAAATAAAAAGTTTGTTCCTGTAGAATATTTGTGTATATGCTTAATCTTAAATTACATGTACAAGGTACCATGCAGTTAAACTACTTTCCTACGACTATATTTAACAACTCTGGCATACATGATATATACAAGTACATTTGGTATTTTGATATCAATCTAAAGAAAGAAATAGTTAGCGGACTTTATCATATTTTTTGGTGATAAAATTCATCTATTTTTTAGGTAAAACATTGCATTGAAGGATGTTAATATAATAAGTCTGTAATAGGGATCCAGATCAAAGTGTGTGTGTGTGTGTGTAAGTGTGTGTGTGTGTGTGTGTGTGGGGGGGTCCAGACGGTCCTGACCCTATCCTTTTGAGCCGCAACAATTTTTAGGGTTCAAGCCCAATTTTTTTACCTTGACGCCTCACTTTTTGGATCAAAGGACAATTTTTCAGCTTTTCTATTCTTAGTGGGCTGGACCCTCCCCTTTCTAGAATTATGGATCCATCCCTGTAAATTACATTTATTTGTTGGTTTTCTTTTATATATTTTCGGCTTTTACTTAACGAACTACCAGGGCTCCTTCGCTTTCTTTTAATATTAATTTTAGTGTCTTTTTTTTAATTTGAAAATTGGTTCTAGATCTTTGAATGGATATATACTGATTTTTTTTCTGTAACTTCCATGCAAGTCTAGAAGCGGATCGGGAGGTCCAGTGGGACGGATCCCTCGTTTTCACCCGCCACAAGCTTTTTAAAGGGGGTTCAGACCATCTTTTTTTGCGGCCTGGAGCCTCCTTTTCCGGACCGGGAGATTTTTATATGGATTAGTCATTAGTCCTCCATGGCCGAACCCCTCCTTTCCAAAAATCCTGGATCCGCCCTTGGTGTTAAATAAAGTGACCCACAAAATATATCGCTGTTATACCACCTTTCAATTAAAATCTGTTATTATTTTATTATATCATTATCTAAAGATGGATTACAATTAAAATATTTTTCTCATGACTTCATTTCATCTTCCTTAAAGTTCCTTTGTTAAATATATTTAACATATCATTTTGTGTTATTTTGCCCTTTTTTATTATGGATTTAAATAATCGAAAAGTATTTATTTTACTGAGAACAATGGATAAAAAAACGTAGCGATCAGACTGATTAGCTCTTCCATTGTCACAACTAAACATAAGTCACCGTTTATAACGTATCTTAACATTATCTTAAACTTGTCATTAGTTTCACCGAATATGGAATAAAACCTTCAGTTAGTTCTTAAAACAGCTGAAAGGCGTCGCCACCGTACTACGCCATATTGCCAAGCAAGACATCAGACGACGCGGGAGGGGAGTCAGTTCAAACAGGAGAGACTCTACCTTGTTTACCAAACTGCGTGTGGACTTAATAAGTCACCGGATATTCCATAGTGAGGTAAGTGTGATTTTACAAACAATGGCGCAAAAATGCAACAAATCGTGAGAGTACAAAAACTTTATTCCATGAGAGATGGGCGTAACTGGTCGGACGGGGGCCCGTCTTAACAGGTGCCGTAAAGATCCTAAGCGGTCGTGGCAGATAAGGTGCCCCCGTGTGATTACCTGTCGTCTGCTCGCACGCTGTGGCTTCCCTTATTTGCCGCTGATCTTGTTGATTATTGCGGCATTTTCTTAGATGAACGGCTAAATGTAACTGGTCATTAGAAACCACCTGTTTTAGTGCAAAGCTTTTCGGTATTTCAGGCCGATCGGCTTTCGTAGGGGTTCGGCCTGGGCCGGTCACCAACTGTCAGTGTCATATTGGATTCGTATAAATTTGTGGTTACACATGGACCAAGGCTCTAATATTACATGGATGCATGTTTATGTGGAAAATAAATATTTTAGGCGTGTGCTTTACTGATTTAACAAAATTAATTTCACAACAGGGATAGAAATGTTTAAAATACTGAATTCCTGCTGTCGCAAGTGATCTTGAATATTAAGTTGCATCCTCGTAATTTATCTTGCATAAAAGTATAGTTAATATATTTCTTCATAGTCAACTGTGGAATATCACTTTTGGGACTTGAAAAGGATGACGCTGGATAATATAACTGGATGCTTAATAGTAGAAGCAGATGAAATCATTTAAATGATAAATTTATAGACCTATATCAGTGTCATGTCTTTAATAATATTACCTTGCATGAAAATAAATAATACAGATATTCAGTTATAGATTTAAGTGTTGTACTATCCATTAAGTTATTATCATATTTCACACAGTTCATATTTGTAACGATTCATTTCTATAATGAATGTTCTCCAAAAACAACATTTTATGAAGAAAATAATATAATGTTCAGCAATAAATATTGTTTTATCCTTATTCTCTAATTCTTATTCTTAAATTTAGTTATCTGGTCAATTACTTCAATAAATTTCAATTCCAAAATTACTTAGTTATTACTTTTCATGTAAGTTATATCACTCAAAAATGCATATCATTTCCAGTGCACAGTGATATGGGAAACCTTGCAAGCAGACACTGAAAGACAATGCTTGCCCAACGAGAATTCTGCAAGACTTTATAATTAATTTACCAGTGTGAATAACAATGAAAAATACTGTATACCATCAATTGGTATTTCAGGTTGTTTATTCCCAATTTTGCAATCATTTAGTGTTTCTTTCTTTCATTCATTTAAATTATTTACTGCATGTTTCATTCCACAAAATTGAACTTATGCGTTGATTGATAATTGCAGATCAGCATTTGAAGTGAAAGTATTTTTTTGTTATCAGAGAAAATATTTCTTTAGTCCCCTGTCATTACAGTAGAGGATGTAAATACTTAATTAAAATTATATTTAATTATATTTTATACTCAGTATGTGGATCCATAAAGTTATAAAGCAGGGGTCAACATTTACTTTTAAAAGTGCTTGTCCAATTGGGCAAGTAATATTAGCTATTACTTGCCCTGCATGAGTTTAACTTGCCTTACAAGTTCAGTGATAGCATCCACAGACATAAACTGTTGTTCCATATAACTGTGTTGAATGTTTTATTGCATTTTAAGTAATCATAATCAAGTGTTTGTTCATAAATTTTTTTTCTTTGATAGTTGTATAGATAACATACAGGTAGTTTAAGATAAAGAGGTATTATCAATATTTCTTTTCTTCATAAAATGGCTAACTTAAGTAAAGGTTAATGAAAATGTTGGACCAACATGCCCAGTCAGGCAAGTAGGAACTGACTTTTGGTTGCCCTACCAACTAATTCTGCAAATCTTCTTTGCACAAGCAGTTAACCATTAACATAGAGCCCTGTGTAGATAATATTTTTTGGAATAATTATGATATACACATTTGTCAAAAGTGGCATAAAATAGAATTATTAGTATATGGTACAATATATGCTGTTAGAATAGATGTGATTGAGAGTTACACCTTGCTTTTTAATGTAATTTCTACCTGCCAGCCAACATGTTTGCAGTAGAGAGGTTTAGGGGAATAAGTTGGTGAGCTAAATCACGATGTGAGGGAAAAACTGCAAACCAAACAGTGCAAGCGGTGGTGCCACCTCCATAAAATGTTATGTACATAAACTGATTATGAACAAATTATTTTGGGCCAGGACACTTAACGGTGACCTGCACTTGGTTTAGGTGTACCTTAGGAGTGGCTAAGAGTTTTAACCGGATCTGATCATGGTAAACATGTAGTGGGCAAGTAAACAGAATTGTGGCTGTCTGTATTAACATAACCTTATTCTTTTGTGATTTACTGCATCTGCACTTGGTGGACCTTGGGATGCCATTACACCTAATTCATATCTAATGTTATGTGTGATAGCAATAAAAAAGACCTTTCCTTGGAATCTACAGTATTAATTATACGAGTCCCCCCCCCCCCCCCCCTCCAATGGTTTGTTGAATTCCAGAGGGAATGTGAGACTGCAAGTCATAAAAATGTACATCTTTAAAGGTAAATTTCAGGTTATTGGAATTAGTATAATCTCACCTTGATGATAAATCGATGATAATGGTATACATCTGTGTCCATAAAAATTCCATTACTTTATATCTGTGTCCATAAAAATTTACAAATCACATATATGATTAATATTACATTCAGGTAAAAAGGTGCTGATTTTGACAGTCTGCATTTTTCACATTAACACTATCAGTTTTTCTGTTCTGATTAACTGCATTGTAGTGCTTCGTTTTGGGTTTGTCTGTCAGAGAATATTATTAAATGAAACCATTTGAGATTTAAAGTCATCAAAGTTTGCTATAGTTTCCTGGGAATGTGATTATAAATTTTTTGATTATCCTGAATTCTTTACATTCCTGAGTAACTATGTTCAATAGTAATTCAATTTTACCCTGAGGTAAATTGTATTTTTTTCTAAACCATACAAATTACCAGTACATTATCCTGTGTGTACACTTTTCATAGAATGGCTGCCATATATCATTTTGAAGAAGTGTGCTCTATCAAGTCTATACTTGACATTTTCAGTGTAAGTTATTCAAAGGGTGTTCATCTTTAAGAAGTTATCCACAGACAATTTTGAGTTTGTCTTCTTGGGTACAAATCAGATGTAAGAGTACTCTCAGTCACAAAGAGAAGTGTAGGTTATCTGTGGGTTGAATCTTCTCTGATACTTGATAGATAAGAACTGTCGACAATAGTTGTTTAGCAAATCCTTTTACAAGAATAAAACATTAATTCATTGGCCCTAAGATGAAGTACTGTCTGGAAGATCCACATACATGTATATACATATGTGGGGTAGCTTCCAAAACAGCTGAGTAAATTAATCTGTACTATTTTGTAAGGAAAAATAAAATGCTGACAAATCATCTGTATAGTAATTATGACATGATGGGCTAAGAAATAATGGATTATGATATTTGAAAGTATAACTTGAAAAATCTTGTAAGTTTTTAAAATACTTATTTATAAATATATTAATTTTATTATACCTCAGGACAGTGTATGAGATGAGGCCTTGGTGTATAGAAATTGCATTATAAAATAAATAATGAAAACTGGTATTAGAATAATCAAAAAATATTTATAATGCATGCTGGATTATAGTGAAAAGTTGTGTTCCCACCAAAAAAAAATACCAAACAGTTAATTGTTAATTATATGCAAAGCATGTTTATTTATAAATAAGAACTGGTTACTGCTGTAGAGGCCCTAGAGGTGATGGGCTAAGAGGGTCAGATAATAACTGGTCTCATGAAATAATAATTTGTTTAAAATAAGAATTTACAAAAGGGTTCCATTTATAAATATATATATCAGGCCTAATCAGGGCTTCCAACAGGAAGAAAATTTGAAGAGTCAGGGAGACATGGGCAAAAATTTTGGGGAGTTCCATCTGAGTTTTGAGGCTCCGGAGGGGAGATTAAATGTGTCCAATTTTAGAGGGTCTTGTAAAATTTTAATCTTTTTGTATTTTATGTAATTATAATTATATGGTTAGAAATTGTGTTATTGTATAATATATGCTTATAGCGAAATGTAAGCTTCAGTTGTCAGTGGGGTGTTTACACTACTGACAGGTTTGTTTGAGGCAGCCTTTAATGGTCATTGACAACTACAAGCTCCTTAAGCCAGAAAATAGCACGTCCCATCATCTTAGACCCTCAGAACCAAGCGTCTGAAAGAGATTTTGAGCATCAGAGATGCTTACCCCCTCCTTCCTTAAAACCCTGTGTGTGTGTGTGTGTATATATATATATATATATATATATATATATATATATGTCGAGGGAAGAATGAGAGTCTGGGAAGATCCAGAATCCTCCCGGGAAAAATTATAAATTTGATTTTTCCCGGGAAAATGAGAATTCTGATTTTTCCCTGAATAATGGGAATTCCCATTCTTCCCGGGAAAAATGAGAATCATTTCATACTATGATTTGATTCTCATTTTTCCCGGAAAGAATCAGAATTCTGATTTTTCCCAGCCAGCTCCAATTAGTTAAATGATATCCTTTTAATAGTTAAGGTGGGTTAAGTTTGCATATTTTACTACAGTATTATTACCAAACTTTAATGTTATTAACTAACCATTGCTAAAAGAACAGTAACATTTTTTGTCATGAAAAAAAGTAGAAAAAACATTTCTGTTAAAATCAGTTTTATTCACACATGATAGTACTAAACCCATCACATACATGTAAGTTGAAAATAAGCACACCTGATATTTACGTATTAGTTTTTAGCACACATGATTCAATTATAAAGATTTCTAGATGTGAATATTTTAAATCTACAATTCTGTGAAGATGAACATCTATGTTAGATTGACTAACACATCTGACAAGTTGTCAGTGAGCTTCTGACATCTATACATGTTAAGTTAAATCATGAAAAATATATACCTGTTATTTTATATGCTAAACAATAGAGTGTGCAACTGGGGTAAAATACTTATTGTACATTTTAATCTCTAATGAGAATTCTCATTTTTCCCAGGTTTGAATTTCAAAACTGAATTCCAATCTCTCCCGGGAAAAATGAGATTTCTCAATTTTCCCGGGAGAGACTGGAATTCTCATTTGTCCCATGAAGAATGAGAATTCTCATTCTTCCCAGGAAGAATGGGAATCCCTTCATACCATCTCTGGATTCTCATATTTCCCAGGAAAAATCAGAATTCTCATTTTTCCCAGGAGGATTCTGGATGTTCCCAGATTCTCATTCTTCCCTCGATATATATATATATATATATATATATATATATAAATATATATATATATATATTCAGGCAGTAGCTTTGTTAAACAAAGATCAGTATAGATGTGTGTTGATGAATATGAGTGATCTCACGCAGGCTCGCTGGCTTCTGATATATTTAGTGTTGTTCTTGTATTGTGATATTGTGTGACTTGCTATATATTATGGAATTGGTCAGGCTGGGTAGCAAAGTTTACATTTAAATGGATTAGGTGATTTTCTTAATAATATTGAGCAAGCTTGTATATACTGGTAGGTATAAGTGATATCCTCTTATACTGCAGTTGGACTGGTGAAAGCCTATCACAGCATACATAGGTATTCTCTCTGAGATCTTAATAATGTGCAGTGTCCCCAATAAACATGTGGTTGAGGCAAATAAATTGTGCTGGTGCATAATCTGCTGTGGCCTTGTTAGGACTGGCCATGGTCATGATATGTTATATGAGGAAAATGTGTGAAGGTATGTTGAATATGCTACACCTGAGAGACTGTACACACAGATCACTGCCTGACAAAAGGTTGTACCAATTATATCTATTGTTTGCCTTCTGTATGAGTGTGTTCACTGCTTAATCATAAATAGTTGCAAAAATGGACTGTTACAACTGAGTGGCTGTTTTCCTTTTTCCTATTTGTCTCTTGTTGTTTACATAATAAAATAGTAAAAACAGAAGGGAAATTTCTGTCCATAACAACTTGAACTTATTTAGCAGAAGCCAATTTAGGGATTTCAGACCAAGTTCTGCTTTGATATATCAATCTTATCATTTGTTTTGAAATGTTTTAAAGGTCAAATAGATAGCAAGAAATTATGAGTCCACTGTCCATCACCACAGTTAGATGTGACAGGGGTATGTCCGGTATGCTTAAGATGTAATCTTATTTCAAGAAGAGTCATGTTTTCATTTTGTGTGTCTCATCATCTTTCTCTCATTTAGTTTGTGTTTTTAAAATTTAACTGAACGATTAAAATATGATGTGCACAAAGCACTCCTTGAGAAGCATGTTTGGATGATAGGTCCTATCATCAGGAATGATCCTTTAAAATGGTAATTGATATATTCTGAGCTTTATTTCTTCTGTTTCCTTTTTCTATAATGCCTCACAAAATCCTTAATGTATGATAGAAAGTGTGATATAACTGACATCATAGGTTTCATCAGTTGGATGGTCGTTGGTAATTTGTTGCAGTCTTCAACATCTTTATTTCTAGTACCTGCAGCTTGGTTTTTTCAACTACCCCCCCCCCCCCCCCCCCGGCATCATTTTCTTCCATATATTGGTCTGAATTTTAAGAAATTTGTGGCTTGTTTGCTCTTGTATACTGGTTGTTTGAAAAATCTCAGGGTTGCCATAGTGCACAAATGAGGTTATTGCCTGAGGACAAGGAATTCGAACTTCTACTTGAGGTATAGGATGAACCTGTATTAGTTGTATGGTGCCTATGTTATATCACATACTGTGACCAAGGCTATATGGCCCCATCAGTTGTTGGAGAAATCTGAGATAGCCAAATTGATGTTACGCTCTGGTAGCTCTTAGTCAAGGATGAATGGTTACAAAAGAGAGATTCAAAGAATCATAGGGGGAGCTGAGGATAGTCCTAAAATGTTTGCTTCTTTAACATATCAGGTTCACTGACCCAGTAGGGTGAAACACTCCTGTGAAAACCATTTCCCAAGCTTGAATTTCTGAGTAGAATGCTAATTGTGATGTACATAGAACATAGGTAACCCATATCTAAATCATAGTTGGTACCATTTACTATTAGATTACAACTTGTTCTTCTTTTGGATGACTTTTTTTTGCAGTTTTTCCCGTGAGTTTCTTGGGTAATTATTAAAAAAAAAATTATTTGCCTTCCTTTATGATATTTTCCTCATTATGTTAGGTTTTCTGTAGTAATATTCAGTAAACAACATGTTGGGTTATTAGCTTCTGTGAGAGAGAAATAAACTGTACTGTGTAATGTGTGCTACAAGTAGCTTAGCCTTAGAAATATTGTGGAAATACCAGTCAGCTTTTGGATATTTTAAGAAAATCATTGTTGCTCAACATTTTGTTCTGATTGTAGTTGAAATTCTTCTCAGCTGTTCAGAATGTTGCACAATATATGGCAACTCTTACATGGCTGCTTTTTTGAACTTCAACTTAATGAACAATTGTAGAATTTCAGTCTTTCTATCTTTAGTTAATGTAAAATTGTAAATTTGCACTGTGTTTTACTTTTCACCAAACAGTGCTGGCTGTTGCCAGACTAGCATGAAACACCTTACAACTGTCCACAGATATCTTTTGGCTATTCAAATTTCAATTGGTATGTGTGATCTAAGATATAAGTATTTCAGCTAGCTCACTTTATAGATATTCTTTCTATCATGGAGTTGAATTTGTCATTTTTATGCCTCCTACACAAAGTGGCTGGAGCATATACTTTTACCCATGTCCATCATTCCGAAACAAAACAGTTGTAAGGACTCTTTTTTGCAATGCCTGCAGATATTGGACTGATATTTGGTGTGTGGGCAGATAATGACCAGTTACAGATCAAGTTTGCGTTTCGTCCCAGTTGACCTTCTTTTGACTGTATGACGGCTCCGGATCATAGAAAATTTCACAAACAATTGAAATTTTCATGATAAATGAGTAAAATGACCATGTACAGACTTTTTTTGCAGTGCCTGCAGATATTAGCCTGATTTTTGGTGTGTGGGCAAATTATGACTAGTTACAGACAGAGTTTGCCTTGCATCCTGTTTGACCTACTCTTGACCATAAATGGCTCATGAACAAAGAAAATTTAATGAAAAAATAGAAATTTTCATGAAAAATGCACATGTACTGACCACTATCAGATTGAGTTTGCATTTTGTCCTGGTTGACCTTCTTTTGACTGCATGCTGGCTCCTGAACATAGAAAATATCATGAAAAATTGAAATTTTCATGATAAATGCATATGTATGGACTTTTTTCTCAGTGCCTGCAGATATTAGCCTGATTTTTGGTGTGTGGGCAGATTATGACAAGTTACAGATCGAGTTTGCGTTTTGTCCTGTTTGACCTACTTTTGACCGTATGATGGCTCCTGAACTTAGAAAATTTCATAAATAATTGAAAATTTTCATGATAAATGCACATGTACGGACTTTATTTTCGCAATGCCCGCAGATATTGGCCTGAATTTTAATGGGTGGCAGCAAAATGACCACTTACAGATTGAGTTCGCGTTTTGTCCTGGTTTACCAAACTTTTGACCATATGACAGCTCCTGAACATAGAAAATTTTACAAACTTTAACAAATATTTCTAATTTGCTCCAGGCGGGGGCATTTGTGTCGTTCCCGCACATCTAGTTTAAATGTTTATTGTACAGCTGTTTTATTTTATGAAATAATCAGATGGACTTACAAGGGACTTCTTTGAAAAATGGTAAACCTGTGAGGGAAGCATGATCATTGCTAGCATGAATATAGTATTAGAATCCTTTTGTATAGTATTTTGTTTTGTGACCTCTGTTCAGGTGCAGCTTCATGCGAATGTCAGATATTAAACATAAAAATAAACATGTCTTATTAAACATACATACATTTTTTGGGAGGATTTCATGAGAGAATTTGGCCCCAGACCTCTGCCACAAATGAAGGGACTGAACCATGACAGGTCAAGGTATGGACTGGATGTGAATATAGTATTAGAATCCTTTTTGTATAGTATTTTGTTTTGTGACCTCTGTTCAGGTGCAGCTTCATGCGAATGTCAGATATGCACTGTCTTATAAAACATACATATATTTTTTGGGAGGATTTCATGAGAGAATTTGGCCCCAGACCTCTGCCACAAATGAAGGGACTGAACCATGACAGGTCAAGGTATGGACTGGATGTGGTCAGCGGGTAGCTTTTTACCACAATCAGACAAGTTGATTGGTCATCAGGGCCTTTCTTGAACCAAAACGCTGGCCACTTCAGAGAGTGATAGAAACCATGGCACACATTAAGCTCTTTTGTCATTTCATTGCTGTTGACACTGACCAAGCCATCCATTCTGGAGTCTGATTTGTTCATTAATTTTTGTTCATTATGAACCATGTAGAAACTATCATTTTAAGATGCTGGCTCTTGTGTTTTGTCTTTTTTACTTACCTGTTTTCTTATTTTCTAATCCTGTTATGTTGAATAACTAGAATTGATAAGTAATTTTGTCAGGTGAATGTGTATGACATAATTTAAATTCTAAGATCATGTTTTACACGATCATATTCAATTCTTATTCAAAGTCTTATTGTTAATTTTCTGTTATATAACAGATTTACGATACAGAATTGTGAAGATAAAAACCAAGGTGAAAATATGCAGTGTTAGATCAGTGCATTACCATATTCAGTATTGTAAGAGAGCCTACTGATATAAAATCTTCTTTATCACTTCCAGTATGTGGGCGTCTTGCTACTTGACTTGTAAATGACAGAGACCGCTCCCAAGGATTGTGAATAGATTAGCTGTACAGGTTCTAGGGTCCGGTAAGTTCGGTAATCATTCAATTATGCCCACTAGAGGAATGTGCTTTGATCATCCTCAAATGAGTACTTTGTCATAAAAAAAGGAATCTATCTGAGGCAAAGTACAGGAATGTTGACCATAAATCACCTCATATCACCACACATATTTATTTTAACTTGTATCATATTAGATCTGGGGCTTCATGGATAATCTCAGACAACAGCCATCTGTAAAATGTTGATTAAGCAATGGTACGGTATGTGCAGTATGTATGATTTAGTATATAAACATCTAATTTCAACTCAGGATGGTGTGTATTAAGTCAAAAATATTTTTGAGATATTATAGTTCTGAGCACAAAAAGTTCATATTTTTAGGTAAAGATATTAAAAAGAAGTATTAAAATTCATCATTTATCCATTTTTATACTCTTAACTCTGACTGAATTACTTAGTGATTGAGAAACACAATCGCTAAAGTTTGCTCTACACCATGTTTTGTTAATTTGTTATGAAACAGTGCCATATAAAAAGATCATTTCTTCACACAAAAACAGGGTGAAGGACAAGTACCTGCTTCCTGCTCTTGATGATAGGATAACTGTACCGGTAGTCTTTAAACTATACCAAAAGATTCAAACTGTGAAAGAAATATTATTACTGCAATTTATACACCACAACATCTAGAAAAATATGTTACGCATAGAGAAGGTGCAGTGTAACAGTAAAATCTGTTGATGACCATATTTGACATGCTTGAGTTAACATTGTCTAGTGCATGTGGGAAGATGTTATAGTTCAGATCACAATATCCCCATTATACTCTACAAACATGGAGCAGTTATGTTACAGAAATGCTGCAGGTATGAAGATGTGAAACAACAGTCTTTTCTGAATGCTGCAGGAAGCAATACCAGTGTTGTTTCATCCCTGAAATCCTCTCTTTCTGTTGAAGAGAAAGTTGGTTGGATCGTTTTCCTGTTCGATGGCTCCCTTTGACTGGGGATGGGGACTCGGTGACAGGTCATAGGCAGAGCTCCAGGTTTCCCATAACAATGCTATCCCTTGTTGCATGACCAGTCCTTTATTTGAGGTATGCAGCCAGAGGATAAGGGACTCATTGAGTTGTCACGCATGATTGATCCCATAAAGGAACTGAATATGTCAGGTAAACATGTTGCCTCCCATACAGATACTCATCTGCCAACCGGTGTCTTTACAAGGCCCACTGGCAGGTAAAAAGCCATACACTGGTATAGCAGTAAAACCTCAGCTGTTGCATAATAATACCAGAAAACATCAGTGAAACGCAGAGATCTGGGAAAGATAACTTCTACCATAGTGCAACAACTCTTAGGCTTGATCACAAGACATGTTAATGTTTACATAGAAGACTTGTGTGAATGTGAGGAAAATTCAGATTTCTGCCAAAATTCATAGATTGCCAATTTAAGTTATTGAATTTATTTGGTATCATCTGTAATTTATCAAACAAACAAATAACTTTTGAGTCATTTTAATTTATTTAACTAACTTGAAGGACTGCATCTCCAGATCTCACAACATCATAGTACTCCTGTGTACAACTACAATATCATTGTTTTTTTTCCTTATTACAGTGTTATATTCTCTGAGTGTATTCAGTGCTGCAAGTTTTCTTTCTCAGGTTAGGAGAGACATTGTAAAATATCAGAATTTCAGTTCTACCACTGCTAGTCCATGGTCCCCAAATAACATCCTTTTTTCAGTGCAAGACATGGCTTGAGACTAAAGCCGTAAAGGTCAACATGTCAAGTGTTGTAAAGCACAAACAGGACAGGTTCTTTCCATTGGCTTTTGGTATCTGTCTTGTGTTTTATGGTAAAGATACAGGGGTGTGTACATGTTAAATATTGACCCTCTTCAGTCCAGCAGAATGATAGGGAGGGCTCAAGTGGCTTAATGCTGGCTGGATTAAGCACTTTATTCTCATAAACAGTTAACTAGAGGACAAAACCTCTCCACATTCTGCCATGATGGTCTGGTTCCCTGCCTTATTGTCGCCGGTGCACACGTGTATATATATGCATACCTGGTGGCAATGCGGGCTACCTGACACACAAGGTATTGGTGCGGTCGGTCTGTGAAGGCACCATGGCCAGATATTCAAGGTATTGGCCAACTCTGTAAAGTGGGTCAGGTACCCGAGTCAAATCACAGAACAGATAGCAAAAACATTGAGGTCACATGGCTGAATGCTCGTACCACACTTACTGAGTATCTCGTTGGCCACACTACAGAACCGTACTTGCCTGTAAACTTTCTATGGCATAACTTCAGTGTACATATTTCCAGCCGCAATCAAAGGGGAGTTTACTCAGTGTGTGATTATCTGTGTTTGGGCTTGGTTGTGCTGTCTTTGCGGAGCTTATTATGAATTCATGGGATGTATCTACTGATGTGCTACTTGAATGAGTCTTTTCTCTTGTATTCTCTACGACTCAGGGTCAGAGCTTGACTGGCATTCTCTGCGTGCTTACACGCATACGTGTTCCCCTATTATCACTCAATGTGTCATTTTCAGTCAGCGAAACTACTAGGAGTGGATATATCTTTTATACCCAGGTAAGTGAACATGACACTTGACAGAACATACATGAAAGTATAAGTGTATTTATAAAATGACATATTTATTCATGTGTCTCTACCTAAAGCATTATGATACGTTGTTTGGTGTCTTATTAATATATCTTTGATTAATTGAATTCTGGTCTTGTCACTTATCATATTTAGTCCTTTGCCAAATGTAAGGAAGTTATCATATGGCAATGTATATGGATGGAGCATAATTCTTGGCACTAATGGCAGTCACACAACAGCTCAAAACTATTTAACTAGAGTTCCTTATAATTAAAAATAATTTTATATTGCCAGTAGGGTTGGGACGGTTACCGGTATACGGTATTATCATGATATCTGACAGCTACGGTTATCATACCGTCAACTTTCCTATTATCGCGATACCACGATATCATTTTTTGTTCACGATTTTGGTTCACAAGCAAGCCCTTTAGGTTCAAAATAAATTTATTTCAAAGAATCACATTTATTTTTATAAACCACATGTATCTGAATACACGCGCGTGGGTGGAACCGTGTACTTACAGACTTCGGGATTAGTCGGAAATGTCCGCGTGTAGGTGGAAAAGTGTGCTTACAGACTTCGGGATTAGTCGGAAATGTCCGGAAGTAGCAGGATGAATCAGAGAGGACAAAAGCTTGAGAATTACAGGAGAAAATAACATTATAATTGAAGAGCAATAAATACACATATTTATGCTTTTATTACATGGAACGAAAATGTCAACATAAAAGTGTCACAACTGAATCGAACATTCCATACGGGTTGCATATTTTGCCATAAAAAATTAGGATGGTATATTTAGCCATGATTGGTATGACACGCTCTCCGAAAATTCGCCGGGATTCTCCGGCTCTAATGTAGCTATAGGAAACTGATGGAAAGTTCTGACAAGCGTGATTCGACGATGGGGGCAGGACTGCCCGCGCCTCAAGCTTGCACACCTGCAGGACCTTCATGCAACTTACATCACTTAATGAGTCATTCTGTGGTACTGGCACAATAGGTATAAATGATATTAATACTTAACCCCTTGTATAAAGTCAAGACTTTAAAGGTGGTTGTTATAAATATCATTATTGATGGCTTATTATTGTCATTATTTATAATTAAATATATCGCGATATCACGGTATATCGCGATAAAATTTGAATAATTATCATGATATCAAAAACCTGTATCGTCCCAACACTAATTGCCAGTACACTAGTTTCAGAGTAGGTTTGTTGAAGCAACCAGTCTTAATGATAAGGGTCTAGATATATTGCTTGGTGACCATAGCTTACATACTTACTGTAGTATATATATCTTATAGATATGACATACAGTGGAGCGCCCTTCCTCTGAACATCTCGGGGGACAAGGTTTTTGTTCGAATAAACTAACATTTGGATGAGTAGTCATGTGAAAATAACATTGTGGCATCGATGTCCACACCCTGATATTACTACTATGAATAGTGGCACTGTGTCACGGACATCGGTTAGCTTTCAATGTTATGAAAAAGGAACCAGAACAGATTAATAAGTGATAAACACTTGTTTACTTACATAGAATGAACAAATCAATCATTCATTCAAGTAATTATTAATATTATATTTTCAATTACTTTATTAAGATTATTTGTCATTGAAGTACATGAACCAGTTATTCTCTCGCCTAACGTGTGGATATCCGCCATGACAGTTTAAATGCTCTGTACCACCCCCATATGATCGAACATTTAAACTAACTTGTCATCAGATGCTGTGCACATCGTCTTTTGTCTCTTTGAAACCTGTGTGTCTTGCATGACAAGGTATGACAAAATGTAAATTAGGTGACCTGACTGGTGGTCATTTTCACAACTACAGCTGCATATTAAAATGAGTACTGATCCCAGCGAAGGTAGGGCTAAGTTTGCACAACCTGGGTGATCAGGTGTTGTCAACACCTGATTTCTACAACAGGTGATGCATTCATTAATTAGTCGGGGCTTGGAGTAAATACACTTGCGATGTTTGCTCTTTGGATGCAATATATATTATTTTCTGATGACCAATTTTCATTTGTAAACATCTCGGATAAACGGTCATAATTTCGGTTCTCAAGTTTCAATTACGGATAAACGGTTTTATGGATAAATGGTGTTCAGATGAATGGCACTCCACTGTGTATTAATAGACCACACCAGTTTGCAGAACTTAAATGCAGTAAAAGACAGATTTATTGTGTCTGCTTCAGCTTAAGATCCCTTAAACTTTTTTTTTACACAGGCCACTCTGGTTCGTGCAGTAGTCTGCAGTATTTTAACATTCTTTAAACTAGGGAGAGGTACTTGTGACTTTACCAGTAGTAAGCAAGTTGTTTAAAACAACCTGACTCAGTGATCTACTTTTTGTTATGGATACTCCGGGGTTCTAAAGAACTTTGTTAATGGAACAAGTGCCATTTATTTGACTTGGGAGAAAAATATTTTAGGTTCTTTATGATTTATATTTAATATAAATGGCATCATATATCTTCTTTATTAAATATAGGAACTTATTTTTATTTCTGTGCCATATTCAGCTAAACTGTTTTATGTCAGGATTTTGTCCTTTGAAACTTCAGAGAGTTTTTTTGATAAGTATTCAATAGAATACTGCATTGAAATAATGTAAATATTACCAAAAAAAAGCTAATGTATGGGCCTCATAAAACATGTTGACATGTCATAAGAAATTTAAAGCAAGATGACGTATGTTTCAGTTGGTAGTATATGTTCATTACAAGAAGAACTAAACATCACATAAGCAATGACAATAAGAAAAAAATGTTTTATCTCATGATAATCAGATACCATCATAATATATTCAACATGTGTGAGGCTATGACTGTTACTGTTTATGCAACAGTGGCAGGGGGTCAGGGGTTAAACCATAAAATAAAGTTTGAATTCATCAGGTCATTTTCTTTTGGTTTATGTCTAAAGTACCAAACAGAAAACTAGATTTAAGTGAATAAAGAGATACAGTATGCAATTAAATAACCATTATGTATAAACAAAGTGATTTGATCTCAGTTATGTCCTATTTTTATTCTGCTCTTGATAACACTCAAGTGGGTGGGGTCTTATCGCTGTTATCACAGTGAAGTCACTAATATAGAGTTGTGTTTAGCACTTTGATCTACAAAAGATCTTTTTTTTTATTAGGCTAGATATTATGTTATATATAAGAGAGCATACAAGAACTCAAAGAGACTTGAGTAAGATCTGTTTATATTGAGGAGGAAACACTTGAGACCCTGTGATTAGTACAGGGTTGAATCTTCTGCCCTTGGAGGCCTGGACACGCACATTTTATTACACATACAAGTATCACTGGCTGTGAAGGTGGGCCTTACTTGTATAACTCTGTTCATAAACTTCTTGATCAAAGGAATTCAATTTGTAAACAAACTAGGGTCTATAATGCACATTCTCACACTTTTATGCAGTATATAAACTGCTACTTTCAGTAACATGCTGCTTGCCAAATAAAACCCCCAAAATTGACAAGAGTTGTATGACATCCTTGTTAAAACTTAACTTGGCTCGTTGTTAAACAAACCACATATTTAAAATATTATCTTTCAATCATAATGTTAAAGAAAATATTGACCTGGCATTTTCATTGATGTATAATTCATTTCACTTCCTTTGTCCACTTTTGGTATTAAAATGCACTAAATCTTACCTTTTTGCCCCTTCAGCAAGAGGGGAAAGCATGGCCATTATCTGACAGCAAAGTTGTATTCTCCCTAGCAATAATGATTTCAAGATTACATATGAGAAGACAAATTGTGTGGTGACATATCATTGACGGTCTAAGCTGATGATTGTAAACTAGCTGGATCATTATGACAGTTTATATATAGAGATGAGATCTCAATTTTACTTGTATGTATTACTTTCATGTGGCCTTTGTTACATTACACATATGTCTCTTCTATATTGCAGGAATAAACTGGCTATCATATAGGAAACCATAATTTGTTATCTTCAATTAAAAACTTTTAAAAGTCTAAATCAGTACTGCAAAACAATATTTATTTATTTCATACCTGTTAAATTATCAGAAAGTGCCACTCCACATCATTTGATAACAGCAGAATTTGAGTAAAGTTGCAAATGAAATAAATTTGAAAAGAAAGACTATGAAAATAACAGGTGGCCAAGGGTTTTGTAACAATGTAAAGGACATAATTGACATTCATAACATTCAGGGAAGTGTTTATGGGCCATAATTCACCCTGCTGCACTCACATGCTATAAATATACCACTGGTCACAGAAACATACATGGGCAGTGAACAATCTGATCACTCAGGCTCTGACAAGTTGCCAAAAATGTCCCAAGAATGAATGACAATATGGTCACAGTGTGGGGCATATTGGCTTTTCTGGGAGTTACAAATAATTTGTCCAGGAATGCATTCATAGCCATATTTTGGTATTATCTTCTTTGGGAATATCATAGTGTGTGCATCACCATTGTATCAGTTCAAAGATGACATCATTCTGTTTACAAACCGTTAAACAAATTAGTCATATATCTTGCTGCCTGCCATGTTAATATTTAGAATCTAAACTGTAGCTGAATTATTTAAGACATTGGTCATTATTGCATGGGACTCCGAGCTTCATATCCTACCAGAGCCTCCAGGGCATAATGGTGAAGTCTTGATAGAACCTTTGAGAATACCAGTGACTTAGTAGCAGTTTGTTATGACTTCTTGATTATTCCTAGCCCAGTGCATAAAAAATCTGAAATCTAGATGACTTAAGTTAATGATTACAACAGACAGTCATAATCAATATCATATTGTTGCCTTCATCCTTATTCACTGGAAACTCCCTTCATAATGCCATTGATCTACATATTTATATATAAATATATATATATATATATATATATATATTAAAAAAATTATCACTTGCATTCTTTATCACTGTGAGATGATTTCTTTGCTGCTTTTAATTTTTTTATCCACTGGGCTGTGTTCTAGTATAAGGTGCCCTTTCAGCTCTTCACTGTTCATTTCCTCACAACTAGAAGACCAAAATACAGCCAACAATTATGTCCCACAAAGATGTATTTTATTTTTTAATTTTAAGGATATGGATGTGGTCCAAAAAAGTGTCATTCTGCTCTTGATGCACATCGCCTGGCCACCCAAACTCTCTCTGCAGACAGATTGTTGCCTAGACACTGTCCTTTGAAGTGTATTCATATCACATCCATGTGCCCATTTCAAACCCTGTCAGGTTTATTTCTCCTGGTTTCTCAAAACTGCTCATTGGGGCTGACATTTTTCATAGAGAATGAAACCTTAATGTCGCAGTTTGCCTGTAGAAATATTATAGGTATACCGCTAGTTATAATAATACTAGGACACACCACCAGTACAGAGGTGTGTTTGTTTCCTGTTTTCTCCTGGAGAGCAAGCCTGTATTGAGTAGTAACATATGGTGACATTTGGTGCATACTTCAGAAGTACTGTTATTAAAACAAGCTGTTGTTTAATCAATTCCTTATTTCATGGTCAAATTTCCATAACAGTACTTATACCACCACATGTGTATCAGATGACATCCATTTGGTATGACTTTGACCACAGAATGACTTTCACTCCAACTTCCCATGTTATTCATGTTAACATATATTCTGTTTTTAAACTGTAACTGAGGATTTAACAAAATGCATGGTATAAATAATGTACTACCTGAAGGACACAGATATTTCACCATTCCATTGTGTCACTGTGTACCTGTTACTGGGAAAGTTTTATCATAAAAAATTGTCTTACCTGACTAAAAACATTTCTGTGCTGAACTGCTTTGTCCTTTTAATATGCAAGGATCTCATATGGTGGAATTTATTAACCAAGGTTTCCTGGTTAACCGTGATTACCAGCAAGACCAGGTTTTGTACAATTGCAAAGGGAATTTTTTTAGTTGAACTGCTGATATAGATTTGTTGCAAATGAAGTAATGTACAGTGGGGTCCTTTATTGAATTAAATCTTTTGATTAAGCTCTGAACAATTAACAGGTATTTCCAGGAAGATAAATCTGTTTTCTAGCTTATAACATTTTTCTAATGTTATAACATGTATATATGTATCCATGTATCCTGGATTCACTGGTACCATTTAATTTTGAAACGTTTGCAACATTTGGCATGTTGATCTAGGTTGTCAGGAAGGTTACGTGTATTCTTGGTATGTCGGATCTGGATTCACAGGCCTTTATTACAAATATGAAAGTGCTTCACCACAAAGATAGCTGACTGAGGATCGCTTGGCTATCTCAAGACCTGGATTTATCTACTTGTCTCTACTATGGATATAAGGAAGCTTTATTGTTTACATACACAGTGTGACTGAATGGGTGTGTGTCCAAACTCTAGGCCATTGTCTCTTTGTGCTGTGTATGGATGTATGGTCTGTGGATTATTTGTGTTGATTCACTCAAGAGAACTTCACACTTTTCAAAGGTTGGTCACTTCAACTTCTTAGAGGTTTGTCTTTATTTATTTAGTGTAGATAAGCATAAATAAGTTTAGAATAATCAATTATAATTAATGATCAGTCAGGTTGATGCACAAGATCTGATGATTATTGCATTTCATCTGGGCTTTGTGATGAGGAAATGTGTGCTTTTATGTACATATGCAAGCAAACTTGAGAAAAACTTGTGTTTTTTAAAAAAAACTTTATTCTTAAGTTACTATAATAGACATGTAGGCTATAGCGTGATGACATGCATGTAGCCCTACTTATCAACAGAGATGATGTAAAGGTCTATATATGGTCTGAAAGTGATCATACTTCTAAACAATTGATCATTTCAGATTATAGGTCAGTAGAGGTCAACTGATTTTTACTGATGATTGATCAGGATATTACAACCGATTCCCAACACACACACAAATATATATAATTTATAGATATATGTTTATATATATAGTTTATAGATATTAACTGCCCCTCACTCACATTCACACACACATATCCATGCAATCACTAGCTTTAAAATAATATTATGTGACTCCTCTTCTTGCTGAAGCACAAACTTGCTGAAGCACAAACATTAATGATATGGCACAACTTTGGATATTAAGGTAAGTATATTAGAACTGGTTCAACTCATCATCTTATTTGATTCAGTGTATATTGATCGATGCAAGTGGACTGATACCATGAACCAGATACACTCTTCATTTAGTTCTTCAGAATTTGCATTTTAAAACATTGCAGTACAGATAAAGGACAGCATAGAGACAAAGACCATGTCATAATATCCAGATCATTGCTCACCTGTGGCTGCATTGACATGTCCTCAGTTATTTAAGTTATTATTCCAGATTAACTATATTGTCATACAGATATTAGTGTTTAATAATTTTAAGTTATGGATTGCAGAACCAGGGCAGGGATTGACATTTACCACTGTCTAACTGGCGAGAGCAGGTGATTAACACAATCATTGAGGTTTTTTGGCAGATAAAAATTCACAGAGCTCTGCCTTCCCAAAAGCGCTGGCCAAAATCCCTATCATTAACATTAAAGGGCAATTGTGTAGGCACAATTGCCAGGAATGGTGCTGTTTCTGTAAACTCATCACAAAAAAAATTATTTTTTTCTCCTAGAGTATATTAAGAGTTTTACTAAAATATCTACATTGTATGGAATTGGTTTCCTTTTCAATTACTTCTTGAGTACCCAATGGCTGATTCATTCACTGGAAAGAAATTTCTCATGATGACCTCTGTAAAAAATTCTCTCCAATATCTATCACCATCCCTTCTTAGAACTGGCTGAATTTTATTTGACAAGTTTCTATGAAATAATAATGAAATAATGAATTTGGGCAGGTGACAGACACATTTGGCATGGTTTAAAATAGGAAGAAAATTTGAAGAGTCCGGGACACTCAGGCAAACAGTTTAGGGGAGTCCAATCTGAGTTTAGAGTGTCCCAGGTAGAGATGATATGGGTTCAAGTTTGAAGGGTTATGTAAAATTGTATCTTTTCGTATTTTACGTAGTTATCGTATACTTATATTATTAGAAATTGTGTCATTATATGGATATTTGATGTGAGCCTCAGTTTACACTACTGACAGGTTCGGTTGAGGCACCTAGTAATGATCGTTGACTGCTACAAGGTGCTAAATAAAAAATTTGTGTGCGCCATCAGACATTTGGACACTCAGAACCGAGCTTCCATAAGATATTTCGAGCGTCAGAGACGCTTAACCCGCTTCCTGAAATCCCTGCTTTGGGCAGGTAAATTTTATCAACTTCGTGCCGACCTGGCAGGTAAGAAAAAAAGGCAGTGTCTGATCCTGTATTGCTGGTGATTGATCAGACTGATGTGAACTTATCTCCAGATTACAAGCTCTTTACCTTAATAATGATATTGAACAGGAAATAGGAATTTGTTTAGTCATCCTATGTATCAGTGTGGGCCATCATATCCTTAATAATGATTTACCTGTTATTTTATCACAGGTTTCCTGGTAAAACTTTCATGAAATGTTGGCCACACTTTACTACCACTAGTACCAGTTACTGGCTAGCTGTGTCAGAAAAGGTGTCATATATAAACAATAACTGAGAATATTCATTATTTATTATAAGTGCAATCAACCTCTGTAATTTACTATCTTTGTCTCATTTATCTGTTTTTTTTTCTGTAATTGAAACATGCCATGTAATGATTTGGTCATGGAAATAGCTACACCCCACATAAAGATAAAAACTAAATAGAATGTGCCAATTCAGTTGTAAAATAATATATTGGAAAATTCTCACAGCTCTCTTGGTTATTATTTATTTACAGTTCATGCAATTAATGGAGTACACCCTCATAATGTTCTAGCTCATTTATTCCATGTTATGTGTATTACAGCTATGGCTCATTCACAAAGAAACAGGAATATTAATACTTTTCCACCTGGAGAATTATCTGTGTAAAATAGTGTAAGTTCAAACTACTTTGTATCAGATTTATTGTTCACATGCTACCAGTAATCTACGGTCGATATGTAAGCATCCATATATTATGTGTACACTGTGGTATGTACCATAACATATCATCATGCTTACCTGCACAACTCAGGATTGAATATTGAATAACAACTGACATTAGATAATGTGTGAACATTTTGCACTGAAGGTTCATCAATGTCATTTATCTGTCACTTAAACTTTTTAGGTATGTAATGCAATTGCCCTTGTGGTATTTAACACAGGTGTTGTAGAGCATTTCCACATGCTGAACATATTTGTGGCTAACATGAAAGCATAAAATCAGATGACATTAGGTGACACATTCCCTTGAGTTACAGCTCTTACAAATTTACCTTTGCAGTTAAATGGAAGAACCACAGATGAATAATTGCTAGTATTACTGTAGCACAGGAACATTATTATATTGACAGCATGCTACTGTCTGTATAATTGTATACATATATGCAAATTTTATTGATACCATGTGAATATAATTTAAGCCAATTTGTCTCTCAATAAGTCTCTCAAAGGTAGCACTACTTACTAGACAAAAACTGAAAGGAATATTTGCTCTTAATTAATAATTAATTGAGGAGGCATTGGTGAAACAGATATATTTTAAGTATTGCTGAAATATTTTGTATTTCAACTGTTTATATTATTGACAAATTGACACTGCAGGCTTTTGGCTAAAAGTTTAACCTACATTACTGATTGGTTATTCTATTTAAATAAATCTGAACTCTAGATTTTAGACTCTGTATGTGTGTTATGGTTATTTTTTTCTGTGGTGGTCACTACCTTGAATATCAACAAATCTTCGATAGTTTAATAAGGTTTCTTGTTTTGTTCAAAGGTGTGAACTCTCAAGAAAAGACAGTCTTTTAAATATTCCTTTATTTCTGTTACCCAAATCCATTGAAATAGCACTCATTATATATACCATTCATTTATTATTCTCAAGCATACTTTTGTCCTTTGATATTGTAATTAAAGTCACATCGCTGTGTATCATCATTGCAAAGGAGTGTACAGCAAAGTCAATACAATAATAGTGCACTGAGGTTGTCAATAAAGTGATATCTTGTCTATGGAGCAGACCACAACAGCTGGCCATGTCCATCGATTTTATCCACTCTCCAGATACCAGGTGAATTGATTTTTGTGTAACAGGTCATGATTAATACAAGACAGCATTCAGGGAATGTCTGTGTGTTATTGCATGTGTCTGTGTACATCACGCTGTGTTTCTTATAGTCCTGGCTACCTTTACTCCTCTGTGTACTCCAGCCTTATCAATTGTTTATTTGATGATAAAGGTAAGCTACTAATAGCTGTGCTTAATAATGTAGGCTTGTGGATCACTTACTTCTCGCTGGTTTTACGCAAAATACAGCTAGTGTAAATATAGTTTAGCATGTGTTATTACCTGAAGCAGTGTATTGTACAATTGAGTTATGGTAGAAGTTACACATGTTTTTGTAATACATACTTTGATCCCTTAAGTTATAAAACAAGGCGGTGTTTTGAAGGTAATATAAACTATGCATGGAGTTGTTGTTTATGGTTTTAAACTGAGCTTGTTGTGATACAATTAGAGAGAAGCATTACAGAGTGGGGGGCCTGCTTCATTATTCATGTTTCCCTGATATATGCAGCTTTCATCGAAATGTGTTCACTTGATGTCATCGTTGGTGAGAAAGTAATACAATGTACCAACAGTAGAAAGTCCAGATTTTATCTTTAATATGTGTAAGCAGAGAGCAAAGGAGCCTCTGCCAAATAAAAGTGCAAATGTTTGTGTGAGTAACTGGGCATTTACCTAACTGACTAATATGTAAGGAATTCTGTTGAGGTAAATTAAGATTTTAAAACAAAAGCCTTGATTTTTAGCTCAGCTGACTATAAGTCATCTGAGCTATAGTCGTGGTCCATTGTCCGTCGTCTGTCCGTCTGTCTGTCCGTCCGTCCGTCCGTAGATGTGGCACGTTTTGAAACCGTAAGACCTAGGAATCCAAAATTCGGCATAATGTTAGATGTCCCCAAGATCTCCTACCAAGCCGAAAACTGGGTCTTTGCAACTTCGTTTCTTTGAGAAATTAAGGAAAAACCTCAATTTTTTATTAAAAACCTATTTTCACACTTCAGGACTGCCTAATATCAAAACCACTCATCTGTTTTTCTTCATATTTACCATAAATATTCCTCTATATAGTTCCTATGTACATGCCAGAAATTATGTCTGTATTATTTAATTTAAAAAAGTTATGGGCCCAAACATAATGCATTTTGTAAAAAATCAGGAAAGATATTTGATCACTTAACACAAACAAGGGACCTATGGGTCACGACGCTCAGCTGTTATATATGATAAAAAAATATTATTTAGAAATGAGGCACATGCTGGTTTTGTGTGGTAATAAATATAAGCTGTATTATGAGTTGTTGTTGTTTAGCTTATGTATGATTTTGATAGTACCGTTGGAAACAGGGAAGAGGATTGATTTCATTTATTTTATTAACAAATGGAGTACTATTGTCACACAGATTTTGACTTGGCCATATAACTTATAAGCAGAATATATAATATAAGGGTTTAACTATTAATTTTTAAAAAATTACAAATATTGTCCCAAATATAATTTTTATTAAAAATAATAAGAGAATCATGTGATTTTTTAAAATGAAATATAACTGAAATGATTATTAAAATAATATTAAAGAATATATTCATGAATGCATTCATGAATACATTTTGAAAGTATTTGCACTGGTATTCATATACTTTCATTTTTACCTGAATTCCCATTCTTTATGCAAGAAATTTTATAATGGAGTACATAATCATATTCGTATTTAAATACAATTACAAAGTATTCGCACCATGTCTGGTGTTTATTCTGTTTTCACTAAACAATGATGTTGAGAATCCAGAATATACAAAATTCACACATTGAAATATTGATCATAAGTACCTGGTTTTATGGCTTTTATTTATATTAAAAAATAACTGTAATAAATTCATTTTGGACTAATTTCACATCAATGTACACACTAGACACAGTAGGAATCTAGATTAATATTATCAACTGCATCTTTGTCTATCATTAATTTCCTTCATATGATCCCTAATGATTAATAATGAATGATATGATTTACTTCTTTATCATTAAAATTGAACTGAAAAATACCATAGGTGACTGCATGGTGTTATTTGGAATACGTGACATTCTATCCATCGATACAAGATTCTTATATCATCAGTAACTGCAAGTTAATTTCCTGTTATTATAAACTAACAAATTCCTTTTCTATTTTTCTTTAATTTTTTATTACAAACCAATAAAAATTTATTAATTTATTGTTTATTGTTATGTAGTTGGTTAAAACTACTAGATGAGTTGGGTTGGACACCTGGATCAACTGTGGCAGGCCATAAGCTGCCTGGATTCCCGTGTATGCCTCGCCTCAAGCATGCATAATTTGCTGAAAGTTCAACAAGGTCAATATACAGGTGACTCAAGAGGGGCTGGAGAGAGCCAAAGTCTGACAAGGTCTCATAAAAACATTAATAAAAGCTACAATTTTTGGCCAATTTCTTTCAGCTTTCTAAACTTAAAAGCTGAAATCCTTATGTGTGCATGATATGAAAATTATATCAACAGTGCTCACAGGAAACAAACGTGCCATGGTCAAAGTTGGGCAAAATTTAAGTTACTAATTTTACATTAATACTAATAACTTATAAAATTTGAAAAATTCATAACTAATTTTGGGTATTCAATTGAATCTTGATTAAATAATGTTACATCCCTGACAAAAAATCTCTAGCTTCAGCAATCCCCTTGTTAAGGGAGTAAATATATTTCTTGATTTTTTACAAAGTGCATTATGTTTGGGCCCATAACTTAAAACAATTACGCAATACTGACATCATTCTGGCATGTGCATAGAGAATGAAAAATATGTATATTATTTATGACTAAAGTCAGATCAGTGGTTTTGATATTAGGCAGTCTTGAAGTGTAACAATGGGTTTTTAATGAAAAATGAAGTTTTTCATTAATATGTGAAGGTATCAAGTCCTAGTGGCCAAATTCTTGGCATGGTAGGGGATTTTGGAGACCTCTAACTGTATACCGAATTTAAGGAACTAAGAGCTGAAGCTGGGGAGCTGAGCTCTTGCAAACTGCATAACACTAGCTTGATGTAAACAATGCTACATGGTCCTTGAAAACTTGAATAAAATCTACAGTATTTGATCAACTGGTTTCAAATTTTTGGTGTTAACAGTTGAAAAGCTAACAAAAACATGCTGTGAAAATTAAATCCACAGTACTTAAAGGAAAAAAACGTGCCATGGTCAAAGTTGGCCAAAATTTAAGGTACCAATTTTTTATTTTTATTAATATTTTAAAAAATTTAAAAGATTTTCATCTAATTTTGGGTATACAATTTAATTTGATTAATTAAAGTTATATTACTGGAAAAAAGGTCCATAGCTTTAACATGTTTTATGTTAAGTGATCAAATATCTTTCCTGATTTTTTACAAAATGCATTATGTTTGGGTCCATAACTTTTTTAAATTATATAATACAGACATAATTTCTTGAATGTACATAGGAACTATATAGAGGAATATTTATGGTAAATATGAGGAAAAACAGATGAGTGGTTATGATATTAGGCAGTCCTGAAGTGTGAAAATAGGTTTTTAATAAAAAAATTAAGGTTTTTCCTTAATTTCTCAAAGTAACGAAGTTGAAAAGACCCAGTTTTCGGCTTGGTAGGAGATCTTGGGGACATCTAACATTGTGCCGAATTTTTGATTCCTAGGTTTTATGGTTTCAAAACGTGCCACATCTACGAACGGACGGACAGACGGACAGACGGACGGACGACGGACAATGGACCACGACTATAGCTCAGATGACTTATAGTCAGCTGAGCTAAAAATGTTAAAGCTATGGACCTTTTTTCTGGTAATATAACTTTAATTAATCAAAATTAAAATCCGTCCGTCCGTCCGTCCGTCCGTAGATGTGGCACGTTTTGAAACCGTAAGACCTAGGAATCCAAAATTCAGCATAATGTTAGATGTCCCCAAGATCTCCTACCAAGCCGAAAACTGGGTCTTTGCGACTTTGTTCCTTTGAGAAATTAAGAAAAAACCTCAATTTTTTATTAAAATCCTATTTTCACACTTCAGGACTGCCTAATATCAAAACCACTCATCTGTTTTTCCTCATATTTACCATAAATATTCCTCTATATACTTCCTATGTACATGCCAGAAATTAAGTCTGTAAAGTATAAATTCTTTAAGTTATGGGCCCAAACATAATGGACTTTGTAAAAAATCAGGAAAAATAATAACTCACTTAACATGAAAAATTTTGAAACTAGAGTCTATTTTCTCAAGTATATAACTATGTTTAATTAAGATTCAATTGTTAACCCAAAATTAGATCTGAATTTTGTAAATTTTTTAAGTTATTAGCATAAAAAATAAATCAGTACCTTAAATTTTGCCCAACTTTGACCATGGCACGTTTTTTACCTGTAAGCACCATTGATTTAATTTTCACAGCATGTAAACATAAATATTTAGTTTGTCTATATCTGAAATTTGAAAATAAAAGCTTGAAAATTAAGTTAGTTATTGATTTTTTTTCTGTAGTCACTTGCTTTGATTACAGATGCAGGGTCCCACTCCAGGTCACTGGAAGTCAGCTATGCCAGGGTTTCTGATTTGTTACAGTCACTGGGGGAGATCCCCTGCTGTGCCAGGTGTACAGTTATTCTCATATCACCACCCCAATCACCCCCCCCCCCCCCCCAAACCCAACCCCACCAAGTGTTATGCGGTAATTGTTATTGTTTTCACTGTATCTCCTTAATTGTAATGCTGTTTCCACTCCGATATGCAAAAACTTTCCTTGAAAAAATAATGCAAGGTGTAATCCAGAAGATGCAATGTTGTGTAATGTAGCATTTTTAAAGAAATCAATTTTCTTTTAAATGATTTTAACAAATATAATTGAACCCATCAGTATGCTTAAATTATTATAAAATATGAAGCACATTATGGATAAATAAAGACACAATTAAAAATTGTGAAATCTAAATCAAGTATTATTTTTAGATATTTATTGTTTTGCAGATTTAAAAGATATATTTTTGTGGTAAAAATAAATAAACATTTGTATGCATGATGTGGTGTTATCTGACAAGATTGAGATTTATGATGATGCAATTGAGAATTATGAATCAACTTTTATATTCAGATATATATGTTTAATTGGAAATGTATAGAAATATAAACTTAAATTAGAAAATAATTGATGTGATAAAAAAATCAGGATTTAATACAAACATTTGTTCATTATTTTCCTGCCTCAGCAGAATTTGAGATCAGGCTTTGTTTGCCCTGTTTTATGTTGTTAATAAGCTATATTTCAACTGTATACATTTCATTAAAAAAAATACATATATATTTAATAATATATATTATACAAAAAAATAGATTCAATTGAACAAATGTGTAAACTACTGAAATGTCAACAGTTAATCGAAAAACCAACTAATGATCATGGTAATAGTACAGATCATTTGTTCACAAACTGCTCACATGCTATAGTTTCAACAGTAGGAAACATGGTCAGGTCACAAAATATTTTTTGCAACAATTTCTTGCTCATCAATACAAACCAATCATATAAACCAACCATGGCCTTTATTACCTCTTCCTCTTACACTTTATCTCCATTTGATACTATTTTAGATTTTTACCTTCAAGGTTAACGTCAGCTGAGCACAGTGACCCATAGGTCCCTTGTTTAAAATATTAATAAAAATAAAAAATTGGTACCTTAAATTTTGCCCAACTTTGACCATGGCACTTTTTTTCCTGTAAGTACTGTGGATTTAATTTTCACAGCATGTTTTTGTTAGCATTTAAACTGTTAACACAAAAAATTTGAAACCAGTTGATCAAAAACTGTAGATTTTAATCAAGTTTTCAAGCACCATGTAACATATTGTTTACATCAAGCTAGTGTTATGCAGTTTGCAAGAGCTCAGCTCCCCAGCTTCAGCTCTAAGTTCCTTAAATTCGGCATACAGTTAGATGTCTCCAAAATCCCCTACCATGCCAAGAATTTGGTCACTAGGACTTAATACCTTCGAGATATTAATGAAAAACTTCATTTTTCCATTAAAAACCCATTGTTACACTTCAAGACTGCCTAATATCAAAACCACTGATCTGACTTTAATCATAAATAATATACATATTTTTCATTCTCTATGCACATGCCAGAATGATGTCAGTATTGCGTAATTGTTTTAAGTTATGGGCCCAAACATAATGCACTTTGTAAAAAATCAAGAAATATATTTACTCCCTTAACAAGGGCATTGCTGAAGCTAGAGATTTTTTTGTCAGGGATGTTACTTTATTTAATCAAGATTCAATTGAATACCCAAAATTAGTTCAGGACAGAATTTTTCAAATTTTATAAGTTATTAGTATAAATATAAAATTGGTACCTTAAATTTTGCCCAACTGTGACCATGGCACGTTTGTTTCCCGTGAGCACTGTTGATATAATTTTCATATCATGCACATAAGGATTTCAGCTTTTTAGTTTAGAAAGCTGAAAGAAATTGGCCAAAAATTGTAGCTTTTATTAATGTTTTTTATGAGACCTTGTCAGACTTTGGCTCTCTCCAGCCCCTCTTGAGTCACCTGTATGTTGACCCTGTTGACCTTTCATCAAATTATGCACGCTTGAGGCGAGGCATACATGGAATCCAGGCAGCTTATGGCCAGCCACAGTTGATCTAGGTGTCCAATCCAACTCATCTAGTAGTTTTAACCAACAACATAATAAACAAATTAATAAATTTTTATTGGTTTTTAAAAACAAATTAAAGAAAAATAGAAAAGGAATTTGTTAGTTTATTATAACAGGAAATTAACTTGCAGTTACTGATGATATAAGAATCTTGTATCGATTGGTAGAATGTCACATATTCCAAATAACACCATGCAGTCACCTATGGCATTTTTCAGTTCAATTTTAATGATAAAGAAGTAAATCATATTATTCATTACTAATCATTAGGGATCATATGAAGGAAATTAATGATAGACAAAGATGCAGTTGATAATATTAATCTAGATTCCTACTGTGTCTAGTGTGTACATTGATGTGAAATTAGTCCAAAATGAATTTTTTACAGTTATTTTTTAATATAAATAAAAGCCATAAAACCTGTACTTATGATCATTATTTAAATGTGTGAATTTTGTATATTCTGGATTCTCAACATCATTGTTTGGTGAAAACTGAATAAATACCAGACATGGTGCGAATACTTCGTAATTGTATTTAAATACGAATATGATTATGTACTCCATTATAAAGTTTCTTGCATAAAGAATGGGAATTCAGGTAAAAATGAAAGTATATGAATACTCATGCCAATACTTTCAAAATGTATTCATGAATGCATTCATGAATATATTCTTTAATATTATTTTAATAATCATATCAGTTATATTTCATTTTAAAAAATCATATGATTCCCTTATTATTTTTAATAAAAATTAAATTTGGGACAATATTTGTAATTTTTTTTAATAAATAGTTAAACTCTTATATTATATGTTCTGCTTATAAGTTATATGGCCAAGTCAAAATCTGTGTGACAAAAGTACTCCATTTGTTAATAAAATAAATGAAATCAATTCTCTTCCCTGTCTCCAAAGGTACTATAAAAATCATACATAAGCTAAACAACAACAACTCATAATACAGCTTATAATACCACACAAAACCAGCATGTGCCTCATTTCTAAATCATATTTTTTTATCATATATAACAGCTGAGCGTCGTGACCCATAGGTCCCTTGTTTTTTATTCAGTATTATATTTTTTTCTATTACTTAGACCTATAAACCTTCTTTGACTGTGCAATATACGTAGTCATTTCAGGTTAATGACCAGTAATACCAGACACTGATCATATATATATTTTAATCATAATTAGGTTTAAGCTGTGAGTAATTTGTAACTTTCACTTTGACCTGTAAAATATTTTCCTATTAATTCTTACATGATCCATTCCTAGATATATAAAACATGAGGCAGACTTTGATGCCAGATATAAAGGAATCATAGACAGATGCAAAGTTCAAGTAAAGCTGATATTTTACAAGCCTGAATAATGCCAAAGCTGCAGGTGAACTTGTGAAAACTGATGGTTCCTTAAAACAGGGAGATGTATATTTAACTATATATGCACAAGTATATGTTCATATTTAAGGGATTCTGTAAAATAAATTATAACAGATTAAATGTTGCTAATTAAATCACAGCAGATATTTTAACTTCAGTTATACCTGAATAAATTAAGAATGACACATTTTTTGCATAAGCTGACAAAATTCAAACATGACAAAGGACATAGAATAAGAAGGGGAATCTAGTTGATAAACTTAGCATGACTTCTGGTAAATTTTACCATTTTATTTCTGTAAAATTCAAAATGTATCACATGCCATTTATCCAACTCAGTAAACATAGGCTTTTCAAGTCCAATATGTGATAAAAAATGAAATTCTTTGATTACATTGCCAAGTTTCTTAATGCTGCTCAAAAGTTATTAAATGCCTGGTCATTTACTGTGTCTGCTTAAACTTTCAGTGATTCACAGGTTACTTATTCCGATGATTCAGAATAGATGTACCTAAATTACAGATACCGGTAACTTTTCTTTATTAAAGAAGTCATAATTCCATGTGTTATCTCTTCATTTCTTTTTTTTTCAGTTTGTATAAGTGACAGCACCCTGCAATGAAGGAATACTCAGACATGCAAATGTATACCTTATTGTAAACGGTTGTGTTACCTTTGTACCTTTATAAGGTGATTTCCCTTCCTATTTTTTTTTTAAGTTTATGGTCAACACAGAATATTTATTAACATCAAATTAATTTAAACTACTTAAAGTCAGTCATCAGCTATTTAAAAAAGTAGGCAAACATAAGATAGAAATCTAATCTTGGAACTTCACCTTAAGTGGATACTGCTTTGTGAGGCTCTGTGCAGTGGCAGAATTCACTGTTAGACCTGTGTTACTGTAGTAAAATAGCTAGGTACCACATATTGTATGGAAACGGAAGATATATAAATGGCTTTCAAGTGGCATGTTGAAAGAAAATTCCTGGCAGGCACCTGCCTTCAAAGGTCATCTGCTGTGTACTGGTATGTTAAGCAAAATCAAACTTGAACCCTGTGAAAGAAAAATGAGAAAAATTTAAACACTGTTTTTTCATGCACCCTGTGGTAATGTTTATTTGGTAAAAGGAAAAGAAGAGCATTGGTATTTTTGGCGTTCATATTATGTTTCATATCACTGTGTGTTGGTTATCTCACAAAGACACACCACATACTGCTCTGGTATCATGTTGCATGATTGACACATATCAATCAGCCTGAAGATGACAGGGAAGCTTTGTCATGTGATTCATTCACAAAGAAAGCTCCACACTGATATAATGAAACTGAAAAAGTAATCTAATGTTATGTCTATAGTTTATGACTTAGATAAGAGCAGAGCTTAATCATGAAGACACACCCAGCCCTCTTCCATATCAAAACTGTTTTTTTGCCACAAGTTGTCAAATACACAGACACAGAATGTGGTTGAAATATAAATATTGATTGATTCCTAGAATACAAGAATCTCTCACAGTCATACTGATATGTATGAATGTGTTAAACACAGAGAATAGTTGATATGAATAACAGATGACAAGGGAACTTTCGAAGGCAACTAAAATGCACAGTTGTAGCTGTGGTACCAGGGGGCTTAAATTGATTACATTTGTCATTTTTTTAGGATCAGATTACTATGTGTATAATGTAAACCTAAAAATAGCCACCTGTGCTACCTAATTCAGTGTTGATTGACTGTTATGAATCCCAGCTTTGCAGGTCAGTGAACTTGCAGAGAGTTGTTTGTTGTTCAGGTAGGGGCTTTGTTACCCAGAGATATTGCTACAGTATTTCACATGCATTGTGGCTCCCAGTAACACAACAAGACTACACATACCACAAAACTCTTTGCTTTTGTATGAACAGATTACACAAAACTAACCTATTTTTTTATATGCTTGTCTTTGAGAGGTCATGTTGTGGTATGGGCCGCATCTGTCTGTCCTTCCAGCAAGTTTTAATGTCACTTACCAGGGATTTGTTGAATTCTCACAAAACTTAACTATTATAATTATTATTATACTAATATATTTATACAGCACTCTTTTCAGCCAAAGAGTGATCAAAAGTGATTTAGACTGTACATTTTTTTATATAATAATAAACATAAAAATTCTAGTAGTTGATTTTCAAAATACAAATTACACAATGACTAAATCTTATGCAGAATAATCTGAAAATACTTAGAGATAAAAAAAAGTTTGACAGGAGAGAATAACAAAAGTAAAAATTCAGAAGACTGAAAGAGTAAAAATGTTAAAACATATATATATATATATATATATATATATATATATATATATATATATATATATATATAAATTCACTTGTGTACAACCAGAATCATTGCAGCTGATGTGTTGTTCAAAGTGGAGCTTAAAAATAGGTTTTAAGTAATATTTTGAGACTAGAACATGTTTTTGCTTTTGTAATGCTGTTAGGAAGTTTATTCCTCATCTCTGGAAAAGCATAGCCACATTAACCAATAGATCTTGCTCAAGTTTGATTCCATGCAAACACAATGCATATTATTTAGGTCAGAGGTCACAAGGCTTCTTTTTTTGTGTCATTTGATAACTTACTAGGAAATTTGATGGATTTTTATGGAAAAAAAATATATTAAGCAATATAATATCTCACCTGAGTTTGATTCTTAGCAAAATCCATGAGTATTTTTTTAGGACAGAGGTCACCAGACTGGGGACACTGTGATGAGATATCAAAAATTTGATGGATTTTCATGAAACTCAAATAAACATACAGTGGAACACTGCCTTGTGACCATCCCACAATTGTGACCACCACCACAATTGAGACCACCTTTCCTGATCCTGAATATATGATTCATGTAACTAAGAATTTCACAAATACTTCCGTCCCAAAATTACAACCACTTTGTTCAGTCAAAAAGGAGATCGTAATTGTGGGGTTCCACTGTATTTACCAACAGAGTTTCGTATCTGAATTCAATTATTTGCAAAATTTGTGCCTATTTAATGTTGTCAGAGCTCACAAGACATACTACAGGCATATTATGCACTTTTGCAGTTCTCTTTTGTATAAAAAGCATTATCTGCTTGAATTATATATTTTTTCTTCAATTATCTATAGATTTATATTGAGTGCTGCTTGCATATGGTATTATCTTCTGTTGTTAGTTGTTAATTGCATAAAATTGTGATTAATTTGTTCAAAACTGTCCATTAAAAAGGAAATACATGTATGAGTGTCAGTGTATCATCTTAGTGATATGAAGATGATGTAGAATAAGTACACTGTTCCACTAAATGTAGCATACATGTATTGTATAAATCTCATTATATAATACACATTACATAAGGTCATATAGTCATCATATTAAGAATTTATTTTTGTGTGGTTTTTCTCATATTAGCATATTATTTTACAGATGGCAATTTAAGAGAACCCCCTACAAACAGACATCATGAATAAGTACCAAACACAAGATGCGGTCACCAAGTTTGAGAAGGGCCGTATCGCGGTCCTGCAGCAGGAGCGTGTCTACATCCAGAAGAAGACTTTTACCAAATGGATGAACTCCTTCCTGGAAAAGGTAAAGAAATTCAAACCTTAGACTTTGATATACAGTTTTGTAAACTTTATTTTTAGCCCGTATAAAGTGTAATTTTGTACCACTGATAGTTATTCACATACCATATTTATGCGTGTATAAGTTGATATCATGTATAAGATGAGAGTAAATTTTAGGGCCCAAATTTATTAAATTGTACAGCTGTTGCAGGGATAATAATAAATGCATTGTCCCAACCATTCAAAAGCATGGTCATTTCTTTCCGAACAGGCTACACATAGGTGAAATAAAACAGTAAAGATTATTTATTTCTTGTTCAACAATGGTTTGAAATAAGATTTTGCAAATAACTAGTAACTAAAATTCCCTTTTATTCAAGATTGTTATTTCTGCAAGAAAAGGGCTGATATCATCATGAAAATGTGATGAAAGATAAAACAAGACATTCATTATGATTCATATCAGTTATTCATATATTTATGCTTTGAATGTCGAATAGAATCTTTAGCAAGGGGATATATTCTTTGCCCTTCAGTTACACAGGTACACACATTCCAGCCGCTTGCCCTTAACTTGAACCTTAAGGTGAAGGTCAGTTGACCGTGTAAACAATGGACCTACTGGGCAGAACACAGAGAATCTAGCCCCCACTATTCATACAACATGGTTGAGTGGCCTGATCATTATCTAAAATATGGGTGACCGTTTAGCGAACAAGGTGCATTCCTGACCTCCTGGATTGGCTGGCTTGTGTTGAAACAAATAAGGTCTGAGAATGTCTGTTGCAGGCATACATGGCATAGGTTGCTTATCAGTCCCCTGATTTCTCCATAAAACCCTGTCATTCAGTATACTGAACAAAATATGTAATGACAAGTGATTAATTACAAAAAGAGACAAATTGTTATGGATTATACTGCTACCTTCATTATATGTAATTATATGTCATGCCTTAGGTGGTAATTACCTTTTGTGAATGCTAATGAACTTGCTTGCTGAAAAAAAATGAAAAAGACAATCACGCATTTAGATTCACTGAGGAAGCAAACGTACACACGTAAACAGAAGAAAATATTACTTATATTGTTTGTATTTTTAGCTCATTTCACCTAGCTGAAACATCATCATGAAAGTTTAACAGTTTAAAGGTTTACCTATAAATAAAAAAGCATCAGCTGTTTACTTAATTCAATTTACAAACAAATTAATTATATAATATTTTTATTAATTGTAATTCGCTTGTAGGAAATTTAAGTACTGTGCTGATGATTTGAAGAATTTGTCGCCATGAAGAAACATACAGTGAATCCTCTATGTTTTGAAAAACCTTGGGACATGGCCAAACTGCCCACATTTCATTACCGAGGTGCCCGCTATATTGAGGTTATGATGACAAAATTAATTATAAGGAGGATAAAAACAGAAATGTCTAGAACTGCCCACAATATGGCAGTGCCCACTTTATGGAGATCCCCGCTAGGAGAGGTTCAACTGTATATAATAATAGCAAATATAAATTCACATGCTACATTCTAATAATCCATTGTTTATATCAATAAGAAAAATACTGGTACAGTAAATTATATCCTTTCTCACTACAAGCGCTACAGTAGTCTAAAGATGTGAACTGAAGTATACAGTGCCTCCTTGTCCATTACCAGCTTGTAAATATCTTCTTGTAATACCAGTGAGTCTTTGGTCTCATTTGTTCCACCATGCATGCAAAAGGAACTAGGCAGAAGTATTTTTAGATTTATAGGTGCTGTGACCTGTACTTCCTGTTATCCAAACAAGAGTTCCTTACATTTTTGCTAATTTTAAGCCCGGTGATATATAGCATGTTTGTAAACTAAATTGTTTTCACTGCATCAGAAAAAAACATTTTGTACACTGAGCCAAGTTCAGTGTCGTCTGATTTATATTAAACATGTCGAGGTTGACTCATGCTGCTGCTGAAACTGATGTAAATACTCACAATGTAAATGTTTGTAAGACAACTGGTTTTACATGATGTATATATAACTTTAACTTCATAAATTGCAAAAACCAAATTTTACATGTTCTCCAGCTTCCACTTCTCTGCTTCCAAAGAGCACAACTGGGTTGACATGATATATATTTAACTTAAACTTCATAAATTGCAAAAACAAATCTTACATGTTCTCTAGCTTCCACTCCTCTGCTTCCAAAGAGCCTGATGATCCAGAATAATACATTGATCATTTTTTAAACCATATAACGTAACTTTGATATTATGAGACATCCAGCTCATTTCATTTACTAGTATTCTTCAAACCTTAATGTGAAAAAAATTAAATATTGTGACCAAATAAATTAAATTTCATATACTTAGGCCTGGAATCTTTTGCAAATTTAAATTAAAATACTGTTTGACATCACAGTTATTAAAAAAACGCAACTGTTTATTTGTTATCTTGCAAGTCAGTAATGACAAGTAATTATCACTCATTGGTTAAAATAGATATGTATTTTTTTTTTCTTCTGAGAAATACAAATTCAAATAAATTAAAACTGAAATTATAGAGAATATTCATAAAACAAGAAAGGATTTTAAGATGTTATGGCAAACTTGACTGATCTGGAACATCAGAAGCACAACAATCCAGGTAAAAAACAGGAAGAAAACTTTGCCCTCTAAATCATATTGAACAACTTCTTTTCAAGAACATTGTTTGTTAAATTAACAGTTCCATTTTTAAATATGAAACTGATAATTGAGTTATTAAAAATGGTTACTAATTAATGACCTCCTTTTGCTAATATCAGTTTTATTGAAAGGGATCTGTTCAAATACAGAGTGTATAGAATTTTCAAGAGGTATTGTGTTTTCTTCTTTAAATATGTAATCTGCCAATATTTCATTTTTAAAATGGTTTGTGTGCTCCTGAACAGAAGTGGAAAGGAATTAACATAGCATTGATGGCAACTTGTGGCCATACCATGAAATTTCACAAAGCAAGATTTGAAGCTTCCAGCCAGTGTTTCCTGTGTCCTTCTTCTTTGATTCTTCTTATTTATTCACATAGTCTTTTGATGGTTCATGGTAAACAAACAAACATGTGGACTGTGTGTACGCATACTTAGAACTGTAACAACATGTGAAACAGGTGAATTGGAGACAGTAAGTTCTTGTGCTAAGATGGTGTTGCTGGGAACTTTGTTTTCAGCCAGAATGAACTAATATTGTGAGATAATACACAAATAATTACAAATGTTTATTTACATTTAAGATTTGGCTATACAGGTCAATAAATGTAAGAGAGTTTGGTTAATTATTCTTCATTTCCTGTGAGTATCTAATGGAACTATCTGTATATAGAGTTGCTGTGTATAGATTCAGTTAAACTGTCTCCATCTTTTTGTTTACCAGGCTAACATGCAGGTGGTGGACCTTTTCACTGACTTGGCAGATGGCAAGGTCCTTATGAAACTTTTGGAAATCATCTCTGGAGAAACACTCGGCCGGCCAAACAAAGGAAAACTAAGGGTACAAAAAGTGGAAAACAATAACAGAGCCATCAAATTCCTCAGCACTAAGGTAGGTTTTATCTGTTAAAATACATGTCCTTGACAGGAATACATAGGTAAAGGCAGCAAATCATTTTAAATATTGGTTTCTTGGCTATAGCCAATTTTTTTCCTTTTTTATTTCTCATCGAACAGCAGGTGCAGGAAGAGGTTTATATATCATTAAGGTAATACTTATTGCATATAATTACAGTTGAATCCTTCAGTATTTTGGTGGAGTCAGGAATCTATGTATGAAGTGGTTGATAACTCACCGAAGAAATATTGCTTTTGTGATTATAGCCACAAGTAAACACCACTTTATGGAAATGTTGTTTTTTTAAAATTGTGACATACTAGGTCATTGTGATATTCACCTTGTCATTAAGACATGTTGTTTATAATGTAATGCATCATTAAAAAATGTAGCCTATTAATTTACTTGTCATTCGCATATGGAGTGTATACAGAACCAGTTGTATATCCTTACAGAACCAACACATACTTCAGATGCTCATTCACATTGGTGTGCTACACAGTTATTACTATTGATTGTCATCCTTTGACCTATAGGCTGATAAACCAAACACGGAAATACTGTTGTAGTAATTATAGCCACAAGTAATTCCTTCAGTAGTTCTAATGGAACCATCTACATAATTATCACGGGGCTGGTAAACCACATTGGTAACAGTCTGGTGCTTACAGTCAAAGTTAATGCCTTCATTGTGTCTTTAAACGCAGAAACATGCTCCTAAAGCATCCAAAATATTCTCTAAAGAACCATGTAAAACTCTTATTTGTATCTGATTCATACCTAGCACAAGTGAACCATTAAATCGATAAAATTGAAAAAAATGTGAGGCGAGGAACAATTACATATGATTTGAAAATATACCCAAAAAATCTTGTACAAAAACTACAACTGCAGAATTTATGGGTAGAAATATATCATTTTAACCCTTTGATTTCTGGGATGACTGACCTGGCCCTCACTGCAGTGTTTTAGATTTCCCTTTCTATCCTGAGGGATGGAAATAATTTGAGGGTAATTCATCATGGTATATGATTTGGTACTTTATCAGCCCCCTGCAAAAGACTTTCAGACTCCTTAATTAACTTTGACCATGAGCATGTTGAGTTAGTGTAGATGAAGGTATTAGGTTATTATATATTTATATGCCCTTGGGACAGCATTTAAATAGAAAATAATGAAATGAAATCAGATGTATAGATTAAAATGGTCTCTCTAGAGACCTTAAAGACCAGACAGAATGCCATATGGGCAGAGCCTAAATCTATTACTTTGACAGGTTGACAGTTCGGTGTCACTGCGTGTTTATGACTGAGTGAGTTCATGGTGGACTGAATATGTGTACAGTCCTATTATCAGAGCAGAAAGAGCGTTTTCTTGATTACAAACCAGTTCACCCGGGAGAGGGGATGTCCAGCAAGCATGTCTCATTCTTTTATGAACTCTGATAGATGTTTGCCCATGAACACACCTCAGTATCAATTGTGTGTTCCTCTTTACAGATGTATACATCTTTTAAGTTTAAATTTATGCTGCCCTTCAGTAACTGTTAATTTTTTTTTTACGTCAAAGTATTTTCTGAAGGTATTATATTTATATTAGCACACAAAACAATAAATGTTTTAAAAAGACTTTACTTACAACATAACTCTTTCCACGCATGATAAACTAAATATATAGGCACTTTTATAGTTTCTGGTATTACAAAATAAATTATAAAAAAAATTTGACCACATTACCATTTCTGCTTCTTTTTCATATTTTTAGTTAAGATTAATAAATCATAATTCTTTTCTGACAGCTCCAGTATATTTTATACAAGTGTGTAAAATAAATTTTTAATGTTCCTTTATTTGGTCTTATAGATATTGTTTAGGGAATCAGTTTAAGACTTTATTTTGTGCTCATTAGAGTCCCCCCCCCCCCTACCTGGATTGATTCTGTGACATGGGAAGTCAAGTGACTATCAAACATATTATTTAATGGTATATTTTTCAAATTCTGGCTTTGAAACTAGCAGGCATCACTATTAATAATAAAAGCTGCCAATTTTGTATCTTAGTGTCTGTATTTTATTTTCATTTACCAGCTTTCAGATACTGTCTGATATCCTTCCAAAATTAAAGTTAGCATCACTGAGTCTTACAAATTTAACAAAATCAAATTAATTTCTTTGGCGCAAGAAACCATTTTGAAAAAAAAACTGATTTATACCATTTTTGTATAAATTTTAGTTGAGATATACTAGAATTTTTTCATGGAAGGGAATTAAATGAAAAATTTATCAATCTAAAAATCTTTTATTTTACAGTATACATCATAAAATGATACCTGTTGAAATAAAATAAATATGATCATAACACAAATGTACTGACAGTTATTGCTTTTATCAAAATATGTTCCTGTGCAATTAACATTGAAGAGTTAGCTGTGATGGTGCATACCTACCAAGTATTGTTTCTTTAAAATAAACACAATCCAACAATATATCATTAGAAATAGGAGCATAGGGATGAATTTTATTTCCTCTGTCTCTGTAATAATGAGACCAAGTCCTCTTTGATCTAGACCAATTTTAGGAAAATGGGCTTCCATAGCTCACATCACCAGTGACCTCCATTGTGAAAATACATTTAGTTGAACAATCAATCATTTTAATGGATGTGTAGCCTTCTAACTGTGCCACCTTGCTGGTCCAACATCAGATATAATCCTGTTGCTGTGAGGTGTTTCAGCTATTGTTTAATTTCTCTATTGTGTACACCCTGGGTAAATAATGCAGCAATTGATGTAAAACAGGTGTTTTGGTGCTTCCTACATGTGTGTACCCTTTCACTTCACTACTTTATGTGCCACCGTTGTGGCCCAGCATATGTAACTCCCTTATGGTACTATAATATTATCATGACGCTCACTTCTCATTCAGTCTTGAACCCTGTCAGAGAATCAGAAATATGGCAGTCAGCTTTAGTTTCAGTCTCTTGTAGTTCATCTTTAGTTCCATTTTGGCATATACTTTATGTATGGTATAAATATTTTAAATTCCCACAGGAATGAACATACAATATTTTCAGTGCTTTCGGGAATGCAGGGGTAACCATCTGTGATGCTTGAAATACAACTCAGATGCTGGGTTCTTAGAGTCCAAGTGTTTGACTGGATACCCAAATTTACTGGCTATTGGATTGATAGAATCAAAATTAGCTCTTGTGGTAGTCACTGACCATTGCCAACTTCCTAAAAAATAAGTCAGTTGTGTAAACACTATTCTGACAGCTAACCTGTATATCTATAATAAGTTATATTTCACTGTAGTCACATAAGCACATAATGACACAGTGTCTAATCATATAATGTTACAAAAACTATGTCAAATGAAAAAAGGTTCCAGTTTTACACGGTCCTAAATAATTTGACACAGATCTACATACGGGCCAAAAGTTTTGCTTGAGCATCTGAGCCTCTTCAGGTTTTTGTCCTATTGAAAGCCCTGATTTTCTTGATGAGGTTGTGTTGCCAATAATTTAAGTCATTTTATTGTATCCACTTGGGCTTTTACATGATATTTAATTATTTTCTCATGACATGGTTAATGACTTGATAATTTACTCACCACAGGACATAGTACAGTATTACAAATAGAGCAACACACTTAAGGCATATTATGGTTGTGGTTCCAAGCCCTGTCTTTTTTTCACTGAAATAGAACCAAATGATGCCACATACAATTTATTTCCTGACCGTATATAAATTTAATTTCCATACATTTAGTTAATCCGATGTTGTTCAACTCATTTGTGACTGGTCAACACTGTTCCTTGAGTACTTCATGCAGAGTTGAGATACAAAGTTCTGATAAGTGTCAAACTTCTCTTTCTGTCAGATGATTAGATGTTGTCATTGTATCAAAATGTGGACATCTAATGCGATACAATGTTTCACTTTGTATTGTAATATATCTGTACTCTGGTGTAACATTACATTTACAATCCTATTGTGCACTGACTGTTTATATATTTATATGTAAATAATTACTGGTTTTTAGCTCAGCTGACTATAAGTCATCTGAGCTATAGTCGTGGTCCATTGTCCGTCGTCCGTCCGTCTGTCCGTCTGTCCGTCCGTCCGTAGATGTGGCACGTTTTGAAACCTTAAGACCTAGGAATCCAAAATTCGGCATAATGTTAGATGTCCCCAAGATCTCCTACCAAGCCAAAAACTGGGTCTTTGCAACTTCGTTCCTTTGAGAAATTAAGGAAAAACCTCAATTTTTTATTAAAAACCTATTTTCACACTTCAGGACTGCCTAATATCAAAACCACTCATCTGTTTTTCCTCATATTTACCATAAATATTCCTCTATATAGTTCCTATGTATATGCCAGAAATTATGTCTGTATTATTTAATTTAAAAAAGTTATGGGCCCAAACATAATGCATTTTGTAAAAATTCAGGAAAGATATTTGATCACTTAACACAAAAAATGTTAAAGCTATGGACCTTTTTTCCAGTAATATAACTTTAATTAATCAAAATTAAATTGTATACCCAAAATTAGATGAAAATCTTTTAAATTTCTAAAAATATTAATAAAAATAAAAAATTGGTACCTTAAATTTTGCCCAAATTTGACCATGGCACGTTTTTTTCCTGTAAGTACTGTGGATTTAATTTTCACAGCATGTTTTTGTTAGCATTTCAACTGTTAACACCAAAAATTTGAAACCAGTTGATCAAAAACTGTAGATTTTATTCAAGTTTTCAAGCACCATGTAACATATTGTTTACATCAAGCTAGTGTTATGCAGTTTGCAAGAGCTCAGCTCCCCACCTTCAGCTCTAAGTTCCTTAAATTCGGCATACAGTTAGATGTCTCCAAAATCCCCTACCATGCCAAGAATTTGGTCACTTGGACTTAATACCTTCGAGATATTAATGAAAAACTTCATTTTTCCATTAAAAACCCATTGTTACACTTCAAGACTGCCAAATATCAAAACCACTGATCTGACTTTAATCATAAATAATATACATATTTTTCAATCTCTATGCACATGCCAGAATAATGTCAGTATTGCGTAATTGTTTTAAGTTATGGGCCCAAACATAATGCACTTTGTAAAAAATCAAGAAATATATTTACTCCCTTAACAAGGGCATTGCTGAAGCTAGAGATTTTTTTGTCAGGGATGTAACATTATTTAATCAAGATTCAATTGAATACCCAAAATTAGTTCTGAATTTTTCAAATTTTATAAGTTATTAGTATAAATATAAAATTAGTACCTTAAATTTCGCCCAACTGTGACCATGGCACGTTTGTTTCCTGTGAGCACTGTTGATATAATTTTCATATCATGCACACATAAGGATTTCAGCTTTTTAGTTTAGAAAGCTGAAAGAAATTGGCCAAAAATTGTAGCTTTTATTAATGTTTTTTATGAGACCCTGTCAGACTTTGGCTCTCTCCAGCCCCTCTTGAGTCACCTGTATTATGCATGCTTGAGGCGAGGCATACACGGAATCCAGGCAGCTTATGGCCAGCCACAGTTGATCTAGGTGTCCAACCCAACTCATCTAGTAGTTTTAACCAACAACATAACAATAAATTAATAAATTTTTATTGGTTTTTAATAACAAATTAAAGAAAAATAGAAAAGGAATTTGTTAGTTTATAATAACAGGAAATTAACTTGCAGTTACTGATGATATAAGAATCATGTATCGATGGGTAGAATGTCACGTATTCCAAATAACACCATGCAGTCACCTATGGCATTTTTCAGTTCAATTTTAATGATAAAGAAGTAAATCATATTATTCATTACTAATCATTAGGGATCATATGAAGGAAATTAATGATAGACAAAGATGCAGTTGATAATATTAATCTAGATTCCTACTATGTCTAGTGTGTACATTGATGTGAAATTAGTCCAAAATGAATTTTTACAGTTATTTTTTAATATAAATAAAAGCCATAAAACCTGTACTTATGATCATTATTTAAATGTGTGAATTTTGTATATTCTGGATTCTCAACATCATTGTTTGGTGAAAACTGAATAAATACCAGACATGGTGTGAATACTTTGTAATTGTATTGAATACGAATATGATTATGTACTCCATTATAAAATTTCTTGCATAAAGAATGGGAATTCAGGTAAAAATGAAAGTATATGAATACCCGTGCAAATACTTTCAAAATGTATTCATGAATGCATTCATGAATATATTCTTTAATATTATTTTAATAATCATTATAGTTATATTTCATTTAAAAAAATCATATGATTCCTTTATTATTTTTAATAAAAATTATATTTGGGACAATATTTGTAATTTTTTTTAAATAAATAGTTAAACTCTTATATTATATGTTCTGCTTATAAGTTATATGGCCAAGTCAAAATCTGTGTGACAATAGTACTCCATTTGTTAATAAAATAAATGAAATCAATCCTCTTCCCTGTCTCCAAAGGAACTATCAAAATCATACATAAGCTAAACAACAACAACTCATAATACAGCTTATATTTATTACCACACAAAACCAGCATGTACCTCATTTCTAAATAATATTTTTTTATCATATATAACAGCTGAGCGTCGTGACCCATAGGTCCCTTGTTCATGATTAATAGTATCAGTAGATATAAACATTTATCATTTACTATTAGTACATACAGATAACATATTGCTGTCATCATGTGTTTACATAAAAAAGATGAAGCTTCTAGTATTACCTGTTTATGAAATAAATACCTTATTAGACATGTTACCTTGAAGATGAGGCTGAAAATAAATAAATTTCATTGATAAATTTAGGATATGTTTTGACCATCATTTGTGGCCTTGTAACTTTTACTGCCAAAGCACCTGTGACAGAAATTACATGAGGCCTTTTCCATCTGTTACAACATAAATATTTTATTTGTTAATAAAGCCTTAAGGTTTGTTGTTGATTACAAATGAAGAATAGATGTTTTTAAGACTTTAATATTTGATATAAGTCCAAAATGTTGTTGTTCTAATGTAGATGTACATGTATTTATTTAAGTGTTGCTTGTGATATGCACAGGTTCTCTTTATCTTTGGATTTGGTACTGCCACCTTCATTTTACTGTTAAAAAGTATTTTGGTTTCATATTCAGCACATATAAAGTACTGTTCTGGTAGTCATGTTCTTATGCAAGCATTAATATTGTTGAAAACCTAGATAATATATTCCCCTTTGCCATTGGACAGTCTCTGCACACTGTTTGTAAAATGTTAACTGTAGTCCACCACCCTGTCCACCTGATTTTCATGATTATCTCCACGCAAGACAAACTTGCCAAACAAAACTTTGACCATTGGCAGAAAGAGTAAAATTAATAATTTTGGGTACCTGCTTATGAAAAAAATATGATTTCCTCTACGGCCTGGTTAACAGGTTTCATATATTAATGGTCCCTTGAATATAGGCACCTCTTTTGTGCGTCATGTCTGTTATGAAGTCACCGCTGTTCCCTATCATGTACATTTCATAAAATGGTAGCAATATTTCGCTACAGAATTGAATGATAACTCATAATAAAATGGTTTTAAATTGTTTACAGGAAATGAAATAGGTAGGCCATCATTTCCATTATAGTTAATTACACATTTTCCTCTTTCTGCCATAGGGACAAAGGGCATTCTTTGACTCACAAAAAATTAATCGCGAAAAAAACTGGGTGGACACTGGTGGTGGAACAGACTAAATCTTCTTTTGATTGTTTATGACAATTGAAAGTTTATGCTGCCTGTGATATCAGGGTTTGCATTGATTATTTGAACATTGTTCAAATTATAAGTACATTTATAATACTGTCTGCAATTCAATATTTTAGTATTTGATGGAATAGAAAATGTACATGAGACATAATGCACTATGTATAATTAACCAGAGTGTACATTTATTTGCTGACAGTAGCTAGAAGTTTAGAGGACAAGTACAACATGTAATTATGTCATATCTTATCATTACAGGTCCACTTGGAGAATGTGGGGGCAGAAGATATTGTGGATGGTAATGAACGTATTATCCTGGGCTTGGTCTGGACTATCATTCTACGCTTCCAAATCCAAGATATAGAGATTGATGTGGTGAGTTATCTTATAATTAATGTTCAGTTCATGTATGCTGCCTTGCTCAGTTTGTTATATATTGCTGTGACAAGACATCGCTGATTATTGAGTTCACTGATCAAGTGTACAGTTGGGGTTTGTTTATACATTGAGAACCTGACTTTACATCAGTGAGAGTATGATTTAAGTATTCCTGGGTAATGTATGAGTCATCTGTGAAGGCTACATGTTATTGTATCCGCCAAAACAGAGTTTTGCGGATACTATGTTTTCAGCTGGCCGCCGCCGCCGCCGCCGCCGCCGCGTAGGTTTCCGGAGAACTCCTCTGTAACCACTGGGCGGAATTTTACGAAACCCGGGATTATGTTCGGGTCACATGTGAACTGCTGCGCCCCGATTTTGTTTTGACCTCTGACCTTTCCTCTGCGCTCTGCGTCCGTTTGTGCGTCTGTTTCCACACATAAACCCACATATCTCGGGAACCGTTTGACGGATCAGGTTAATTTTTTCGCACAAATGTAGCCCTTGGAGAGCTTTATAACATACACAAAAAATGGTGGCGCCACCTGCAACCATGTTTGCACAGTGTCCATCTGTTCGTCTGCCTTGGGTTAAAATCACTCATATCTCTGCAGTGACTTGACTAATTCACCTGAAATTTGGCATGCGTATACATCCTGGATGGCTTTTCTGATTTTGTGACAGGTGGCGCCACCTACATTCACGTTTACGCTGCAGACATCCAAGCTCATATCTCGGGAACCGTTTGACCGATCAGGAAAATTTTTTCGCACAAATGTAGCCCTTAGAGAGCTTTATAACATACACAAAAAATGGTGGCGCCACCTGCAACCATGTTTGCACAGTGTCCATCTGTTCATCTGCCTTGGGTTAAAATCACTCATATCTCTGCAGTGACTTGACTAATTCACCTGAAATTTGGCATGCGTATACATCCTGGATAGCTTTTCTGATTTTGTGACAGGTGGCGCCACCTACATTCACGTTTACGCTGCAGACATCCAAGCTCATATCTCGGGAACCGTTTGACCGATCAGGAAAATTTTTTCGCACAAATGTAGCCCTTAGAGAGCTTTATAACATACACAAAAAATGGCGGCGCCACCTGCAACCATGTTTGCACAGTGTCCATCTGTTTGTCTGCCTTGGGTTAAAATCACTCATATCTCTGCAGTGACTTGACTAATTCACCTGAAATTTGGCATGCGTTTACATTCTGGATAGCTTTTCTGATTTTATGACAGGTGGCGCCACCTACATTCACATTTACGCTGCAGACATCCAAGCTCATATCTCGGGAACCATTTGACTGATCAGGAAAATTTTTTTGCACAAATGTAGCCCTTGGAGAGCTTTATAACATACGCAAAACTTGTGGCGCCACCTGCAGCCATTTTTGCACAGCTCCTGTCTGTTTGTCTGCCATGGGATAAAATCACTCATATCTCGGCAGTGGTTTGACATATCTGGCTAAAAGTTTGCAGGTTTATACATCCCTGACAGCTCTCTTGATTTTATGACAGGTGGAGCCACCTGCATTCTAGTTTATGCAGCAGACATCCAAGCTCATATCTTGGGAACCGTTTGACCGATTCGGCAAAAGTTTTGCATGTGTATAGTTCTCACATAGCTCTTTATCATACGCAAAACTGGTGCCGTCACCTGCAACCATTTTTGCTTAGCGTCCATCTGATTGTCTGCCACGGGCTAAAATCACTCATATACATGTAGTGGTTTGACTTATCTGCCTTAAATTTTGCATATGTATATAACTGGGATGGCTTTCTGGATTTTGTGGTAGGGGGGCAACCTTCATACACAATTTGGCTGCAGACATCCATGCTAATATGCAACACTCTATTTCCCCTTGCCACTTTATCCATGCCTCACTTCACCCGTTCCACTCTGATTTAGGCAGATACACGTAGTCGCTTGTTGACTACCCGTATTCTAGTTTAAAATTGTGTATGTGAATATTTTTACAGCTCTTACTGATTAAAACTGTTTGCAGAGTCACAACAGAGAAAGATGGAGAGAAAGACAGATAAACAGAACAGAGAGTGAGACAGACACACACATATATCATGATCAGTCACTGTTCTAATTGACTGAACTTTCATCAGTGCAATGCCTTCTTAAGTAGATCAACTTACGTAATATATGTTCTTAACATGTTTGCTTGTTTTGCACTATAAAATGAATATGACCGCAGCAGATAAAAAGGGGGTGGGGAGCATATGTATAAACTGATGCATGCAGTATCTGCAGATTGCCTGTTGGTTTTGTGGATTGAGGGAAAATAAAAATATGAGGTTAATATAAAAGAATATATAAACATGGCCACCCAAGCATGAAATCATACAGCTCAGCCATATTGCAGTAATGTTTCCATAAGGCCATAATATATATTTTTTATGTGCAAACATTCCTTCATATATCTGAACAGTGCATGTGTCATATGTTGACACTTTAACGTCTCAATAATAAGAGCTAAAGTAAGGCAAACCTATAGGTAAAGGCCAGGGTACACACAGCAACTTAAATGATAAGAATATAAATGATAATAATAATTAATGACTTTCTCAAGTAGTTTTACTTTTTTATTTGCAATAAGTTTTTCAATTCTCTGGTAAAGCTGATTGTTTACTTAACCGTTCCATGTATTGAAGAATACTTCTGCACAAAGTTTCATTGAAATCAATACAAAGCTCTTTAAGATATCTTGTACACAGTCATAAAGACAAATAAACAGACAGACGGACAGACAGGGATGAAGGTGTAACCGCCTAGTTTTGCTGGTGGAGATTACACTATTCCAAACCGTTCTACAAGCATGTGGACTGACATTTATAACTATTGCTATTTAAATATTCATTTTTTTTTTATAAAAAGACTCCCCAACTTTTATATTGGAAGTATTTTAGGATTTCCCTGCATGGTTACATGTCTTTCTGTGATAGCTGCTGACATTTAAGAAAATCATTAGTCAATAGGCACATCATCAAACGCATCCTGAGAGCTTTAAAAAAATGGTGCAATTATGCGTTCCATTAATTGATAAGTACAAGACAGTTATATAAATGATCAATGTCACTGTTAGACAGCCCCAGTTCAAAGGAAAAAGTCACCAATATTATGAATATTCAGGGAAACAACATCTGGCATGTAACATTTGCCAACTGATATGACAGAACACTGTTGTGCCAAGTATTGCCACCATAACATAACAGGTGACAAGATTGATTGAACTGTGTGTATGTGTTATGTATATGTCACAGGACAAACTCCGATCCAGTAGAATCGTCGATCCTACTAGGACAAAGTCCGATCGGACTTTCTACTAGGAGAAACTCTGATCAGACTTTCTACTAGTTGGATCGGTGATTCTACTAGGACAAATTCTGATCATAGCCTCTACTAGGACAAACTCCGATCATAGTCTCTACTGGGACAAACTCTGATTGTAGTCTCTACTAGGACAAACTCCGATTGTAGTCTCTACAAGGAGAAACTTACCATAATTTACCTATTATCTGAAACCTGAGATTAAAAATGAATAAATGCAGTAATACTTTAACCAAATGTTTTATTTATGTATTTGAAAAAAAATAAAGAAAAATAAATACAAGCACATATGATAAAACACAATATCCTACGATTATATATACAAGTCACAGATATACATCTAAATGTTTCATTCAAACATATTCATACAATTTTATTTGATAAAAAAAAATTACAAATATAAGCAAAAGCACATGTAAGCACAAACTTTTTATCTACTTGTATATATGTAAAATTCCTGAATATTGATCTAAAATATTTCATTCACATCCTGTCAGCATGTGTGAGGAATCAATCACTCCATGCTGTTGGTCATACATGCTGCATTATGTGAAAAAGGGTTGATTGACAGTCACACCATATAACTAAGTACTGCTGTATAGGTTGAGCACATAATAATGGTATACCTCTTCACAAACTTTTTTTTTCATAAACTAATTTCCACAGTGTAAACACATATATGGGGAAGGTATCTGCCCAGAGTTTGCTATGAATGCAGGTTTGTAAATAAAAATACACAGATGTTAAAAAGACATTGACACAGACTTCAACGTATACTGAAAAAAATGGGTAAGAATAATGCATGCTGATGCAACTACAGACCAGAAAATGTTACATCATTTAGAAAACAAAAACACTTTGAGAGGTTTATATTGTGGCACTGCATTTATTTATAAAATGTTGACAGAAAATAAATGTGGTGTCTTAAGGTGAATAACAGAAAAAAACTAATTGGTATGTAGTTTAATGTTGTGTAACCTATAATCACAAAAAAGAAATAGTTTTTGTTTGAATCTTTGATGATTTTTGTAGGGTTACTATTGTTAACTAGTATTACTGATTAATTAACCATGTGTATTTCTGATTGGTGAAATAATATAAACAGCACTGAATAGCACAATAATTAATTACTCCGTAAGCCTGTGCAGGATTACAACTAGACAAAAAAATGATTCCGACTCCAAATAGAAATAAAGGAAACCTCTAAAGTTTAGGATATCCTCCGTGACCTTGGCATTCATCCTTTTAGATTATATAAAATGCACTTAATGGATATAGTTGCATGTCACTGAAATGAGGGTACTTACCCTATACCTTGAAAGATGCCAGTTCATTACAGTATCTCATAAAAATGTCCTGAGCATGCTCAGAATGCTATATGAATGTAAGTGACAAGGAAGTGTTCTCAAAAGTTTAGTGAGCACTTTCATCAAGGTTTGCCTTTATTCAAATCCAGTGGTAACTCTTTTGGAAGGTAATTTGTGTACAAATAAACCGACAGACAAACAGCGGGCAGCAAAACATCTTTAATTTTTATGGTGCATATTATAACAAAAGGGCATATATAAATTGCAATATACCATACATACCAGGATGACAAACACACCTGAATTTTATAAAGTTTGTCTGTCTATTTGTGTGGTGGTGACACAGACCCCCCCCCCCCCCCCCCTCCCCATTCCCCACACCATGCACTCAAATATTTGCATGTTGATGGCATAATCTGGTGACATATGTTATATAATAAATCTTTTGTAAATGATAGAACTATGAACCATCAGTTGCCTTGTTTGTCACTGGAATGTTTACACTGATCGCATACCACATACATGTATTTTTTTCATGCAGTTTGGTAAACACTTCACATATTTCACATGCATGTTCGGTATCATAAACCTCCTTGGTATCATGAAGTGACAATGTTTATTCTGTGATGTTCTCCTGAGCAATAACTTAAGTCTGTGAACCAGTTAACTGCTGTCCGTCAAGGCCACCTGATTTACAACAGACCCCTTCCCCCTCATCAACTTGTATTTCCATATTTTAAAGACATTAAGTTAATTGTATTCGTGTACTTCATATTTCAGTATGTGATTTAAAATGAGTTCTCATTATTCAAAGCTTCCATTATTTATTTTTATACAATACATTATTTGAAACAGCCTTATTATTAATAAATTTGTTGCATTCAGGAGTCAAGTATACATTTGTTTAATATTATGCAAAATAGCACAAAGAACAATTTGCCCAGCGGTCTTTTACCTGAACAATACTTAATTGAGGGATGAGATTTTAAATCTTAAGTTAAGGTTCTTAAAGTAATGATTGACAAGACTGAACCATGCTACTTTTATTATCCCCTCCCAACGAAGTTGCAGGAGGGGATACAGTAAAGCCTCCATTTGTGCATCTTACCCTACGTCTGTCCTCCCGTCTGTCTGTCTGTCTGTCAGGCATTGGCTTGTGGATCGATTTTAAGCCAAACCGTTTGACCAAAACCTTTCATCTTTCGATCACATATAAATCACCCACCAACAGATGAAGAACCCTATTGATTTTGAGGTCACAGGGTCAAAGGTCAAGGCCATGGGGCCCACTTCTTGAAAAAGCTTGTGGACCCATTTGAAGCCAAACCGTTTGACCAAAACCTTTCATCTTTCACATATGGCTCACTCATAGATGAAGAAACCTGTCGATTTTGAGGTTATGGGGTCAAAGGTCACAGAGCCCTCCTCATTTTACACTGTTATACACCCAGTATAATTATGCTCCTCTGTGAGGGGATGCTCTGCTTTGCGGTGCCCTTGTTTTCTGACAATTTGACAGAGCTGATAACATGAATGGTTCTGTGTGGCTGCTTTAGACAGAGATAATACTTTTGTGTATCTTCTTAGATGATTTTTCTGTGTGGCTGCTTTGGACAGAGATATTGTTAACCTGTCTGTGGTTAAAATAGAGTTAATTTTAATGAAAAGTTAGAAAAGATATTGTTTGAAGAAGGCATGATGTAATTTTGTGGCTTGTAGGTATGGAGATACTTTTGGTAAATTTAAAAATGGGCTGGCCCAGATTAAGATTCTATTCTGGACTGGCCCAGATCGAAATTTTAATCTGGGCTGGCCCAGTTTTAAACTGGACCAGATTCTAATCTTGGTCTTTACATATATTTAAAATATTATTTTTAAAATTGTTGCACAGATAATATGATTGTGTGACTTGATAAGATTGTTATGTGGCTGATTTAAGCAGAGATAACATTGTTGATTAGCTGGTTGATGCAGAGATTATATTATTGTGTGACTGGTTGAGGGAGAGATAATATTGTTGTATAGATGGTTGATTTTTGTTCCTGATGTAGATAATTTCAAGACAACAATCAGGACCACCCAGTTTCCCCAATGGACAGACCATCGTATTATATGATACACAGTCTGAAACACCTGTGACAATGCAAGAAGCACTGACAGCCTCACAAGTCACTGACATGCTGATCAATCAGTTGTATCCTACTCAATCTGACCTCCAATAGTTGTACACGTGTGGTATTGGCAAGTTTATTTATGGTACCAGCTTGCTGGCATATGTAGCACATTACCAGGGGATTTCACTTCATATTGAATGCTCCATTTGACCTTATGTTGAAGTGTTAAATATTTGGTATGTTGGAATGTGTGCAGGCTCTCACATGTACAGATTAGCATACTGTGTATATGAACCAGTGAGCCAGATATAATACCACTGAACTGCTCGGTAATATTAAGTGAAATGAAGTGAGCACTTTACCCAGGGCAGCATGCTAATCTCCCTGCTATTTTTCCTTGTTTATTTCTGTGGTTTGTCCTGACAAAGCTCTGGATACCTTGCATATTTTAAGGTGGTTAATTACTGTAAAAATTTGATAAGATCACAGATTGGGTGGTCAGAATCTTGTTCCAATTTGCGATATAATTATAAATGACATAAGATAAAGATGACATGAAGCACTTCATGGAATGCCATCTGATGATATCAAATATCTTGTGAGTGATCAAGTATGATGTCAGAATAGCAGTCTTACCAATGCAGCTTGTACATTGTCCTGTTATTGAGTAAGAGGTTTTGAAAAGGTTTTGCATTGTTTCATGTGTACTTCAATTAATTTTCAAAGTGTTTTAAAGTGTATCAATAACAACAGTGTATCATAAACTGACATACAAATTGCAAAGGCACACCTCACTTTTTTTTAAACGTTTTAATAGCAGATTTAACTTGATAATAATTTAATTAGATTCTACATAAACTTGTATCTTATGACACTGACTTCAGGGGGCTATGGTTGTTTGACTGAATTTTGTCACAATATCATTTGACTGATTGAGTGTATACTCCAGCCCTCTGGAAGAAGCTGTATGCATTTTTGTGCTTATTTATGTCAACCATTGACTTGGGACGAATCTGATATACATTCTCAAAAATTGATGATTGCAGAATACACATGTATACGTGTACATGACATCACAAGGACAAAAACCTGATTAAATAGCGGCATATGCAGTGATAGTAGATGGTTCCATGGCTAGAGCTATTTTTTTCACATGTGACTCATCACACAGTAAAACCTTATTGTGTAGAAGTCAAAGGGACCTTCGGAAGCCTTAGAACTACATATCTGAGGTTAAACAGTAGTAGGTTATATTCAGTAATAAGTTAACCAAAATTTCAAGCTCAAAACTTTACAAAAGTAGAGTGGTCACCTTAAAGAGGTCTGCTCAGTGAGGTTTGTTGTTTAATTTGTAGTTAAAATCAACACTCATTTAATTCCCATTTCATTATCTTTAACCTAATTTTATAGCACACTGTGGCTTATTCAGTCCTTTATCATTAAATGTAAAGACAACTAAATTCATAATGTATTGTTTGTTTGTTTTTAACAGGATGAGGATAATGAAAGCAGTGAAAAGAAATCAGCCAAAGATGCCTTGTTGCTGTGGTGTCAAAAGAAAACGGAAGGGTAAGTGGTAAATTATGACCATCAGTGGGACTTTGATAAAGGAGTCACATATCTGAGGTGGTCATCTAAGGGAGGTCTAATATAAAGAGCAAAAACAAATCGGGACCATGAGTGAGTCTTGGTTATTTTAGGTGGTCACTAAACTAAGGTGGCCGATAGGCTTTACTGTACTTTGCTAAAATGTACTGATTCAACTAATACTTTGTTTACAGCATTATTTTGAAACCATGTGAAGTACAATACAAATGTGTAATGACAAAATTCTGGTTGATGTCTTTTCATGAGATATCTGTTCTGTTGGATGAATTTTTTTACATTTGCTTATTTTCCTAAATCACCCTGTAAAAAGCTGAATCATGTTTTGACTTGGATTTCAGGTACCCAGGGGTTAAAATTGAAAATTTTTCATCAAGCTGGAAGAATGGTCTGGGCTTTAATGCTCTCATACATGCACACAGGTAAGGATATTTAGATACAACATGGTGATTCACTCACCTGGGTTTTTAGAATCCATTATGGTAATATATATAAATATTTCATTAATATTGTACATGTCATCAAGATAATTGATTCAGGGACATACCTATAGTATACGTTTTTCTGTGTTTGTTACATAAGTATAATGTGTGTGCACCAAAATGATAATTTGTTATGGACAAAAATTGATTGGTAACATGTGTCATTCAACCAAGTAATTAATTTTCTATGCACAAGAAAATTTCCTTGTATAATAATTTATTTTGTTTATTAAAATATAAAGTTTTAAAATTAAAGGCAATTCTGATGATCATTTCTGAAGTGGAACTGCATTATGTTTTTAAAATTAATTTGATTTAATAACAATAAGATTTTGCCTCTTTTCCCAACTTTATTGCATTATTGACAGTAAAGTTGTGTAAGCAAAGTTCATACTGGGCTATAAGTGTTACCAGCTTCCCAAGTGGTTTGTGTTGTTTTAGGTTTGGCCGGCAGATGTCACCACAGTATGGGAAAATAGAGAAACATCCTGTTCTCAGTTTCTTTTTACCTTATCTGCATAAAACTAAAAATCTGCAATTATAATATTAAGTGTGTGTGTCTGTGTCATATAAGAGAAGTGTTAAATAGATCATAATTTTGATTAGTTTATATGATAAGCAGTATGTGAGACAAGGTAACATTAATATTATGACCTGTTTCAGGCCTGACTTGATAGACTACAGGAATTTGAACCCAAAGGATCACATCGACAACTTAAACAATGCCTTTGATGTGGCCGAACAAAAACTTGGCATCACTAAACTTCTGGATGCTGAAGGTAACAGCCTTCTCTGGTTAATTAAAACTGATGACTTTTCCTTTTTTGTGTGCCACTAGTTTGATTTCCAGGAGTTGTTTCATAAATATGTTAACAGGATTATTTCAAATGTAATTAATTATAAAAGGTGATATGATAATGATAAAATTTAATTCCATAAGAATTGAGAAAAGTATTCATATTTGTTTGAATCACTTTAATCTGATCTACAGCATAACACCCATTTGGCCATTGCCCCAAGGTAGTGGACCAAATGCAAATATGTTATACAACTAGCGCTTAGTCTGCTGATTAATTTTATTTGGAAAAGAATTTATCAATGATTAAAAACTGTAAAAGGAATTGATTTAAATAAAGAAACGGTTGCAAATTATCAATTCAAACAAAGCATACTAGACATATATCTCTGATAATATGATAATATAAAGAAGCAGTGTTCTTATTCTTTCATGTTTAAATATTTGTTTCATGAAGATGTGGATGTACCCAGGCCTGATGACAAGTCCATCATGACCTACGTGGCAGCTTACTATCACTATTTTGCCAAGATGAAATCTGAGGCAACTGGAGGCAAAAGAATTGCCAGAGTAAGTTTTATGAACTGTTAACCTAAGTTCTATATGCATGGAATGCCGATCTGGTATGCAGAAAATTGATAAAAATCGATATTGACTTAATAAATAAAGTGAAATTCCATATGTGTGTATCAGGCAGGTGGTTTGGATATCAGGCAAAATGAATGACTGTGTGTAGCAATTTTTGAAGCAACACATAAAAAATATGCATGATGCCGTGCCGGTACATGTGAAATGTCTCAACGCCCATTTCACATGCTGCATCCTATGCATATGAAATCTTAGCTTGTGGGCTACAAATTTAAGTGATTACAGTTTCTACAATGGCATGCAACTAAAGCAAGTAAGTATTTAATCTAATCTCAAGTAAACTGTTTTTCTTTGTACATTATCAGATGGTATGGTATTGCTTTTGTGAGATTACATAATTCCTAGAACTTGCCTGGATCATTATTCATGGCTGATTTGCTGTTGATAAAAGAGCACCTTTTAATATCATTATAAGGGATCAGTAAGATGTTCTTGTATAAAAGTTTAAGGTGAGAAATTATAAATTAATATGAGCAGAAAATAATCATTAGGATATCTATGATTTTAACTCCTTTAATATATGATTTTTGATGTATGGGGTATTTTCATTATCAATAAGGGTTTCTATAATAGCAGAGTTTATTTTTAATTCAACATTGATTTGAAGAGCTGTCCTTAAAATGTTTCTGAGATAATGCATGTGACCAAGATATGAACAACTATTTTAAATGGTTATAATTTAAGAATTCACTTGAATTTTTGTTGTTTCATTCACAAAATACAATATAAATGTCATGTGGAATGACCAAGTTAACATGTACAATACAAAATATCATGAAATCTGCTGCAATTAACTGCATTTTGTTCACCAAATAAACCGTTGTTTTGTTTGTAAATTATAGGTGATGAATCGACTTATGGATGTAGAACAGATGGCAGATGATTATGAAACCCTAGTCACTACTCTGCTGGACTGGATCCACCGTAAAATACAGGAGCTTCGTGATCGCAACTTTCCAAACAGCCCAGAAGGTGTACAGGCAGAAGTAGTCAAGTTTAAGGAATATTTAGCTTCCGAAAAACCACCCAAGTAGGTCAAGCAACATTTTAATCAGCTAATGAGACCATTTCTGTTGTAAAGAGTTCTGATGTACTTTGTGTTGGCTTTACAAAACATGGTAGTATTGAGTTCTGTAAATAACTAAAACCGGTGTATGATGGATGCAGCATATAAACCTCTTGAATGAGCAAAATTTATTCCTGAATACTGACCAGTCTGTATCTCAGTTCATTGTTACTACTCAAGTATCTGGTACATGATCTTGTATTGTTAGTATATATATCCAGGAAGGCAAGAAAAAATCATGTTCTTAGGTATTTTAGTTTTGCTATAGTACCACTAACTCTCATGCTTGGAATTATAATACAATTGTACCAGGATGATTACCAAAATATTGATGCCTTGAAATTTTCCCAGAAATAGTAAATTTTGCTATGCCTAAAAAGCTCACTATCAGCTTATGTTTCCTTTAGTGTTATTTAAACCTTTCATTGTTATCAGCGTATGATCCGCCCTGTCAAGTGACATTGTTTTGACACTGTATGACCATCATGCAATTCGATGAAGATTCACCAGACCCTCTGTCCCAGCAACAAACAGAGAAATACACGCTTAACCGGGAGTACCAAAACAATCTAAGTAAACGTTACAAAGTGAGCATTACATATAGAAATGTTAGATTTTACCATTTTGTCAGACTTTGGTGATTTTCTGTTGTTTTATACATATTTAAAGAGTAAATCTTTTACTGTGTCTTTTTTTGTCACCTTTATTTGAAGTTCACCTGGTCCTAATTAGTTTTTAGCTCAGCTGACTATAAGTCATCTGAGCTATAGTCGTGGTCCATTGTCCGTCGTCCGTCCGTCTGTCCGTCCGTCCGTCCGTCCGTCCGTCCGTCCGTCCGTAGATGTGGCACGTTTTGAAACCGTAAGACCTAGGAATCCAAAATTCAGCATAATGTTAGATGTCCCCAAGATCTCCTACCAAGCCGAAAACTGGGTCTTTGCGACTTCATTTCTTTGAGAAATTAAGGAAAAACCTCAATTTTTTATTAAAAACCTATTTTCACACTTTAGGACTGCCTAATATCAAAACCACTCATCTGTTTTTCCTCATATTTCCTATAAATAATCCTCTATATAATTCCTATGTACATGCCAGAAATTAGGTCTGTATTATTTAATTTAAAAAAGTTATGGGCCCAAACATAATGTATTTTGTAAATAATCAGGAAAGAAATTTTATCACTTAACACAAAACTTGTTAAAGCTAAGCACTTTTTTTCCAGTAATATTACTTTTATTAATCAAAATTAAATTTTATACCCAAAATTAGATCAAAATCTTTTAAATTTTTTAAAATATTAGAAAAAATAAAAAATTGGTACCTTAAATTTTGCCCAACTTTGACCATGGCACGTTTTTTTGCTGTAACTGCTGTGGATTTAATTTTCACAGCATGTTTTTTGTTAGCATTTCAACTGTTAACACCAAAAATTTGAAACCAGTTGATCAAAAACTGTAGATTTTATTCAAGTTTTCAAGCACCATGTCACTTATTGCCAGTGTTATGCAGTTTGCTAGAGCTCAGCTCCTGTGCTTCAGCTCTAAGTTCCTTAAATTTGGCATACAGTTAGATTTCTCCAAAATCCCCTACCATGCCAAGAATTTGGTCACTAGGACTTAATTCCTTTGAGATATCAATGAAAAACTTCATTTTTCCATTAAAAACCCAATGTTACACTTTAAGACTGCCTAATATCAAAACCACTGATCTGACTTTGATCATATATAATATACATATTTTTCTATACATTCACTATGCACATGCCAGAAATGATGTCAGTATTGTGTATTTTTTTTAAGTTATGGGCCCAAACATAATGCACTTTGTAAAAAAATCAAGAAATATATTTACTCCCTTAACAAGGGCATTGCTGAAGCTAGAGATCTTTTTTGTCAGGGATGTAACATTATTTAATCAAGATTCAATTGAATACCCAAAATTAGTTCTGAATTTTTCAAATTTTATAAGTTATTAGTATAAATATAAAATTAGTACCTTAAATTTTGCCCAACTGTGACCATTGCACGTTTGTTTCCCGTGAGCACTGTTGATATAATTTTCATATCATGCACACATAAGGATTTCAGCTTTAGTTTAGAAAGCTGAAAGAAATTTGCCAAATATTGTAGCTTTTATTAATGTTTTTTATGAGACCCTGTCAGACTTTGGCTCTCTCCAGCCCCTCTTGAGTCACCTGTATGTTGACCTTGTTGACCTTTCATCAAATTATGCACGCTTGAGGGGAGAATCCAGGCAGCTTATGGCCAGCCACAGTTGATCCAGGTGTTCAACCCAACTCATCTAGTAGTTTTAACCAACAACATAACAATAAACAATAAATTAATAAATTTTTATTGGTTTTTAAAGAAAAATAGAAAAGGAATTTGTTAGTTTATAATAACAGGAAATTAACTTGCAGTTACTGATGATATAAGAATCTTGTATCGATGGGTAGAATGTCACATATTCCAAATAACACCATGCAGTCACCTATGGCATTTTTCAGTTCATTTTTAATGATAAAGAAGTAAATCATATTATTCATTACTAATCATTAAGGATTATATGAAGGAAATTAATGATAGACAAAGATGCAGTTGATAATATTAATCTAGATTCCTACTGTGTCTAGTGTGTACATTGATGTGAAATTAGTCCAAAATGAATTTTTTACAGTTATTTTTTAATATAAATAAAAGCCATTAAACCAGGTACTTATGATCATTATTTAAATGTGTGAATTTTGTATATTCTGGATTCTCAACATCATTGTTTGGTGAAAACAGAATAAATACCAGACATGGTGCGAATACTTTGTAATTGTATTTAAATACGAATATGATTATGTACTCCATTATAAAATTTCTTGCATAAAGAATGGGAATTCAGGTACAAATGAAAGTATATGAATACTCGTGCAAATACTTTCAAAATGTATTCATGAATGCATTCATGAATATATTCTTTAATATTATTTTAATAATCATATCAGTTATATTTCATTTTAAAAAAATCATATGATTCTCTTATTATTTTTAATAAAAATTATATTTGGGACAATATTTGTAATTTTTTTAATAAATAGTTAAACTCTTATATTATATGTTCTGCTTATAAGTTATATGGCCAAGTCAAAATCTGTGTGACAGTAGTACTCCATTTGTTAATAAATAAATGAAATCAATCCTCTTCACTGTCTCCAAAGGTACTATCAAAATCATACATAAGCTAAACAACAACAACTCATAATACAGCTTATATTTATTACCACACAAAACCAGCATGTGCCTCATTTCTAAATAATATTTTTTTATCATATATAACAGCTGAGCGTCGTGACCCATAGGTCCCTTGTTTCATACCTGAACAGGTAAGATATTGAAATTCGATCCTTATTTAAAATCAGTTTCTTTGAACAAATCATATATGGTTTTGTCTAATTTATTTCAGAACTTCACACCCATAATGATTTTAATAATCTTAAACATATTTCATTAACCTGTTTTACCTAGATCTTCCATGTGAAAACACCAGGTACCGGCAGATGGTAATTCCCTTATGGATCCTTAATCCTGCAATGTCTTCATTGGGATATATTGCAGACATTTCATGTACAAATATGCTAAAACAACAAAGACACCATACTTACCTGAATTTACCTGGTTCTATTAATAGATACATGTGAAATTTATGACTGATTAAGTCATTAACCTCTTGCTTGGCATCTCTGTATAACCTGTTTAAAATTTCTTAAAGATCTAACAAAAACTGATCAGGTTATCAGTTAAAACATTAATGTACAGAGTGTTAAAATTCAAAGTGTGGGAAACCTGAAATTAATCTGAACAGTAAGGGAGGTGTTTTGAGACAACCAAATACAAACAGGAAAGGGTTAAAACATACTAGTATAGACTGAATATGAAATGACTCAGGGCTGAGAAAATTGACAGCACACTAAGGTAGCTGTATATTTTTACAGATACCGTGAAAGAGGAAACATTGAAGCTCACTTATTCAACTTACAAGCCAAACTGAAGGCTAACGGTCAACGACACTATGTACCTCCAGAGGGCAAACTTGTGAAAGATATAGAGAGTGCATGGGGTCGCCTGGAAAAAGCTGAGTATGAGAGGGAACATGCTCTCAGAGATGAACTTATCAGGTAAACAGACTGAAAACCACTTTTATTTTATCTAGAGTACATTATAAAATACTGATTATGTTTCCATAAGATTTCATTGATATGGTGATTTTATTTGGAATAATGATTTGCAAAGATGATTTAATATAATTATAAACTGGTATCCTATTAAAAAAGGAAAATGTAGCTTCAATGTTTATCAGAAATATATCTTGTCTGCAAAATGAATTAATATGTTAAAGGTATGTAGTAAATAATTGATGCGTTTAAGAAGATTATGTATTATCACAATTCAGATTTCAGGTTTCCATGTCTTGCATTGCTTTCTCTGTGTTTATATATTTATTCATTTCTTGTAATTTTTTATAGACAAGAAAAACTTACAAGACTAGCAGAGAAATTCCATCGAAAAGTAAGTCTTTTAGTGATAATGCATAATTTAAACTCAGTCTTACTTATGTTGACACCAGTTAACCGATTATGATTCTCTGCCAATTTCAGTATCTTAAACATGACTAAAGATGTTACCTCTGTTTAAAATTGTAAATTTTGATGTCTCTATATGATTCTTTCTTCACAACAGAAACAACAAAAAGTTAATTAAAGCTGTGAAGGAATAAATAAAGTTCATTTGATATGTGAAATCATATCATTTAACATCTTCATATTTTCTGTCTTCACAACAGAGAGAATTAATTTGCTTTGAACAACGTCTGACATTTCCACAACATAAATTCATTATTAGCACTGTTTTATCCCTATAGGCTGAGTTACGTAACAGCTGGCTGAATGATATGACAACAGTTCTGTCTGATCAGAACTTTGGAAGCAGCACCTCTCAGGTGGAGGCCTCACTCAAGAAAAGTGAGGCCATCACTGCTGATATCATGGCGAGAGTGAGTACATATATTCCAATATTTCCATATTTGGTATCTTCTGAAATATTGTATCCTATATGCCCCCAGACACCATGAAACTAAAGGAGTTATATTTAGGTAAAGGGGAGATTTAATTTGCTGTAATTGCTAACCCACAATTTTTATGAACGAACCTCACCTGTTCTGATTGTTTGATTTCTCATTAATTACTTAGTATTATAATGAGGTAAGATGAATTACCACATACCTTTTCCCACCATTCATTTACCAAGTTAAAGTTTTCGAATTTTTATTTAAAAAAAAAATTTACTCCTCTCTCACTTCAACACTAACCATGAAAACACAGGTTATCCAGTTTTCAATAAATGAAATTTGTCTAGTCTCATGTAAACTGGGACAGATCATTTTGCAAATGGCTGCCTATTTCAGTGAGTAACAACCCTATAGGTTTCTAACATTTTAGGTAGATGTATTAAAACCTTGCTTTTGATGTTTCTGGAATATGAACCAGGACATTTGCTATTTTAATCCCATTAGTTTGGTATCATATACTTACTGATGTTTATAAAACACTTCTTTTATGACCAGGAGGACAGGATTCTGGTTTTGAAGAACCTTGCCCAGGAGCTGTATGATGAAAACTACCATGGGAAAAATAATATACAAAAGAGGTAGGAAATTTAACCTTTTGTCACTTTTATCAAAAATTATTTTTCTCTTTCAACAAATACCTATAACTATAAAGTTAAATAAGCCTCTAATGATTTGACAGGATTCTTGTTTCATTGCTTCTTGTATAGCAGTTAGCCTCTTTATTGTTGATAAATTGACCTATCCATGAACTCTATGTGACCTTAATCGCATATTCATTCAATGAATAATCATAAGCATTGGACTAATGAGGAACCAATCAGGTGACCTCAAACATTGTAAAGTGTCAATCATCTGACAAAAGTAAAATTTTGCATAATTTGACAGAGCTCTGTCAAACAGAACACGTGTAGCCTGTTAAAACTACCAGAATCCATGTCGGCATGTTTTCCAAGATATTTTTTTATACAAAGGAGACAGTATAAAAAATTCTAGGCTATAGGTTGCAGGGGCCATTCCTCCGACTACCGAGTCAATAATAATGTCTTACCTGGCACGTAATTCGTATGGGACAAATAATCCAAAATATTGAAAGACAGAACTCATAATGACTGTGAAATAGTAAACAATGGTCAGGTGATACGAGTTGATGATGTCAGTCAATACGCCGTTATGCGACATCGACCTTTGTGACGTCATTATTATATTATAAGCAGCTCTCGTTACCATGGGCATGGAAGATCTTCTGTGTAGGAGCGTTCTGGGGGCTCATTAAAATAGGATAGGTCAATTGACCTGTACTCTTAGTGTCATTTGCCATCAATAGATGTTGGTAGTATGGTGCATCTATTACACAGTATAACAATACCAAACAAAAATGTAAATTCATTTTTAGTTTCATCACTACATTCTTACAGTAATAGATGGTATGCATCCTATTGGTACCTGCTACCGTATTTTTTGTTGACCATTTTCACCAAATTACATTATCCACAGATATTTGTTGTTTTCTTATTTAAAAAAAAACATAAAAAAAACAAACATATATTGATGTATATGATAGGGAGCAGGAGATCAACAACAAATGGGCCAACTTGAAAGAGTTGTTGGATCGCAAGAAGAAAATGCTCCAGGGTTTTAAAGATCTGCTTGGGATGTTCCGGGAGATAGAGAGCATCCAGAATGAAATGAGAGAAATGGAGGTAGGTCAAATCAGCTTTCACTTCACATTCATCAAATGCATCAGTGATCATCAGTCAGCAGTGTTATATTCACCATAAAGAAAATGTTAAATTCAATGGATAATATTCACTAGTTTGCTCCTTCAGTAGTTGGCCTTGCTCAAACAGTTGGAAGTTATGGCAGAGACTTGATAAAATTACTTTATGGCCACAATGAGCAACTCTAGAGGTTTTGTAAGTATGTAAATATTTTGAGGTAAAGCTTGTATTTTTGTTCTAGCTGAAATTCCATGGAATTAATGTGGAAAAATACCATTAATGGAGGCTGTCCTAAATATTGAAGCATTTTGAAATCCCTTTATGACCTGCATTCAAATATGTGGAATCTTATATCGACAGGTTCTGTTGATGTCTTTATATTGTTTTATATTCCATACTAGTATATTTGCACCATGTTTGTATTGCAGTTCTGTATTGTTTTACTGTTTCGTCATTTGAATCATAAAACTTTGAACATATTTTGGCAGACCAGAAAGAGCAGGGATGACCAGGTTTTAGAACATTCTGTGAAATCACAGAAAACACTGGCAACTTTGTAACAGTTCTCAATAATTTTCAGTTTAATAAAACTACAATTATCATTTTATACCAGGTTATTTGCCTTAGCAAGGAAAGAGAAACAAAAGAGCATACTGCCGCATGCACTACACCTATCTTGTTCATTCTTTTTGATTGACAGCCAAGCTTACGATCAGAGGACACAGGCAAACATCTGATCAGTGTGGAAGACTTACTTCATAAACATCAGCTTATGGAGACCCAGGTGAACTCCCTGGGAGGTCGTGTGCGCAGCCTGAACAAGCGAGCTCAGCCCTACATGAAGCACCTACACCCAGAGAGCCAGCTCCTACAAAAAAGAGTAGAGGTCCTCAACAAAGACTTTGACAAGTTAGTGACTAATTTATTTGTTTTTAATGTATGAGAATTTTGTTCTGTATGATTATGCTTAAGTTATGTAATACTTTGTCTGGCTACAATTTATAATTATTGCTTTTATAAGTTTTATTGATACATGAATTGCACTGTATAGTATAAGATTGGAAGTGATGCAATAAAATTTTGTAGTAAACAGTTAATATGAAAGTAATAAGCTTTGGCAATCCATGTTTTCATTTCTGTTACAAATAAATATATTTAACCTAAACAGATTTGTTAAGATTGTTAGATTGTTAAAGGCTTGTATAATATAACAATGATAGTTAAAGAATCTCAAAGTTTATAAATTTATTTATTTATTTTTTACAGTATTTACGGCCTTTGCACCCAGCGTAAGGCAGCCCTGGAGGAATCACGAATGTTCTACCAGTTCCTGCAGGACTCAGAGGAGGAAGAGGCATGGTTTGTCGAAAAGATGAGGCTGATGAAGTCACAAGATACAGGTCGCGACCTCATCGCCTGTCTCAGGCTACTAAAAAAACACAAGGTATGAGGGCCATTCTGTCCCATTGTTATAATTTGCGGGTAAGGTAGGATTTACAAGAGCCAATTTACTTTATTAAGTAATATGTTTTTGTCATGTTAACATTTTGCTGTAATCAGTGCTTGTGGTATATTCTATTCAAAACACTACAGTGCATACAAAAGTGGTATTTAGTATTGATGTTATTATATATTTTACACATATGGTTTAACCTACATATAATACTTTGTTCTGCACACATTTGGTGTATTCTATACAAGAAACTAATCTGCACACATTTAGTATAATATATACATAAAACAATGATCTGTACAAATGAGATGGCAAATGAAGTAAACCCTCATTGCAAGTCAAATACCCCCTTTCTTGTTGAAGTCTAAAGCTGTTTGTTTGTATGAAATTAAATAAAAATTTCACCAAATGAAAGCCTGGTAGTGTTAACACTTGGATATGTTTAAGTGTACTACTTTCACCATGTGTATGTTTTATGGCAGACTGCCAGTATAGTATTGAAAAACATTTTCTGAATGTTTGAAGTAAGAACTTAATTATTTATTCTGTTTATCATAAAAATATGTGATTCAGTTAATTATTTACTTCTTAATCTCAGGTATATTATGTTTATTTTGGTTTACAGGTATTGGAACAAGAGATGGATGCTCGCTACCCTAGCTGTGAACAGGTAACAAATGTGGGTAAATATCTGGTTAAAAACAAGCATTATGCATCCAAGGACATCAATGCCAGATGTAACAGCCTGGCAGAGAAGTGGCAGCGGCTGAGAGATCTGGCACAGAAGAGACGTACAAGGCTGGAAGATGCAGCAGAATCACACCAGGTAAGACAATTTGTTACCAGTATTATGTTTGATACAAAGTTTCTAACCTGTGACATCTTGCTCTCATTGGTCTGATTACAATTCTTCACCTGTGCTAGCCCTGGTGGTGAAACCCAGTACTCTTGTTACACTGAGCAGCTGTTATAGCAAAGAAGATCTGGAATGACTGCAGTGTATAACCAGTGCCTGAGTGTAGTAGAAGATAGCATTTATAGGGTTAAAATGTCTGTACTTCATGTTTTGACTTCTGAATTATTGTTAACCTGTTGTGTAGTATGTAGAATCCAGAAGACTCATTAGTGACCCGTCATTTTGATCATATTGTTATCTCAGAGTTTCACTAACTGCCCATACAAGAAAAAAAAAAAAAAAAACCAGGAAATATATGTCATGCAATCTCCAGTGGTATCATGCATCATATATAAGCCCATTATCTAATTTATGACATAGAATATTATTAGTGATACCTGGATGTCTAGCTTGAAACTTTTAAAAATTTCCTGAGATTTGTTATATAATCTTTTCTCATGCATTGTGTAATCCAACCTTTCACATTTTTTATTTGTTTTCCAGTATTATGCTGATGCCAATGAAGCAGAATCCTGGATGAGAGAGAAGATGCAGCTTGTCTGCAGTGATGACTACGGCCGTGATGAACAGGGTGCTATGGTAATATCATAAACTTTCAAATATTTAGTTTAAACATCAGCAATAAGGTTTAAGTTCTGTTATTTGTGTACAACAGGAGTTAGGCAACATTTTGTTAATTATCCTTTTGACTCCTAAGAATACTTGTCCCTTTGCCTGATTAGTAAGATGTATTTATGTAAAGGCATGAATTTACACTGTAAATTTTAGCATAATACAGCCCCTGTTTTTAGCTCAGCTGACTTTCAGTCATGCTGAACTATAGCGATCACTCTTTGTCCGTCGTCCGTCTGTCTGTCTGTCCGTCTGTCCGTTAACTAGGCACAAATCGTAACCGCTGGACCTAGGATCTTGTAACTTGACATTCTGAGAGGTCGATAAAAAATCTCCTTGGAAACCAGAAATAAGGTCTCTGTTACCCATATCCTTCGAGCTATGGGGCCCCAAAGTACCCCCCAGAATAGTCAAAAATTTCATACAAAAACTTCAATATCTCATTAACTACATCACTGCTGGTCATGATTTTTTACATACATTTTAATAATGAGATGGTCCAACAGTTCCTGCAGACTGGTGGCGCCACCTGAATTTTCAATTTAAAAAAAATTTTTTTCTCTATTTTTGAGACCGTAAAAAATGTGAACATCTGTTAACAGGGCACAAATCGTAACGACTGGACCTAGAATCGTCATTCTTAACAAACATGGAGACCCATGAAAAGTCTCCATGTAAACCCGATATTAGGTCTCTGTTATCCATATCCTATGAGCTATGGGGCCCCAAAGTACCCCCGAGAATAGTCAATAATTTCATACAAAAACTTCAATATCTCATTAACTACATCACTGATGGTCATGATTTTTGGCATACATATTGATCATGAGATGTTTCAACAGTTTCTGCAGACTGGTGGCGCCACCTATATTTTTCGATTTTTTACGAATAATTTTCTCTATTTTTTAGACCTTTAAGAATGTGAACATCTGTTAACAGGGCACAAATCGTATAGACTGGACCTAGAATCTTCATTCTTTACACAGTGAGAGACCTATAAAAAGTCTCCATGGAAACCAGAAATTAGGTCTCTGTTACCCATATCCTTTGAGCTATGGGGCCCCAAAATACCCCCCAAGAATAGCAAAAAAATTTCATACAAAAACTTAATATCTCATTAACTACATCACTGCTGGTCATGATTTTTGGCATACATTTTAATTATGAGATGGTCCATCAGTTCCTTTAGACTGGTGGCGCCACCTGTATTTTTCAATTTTTTACGAATTGTTTTCTCTATTTTTGAGACCTTAAAAAATGTGAACATCTGTTAACAGGGCACAAATCGTAACAACTGGACCTAGAATCTTCATTCTTGACACACAGGGAGCCCCATGAAAAGTCTCCATTGAAACCTGAAATTAGGTCTCTGTTACCCATTTCCTATGAGCTATGGGGCCCCAAAGTACCCCCCAGAATAGTCAAAAATTTCATACAAAAACTTCAATATCTCATTAACTACATCACTGATGGTCATGATTTTTGGCATACATATTGATCATGAGATGTTTCAACAGTTTCTGCAGACTGGTGGCGCCACCTATATTTTTCGATTTTTTTACTAATAGTTTTCTCTATTTTTTAGACCTTTAAGAATGTGAACATCTGTTAACAGGGCACAAATCGTATAGACTGGACCTGGAATCTTCATTCTTTACACTGTGAGAGACCTATAAAAAGTCTCCATGGAAACCAGAAATTAGGTCTCTGTTACCCATAACCTTTGAGCTATGGGGCCCCAAAAATACCCCCCCAGAATAGCAAAAAAATTTCATACAAAAACTTCAATATCTCATTAACTACATCACTGCTGGTCATGATTTTTGGCATACATTTTAATTATGAGATGGTCCATCAGTTCCTGTAGACTGGTGGCGCCACCTGTATTTTTCAATTTTTTACGAATTGTTTTCTCTATTTTTGAGACCTTAAAAAATGTGAACATCTGTTAACAGGGCACAAATCGTAACAACTGGACCTAGAATCTTCATTCTTGACACACAGAGAGACCCATGAAAAGACTCCATGGAAACCTTAAATTAGTTCCTGTTACCCATATCCTATGAGCTATGGGGCCCCAAAGTACCCCCCCCCCCAGAATAGTCAAAAATTTCATACAAAAACTTCAATATCTCATTAACTACATCACTGATGGTCATGATTTTTGGCATACATATTGATCATGAGATGTTTCAACAGTTTCTGCAGACTGGTGGCGCCACCTGTATTTTTCGATTTTTTACGAATAGTTTTCTCTATTTTTTAGACCTTTAAGAATGTGAACATCTGTTAACAGGGCACAAATCGTATAGACTGGACCTAGAATCTTCATTCTTTACACTGTGAGAGACCTATAAAAAGTCTCCATGGAAACCAGAAATTAGGTCTCTGTTACCCATATCCTTTGAGCTATGGGGCCTCAAAATACCCCCCCAGAATAGCAAAAATATTTCATACAAACACTTTATATCTCAATAACTGCAACACTGATGGTCATGATTTTTGGCATACATATTGATCATGAGGTGTTCCATCAGTTTCTGCAGACTGGGTGAGCCACCTCTATTTTTTTCAAATTTTTACGAATTTTTTTCTCTATTTTTGAGACCTTTAAAGAATAGGTTATCTGTCAACAGGGTACAAATCGTAACAACTGAATCTTCATTCTTGTCATGCAAGGAGGCCCATGAAAAGTTTCTGTGGAAACCTGAAATTAGGTCTCTGTTTCCCATATCCTTCAAGCTATAGGACTCCGAAGTATCCCTCAGAATAATGGACAATTTGATACAAATGCTGAAGTATCTGAACAACTAATCCAGAGACCACCATGCTTCTTTGCATGGATATTGACCATTAAGTGTTTTTATTAGTTTCTGCAGACTAGTGGAGCCACCTGTATTTTTTTTTTAAATTTTTTTCTCTATTTTTTAGATATATTAATACAGACACAATCTCAGCCTGTTGGTTAATCTGTTTGATGCTTCAGTTGAATGGGTATATACTACCATTCAGATGATAAAATTTCCTTTTTGCGAATCTATTCCCAATTAGCTGAGCGTCATGACCCATGGGTCACTTGTTTATATGTTATGCCTGATCTAACTAAAAGAGAGATGTTTCATCAAATTTGATTTTTATGTTAACATGCAGTTTAAGATTGTAATATTTGATGATTAAAACATAGAGAAAATATATGTAATATAATCATCATGGCAATATTAATTGTATGGAGAGATACTCAGGTGTTTATATAACATGTTCACAGGGAGACTACACAATGAATTTGTTATGCAACAAAGTTTTCATGGTAGGATGAGCAGTACTTTTAGCATTCAGTTGTTTGCTCATATTCTCATATAACTTGTTTAACTATTTTTTATGCTAGTTTGTTATTTTCTGTTGAAACATTCCATTAAATTGTTTTTTCAAGTATGTGAAGATATTTCAAGGATTATGATAAGTTTGACTTGAAAGTTAAGTTCAAAACAACAATGAAATATTTCAGAAAGACAAGGAAAGATGTAGGTGCCCTCTAGTGGTAGTCCAGCAGACTAAACAAGCTGTAGGAGTTCATAGCTGGGTTTTCAGTGAAAATTCACTGTCATTCCTTGTATAACTGCACTAAGTAACCCTCAAATATAAGCATGTTCCAATATAATCACAGCATAGTATACATTATCCTTTGGTTTTTGATAGGAATATCATCTGACCAATTTATATCCATAAAAAAAATATATAAAACAGTAAGTTTAAAATCACATGGTCTCAAGTGTGATAACAACTTAATTTAGAATATGCAAAATCTTGTCTGCCTGATACTATTGACAGCTGATAAAAAGTGTGTGTCTAATTCTTTCATTCATTAAATCAGGGATTTTTGGACCTGTTGCAATTTATATAAGAGTTATATAGTGCTCTGTTATGTCAGTTATACCTCACAAAAATAAGAATAGTATGCGGTATAGACCAGCACTGTCTCAGGTACTATTTAGGTACTATTTAGCAACTACTTAGGTAACATGTTAAGTTAACATCTATAAGAATACTTCTTTTTATCAGAATTTACTTCAACGACATGGACGTCTGGAGGAAGAAGTGAAGGCTTATGACCAGGACATTAAGAGACTGGATAAGATGGTGACACTGATGACACAGGCGGCAGATAAACATAATGTGAGTACAAAAAAACCCAAAATAACATAGCATACAGCATGACATGAGTCTGAAAACCCGAAATAACATAGCATACAATGTGTCATGAGTACAGAAAAACCCAAAATAACATGGCATACAATGTGACTTGAGCACAGAAAAACCCAAGATAACATAGTATACAACAAGACACAAGTACAGAAAAACCCAAAATAACTTAGCATACAACATGATGTTAATACAGAAAAAAAAACCCAAAATAATATAGCATACAATATGACTTGAATACAGAAAAACACAAAAACTGTTATAAAAAATAACTAAAATGTTCATTCACAACATGAATCACATAGGCCCAAGCATTATGGCCCTGTCCAGAGAGTAAATGTTACTTATGGATTGGTTTTGATAAGCTCTTGTAAGATTTTAGATACTTGAAGAGGATATTACATTTATTTTTTAATTGATAATATTCTTAATGTTTTAAATGAATACTGTAAGTATTATTGCCTAAATGAGCACAGTACTTGTCCTAATCAATTTCACCCATTATAATTTGTCTGAAATGAGGACTGTAATGTTCATGTAGGCCAGCATGTTTTGGATTTATTAATAGTTTAAATTGCATGTTTGCATGTAAACCATATTTATACAATTTAAAATAATCCCACATGTTTACTCATGGGATAGTGTGTCACAGAAGAACATGCACATGTGACCAGTTTTCTATATATATATATATATATATATATATATATATATATATATATATATATATATATATTATATATATATATATATTATATATATATATATATATATGTATATATATATATATATATATGTATATATATATATGAGAGATAAGGTTATTTTCATTAAGATTTTTTGTTGTTGTATTATTCATGTTTGTAGGTGCAGCAGGAAAGAATTTAAACATACTGATACACTGTAATGATAGCTTTCTTGCAGAGTATTTGGTGAATGGTTTTCAGGTACGCCCAGAGATGGCAGCACCAGTTGGGGCAGATGAAGAAGCAGAGAGTGAGGAGGAGTATGAGGAGGAATATGTGGATGTCCCATATGAGTATGAAGTAGAAGAAGTACAAGAAAAAGAGGTCATTCAGGAAGTGATGGAGGAACGCAAAATCCCACAGGTCCAAGCTGCCTACCCCTACCAAGGACAAAATATTGTCATGAAGAAGGGAGAGGTGAGTGACCTTTAAAGCCAGCTATTCACCTACCTTTTTTGTAGAATTAATGTGATTTCTGGTGTACTTCTCGTGCATAATTATGAACTGTAGGTGATTCCTTATAAGAAAAGTTCTTACAAAGCCACAGTGGTGGATGTATGAGCCTGGTTATCTACAGTTTGTTAGTAAACACAGTTAGTAAACTCAGCCAGTGTTGACAAACAGAAAAAACATGAAGCCTAGGGTGGTTGGTTGCTTATTTTCAGAAGTTTAAGTGACTAGTTACAAAACGTCTTTTGCAAAATTCTGGTTCGTCTGACTTGTCACCAGATGTTCCTGTTGACTGTGTTTGGATTATTTTGGCGGGCCATATAAACACTTGGATACACATAGGTAAACAAAGCACAAAACCTGTGTGCGATGGGAACGGCATTTTCTAGCCTGCTTTTATAAAAGGTTCAAGAGATTATCTTAAGTTCATAGATGTCAGATATTGGAATAGGCCCCTTAATTAAAGATCAGTTCCTATATAACAAGACAGGTAGAGACTGCAGACCCATTGGCCTGCTGTCATTTAGGAAGTGAAGAATGAACTACAATTAAATATATTACATTTTGAACTCTAGAATTTGGATTCTGGGTTTTGAGTGTCTTTAGTGAGGACAGAGATATTGTAGAAACCCACCTTTTTAAAACTTTCAGTAGGAAATGTGCCATAGTCTTTTGAGTTACAGGTCTGGACAATTATATTTACTTTCAGAAATATATACATATAGCCAGACATACATATAGACCTGAATGCAATGCACTTGCCCATTGAAGGAAGTAAGGGTAAAGTTACCTTTTTTATGCAAATGTGCAGAAAAAAACAGGCTTCACCAGTCTCCAGTGGCACTTTGCTTCCTCTTTGCCTGTCATCTCTTTACATACAGTGGAATCACTTCTTTCATTTATGTAACTTCAGTGTTAATTTCATAAAAAATATAAAAAGCTAGGGGCTAAACTCCACTGCTTTCTCCACTGGAAACTGGAGTTTTATTCCTGGTGTGGCTCTGTTTGGCATGTCCAAGGTCGGTGGATTTTTCTGGGTCCTCTGGTTTCCTTCACCTCTGTAGAGTCTATTAAATACCAGCACCTGTTCCATGGAGATGGCCCAGCATTGGACATTATAACTGCTAGCATATTGCCTTTTATTATTAATCCCTGGTTGTATAGGGAGAACAGCTAAAATGAACCTGTAGCATCTGTCTGTCCTTCAGTCCATGACTTATGTCCACCAGAGTGTCCACCAGTCTGTCTTGCCCCCTTCTTTTACTAAATATCTCTAAAAACCCTACTGGTTTCATCAACAAATCGTACAGACTTTCTCATCACATGGATGACATGTTTATAACTTGCACGTGGTGCCTCCTCTCTGCAATCTAAAATATTTTTTTCCACTTTCCCACAAATAAATAAGTAAATAAGTACATTTTAGCCTTCAAATCATATACAAGAATTTCCTTGAGCTAGGGGAATTAATTGAAAACTTCATTGATTATAATTATTTTCAAATTGCTCTTTCCACAGGAGTGAGAATTTTGCAAAATTGTTTGATAGCACATGCTTGCATATATCGGGCTGTATCTTTTAACTATAATCTCATGAACTGCTGCACCAATCATCACCTAATTTTTCACACCTATTGATCACATGACTGACATGTCATTATAACACAGGTGGAGCCACCTCTGTTTAATGACTTTGTGAAATAAGAAATGGTCTGTCTACTTACATGCAGGTGAGTCAGTTAATAAAAATACTTTAGCCTTTGAACAAGGGGAATAAATAAAATATACATTGAATAGCTTTTTTTTCAAAATGATGTTTTCAAAGGACTTTCAAGTTTATTCACAACAAAATTTTATAGTTTCTTGTCTTTGCATGTCTAATCTGTTGCCTTTTATCTCAGGAACTGCCAAACCATTAGTTAAAATATAGGCATATTTCATCATGTGATGACATGAGTTATTCACCTGCAGATGGCACCATTTGTAGAAGCTTACTTTTTTTTGTGATGAAATGGTATTCTCTGCTTATTCATTAGGCAGTAAGAAAATATTTAGACTTTAGCTTTCATATCATGGTCATCTATCCTGTATCAAGGGATATACTATATGTGTGTGTGACTTGAATAGTTTATTTTCAGAATCTAGTATAATTGTGAAAATTTGGCACACAAATTGTTTACACAATGCTCTTTGACAAGGTAAAAACTTGTGATCTTGACTTTAATCTACAACGTCAAATCAGCCGAATTATAGTTCATCTTTATAAGGATTGCTTATGAATATGATAACTTGTATTTCGTCCTCAAATTTGACAAGCAAAATGTTCAGCCAAGATCACAAAGGGGTTAGAAAACTGATAACCATGATCGTATTCTTCTCTTTTACAACCTGTATACACCAATCTTGATTAGATTTAGTCTCCACTGTCAAGATTTGTGTCAAAAAGTTAAATCTCTATTTGGCTTTCAGATTATTACATTCCTGTTGTGAATGTAAGGCTGTAATGTCATGTTGGTCATCTGAGCGTTATGACCCATGGGTCACTTGTTTCTTATAACTTATGAACAGACTCAGAGCTTGTGGCCCAAATTAATGTTTGAAAGTTTTACTGGCTCAGGTGGCGTAAATTTGATATCATTGTATCTGCTAAAACAAAGTTTTGCGGATACTATGTTTTTGACGGGGTTCCACCGCCACCACGTTCATTTCCGGAGAACTCCTCTGAGACTACTGGGCAGATTTTTTCAAAACTTACACAAAATATCGGGTCACATGTGAACCGGTGCCAAACCAAGTGGCCTTGACCTCTGACCTTTCCTCTCTGCCCAGCATCCGTTTGTGCGTCTGTAACCACACATAAACCCACATATCTCGGGAACCGTTTGACCGATAAGGAAAAAACTTTTACACAAATGTAGCCCTTGGATAGCTTTATAACATACACAAGAAAAGGTGGCGCCACCTGCAACCATGCTTGCACAGTGTCCATCTGTTCATCTGCCTGGGGTTAAAATCACTCATATCTCTGCAGAAGTTTGACTAATTCACCTATAATTCAGCATGTGTATACATCCTAGATAGCTTTCTTGATTTTATGACAGGTGGCGCCACCTACATTCACATAAACACTGCAGCCATCCAAGGTCATATTTCGGGAACCGTTTGACCAATCAGGAAAAAAAATTTACACAAATGTGGCCCTTGGATAGCTTTATAACATACACAAAAAATGGTGGCGCCACCTGCAGCCATTTTTGCACAGCGTCCATCTGTTTGTCTGCCTTGGGTTAAAATCACTCATATCTCTGCAGTGGTTTGACCAAATAGCCTGAAATTCGGCATGCGTATACATCCTGCATAGCTTTCTTGATTTTATGACAGGTGGCGCCACCTACATTCAAGTTCACGCTGTAGACATCCATGCTTATATCTCCGGACTCGTTTGACCAATCAGGAAAAAATATTTACACAAATGTAGCCCTTGGATAGCTTTATAACATACACAAAAATGGTGGCGCCACCTGCAGCCATTTTTGCACAGCGTCCATCTGTTTGTCTGCCTTGGGTTAAAATCACTCATATCTCTGCAGTGGTTTGACCAAATTATCTGTAATTCGGCATGCATATACATCCTGGATAGCTTTCTTGATTTTATGACAGGTGGCGCCAGCTTCATCAATGTTCAGGCTGCAGACATTAATGCTTATATCTCCGGACTTGTTTGACCAATCAGGAAAAAAAATTTACACAAATGTAGCCCTTGGATAGCTTTATAACATACACAAAAATGGTTGCGCCACTTGCAGCCATTTTTGCACAGCGTCCATCTGTTTGTCTGCTGTGGGATAAAATCACTCATATCTCTGCAGTGGTTTGACTTTTCCACCTGAAATTTTGCATGTGTATACATCTTGGATAGTTACTGGTTCAAATAACATGTGGCCCCACCTACAATCATGTTTACGTGGCAGAGATCCATTCTAATATGTAACACATCTAACTCTATTTCCCCTTGCCACTCAATCCATGCCTCACTTCACCCGTCCTACTCTGATTTTGGCAGATACATGTAGTTGCTTGTTGACTACCCGTATTCTAGTTTGTTCAGTATTCACGTATCAATTGTGTTACATGTTTAAGTGAGCCAACCTTACCATAAGACGGCAATAGTTCTACATTATTGCAGTTGTGGGTCAAACTGAAATCGCCTCTGATTTATTTTATGGCACATGTCCTTTATAAATTTGGGCTGTCAAGACACCAGCCTTTTAAACAGTTATTTATATTTAGGACTCCTTACTTAAGTGACCTCACCAGCAGTTGTACAATACAGTAGGACCCAGCCAATAACAAAACAATCGCATGGCCAGGCCATTTGTTCAGCTTCTGTGAGCTCACGGCTGACTCGGTAATCCTGTGTAGAACCAGGGAATTTCTCCCACTTCAAGCAGTTCTCGCATCATTTTTTCCTTCATCCATGGGTTTCCTTTCAAGTTCAGGGTTTTAGTCATATTAGTACAAACATTTAATCGCACTCTATATCACACTGCTGGTGGTAATCCTAAAAAAACATTTATACTGCCACATTGGCCCTTTTTACATCAGAAGAGTATTAGTTAGTTTGCAGTATTTTTCATATGTCACCTAACATATGGAGATCTTAATATGTTTTTCTTGGTATGATAACTTGATTTGCAGCAAAATCAAACCACTTCATTGTTTTCTCTTTCTCCAGGACACTATATAAATCTATACCTTATTTAAACATCAACTTTGCTGCCACATGATTCGGTGTGCTACTTCATGTAACTTTATAAGTATCACATGGACTAGGGATATTTTTATATTTGTTTTCAAAATTATATATTGATAGTGTTATAATATTAATAAAATTAATAATTTGATATTTAAAAAATAATTTTGAGTGGAAACATTTGAACAGGGTCATATTTACAGACAGGCCCTGCCTCCCCCCCCCCCCCCCAACAAACCTTGGATCCTAAGTCTGTGGAATTTATCCTGCAGCAGACCATGTTGTTCCTCTGAATGTTTTATACACTATCTCTTTCCCACCAATCTTTGACACACACAGACATGTTTAAACCAGCAGGAGCTATATGAATATTATCTCATGGCAGAGCATCTACTTGCTACTTTCCATACATGAATTTTAACCTGCCCTTCAAAATACAGTGATCACAGGCACTAACCCAATGTGTGTTCTACAGGATTGTATTACATTTTTGTTTTATTGTAAGTTAGATTTCTTTTTTTTAAATATTTGTACAGATAAACATACACATTATTTAAGACTAGCTGATAAACCTGCTGATCGGGCTTTATATTTGGCTTGGAGGATGTATTAAATGAGGTGAGGAATTTTGGCTCAAGGGGGTAGAGACCCATCCCCCCCCCTTCCCTGTTACAGCCGCTGCAACTTTTGTCAAGGGTTTCAGACCAGTTTTTGCAGCCTGGACCCCCCTTTTCTTTTCAAGACCTTGGGATCTTTTATTAGGTTTTGTCATCAATCCTCCAGGATTGGACCCCTCCTTTCCCTAATTTAAGAGTCACTTGTTTTTCCACATTTACTGATCATGCAAGCAGCTCAGTTACTGGGTCAAATGTCAGGCCAAACACGCTTAAATCCATCACCCACTACAGGAGATACTCATATGCACAGTAGACCTTGATCCTGAGATTGTGTCACACTCCTGCTTGTGTTGTGTAGATCACCAAGCAAGCACTGAGGCATTCCTGTCTTTGCCAAAGGCAGTTAGGCTGTTTTTGGTGGAAGCCACATAAAAATCACTCCACATGATGTGTACATTAAAAATTATTTATTCTCATATCAGCGAGGTCACTGGGAGAACAATAACCTTTAAAATGAGGTAAAACAGAGTGTCATACACAATGCAGTTTCAGAGAACATTGAGCACAAAAGTGGACCAAATCAATAGACCATGATCCTGTGATTGTGTCACACTCCTGCTTGTGTTGTGTTGATCACCAAGCAAGCATGGAGGCATTCCTGTCTTTGCCGAAGGCAGTTAGGCTGTTTTTGGTGGTAGCATCCTTGCAATTTTATAACCACCCGAAAATCACTCAAAATGAAGTGTACATTAAAAATTATTTATTCTTATCTCGGCAAGGTCACTCAGAGAACAATATGCTTTAAAATGAGGTTTAACACTAGTGTCATACACAATGCATCGGAGACCATTGAGGACAAAGTGGACCAAATTCTCATTATAAGTATTAGATAATATCAATATGATATCAATCCTCCAAGAAAGGAAATGGTCCATCAGTAGCAGTCTACAAGTAATGTCGAGCCCTGCCTTATTTGTGTTCTGTCATCCTGTTTTTTCTCCTGTGATTCAAGTTAAAAGTCAGCAGTCACAGTTATCTTAAATTTAAAAAAAACTCTATGGCCTTCTGGACCCCTCCCTTTTTCCAGACATTTATTTACTGAATTAGCATCCTCAGGCCAGAATTAGTGTCCCTGAGAAACATGACAGATGATATATCATGTAAGGACTCTCAATCATACATGGTACTTCTTGCTGTGTTGAATGAGACAGTATGGTTTGTGAAGGTGTATTCCTTCCTATAATCCTATAATCAGCTTACTCTTAGACATCGCAGATCATTTTTACCTTCATCTACAGACAGTTATCCTTGTATATAGCTTTAATTATTATGTCTTATGCAGGTGCATGAAGGCTGCTGCACTTAATTAGTATGTTCACCTTCGCTGTTCTGTACTAGAAAATCAAAAGTGCCTGTTAAATATTTATACATATCAGTACAAGTTATCAGCTGACCAAGGCTTTAGGAAATATTTATAGTGGATGGCCTTTCTAGACTGCTGAATGAGCATAGAAATTTAAATGGGAAAGTGTAATGGAGGGCTCAGATTACTAGTATGGGTGTAAAAAAGCGTTTATGTGTGTTTAATGTAACAATTAACGGGCACAAAGGAAGGCTCTCTCTAATTATTCTGATGAGGTGAATTTTCTGATGGGCTTTGTAACCAAACAAGAAGGGTTAATGGAATGAATGGGAAATGTTGCATTTTGTGTTCCTCCAGATATGAATACAATTTCTATTTGCTATTATATGGCAAAATCTGGAAATCCCCCAAGGTGATGTCAATCCTCCCCCCCCCCCCCCCCCCCGTCCCCCCGTCCCCCCCCCTCCCCCCCCCCCCCCACCTACCTACAGATACCAAGTCTATCACCCGATTCATGCTAGTGAACCAACCTGTCATGAATCTTGAATTTAGCAAAATATATATATTTTACAGTATTTTTCCACAAGTTCTTACTTTCATAATCAAGTAGACCACAATTAATAATTGTAAGGACCAACCAACTCTCTCTTGTACACTAATTAATTTTTCATTCCTAAATAATAAAAGGACAAAGCACCATGCTGATAAACAAGTATTACAGCAATAGCTCACCTGCCTTTGGAGGTGTATGTAATAATAATATCCTTGTGACCATGATGTGTAACATTGAATTAGGAGGGATAAGCAGGCAAATGTAACAGCTCACCTGCCTTTAGAGGTGTATGTGATTATGATATCCTTGTGGTAATGATTTGTGACACTTAATTGTGAGTTCTAGTTGAGAACTACCTCATCTTGCTTCTGCTAAATGATAATCACAGGTAAAGATTTCATGACAAAACAAGAAACAACAAGTGCCTCTGAATGATGCAGTAGGTTTTGAATTAAAGAGATTTTTTCATTTTGTGTAATTCATATGCATGTTTAATTGTAATTGAGTATTAAGGTTGATGACATATTGATTGGCAAAATACTTGCATGCATCCAAGGTTTGATATAAGATTTACTTTTTATTCAGGACTTATAGTTTATCTCTTCTAACTAGGTGAGTGTATGGTTATGCACAACTTCCAACCACCTCCAACCAGGGGTGTGTTTGTGTAGGGTTCACAACATGTTAACATTATATAGATGTCAGGTTATAATCATCACTTGATGGCAATTGGCATCTTCAGTATGTTCACAGCATCATAATTACCAGAATTACAACTATGTTGAATACACTCAGTGGTTTAAATAGCATGGTACATGGTTCCCTATGTGAAGCCTATTCTGTAAGACTCTGATAATAATAATATAATAATGATTATATGTAAGACTATTTAAAAGGACCATAATTGAAGTTCAATATGGATTAATATATATATATATATATATTTATTAATTATTCATGTTAATTAATAATTGTATCTACTCTAACAATGTTTTGCGGATACTATGTTTTTGACTGGTTCTGCCATCTATGCTACAGCAACGGAAACAGTGTATGTTTCCGGAAGACTCCTCTGAGACCCTTGGACCAATCTTTCTGAAACCTGGCATAATTATTCACTTACCTATGTCGTTGTGCCTAACAAAGACTGGTGGCACTACCTGCAGTCCTTATGTTTGAATCTGCAGGCTGTTTGAATCTTGGTGTCTTTTTGATAACAACCCATATCTCAGGAGTGGTTCAATGTATTTAGCTGAAATTTTGCATGTCAATAGATCTTGGATCTCTCCATCTTATTATTGAGACTGGTGGCGCAATCTGCAGTCATTTTCTTTTGGCATCCATCCGTACATTTGTTTTAGGTGAAAATTGCCCATATCTCAGGAGTGGTTGAATGTATTGTACAGAAATTTGGCATGTTCGTCAATCTTAGAGAGTTTTTTTGCTGACCAGACAGGTGGCACCACTGACCTTTCCATTTTCATAGAATAAATTTATGCCTTTTTCTCAGGAGTGATTTGCTGATGGCATGAAATTGTGCTTGTCCATAGATATTCGATAAATCCATCTCATTCTAAATGCTGGAGGCGCCATCTGCAATTGTTTTCACGTTGCATCCATCTGTGTGTTTGCTTTGGGTGAAAATAGCTCAAATCTCAGGAGTGGTTTTATTTAATGGTTTGAAATTTGGCATGTCCTTACATCTTGGAGAGTTTTCTTATAGACAATACAGATGGTACCAACTACCTTCCCTTTTTCGTAGAACACATGAATGCCTTTTTCTCAGGTGTGATTTGCCCTGTTTGCCTGAAATTGTGCATGTCCATAGATCTTGGAGACCTCCATCTTATAATTAAGGCTTATGGTGCCATCTGCAATTGTTTTTTGGTGTTCATTAGTCTTTTTTGCTTTGGGTAAAAATCACCTATATCTGAGGAGTGGATGGATGTATCAGCCTGAAATTTACATGTTTATATGTCTTGGATAGCTTTGTTGACCAGACATGTGGTGCCAGCTGCTGTTCTTTTTTATGGAATACATTGATGCACTTTTTCTCAGTAGGGGATTGGTGTCTCAGCCTGAAATCTTGCATGATGTGTCCATCTGTAGATCTGTTTTTTAGCTCAGCTGACTGTAAGTCATCTGAGCTATAGCGATCACTCTTTGTCCGTCATCCGTCTGGCCATCCGGCCGTCTGTCTGTTAACCACTGGACCTGGAATCTTCTTACTTTACATCCAGAGAGGTCCATGAAAAATCTCCTTCGAAACCTGGAATTAGGTTTCTGTTACCCATATCCTTTGAGCTATGGGGCCCCAAAGTACCCCCCAGAATAGTGAAAAATTTCATACAAAAACTTCAATATCTTATTAACTACATCACTGATAATCATGATTTTTGGCATACATATTGATCATGAGATGTTCCATCAGTTCCTGCAGACTGGTGGCGCCACCTGTATTTTTCGATTTTTTACGAATTTTTTTCTCTATTTTTGGGACCTTTAAAAATGTGGACATCTGTTAACAGGGCACAAATCGTAACAACTGGACCAGGAATCTTCATTCTTGATATTCTGAGAGACCTATGAAAAGCTATCTCAAAAATGGCAGAAGCTAGCATCACCAATTTTTTGCAAATAATCAGTCATCCAAAAAATTATATTGGATTTTGTTTATTTTTTTCTAACTGCATTTTCTTAGATTTTATAGGGAAAAAGCTGAAAAAGCTTTAAAAATCTTCTTCTCCGAAATTGTCCAGCCAAATTGTCCAATATTTCACAGAAATAATCCCTGGAACAATCTTTCTCTAGTTTGTTCGAATGGTTCTAGTTCAGAGAATTTTAGCCGAGATACAGGAGGTTGAACTTTGTTAACTGTGCAAAAAAGCATATTAAAATTTAAATCTCAGAAATGGCTGTAGCTATCATGACCAAATTTTATGCCAATATTGGTCACATAGGTCATATCTGAAATTGAGGTATTGGTGGCGCAACCAGCATCGGCCTTTTTTGTACAGGGTCATCAGTGCCTGTATCACACTGAGGGCTACAAAAAACTTCTTCTCTGAAACCATATGGCCAAAATGTTTAATATCACACAAAAATGATCCTAGGGTAGTGCTTTCTGAAATTTGTTCAAATGGTCTCTTTTCAGTGACTTTTGGCTAAGTTATGGGAAGATGAATTTAGTCATATGCCATAACACCCATTTTAGCTTAGTGGCTACAAAGACCTTCTCCTCAAAAACCACTGGGCCAAATTCTTAAATCTTGTACACATTAATTATCCTCAGATGTTGATAATTCAAGTTTGTTCAAATGGTTTTGGTTCAGTGCTTTTTAGCTGAGTTACGGGAAGCTGAACTTAGCCAGTTTGCTGTATCGTCCTATGTGAGTTATAAACCTGCGAAACGTTTTTCGAATGATGCAACTGAAGCCAGTTTGTTAAATATTTTACAAGAATCATTCCTACTATAATTCTTATAATAATTGTCATTAATGGTTCCACATGAATGATTTTTGGCTGAATTATGGAGATTGAATCGAGTCATTTTACCATATATGTTAGCTGTGTAATGCTGTTACATCTAGCCTGGCACCAGTTTATCAGCATCTATAACATCATGCCACTAGATATTTAGATTTCAGGTTATCTTTGGTTAATATTGACAAGAAAGTTTTTTTAAAAGCTTTTAAAAAACTTAGATTTATTATTTAAGTTATTCATCATACCAGGCAATGTTACAATCATGGATGTTCAGCTCTCTGTGGCTATATAAAGACAACTATACGTGGATTATAAATTATTGGTATCCATACTCAACTTAATTCAAGAATTTGCCATCAATAAAATATATCTGTATTTTAATTTTGCATTCAGTATGCATCCGTAATAATTTTACATATATTCCTGATTTCTTTTCTATAAAAAGTCAGCTGAAAAGCATTTTATATTGGGAAAATAAATTTCAAAGTTATTTCAAGTAGGGAACACTTTTGTGTTCAGATGGCAGCACTTGGTTTACCATGGGCAGATTGCCAGCACCTTGATGTTGGCCATTAGCCAAGATGATGTCAGCTCTATAAATAGTTTTGGCACAGTGCCAGGATTGGAAGAAAAGCAGCCAGGTATAGGTCAAGAGTTCACTCAGTGCAGTATCTGCATTCTATTTATAGCTTTGGCAGACTGCCAACTGTGTCAGATTATGCAACAGGTCCAGAGTTCACTCAGTGCAGCCAGGTACAGGTCAAAAGTTCACTCAGTCTAGCCAGGTGCAGGTCAAGAGTTCACTCAGTGCAGTAGCTTGAGGCAGCAATTTGTCACAGGTCACTCAGGGGCAACTGCCTTACTCACCTATGCTTTGTCAGCCCAGTTCATCAAACTCTGGGGAAGTTTGATGTATTGGACTGATATTTTGACCTGTCTATGCGTCTTTGATGGTATTCTCATTTACAAGACAGGTGGTGCCACGTACATTGACTTTTGCACAGTGTATGTGCCTGCTTATTTCTACAGAGAAATTTGATATATCAGCCTGAAATTGGGCATATTTATACATATCGAATAGCTTTGTCATTTTACAAGATTGGTGGTGCCACCTACAATAATATTACACATTGTGTGTCCCTGCTTATTTCTCAGGAGGGGTTTGATATATCAGTCTGTAAATTGGCTTTTGTGTATATCTCTGATAGCTGCGAAGCATACAAGACTGCTGGTGCCAGCTACAATTGTTTTTGTGTTGTGTGCACCCATGCCAGAATTTCAGCAGTGATTTTCGTGTAATTGTTTCTTATTCAAAATGTTTAGTACTTGCATTGTTCATATACATGAAAAGTAGTGGTCCAGCTTAGAAGCATTATACCTGGTGTATTTCTGGTGTATTACAGGTTTGCATTAGGCCTGTAGGCCTTGTTTTCTTTATTTTTGAGACCTTTAAAGAAGTTTTCATCTGTAAACAGGGCACAAATCGTAACCGCAGGACCTAGATTCTTCTAACTTGACATCAAGGGAGGTTCATGAAAAATCTCTGTGAAAACATGAAATTAGGTCAAATTAAAAATTTGATACAAATTTAAACTCCAGTATCTGAATAACCAATGCATTGATCTCCATGATTCTTTGCAGGCATATTGATCATGGAGTGTTCCATCAGTTCCTTCAAACTGGTGGCGCCACCTGTATTTTTTAAAAATTTTTAGGCATTTTTTCTCTATTTTTGAGACCTTCAAATGAAGTGGTCATCTGTTAACATGCCACAAACTGTAACTGCTGTACCAGGAATCTTCTTACTTGACATCCAGGGAGACTAATGAAAAATCTCCTTGGAAACCTGAAATTAGGTTTCTGTTACCCATATTCTCCGAGCTATAGGGCTCATAAATACCCCTTAGAATAATTAAAAATTTGATACAAACAAAAGCTCCAATATCTGAATAACTGATGCCTTGATAGCCATGATTCTTTGAATATATATTGATCATGCAGTGTTTCATCAGTTCCTGCAGACTGGTGGCACTACCTGTATTTTTTTTCAAATTTTTACGCATTTTTTTTTCTATTTATGAGACCTTCAAATGAAGTTGTCATCTGCCCAAAAGCCCACTGAAACCCATTTCTAAGGACTTTTCACAAAATTCATGATTTGTTTGCACTCTGGCAGTCATTTTGCTCATTGTTCAACATTCCATGAATTCAGCTGAGCGTCATGGCCCATTGGCCACTTGTTAATGGAAGTGGCACGTATATTAGGAGTTAAATTGGCATCAGTGATGCCACAAATTTGGAGTCAAGTCATGTCAGGAACATTCCATGCCTAACTTTACCCATGCCTCTCTGATATGGCGGATAAACGTTGTTGCTTGTTGAATACCAATATTATAGTTCATGTATAGATTTCCATGACTGTATAGTTTTCATTCTTTTACTAAATTTTTTATTAGTGGATTATATATGAATCATGGATGTTGTGCTCCTAGGTGAAAACTAAGATTAAGATTATTAAGCTAACCTGTCCGCCTGATTACTTTGGCAGCATTGCTAGGATATAGATAACAATTAACATGACAGGTACCTTACCAGGTAATGTGTCAGGTCATTAGGAGGAAGCCAGAAATCCTGTCTCACAGTGTCAGCCTGAAATTACCCTTCTCTCCTATCGGACAGTTCTAAGTTCTCTGACAGTGGTCACCTATACCCCTGTTGATTACTTCATCATGACAGCTACTAAATGTGTAAACCTTGGTATGTTTTTTCTTGTTGTTGATGCCTGTGGTAACATCAAATCAAGCATCCATTCTGTTTCCAGTTATTTTGCAGATGTCACTCCTGATATCACCAAGAGTTTTCCAAGATGTTTCCATCATGCTGATGCAATTTTATGAACTTATCTCTGCCTCAGCTTCACTTTAAAAAACATATTCATGGACAGATGTTTTGCCAAGACAGCCCAGATCCAGATAAATTGTTATGAATTCAGAACATTGAAACTGAATATGTTTATTGATTTTGGACAGTGTTCTAAGTTCAGAGTGCCACATACAAAGTCCTTTGTATTCAAAGACAGTGAGAAATAGTTCCATAATTCAAGTACAAATTTTCATTCATTTAAATTTGAATTTAATCAAAAGAATATTTTTCTGGTCAGATCTGGAAAGCCATATATTCATGGCAGTTACAGATTTTGTATGAAATTGTTAAGGACAAGATCTGATGTGTTGTTGTCTATAAGTTATAGTATAACGGAACAGAAGGCTGTGCCTTATGTTGTTAATCAGTGTTGTTCATTTTAAAGCCCTATGTTTGCTTTTGTATACTCAATACTTTGCTGTTATCTCTGTAGTTTCTTTCTCTACTGTTTGGATAGATGACAGTTTATAAAATATAATTTGAAAACAGTTTTTCATAAAGTATAGATCAGTGATCTTTATGTGGGACTGTTGAAAAAGAGGATCAAAAGATCTATATAAATGAGTGATTTCCAGTTAAGCATCCGGCTAGTTTTCAGGTTTTATATGCTTTGGGCTGTATGTAATCCAGAAGTCAAAACCATTAGTTGAGATTAAAAAAAGGAACCCTGTATTGTTATTTCATCATTTTTACTGGTAGAAGATTGTACCAGTGATCAGGACCTATGAACTGAAGTCAAGTGCCTTGACCACTTGGCTATATCATCCGACATGAAGATGGACTTTCATACTAACAATTTTACAAGCATTGTCATTCTGTTATACAGGACCAGACAGGGAGGTAACCTATTGCATTAGCTGAGGAAAGTGACTGATGATTCAATAAACAAAAGACAAGCCCATAATATGAAGTGAAATGTTTTATTCAGAGTTCATTTGTGAAATAACAGGGTTCAAGTCACCCCTCTGTTGTTCACGTTATGAAAGATACTAGGAGCACCAATTGACAATACTGGTAATGTGTGACACGTGACATAATGTTCTGATGTAGGAAGTAAAACTTGTGATTAATGCACCATAATCCCCTGAGAAATCATGCCATTCATGGCTGTTGTGCATGTTCAATGACTGCACTTCTGTTGGTCTTCTCTCTGATTCAACTCTTATTTTGTGTAATGGTCTGTGGAACATACCTCCACATGTCATTTGTCTAACCAAAGACTGAACATGCAAAATTACACATTTATCATCAAACTATTGCATGAAAATGTGCATTCAAATATTTTAAAACTTAAATGCAGTTTTGCTGCCTGTGTGGTTTTAGTTTTTCATGGGATACAAAATCATGCCACTTGTATACCATTTAGATATATAAATAGTGTCAAATAGCATTCAAGTTTGTGTTAGACCTAACAGCAGTATGTTTCTCATGCATTGTATGCATAGACTTTGACCCCCCCCCCCCCTCAAACTTTTTATTTGTTTTCAGTAGAAATTTACCAAATTTGAGCTCCAGCTGCTGGGATATTTCTTTCAAGAAAATAATGAGTATAATAAAAAGTTAGATAACATTTATGAATATTTTTTAAAATATGAAATTTTATTGAAAACCTATCACTTAAAGGTAAACAATTTTGTTTGCTGTACTGATTTCTGAAAAAATAAGTGTCCATATTATAGTCATAATCATATTTCTTTTGCCTTATTCGTGTTTTAATGTGATCATAAATCTTGCACTTTTACTGAAAACACTGTCTTTGTCATGTCTAAAAATGCAGGCTAAAATAAACATACAAACTTTAATTAAATTATTATTCAATTTGCAATGTGTAATATCTTATCAATTATTCTCTTAATAGACTGAATGAAAACAGTATTCAGACACCATTTAGCTGTGTTAATGATAGATCAAGTTTCCAGTGATGCATACTTCCCCCAACAGGAGGCTGCAATGTGGGACTGGGTGTATTTAGTTTTGATTAAATATCATTATTTGTATAACAGGAGAGTGTGTTAATGACCGCATTAGTGTATTCTAATAGGTTAATAGATTACTGTTTCAGTGGTAGGGATCTAGGGATGCAGACCTAACTCTTGATCCTTGAAACACAAGCCAACAAAATGGCGGCATGTTTAACAACATAAAGGTAGCATGTTTAACAACAAATTGGTAGTATGTTTAACTACAATTAATCTGTCTTGCAACACCTGATAAGTATTGGTAATTTTTTTTGGTGAGATTAAGAAGACTAAAGATTTTTCTGTCTCTGATCTTGTTATAAATATGAAGATGATCTGTGTTTTATGGTATAGATTCTCCCCAGAGCCCCCTGTTAACATAATAATCCAACTACATTGATATTATTGATATTTCAATACTGGTAAGTTGTGCTAGCTACACTGCTTACCTTCAGAAATAGCACCCACCACCACGCCTGATTGTCTGCAGGCTATTTTATACTGGCTTTTGACAGGGGGTATATTCAAAATGCTGCTTTTGTAATGCTGTCACAAAATAAATTTTAATTTTTTTCCAGGGCAGCTATCTTAACACACAGAATCAGCTTGATGTGAACTAGCAGACCCTTTACAATATTTATAGCACCACAGCTATACAAATATACTGACATATTACAAATTTGATTATACTTGTGCTTCAGACTTTTTTAATGGTTTTCGACACATAATTATCTGTTTTACCATGTAACCAAAAAAAACTCTTTATTGTAATCATCACTCCACACCTGTATATATGAAACTGTAAATTGTGGCAAGAATTGCATTTATGGTCAGGGATGAATTAACGTTTTATAATTTTCAACATCAACACAACAAATATTATCAAATACATGCCAGACAGTTATACCACAGAGCTAGTAACGTGTAATATGACAACTAATATCATATATGTACAAATTTTGATGCTACTGGATATCTGAACTTGGATAAATACTCTAGTTTGATCTAACATATAAAAAAACTCAACATTAACGTCATCAAAGATGTCATAGTGTCCGTGCAATTTTATCTACAATGACTAATCAGAGACATGATTTGTAGATACTATAGTACTAGTATTAGTACTCCTTTTGATTCTGTCATTGCTACATAATTCACAAGGAAAATGACATTTGGGTCTGTTTATAAATCACAGTGACCAATCACAAGCATCTAACACTAAATTATTGATAAAATCCTTGCACAGAACAAGTGCAACATTTAAAATACAAAACAATTTTTTTATATCAGTTTGTTGATTAACAAATTCTAAATCTAATTCCTCCTCAACTTGGTTTTACCTCTTCAGATCTATCACCTTTAACTTAAAAAATAAAATTATATGAAATAAGAGAAAATATTATATTGTTATAATCATTGAACATTTAATGTCATTTAACACATAACATACATTGTGTTGGTCCTGTTTTATTCAAAATAAAGAAATGTAAAATAGAAATGTGTTTAAGGCATTTACTTTTGCCAATATAGGCAAAGTGTGGTAATGTCTTGAAATTCTTTCAGGACTAGTCAGGGCCATTATGCAAGGGGTGCAATAGATGCGAAATTAACCAACACAGCAGTATTAACGAAAACACATATATATTCAAAACAATACTTTGAGCACAACTTGAACAATAAGGTGCACCCCAATTCTACAATTCTGTGGACTGTATAATGACCCTACTAGTAACCGTTTTTACTCTAATCAAATTAATTGATCTAATTAATCCTATTTGCCATGATCTGCATCTCTGAAGTATAGTAAAGAACAGCACACACCATATTCCATGCACAGGGTGCCATTATTTCAAGCAAAGTAAGGCCAATAAAAAATAAAGGTAGGGCACCACGCGTCAATTTTAACCCCTGCATCAAAAATTTTTATTTAACATTTTCAACAGAAACTTACCAATTTTGAGCTCCAGCCACTTGGACAGTTCTTTCAAGTAGATAAATAATAAAATTTTGATCAGATTTCCTGTGTTATGTAGTGCTTTTACCTGTTTTAGCAAAACAATTATATTATTATCATGCTTTTCAAATTTTTCCACATTTTTATTTAAACATACAAAATAGGTAAAAAAAAAAAAAAAAATAGCCCTTGGGCACTGATTTCTGAAAAAAAAATTTTCCTGAGAACCCAACCTATTTTTTGGGCCTAGGTTCTTCAAAGGATTTCATTACCAGTTTGACTGGTGGTGAATCACTGATATTCTGCCCATATTTAGGGTGATGGCTCAGGTTTCATTGAAGAAAGTCTTTTCAGCTGAGCACATTGAAAGGGTAATTTTGTGGTATTGTGCACATCAAGGTAATATGCATAAGTAGCTCTCAAGGACACAGATGGTGACCTTGCTGGTCATTAATTTTCTGTTTATACATGCTGCAGGATCACAGGGTATAAAATACTTATTTTTGGCACCAATGAAAATATGTTCAGTAAAGAAAGTGTATATCATAATTTTGATCACTTATTTGAAAATTAATCATAAATATTGATTTAAATTGCTAGACTAGATCAACAAAAGGTTTTAAAAAAAGCTAATAATTTAACAGTACTTATATTGAAAAAATGCCTAAGTCAGCATTGATGCTAAGGTTAAATGAACAATGTTGTAAATTGAAAATGAATAAACCCAATCAATATCACAACAAATTCAACAGTGAAAGATCAGAGAACTTAGGTAATAGTGTAAGACTAACAACATTTTCAACAAAATAGTAGTGTATAGGTCTACAGTTTTCAGCTTCAAACTAAAGAATCACTCTTAAATTACAAAGTTATAAAATGGTAGAGCTCAAAGAGTCTCTTGGTTTGATACTATCCTAAAAGAGTAATCCCAATGAACCTGGAAAAGCACTCATTGAGCGCAGACCTCTGCCAAGGCAGCTCAATACCCCACACTCCTGGATCCAGATGGTGTTTCGGATCACCCCAAAATTTTATCAGTTCCTTGTATTATTGCTGAGCTATCCTAAAGTATTCTTCAAAACCTGTTAATCACTTTTTGAGTAATGTTTCTAATAAACAAACCAACACCAGCAAAAACAACCCCCAACCCCTTGGGTGAGGTAATGAAAGAAATAATTTTGTAACAGTTTGACTCCTGATTGGCAAGACAAATCTTAAGCTTAGTGAGGAGTCATTAGCTCTGAACTACCCAGACGAAGCACACCTGATTATAACAGGAGAAAGTACTTTCACTTCATAGTAAACTAATCAGGCCCAGGTTAAGTAATCAATAACACATCAAGGTACAATGTAGGGGCTGATTGCTGTGTCTACAAAGGGACTGAACATCAGGCATTTCTGTGGATTTAGGATGCATAATACTGAAGTTACTCTCAGTTGCACTGGTCAGAATACAAAACCAGACAAACACATGGCAGAGGTTTAACAATACAAATGCTTGAACAGACTGCCTTCAGAGATTCAGTTTCATTTTTTGCCCCCTGTTCAGTGAATCATCAATTTTAATTTTTCTCTTATATGTATTATTTGATTAGGGACTGCCATATCTGATAATCAAATATATGTATGACTTGCCATCCTATTGAGCTGATCATATAGGTACATCACTAGTGATTAAAAAGCATAAAAACCTTCCCACAAGAATCACAGATTGATTAGAACATGAAATAAAGTAGCTTTACTATAAACACAAGTCCTTTGAACAAAGGCTTGCCTTCTAACACAAGTTAAGCTTTCTGATATGTGGAAAATTCCTTGATAACTTGCAAGTAGAAATTTAGAATAAGTTCTGTGTCTGGAAAACCTTCACTGCAAATTAGTCAGATCTACTTTGTTAAAAGACTAAAACCCTATATTTTTTATATATGCATAAACATATGCTATTGATTCCTTTTGTGCTTGCTGTCCTGAGAAAATTGCTTGTTACATCAATCAATTTAACATCATCTTGAGGAAAGCATAAAAAATGCTTTTTTTCATGCTCCTGTTTACACACATTGATTTTAGCTATGCCATTGGCTAGTAGGCTTTTTGCATGCACACACACATTTATATATCTGGGGATTTCAGCTTGAGTGACTAGTTTTTATCTGTTACCAGATAGTATAGTACCATCACATTAAACAATGTTTTGTACTTTGTACAATGGTATCAGGACCTGAAAGGTAAATCCTAAAAGTAAACAAAGTAGGTTAGTTGCCAAATCAAACTATATTTAAATAACACAGTTACTAGTCAGTAAAATTATATGGAAAGGTTTAGGGAAGAAAAGTTATATACAAATTTGGAAAATAATCAGAGTTAAAATCCTGTGTAAGTGGAGGTATGCACTATCTGAGAAAACCTACTTTTGTTTTATATACCTTTGGTTTTATAAATACCACATATTCCTACAACTTTGACTACATAATTTTAAATGATCTGCAGGCTTAGACATCAAAAGAAAGATTATGTCCACCAATGGAAAGTGTTTTCAAACTGAAAGACTTGGTATAGGATTAAATGCCATTTACAAGTGAAAGGGAACTGTGGTAGTATGTAATATTGCTAATTATTAACTGACAACAGATGTTATGCTGGACTAGCTGATACAGGTACCAACTTGGCCTGTGTGATGCACATTCGATGCAAGATGGCTAGATCACTGCTCATTATTAAGGGTTATATCAGTCTAGCATTTGTCAGTATCAGCCTGTTGCAGTGCATTTAAGTTAAATGAGCCATATTCAAGGGTAACATTAGTGAGCCAATTGCTTTACCCTGGATATGTCTAACATCTCAGGCATTATGGCTACACATCTACATTTAATACAACAGTTTTGCAACTGCATTACAAGTGACTTTGTATATGGTTGATAGCATGTGTGGTCATTTAATAAAAAAGTACCATGAACCTTTCTGATTCAATCTTCATATTGACCTTATTGCATAAGCTGCCTCAGACCAATCTGAAGGCGATACAAAGGGCATAGTGGTTAATGTAAAATAAAAATAGTGAGGTTGGTGGTTGATCAGCACTTTCATATATCACCATCACTGCTCAGTGTGAATGAACAGATGGATCTGCTGTTAAATGTCCACTTGTGTTGGGAATGGTGGCTGCTTCTGATGATATTCCAAATCATGAAACGTGTTTTTACTGAGGACACTCTCACTGTCTGATAACACACATTTTTCTGTGACAAATGATAACATTCTTTCAGTGCATGCTCTTTTTTCACCTTTGGTTAAGTTTGTACTTGATGAGCTTTCTGGACAAACTTTGGGTGAGTTTTCTTTTAGAGTGGATGAGTCATTTTCTTTTGCAACTGCTTGAACATTACTTAATCCCTTCAGGTCTGTTTCAGTTCTTTCAGAAATGGTTGATTCTGAAATACACAGCTTTTTGTTCTCCAGGTCCTTTTCACACCCATTTTCAACCAGACTTTCTTTGTCGGTGCCCAGAGGGGTATTGATGGGTAAATCAGCCTGTACTGTTGATATCCCTTCATTTGAAATCTTAATTACGTTCCCTGATGTATCTTGCTGTATATAAATATTATCATTCCCAGAGCTGAAGGAGTCTGGTTCTTTTTTATTTGAGCCTGACCTGTACCTCCTTTCCTTGTCGCTGGTTGAAACATTTGTCATGGTGAGATCTATGGGCTGTGTTGTATCCTGATGGTGGTTGTATACTGTGCTGTCAGGATGTGTTTCTGTCATACTCAGGTGCTGTCTGTCAGTGCAGTATCTGTTACAGCACATCAGGCGGCACCATCGCCAGAAGAGACGCTTGTAAGCTCTGCGAAACTCTGGTCGGAAAATACCATAGATGAGAGGATTTGTGGCGCTTGAAACATATTCGAAGAAAGAAGCAGTCAGGTTGGCATAATTTGACACAGGAACTTTAAGTACTTTGAGCAGTTTGGTCACACAGAATGGTGTCATGCATATAAAAAAGATAATGACGATGATGATCAGACTTCGGATGATCTTTGTATTGTTTGCCATTGCTTTGGCAGCTGCTTGATCTGTAGAACTTATGCCTGGTATGATCCTACTTCGTCGGACTTCCCGAATTATGCTGCAGTATGATCCCACCATGATGCAGGCTGGTAGAACAAAACACAAGATGCAGGCTACGATAACATAATACACTGCAGTCTGCTCCACTAACCAGTCAATGGCACAGACAACCTCCCAGTAATCATAATGAATCCACTTCATAACAACTGGGGCCGCAGCAAAGGCAATACCCTGACACCATGAATAAATAATACTTGCAAGAATTTTTTTTCTTGTGACAATCGCAGGGTACCTCAGTGGCTTCATGATTGCAAAGAATCGCTCTATGCTGATAAAGCTGAGAGTCAGCATCGACACAATAATACAGCAGTAATTAGCTGCACAGACCAACTCGCACCACCCAGTTTGAAACTCCTGCCTGTCAGCTATAAGTCCATGAAGGGAGGGTATCATGACGCAAAGTGCGCTGATTAAGTCTGTGATGCTTAGGTTGATGATGAACATCGAAGATACATTTTCTTTGAGCTTTCTATTGAGGAGGATAATTGCAATGACTAGAATGTTGCCGATGATTGCGGATATAATGATGATGATTAACACCACACTGCTGATTGCTGTTTCAGTGATGCCTCGCCTGTCCTCTTCCATGGTTTTCTTGTGTCCAAATTCACAAATACAGGACCATCTCAGTACTGCTTAGTGCTGAAGAAAGCACCTGGTTAAACCTTCAAATAGTAAAAACAATTGTTGATTTATGTTCAAGATGACATTAAAAAACACAAAATGACCAAAAAGCCAAAAGGGCAATTGACCTAACCATGAACTCTGTGGAACCTTAATTGCATATTAATTCAATGAATAATCATTGCAAACAACCAATCAAGGAAACAATGGCAGTGTAAATAGTCGGTCACCTGATAAGCACAAAATTCGCATAATAAAACAGAACACATATAGTCTGTACTACTACCCCTGTCCACAGGTTTTTTTCAGGATATTTTCAATACAAAGGGGACAGTATATAAGGTCTAGGCCAAAGCTGCAAGAGCTATTCCTCAGACTTCTGAGTGAATAATAATGTTTTACACTGCACTGAATTCATTTGAAGAAATCCAAAATATGGCAAATCGCGTAACAATGATTGCGATTTATTCATCCTTGGAGAACAGAGATATTGTAATTCCAGCTGATGAAATCAGGAAATGCGAAGTCATATGTGAGTAACCTTTTTGACATTTTTGTGATGTCACTGTGCATGGAAAGCCTTCTATGTAGGAGTGTTTTTGGGCCTCATTTGCATAATTAGGTCAAAGGGACAGATCACAAGGGCTGTGGTGGATAGGTCAATTGCCTTTGTACATATTGAATATAATATCCTGACACATTTTGCTGATGGACATAATAACCTGTTGTATTTTCTTCCTGTGAATATAATGGTCTGTTACATCTTTTCCATTGATGTAGTATCTTTTGAATTAAATGATTTGGACTACTTCGATATTATTAGTATGACAGCAGTTGTTCACATTCGGATGCCATTTTCCAGATTAAGCTCATTCAGTTTCTGCTCTGATATAGGATTATGAAGCAGTTTGTTTGGTGACAGCCCCTTGTATCAGTCGGGTCCCTTAATGAGTGGATCGTCTGATGTGCGATGGTCCCTGTATAAACTTTAATCATTATATATCACTAGTATTATGGGTGACATGAAAACACTACTGGACCACATCATGCCCGGAAGGTAAAACTGCCATGACAGATGATCCATGTTTATATCTTGTGTCTGGCAGACAAGGCTCCATTTCCACAAGAACATATTATTTTTTAAACCATTCACAAGAATATGTTATATTGTGCACTTGATGCTCCCTCTGAGCTTTCATGAAATATAGATTGTTCTGACTCCACTGAATACAGGATAGACAAATAGAATTGCCAGCATCGATAGCAAGGAATGATGGTGTAGAGTTTTGTAACAAATACCTACAGCTCTGTGCATGCATGTTGTCATCAGTACTGGTGTGATTGACTTGTTAAACATGACATTTAGTCAGAGGTTCAGGAACTTATAATCCATCTCACTAGATGTTGGTAGGTTTGTGATGGCCATGTGGCAGTTACCTGCGTTTACCCTCTTATGAGGCAGTGTTATAAATCCTTATTTCAGCTCATTGTATCGCCAAAATCAATTGTTTACATGTCATATAAGACTTCCCAATTTCCAGTGACATGCATTTTTCATATATTTTACTATTTAATAAATAAAGAGGAAAATTTAATAAGTCTACATTGATGGAGAGCACTAGTAACCACATGTAGAATTTATGAATAATCCCTTTTCATTTATCATGTAAGTATTTTCATTTATTTTTACTAACATTTGGTGAGAATAATTTGCTTCATCTTACTGGGACTACATAAATGTACACTGTTGTGGCCTTTTTGTTTGTAAGGAGTTTAATGTTATGATATCATGAATTGTGAATAACCATGATATTGAGACCCTCTGGGGTATGACGCCCCATCAGGGTATTGATGTTCATGAACTTTAATGGATAAGCAACGGGTATGAATCCATCCATACACAAGTCACAACATCAGGACAGTGACAGAAATGAATATAATATAGTATGATAAATTCTTATTTATAATATACACAAATACTGCTGCACTAAGATTTTTAGCTTCTGGTAAGAACATGAATATTAATCCCACGCAAAACAATCAAAATGTAGAATTCATGAAATTTCAGCCTGGTGAAAATATGAAGTCAACCACAAAATATGCTCACTGAGTTAATCAAATTACTACAGTTATTATTCATATCATACAGATAGCAGATTAAGAATTAACTAAACTGTCACTGTACTTGTGACATGCTGCAGCATGCAGGTCACGTTTACACATCCCTACTCACACTTGTTCATGAATGCCCCTATGAGAGCTAATTACTGCAAGAAGCTGTGAAAATTTTGCCATATGCTGAAACTTAACATTTTGTAATATATATATATATATATATATATATATATATATATATATATATATATATATATATTTGTACAATGAAGTACAGTAATATAAGAAATGAATGGAAATATGAAATTAATGAAAATATACAAAAGGAAGGGAAAAAGTTAAGTCTGCACTTGTAATTACAAAGTCCATATCAAATCAATAAGCATTTTAACCTCATCGTAGGTCAAATATGAGGTCCATATCCCATCTTTGCATTCAATCAGCTCTGAAAGTAAATCTGTATTTACGGATGTTGTTACCATCAACAGATATCTCTTTAGGATTTTAATATATCTTATGTCGCGCTTTACACCATGGTTACGCATCTGACTTTACAGATTTTGTAAATTGCTTCCTAGAACACCAATCGCTATATAATGAGCCCTTTTTATCAGAAAATTGACGAAGTCATTTGCAACATTCCGCATGGTCAGAAATTAGTTTATCAGAGCCAGAGAGCCTGCTTATCCATGTACAATATTCTTGTGAGAGTTATATGGTAAGTGCCATAGGTGACTTTCTATTGGTTATATAACATGTCAAACTTCAGCAAAAAATTCACATTCTTTAACAATCTTTTGAAGCCCACCCTCCGTCGGATATAAGAGCGTAAGATCGTCTGCATAGCCCACAGCACCAGCAAAATAATTTCCAATATAATACCCCATACCCTCATTTGTGAGACGTTTTAAAAGCTCGTCCATAAAAATATATTACAGAAGGGGGGTTAATACGCCTTATTAACCCCAAACTGGATTCAGCATCAATCCATTTTGTCTTAATAACTTGTTTCTGGTAGATATCTGTTAGTATTCTAATGACAGTTGGCGTAACATTGCATTTCAAGAGTAAATGGAACAACTTAGGAATATTAATTCTATCAAATGCGTGTGATGCATCAACAAAACAAACTGTATACTGATGACCCATTCCATATGTAATGTGTAATAATCAGACTACTGTGCACATGTTAGTCAAATGCTATTTCTTAAAAGCATATTGCAGTAGAGAAGTGCCATGTTTATCTACAATTTTCTGACTAATAACACTATCAAGAAATTTACTGAAACAACTCATCAATGAAATACTCCTGTAATTATCACTTCAGGTTAGGTCACCTCTTGATTCTTTTGGTTTAGGAATAATTACGCAAGTATTCATATCAGCTAGGACATGTCCATGTTTTACCAAAAAATGAAATAAAATTTATATATATATATATATATACAAATGGTGCATTCCTCTAAGGATATGGTCAGACTGTAGAATCGATCTTCCATCAGATTTTCCCATTTTTAACTTATGTACAGTTATTCTAACGTTGGATACACTAATGTTAAGAGTATCTTTTGGGGATAGGTTTTTGATTGCCTGATCAACAATATTATTAAGTTCATCTGCATTATCTGGAAGGCTATTATATAAGTGTCTGTATTTTACCCCTTAGTGATTTGCAATATCTGTACTATTGCATATTTGCACATAATCATTCAGTACATATATCAGTATCATAAAAGTTTCATACATATAAATATATATATATAACTGTGTAGTTATATCAGGTTCAACTAATATATATATATATATATATATATATATATATATATATATATATATATATATATATATATATATATATATATATATATATATACCAAACAATAATGTTTATGCAAACTCTGCACTTCCCTATACATAAATTTTCTCACTAGAAGTGGCACTTTGAAAAAAGGGTTTCACACACATGCAAAATTATTATTAAAAATTGGAAATTAAATCTTATATATATATTTTTTAATCTAATAAAAAGATCTAATGTATAATTTATGGCTTGGAAATAAGCTATACATGATGGAACTTGTGTTTCTTAAATTAGTGAAATTATAACAAGGTGTCTGAGTATTTGTAAAAGTTTTTAAAACACTTACCATTGATAGTTTAACAGTAAATTTTTAGTTGCAGTTTGGTATTCCTGAGTACCTGCCTTTGAGCATTGCCTCTGAGGTAGGCTCTCTGATTGCCGGTCACAGAGAAGAGTGACATAAGCATTGTGACACAGAGAGACTAATGAGCCCTCAAACTAAAGTTTTTATGTAATGAGGGGGAACGGCCACCCACCTGAATTAAGTATTAATGATACACACCTGTAGGGGGCAGTTACCTGACTGTACCATACTAAGCCTTAATATATTGTTGTTATTTTTGTTCAGGTTGCTAGTAGTTTCATTTATGGTTGACTGATTTAGTAATGCTTTTAATTATGTGGATATTGTACAGCTTTAACATGCTCTTGTGCTCACACATGCAGGGCCTCCTAGGCAGCTGTAAACTATGGCTTGTTATGGAACATAACTTACTAGAATGATCATAACAGGTTTGATAACTTACATTCAAGACTTATTTTTGTCAAATGAGAAACATAAAATATAGAAGAGTCAGGTCTAAAATTATTTATACAGAGAGAATTTCAGAAAGGGACAGACCCACATATATGCAGCGTTAAGATAATCAATGCAGTCCAGGGGCACTGATATTAATTATTGTTCAAATGTCCACTGACACACTTTGTCAGTCATTTTCATGAGAAATATTTCTTTCCAGCCATAGTCAATAATAATCAGATGAAAAAAAAAGAAACAAATGCCAAATCAGTTAAACCATTATAACACAGCAGAGTAAGGTTGACATGTACCACATAGCTGTTTTGAAGAAGTACAATCATGTGGCTGCACATGGTCAATGTGGCCATTCAAAGGTATGTGCACAGCAGGAACAAAATAATACTGTCAGTAGGGTGTGGGCTCAGTATAACAATTCTAAATTATAAACAACCTCCTGATCAGACTTAAGTTTCAATTTGTCTTAATGAATCTGTCAAAATAATGCTGGTTTTCCTACCTACATATTATGAATACCATGAAGGATACTGGCAAGAAGATTTATACACCTGTATATCCAAGAGCTCTCGAAACCCGATATATGACAGTCATGTAAGCTATCCTTCAAATCAGTACTGATAAGGCCTACAGTCCTTTCACATTTATTAAGCTATATAAGAGTTAAAAACATGAAGCTGTAATTAATAATTAAATACCACAAAACTGGAATCCTCATTGCCAACACCTGGATCCATCCACTTTTAACTGATGGCTTTTTACCTTGTGATCGACATGTTCCCTGTGTGCACAAGACAGTACTCATCTATCAATAGTCAATGAGAAGGTGGCCAAAAATTCTGTGCAGGACTATGCTGATTCAATCTAGACATTGGCAACTGAAGAGAATTCTTGGCTTGTAATATTTTATAATTTATTACTACTAAGCAAAATTCTTTCATGTATTAATATGATTTTTGTGCATACAGAGTCACTTTACCGTAAAAATCATTAAACTAAGTTTTTGGTTCCCACAGTAAAAAAAAAAAACCTGTCAACACGTTGGATTTTATGATTATGCAATAATGAAAACTATATGAAGCATGACAATGGTATTTATTTTTAGCACCATTAACTATAACTGAAACTTGTAAATCCCACTTGTGTACATTCTGGGTATGTATATCCCCATGGTTAGTTTTAAATGAGTGTAAATATAGTGCTATTCTTAGCTATAGATCCTCATTTTAATTACAGCTTTTATGTAAGTAAAACCACATAATTTTTGCCTGCTATTAGCCTTTTAGTATATTACACCAGCTGATTGCACAAGGTCAGACATGCCAGAAAGGCTTAATCAACAGCAGCTAATTAGGTATTATTGTGTCAGAAATAGTATCTAGGGTCACTCATCCTTGAAAGTGCTTGAAATTATTTTCGTATACATGTACAATAAAATTTTATTCACTTTAGACTTTACAGAATTAAAGTGATTTGGTAGATTCTGGACATCTTAGCAAGAACTGGCAGTCATGACTGTGAAGTGTGTTTGTATAAATAGTTGTATATTTTCCGTTCTAGCCATATAAAGCGCATAGTTAATAATTGGCAATGATATAACAGAGTTAGTGTATATATAGATGAGGCTATTCACTCAGTGGTATGGGTGTCATCTGCTTCCTGACTCACAGACTTTTCTCTATGGGTGTCCTGTCTGTGGGAAAGCCAACACTACGACCTGTCAACATGCTCCATAAGTAGTAACATATATATTACAAAAAACCCATGGCTCAGGAAGAAGCCATATTATTTTTTCACCAACAGTTTGAGGGAATGTATTGTGAAAACTGCACCAGGTTCTCATCATACAGGGATCATGCTGCTGCAAGGAATTTAGTGTGTACCAACGACAGGTCATGGTGACTGAATGTTATATTACTATTTCTACCAGTATGCTTCATGCCCTGGTCACACTGGTATTATTAGAAGAGCTGCTTGCCAAATTTATAAAGCATCACGCTCATGCAGTGAAGGGGAAGATATCAAAGTTATTTTTGGTATGCTGCTTTGTATGTGCTATAAAAGCTTCCTTGTATAATGGCTAAGCATCTGGTAAACAGAAAACAATGATCACTTTTGTTAAGCCACCTCCAGATGTACATATGTAAAAGCTTTGTAACCACTGCTATTCAAGTGTTCATCTGCCAGTTTAGAAGCTTGTATCCATACTCTTTCTTAGGCTTGAGCCCGGTACGGGTTTAATTCCTATTGTGGCAGTTAAGATGTCATAATTATAACATCAGTTTATCCAGTGCCTGGGTCTGGGGTTCATACAAACAAATATAATTTCTCGTGACATTATTACCGGTAATTTTAATTGGATCACACATTTTTACATTAATTGGCGTGACTTGTGGATGTTCATTGGGTAGAATTACTGGTATTGGAATGAAGGTCTTTTAAAATATCTAAATGTCACTATCTTGTGTACAATTTTAAATAGATAGCCCTGGCAATATATGACAGTAAGGTCAAATATGTCTGTTGTATGTGTGTATTTTATGAGAGTAGGGTATCATCAGTGAACAAAAGAATGAAATACAACCTGTGTGAATAAGGCTGTGTGTGTGTGTTCTTAATATTGTATAGATCTATATTCCAAAATGCTACAGGATGTATTGTATATATACATGCCACATACACATACAAAAAATATATATCCATATTTATAGATGCAAATCAATATTACAGGGTGATTTAATTGTGTGTAGAACACAAAAAGTATAATATTATTTTATGTTTGTAAATTGAAAGTGTAATTTGTTATATTATATGAATAATTATTTAAAAAAAAAGTCTTGGTTAGATTATAACAACATGTAGCTATAACATTGTTATAGTGTTGTGTTATTCTTTTGAGTATTTTTTTTTGGAGAAGCTATGATATAATATTTGACCATGAAAAAAATGAAAAACTCTGTGATTGACGAAAGGAGGCTGCGTAATAAATTGCAAGTTAATATTTGATATAATTTGAAGACCTTTAATTAATAAATATGATATGTACCACTCTTTTTTTTTATTTGGTTGTATAGTTATTAAATTTCCTATTTCTCTTATTGACAGTTTTTATCCCCCCCCCTTTATATTATGTGGATTGTTTGTCTGTGAGTGTTCAGACTTTTACGTCTGGGTTTGTGTTTTTATTTGTTAGTACATATACACAAGTTTGGATTGACCATCCATGTGCATATTCATTAATTCCTGTTAGACACATATAATAATGGATTATGGTCATGATTTTTTGTTCTTATCCAGATGAACTCTTTTTACTGTGATTTGAGTATAGATACATATCAGTAAAGCATCTTCCACAGCAGGGCTAAACATTAATAGTTAACTACTTACCCAAGATAAGTAAATGTTTCTGAAGATATTGGTAGGGCAACCAAAAGTCTGCTCCTACTTGCCTGACTGTGTAAGTCGGTCCAACGTGAACCTTAACCGAAAACTGAACTGTCTATCTAAACTTTAGTAAGCCATTTCCTTTCTTGGCAAAATGAAATCATATTGATAATACCATCTTACATTACCTGTTAGCTTACCTTAACAAATACAAAAGAGAAATATAAAAAATGGGAACATGTTTTATTATTGTTGAGTAGTAAAATTCATAAAGGGCAGCTATAAGCTTTCCCGGCTGGGCAAGAACTTTCAAAAGTTAATGTCAAGCCCTGCATTGTTTTAACTTTTTTTTTCATGATTTCATAAAGCACCACATTTTGTCTTCTCACTTAAACACGAAATGTATTTTACAATAGTTGAGCCCTGTCATTGTTGAATATCGATTTCACTACTGAACAAAAAGGAAAGATTATTTATTTTGCTCACATTAGGAGGATCACAGTGTAGCAAAGTACTTGTCAAACCCTGGTTTTAAATATTGACAACCAGTATTGATTCATGCAGTAGTTACATATATTGACATTATGAAATTTGAATTCTGTAAATTTTACATTGTTGAACATTTTCACTTTGATAAAATTAGTCTCTCAAGAATCAGCTAGCTCACTAAATAGTCAAGTAAAGGACTCACCTGTTTTTTTCTGAAGAAAAAAAACTATTGTTGTGGTCTTCAAGGATGAATCCTAATAAAATCCAATTAAACAAAACCAGTTGATTTTGGTTGAGATTTCCAAACACCTTGATTTGTTAACACCTGTTGGATTACAACTTTTGCAGTGTCATGCTGTCTGACACATGTCTGTAGATCACAATACTGAAGATGGCTAAAAAACTCATCTTTTCCTCAAGGTGTCCAGACTTGGTGACAGCATAATGAACATGCCTGAAGCTTAAGTCAGTCCATTGTGACAGTCAGTGTGTCCTAAGTTGCAGAGAAAAAGCCATATGATTATAATCATACATAACTCTGGCTTCAGCCTATACAGAGTGTATAAGAGCTGACAAGTTGCTGTGAGCAAGCTTAATATACAGATTGCACTATGGCATCTTATGTAAGGATGATAGTAGCACACTGTGTCTGTTCAGTTCGTGCCAGGCAGGTTGGTTCTAAAATTCCTTTACAGCCAGGCCAGCTGGCCAAGGAAGGGGTGTGTCTTTCTAACGGCTGTCAATCATCAATCAGATGCCTCATAGCCACAACCCTCTTCATTAATAATCTGTCACCATGGTACATATACATGTATATATAATTAATGTAAGTCTTTAACCTTTAGGCCAAAAAGAAAACACATTGGAGGGTTTCAGGGGTGATTGGAAGCATTCATGGAAAAGTTCAGCAACAAATTGAAATAGGAGACTGTCTGATACAAGCAGCTTTTGGCATGGTTCAAATTCCTTTTTGAATATCAGATTTTTTTTATTGATCATGTACTCTTATGTGTGAATCAATTCCTGTAATGAATCACTTTTCCCCAAACATTAAATGTAATATACATATGTATGTCATGATGTGGCATCAGGGACTGGGAATCTTTCTTTAACTCTGTAATGGGCCTATATTACCAGGATTCCTGATGTGACCAGCAGCAAATATTACTACCGCAGTAATTCTGATTACTTGGGGTGTGGCTGCCCACTTGCTGTCTGTGTCCCAGACATCCATGTCAGTTACTTATCAAATGAATAGAATGGAACAATGTTTTTGTGTGTCATCTACCCCTCTGCCTCCCACACAAGTATGTTTCAGTCTTTCATCTGCACCCTCTCATGTTACTGAAAAAATAAATGTTATATTTCATATTTTAAATTAATCAAATTCTATCATTTTTTGAATGGAAATTATTAAATTTGATAAATGTTATAAATAATTATCTTTATAACGCTTTTACTTCTCAGACCTCCTGTGCAAGCTTGGGGTGGATGTTAATCTTTAAAGCCAGCTATACACCTGATTTTTCTGTAGAATTAATGTTATATCTGGCTCATTCTGCATACATGTTAATGAACTAGGTAATACCTGTTTAGAAAAGTTCTTATAATGTCTCTCTGACATATGTATGAGCTTTTTTTCTACAAGTTATTAATAAACATGGTGATTTTGACAAATGGCAAAACCATTTAGTATTTAAGGTGGTTTGTCGCTAATATGCTGAAGTTGAACGGTCTTTAGTTGCAAAACACCCTGAAGCTGCAAAACTCCAGTTCTTGTAATTGCTGCCAGATGTCCTTGTTGAATGTGTTTAACAGGCCCCCTTTTTTTATAAACATGGCTATAAAAAAAAAGAACAGCTTGTATTCAGTGAGATTGACATTTCAGGCCTATTTTTAGCTCTGCTGACTATAAGTCATCTGAGCTTTAGTCATGGCTCTTTGTCCGTCTGTCTCCATCCGTCTGTAAATCAGTTAACAGGGCATGTTTTGAAACCATTAGACCTACTAATCTAAAATTTGACATATAGTTTTTTTTATGATATAAGTTCATTTAATCAAGATTCAATGTATACCCAAAATTAGATAGAAATTTTGATTTTTTTAAGTTATTAGCATAAATATAAAATCTGGGTACCTTAAATTTTGCTGAACTTTGACCATGGCCTGTTTCTTTCCTGTAAGTTCTTTTTATTTAATTTTCACAGCATAAACACACAAGGATTTAAAATCTAAAATTAAAAAAATAAAAGCTTGAAAATTAGGCTAGTTATTGAATTTTTTTAAGCTCTTATTGTATTCACTTGCATGGTGAAACTCCAGCCAGCCTACTTCTGGTAACTGGAGGCCAGCTGTGCCAAGGCTACCTGATTTGTCATAGTCACTTGGGGAGATTCACTACTGTGGCAGGTATACAGTTGCTCTTATATCCCTCCCCCACCCACCAAGTGTTAAGCAGTAATTGTTATTGTTTGAACAGTATTTCCTTAATTGTAATGCTGTTTCCACTCCAATATACAAAACTTTTCTTGAAATAGCAATTCAAGGAATAATCCAGAACATGCCATGTTTTGGAAATGTAGCATTGTAAAAAAAACTCATTTTCTATCAAATAACTTTAGGAAATAGAATATCATTAAACCCATCAGTATGCATAATTTTATATTATATGAGCCATATTATGGATAAATAGTGGTGCAATTTTTTGTTTGTCAAATGTATCCTTTCAAATAACTCTTAGGGACATCATGTTTTGTTTTCCTAATTGCATTATTGAATGACTTCAGGCCCCAATTTTCATGTATTACCCAGTACAGTATATTCTTATCAGATTTAGTTCATGATCATTTGAAAATGGAAATTTTTTTTCAGCATTTTATTTCAGTTAATAAATTCAATGTGTATTATTATACTTCAGCTACTCCATTTTCTTCCTTGTTCTACAGTTGACAGGGGTTCATACATTTCCATGGTTATTTTTTATACACATATTACTCTCATATAGCTGAAATAATGATACTTCTAGAAATATTTGATCATTAGAGGCTCCTGCTATTAGATATAGTCCAAAAAGGGCAGATTATTAGTTCGGCAAACATATATTTAATATTTGATTATCACCAGTTAGCAGGGCCATTTCCTTTTAGTTTTTTAAAACAAATAAATATATTTTGCATTTGCACTAAAATTTTCCAAAATTTAGCTGAGCGAAGTGACCCATGGGTCCCTTGTTTATAAAAGGTTCAAGGTATTATCTTTAGTCAATAGATGTCAGATATTAGAATAGGCCTCTTTAAAGGAAATTGACCTCTTGTCAAGGTAGATCTGTTGTGGACTGAACAGTACACGTTCAGCTTTGAAGTTCATTGTCCTTACCAGTAGTTGATCCCATGTCCCTGACCAGCCATGCTTTTATTTTGATTTATAATGCCATCTCTCAGGAGATTTAAACACGGGACCTTGATCTTAGATATCCAGTCTCTTTACCACTGTGTAGATCACATCAGACTATAATTCTGAAGTATCAGTGTCCTGATGTTTGCATTGACACTCTTTAACCATTTTTCTTGTTATATTCATGACTGTATTTTCATATAGATAAAAGAAAAAGTTATAAATGGTATTTTATAAATATTATATGACAAGAGCTCATGCCAGACATTAGAGCTCTGATATTGTTCATCTCGATTGATTTTGGAACGATCTAGTTGCAAATGATCCGGCACTATCACAGGATAATCTTTTTGTTCTTTGTATATGGAAGCCACAGTCCACAAATGGGGATTATATCTTTCTATCCATTAATCTGGCAGGTGTTTCCATTAAGATTATGGGGAGGATTTTGTGTTCAGGTTTCCAAGGCAAAGCTGAATTATTGTATCTGGCAAAACTAAGTCCGTCTGTTTGTCTGCTGTGGGATAAAATTACTCATATCTCGAAATTGATTTGACCTGTCTGCCTAAAATTTTGCATGTATATACATCTGGGATAGCTTTCTGGATTTTGTGACAGGTGGTGCCACCTACATTTGTTTAAGCTGCAGATACCATGCTAATAACTTAGGACTGGTTTGATGTATCTCCCTGAAATTTTACATGTATATAGATCCAACATAGCTCTTTAACATATAGAAAATTGGTGGCACCACCTGCAGCCATTTTCACACAGCATCCTTCTGTTTGCCTGCTGTGGGATAAAATTGTCTGCTGTGGGATAAAATCACTCCTATACAAAAAGTGGTTTGACTGATCTGTCTAAAATTTTGCATATGTATACAACTTGGATAGCTTTCTGGATTTTGTGGCAGGTGGCGCTGCCCACATACACATTTCAGCTGCAGATATCCATGCTAATATGCAACACACCTCACTCGATTTCCCCTTGCCACTCAATCCATGCCTCACTTCACCTGTCCCACTCTGATTTCAGCGCATACATATAGTCACTTGTCGACTACCCATATTCTAGTTTCTTCTGTTTCTGTGTTTCTGCTGATACTTGGACATATTGATGTGAATGATGTGCTGCTCCTAATCACATCTAATGTTACCTATTGTTTCAACATACTCACGCCAGAAATTTAGCTCCATTTAATCTGACTCAGTATTATTAGGCCCTTCCTTATATTGAGTCTGATATCCATACATTGAGAGTTTCTACAATATAAGCCTCAGACTACACACCAGATCAGTGCCTTTGTAACCAGGGTCAACAGGTGTGACAATTACCGTATTTGACGTAATAAGCGCCATGGAAATCCATTGCATACTTGTTTCATTAAAACATACAGACAGAAATGCACTAGAAAGTGTTAGAACTTGGTCAAAAATAATTGATTAATGCCTTCTAGTTTAGAAAGACCCACAAGAAGCTCATGTCTTTCAAGTGGAGTACCGTACACAAATTCTCAGTGGTACCCTGGCTGTGATCCCCTTGACAATGGCCCCTTGGCACATTCAATCTGGTTTGCCCCTTTATTCCAACATCGTTCGGCTTAGATTGTGAAAGAGCTTTTGCAGTTTTTAATACAGAATGGGAAGCAATTTCTAAGTACCAATGTGATCAACTGTTGAGGCACAATCGCAGGACAGAACCAGCTGGTGGAGAACGAGGCAGCAGTACTACCAGCTGCTTTGGAGGCGGCAGCAGAGGAGGCCTTTGAAGAAGTATACATCAGTAACTCTGAGCCAGAGGATGATGGTCCTGGTGAAATGGACACTCAGTCAGACTACGAGTGCCCAGACTCTCCAGGCCATTAAGGACATTTAGATCATACTCCATAAGAACCATTGGAACAGTTTTTTTTTTGTATTCTCAAATAAATTATTGCGTCTGTTTCATATACAGCATGCCTGCATAGGAACACTCATTTCATTACTGTTAATTGTATTGGAAATATTATTTAATTGGAAATCAGGTAACAAGAATTATTCATTAATCCGTTAAATCCGATAAGCAATTAAAGAAAAAAAATGTTCCATACATAAATGAAAGGTAAGTTTTTGCAAATCGTAAGAATTACATGATATGAAAAGAGGCGTTTATACAGGAGACTAATGACATAAAACTTTGCGTGGTGAGTATATGAGAAATTTAATTTCCATCACATGCCTTGTTACAGTCTCACAGATATATGGACAGCCATGAAGTCTGTGTATTGTGCGCTTTACTGCTACTGAAAACATCAATGGGACGGTCGAAATGAGTAATATTGATTAACATGTATGTTTCTCTGTGTAAACAATCTTTTGTTGCTTAAATCGGGTAGACAAAGAAACGATGACGTAATAAGGTTTGTTGGTTACAAGTAAATAAAATTTTCCCGATGATCATGTTATCAAACATTTTCTCTACACATTTTCAAGGATCTGCGATGCTTAAAAGCTGATGAAATCGATCATTAAATAACTTTTCATGATGCTAAATGTGATCGTCGGTAACCATCCCACAGAACACCGTCTGTTTCACCCTAAACTATAGAAATCCAAATGAGGTATACAAACTGTAAAAATGGTAATTAAAATATGATGGAGCAATTTGTCGGCATTATATTTTGCAAATGAGTGATTGAAGGGTTGATTAATACAATGTATCTGGTAAAATAACAGAAATAAAGAAACAAATACACACATGCACACGCACTTATTTTCATTATTGCTAGTCAGGTGCTTTGAATGATTTGAGCATTATCTCCTTGGCATCTCCTAGGATTGTCGTGGATTAGTGAAGCCTACAAAAGACTGCCGCATGTAAGCGGACTGCCACACGCAGGTGTGCGATCAGTCAGCCATGACGCCTTCTGACAATGGGCCTCATTGGTCAGCTCACTCACTGCCGTTCAGAGCTTTTTATCTGTAAATTATTATCTTTAAATTACTTTATCAAGCCCATCCTTTTCAACACATTATGAAAAGAATAATACAAACTATCTTTACCTGTTCATGAAAGTATTTATCCAGTATTTATCTGGATAATAAATTGTCGGCTCAGAGGTCGTCTGCTACAGGCTACCTGTTCAGATATCGCCTGTTCCAATGTCTTCTGTTCCGATGTGGTCAGCCTGGAATGATTCTTTCCCTTCCACCGTGGGCACGTTGCGCACACCATGGCTAGTATCGCTTGCATGTAGCTAGAATCTCCCGATTTGTCATTAAAATAGTTAACAGATATGGCATGTACTGAGGGTGTGAAATTTACATGTTTTTTTTTAATGTTGTGACGTCCGTTTCTGTAATTTATCAGTGGCGCCCAAGCTTTGATCAAATGATTAGGTTTGAGTATTCAGTTTATTTTCTGTCCACGTAACCATACCAACACTTGCAATATGTTGATATTAACTTGCTTAATTCATGAACTGTCGCTTGGATTAGTTAATATTTTCTCAAAACTTCACACAACCATCACTAAATATCATTGTTTTTTATAATTGCTGTGAATGAAGTCAACCACGTGTACACATGTCGCAGTGTCAGAGGATCGTAACGCACTTTGCTAGTTGGCAGATGTGGGTTGGGGGGCGTTTATTAGGGTATAAGAAAGATTTGGGAAATTTCAATTTTGAGAGCGCACGGAGCGCTTATTACGTCGAATACGGTACCCCATGCCAACGCCTCACTCTTCAAAGTTGTCCCATATAAACATAATATAACAAAATTCTGGCTCGCTAGAGTCAGTGTGGCTCCAAGTGAGGTATTAAGCACCTACATGACTGTTCTTAACTGTCCCTAATAAACTCGCTGATATGCCTCTGGTAAAAAGGTAAAAATGTATAAAAATGAGGATTCAAGTTTAATTTTAGTTTCTATCATGAAACATATATTCATTGGTCTCAGAATGGTGTAATCCTGTGTCTTTGTTGTATGGCGGTAAACAGGCAGTCAAAGAAGATGCAACGGATTCGTTGCATATACCATGGCATATATTGTTGGTTTGGCTTAACTATTAGCAACTTTACACAGAAGTTATGAACAAATTGTTTATCTATTGCAAACCACACAGCACAAAGTAACAGTTCACAAAGGGTTTTCATATATATTATTAAAATTGTACTATAACTGTAAAATTGTTCATCTTTGTAGTTTTGTAGTGCAGGTTAACAGTAGTTCTCCCGGTCACCTGAGTGTCTTGTTGTCTCCTTAGTGTGGAAATTATTGATTGGACTAAATGATTGCAAGTTTGTTTGATGTCAGTAATCAATTCTGTCTATGTATGTGGGCAAGGCAGTATTTCCTGTAACCCACCTGGAGATAGTGTTCAGACCATACCTGAAGGTTTAGATAGTTTGACTTAAAGGTCATCAGGTCTGCCTTTAGGTGGTCTGCCTGTGGCCTTGGCACATGGTCACAAGTACTGAGTCTGCTGACACTTGACACTTAAAAGAAGTATATTCAAGGTATTTTTTTCCTCTGCATGCACGGAACGGGGGACATTAATTTGGGTTTGTCTGTCGGTCTGTCAGGTTTTTTGTTTCCATGCAATAACTTTCTTAAATATTATCCGATTTCATTCAAATTTTGTTCACTGATTGCTCTTATGTATACCTTGGATGGGATTGGTTTTACAGAGTCTGTAAGTTTATTTAAGTATGAATGGTAAATTTCGTTTCTATTTCAAAACCAAAATTACAACATGTGGAGACATCTTCAGGGCACTATGAAAACTAGAACTCCTTTATCTTCAGGTGAAAATAAAAACTATAACATTGATAAGGCAAGCATGAATGACAATAAGAGGTGGAAGCGGACATAAATTCCATGAATTTGCTGTTTAAAGATTGTGATGCTTTATTTTGTAAAATCCAGATGGTAACCCCTCATTGTATTCGCCAAAACAAAGTTTTGCCGATATGATGTTCATGGACAGGTTCTGCTGCTGCAGCCATATTTGTTTTTGAAAAACTCCTGGACCACTGGACCAATTTTTAGCTCAGCTGAATGAAAGTCATCTGAGCTTTAACGATCACTCTTTGTCAGTTGTCCTTCCGTCTGGCACAAATCTTAACCGCTGGACCTGGAATCTTCTAACTTGACATCCAGGGAGGTCCATGAAAATCTCCTTGGAAACCTAAAATTAGGTTTCTGTTACCCATATTCTCCGAGCTATGGGTCTCGTAAGTACCCCCCAGAATAATAAAAAAATTGATACAAAAGCTCAAGTACCTGGATAACTACTGCATTGATCACCATGATTCTTTGCATGAATATTGATCATGGAATGTTTCATCAGTTCCTGCAGACTGGTGGGGCTACCTGTATTTTTCTAATTTTTACGATTTTTTTTCTCTATTTTTGATATTTTCAAAGAAGCTGTTATCTGTTAACAGGGCACAAATCATAATCTCTTGATGTGGAATCTTCTTACTTGACATCCAGAGAGATCCTTAAAAAATCTCCTTGGAAATCTCCTTGTAAAATGCCATGTTCTTTAGTATCTCTAACTCATGAGTAGTGATTCAAATCTTAAGCTCACTGTGTACTGGATAATTAATTAGGCATGCTAACATTTCACTGATGTACTCATATGTCTGTTGAAGCTGATGATAACTGTATCAATTTTTTTGCAGGTAATGCTGTTGATGCAGAAGACCAATAATGACTGGTGGAGTGTGCGTAAAGCTGATGGAAGCAGTGGGTATGTACCAGCCAATTATGTCAAAGAAGTACCACCCAAAGTCATCCAAAAGCCAGTCATGAGAAAGGTTGTCATCCCAGAAAAAGTCAAGGTCAAAAAGACTGGTATCAGGAAAGAAAAACGTAAACAGAAGAAAAGCAAGCCTGGAAAGCTGAGAAGAACTCCATCTAGTGAGGGCTTTTGGATTACTCTTCATGTTTAGCTGTCAAAGATTTGAATTTTCACTTAGTAATTTTTTTTTCATGTGAAGTACATATAACTTCCTACCAAAATCTTTAAATTTATTATTAGAATTGTATTGAAGGTAACATAATTTATAATACTTATAAAATAAAGATTAAGGAAAAAATATAGAGTGGACACATTGTGTAATTATAAATTCAATAGATATATCTCACTAAATATTACATTGTTATATTTAAAACAAAGTCAGCAGGTTCAGGAAGCTCAGAGAGAGTGGAAATTTATCTGACTCATCAACTTTTCTTTGGCACATCATTAAGGGGTCCCCAAAATGATAATTAAATCATTTTAATGAAATTCATAATGATAGGTAGAGCAAAACCAAATGGATTTGAGTATAGATTATTCCAAACTTCCGCTCTTCTTTCAGTGCGTTCTCAGGCAAACCTTCACTTTGATCGCGTAAATGTTCAACAGCGCCAACAGACAATCAGGAATACCTACAATCGCTTGAACAAGCTGGGACAGGTTAGTTTCATGTCATACTTTTCTGTTACCTGGAATATCTTATCTTATCTTAATATGGAGTTTATTGAGATGAGTATGTGTAAGTTTTTTGGACTTGCCAGATATTTAAATTATGAAGATGCAGATGTATGAAGTCTTTTCGCTTTTGACTGGTGAATGAAATATCATATGAAGATTCTGCGGTCTTTTTACAATGACTTTCTTCATTGAAACCATAACCATTACAACCATTGTTTAAGATGTAAGATTCTGAATTTCTTTTAATAATACACATGAAAATCAAATAAAATCCAATAATGTGAAGTAAACAATGAGCTTGGAAGAGGAATCAAATAATGTCATCCATTATAATTCAAAGCTTTGCTAATCAATGGAAATTTGTGAAATAATAAGAAATAGATTCAAAATGAAGACTGGATTGAAAGGGAAAGTAACATCTGCTGTAGCCATGACAATAGTGTGATACTTAATGTTAATACCATGTATGACTGGGATATGGGAAATTTACTGGTTTAATTCCTGTGGAAAACTTCTACATACTTTAAGTCACAAGTGTAATGTCAGTTTGCCAATTTAGTTTTATATGTTCTGAGGCATTTAAGAATGAAAGTAAAATTTTCCCTTTCCATGTGTTTTGTATGTTTGAATATTTTATTTCCTAATTATGACATTGTTTAGAATAAGTGTGGTGACAACCAACTGTTTCATAATAAATTTAATTAAGTGTTATATGTTTTGAGGCATTTAAGAATGAAAGTAAATTTTCCCTCTCCATCATCCATGTATTTAGTATGTTTGAATAATTTATTTCTTTTTATTATGACATTGTTTAGAATAAGTGTGTTGACAACCAACTGTTTCATAATAAATTTGATTTATATTCACATGCAGTATCAATATTGTAAAATGAGGTTAATATGTTTTATTGAAGCATTTTCATGTATGAAAAGTTTGAAAACATACTGCTCAGTGTTGACCAAGGAGTTTTTGATTTGCAATTTGTTTACACACACTGCTGGTATCACTTATATAATGCATAGCAAGGGTGGATCCGGGATTTCAGAAAGGAGAGGGTCAAACCAAGGAAGTCTCTTTAGAAAACATAAAAAAGCTTCCAGGGAGGGGACAAGACCAGAAAAATTGGTTTAAATCCTGGAAAAAAAAGTTTGTTATGGCTCAAAAGGAGGGGTCTAGGCTCCCTGGACCCCCCCCCCCCCCCCCCCTTTCTGGATTCCCTACTGCTCAGTGTGCAGATCATACTATATTGGGCTATTTTAAAGGAATGCATGGTTAAATCATGATATATTTAGTAACAGCTACTTATTAATTCTTAATTTCATGTAATGAGGGTACTGCATTGTCTTTTATCAGTGCAAATTCTAAAAAATAATGGATATTCATCTCCTTAGTTATGATCCTTCATATATCTATTGGAAGTCAAAAAGACACAATCAAAGCAGTGGGAAAGTTAAAAGATGTATTTTGATGAGAAAGCCAGGGCAGGGAAGTTGGAAGGATAAAAATGTAAGAGAGGATAAAATATAAGAGATTTATGTAGCCTGTGAAGGGATGCAAAGGCAAATGAACATTGCAGCTCTTGGTGGTGAAGGCAGAGGGGTTGAAAAACCAAAGGAAGAAAACTAATGAGATGGAGGGGGTTAAAGAAATGTAAAATAAAGGGGGGGGGGCACACCAGTAGGGAAGGCAGAAGAATTGAATAGAAAGTAATAAAACAGGGGTAATGAATGGCACAGGGATAGAAAAGCCAAGAAAGACAAGAAGAGATAGGGAAGAGTGATAAAGGGACTGGAAGATGAGGAAAAAAAAGGAAAGGAAAGAGAAGGATAGGGAAGAGAGTGAAAGGGATGGAAAGGTACAAGGATAAAAAGCAACATATTTAAGAGGAGAGAGAAAAGTGATAGATGGATGGAAATACACAGAAAAAAAGCATGGGAAGAGGAGAAGATAGAGGGAAGAATGATAAATGGATGGAAAGGAACAGAAATAAAAAGCATGGGGAGAGGAGAAGATAGAGGGAAGAATGATAAATGGATGGAAGGGAACAGAAATAAAAAGCATGGGGAGAGGAGAAGATAGAGGGAAGAATGATAAATGGATGGAAAGGAACAGAAATAAAAAGCATGGGGAGAGGAGAAGATGGAGGGAAGAATGATAAATGGATAGAAAGGAACAGAAATAAAAAGCATGGGGAGAGGAGAAGATAGAGGGAAGAATGATAAATAGATGGAAAGGAACAGAAATAAAAAGCATGGGGAGAGGAGAAGATAGAGGGAAGAATGATATATGGATGGAAAGGAACAGAAATAAAAAGCATGGGGAGAGGTGAAGATGGAGGGAAAAAGGATAAATGGATGGAAAGGAACAGAAATAAAAAGCATGGGGAGAGGAGAAGATGGAGGGAAGAATGATAAATGGATGGAAAGGAACAGAAATAAAGAGCATTGGGGGAGAGGAGAAGATGGAGGAAAGAATGATAAATGGATGGAAAGGAACAGAAATAAAAAGCATGGGGAGAGGAGAAGATGGAGGGAAGAATGATAAATGGATGGAAAGGAACAGAAATAAAAAGTATGGGGAGAGGAGAAGATGGAGGGAAGAATGATAAATGGATGGAAAGGAACAGAAATAAAAAGCATGGGGAGAGGAGAAGATGGAGGGAAGAATGATAAATGGAAAGAAAGGAACAGAAATAAAAAGCATGGGGAGAGGAAAAGATAGAGGGAAGAATGATAGATGGATGGAAAGGAACAGAAATAAAAAGCATTGGGAGAGGAGAAGATGGAGGGAAGAATGATAAATGGATGGAAAGGAACAGAAATAAAAAGCATGGGGAGAGGAGAAGATGGAGGGAAGAATGATAAATGGATGGAAAGGAACAGAAATAAAAAGCATGGGGAGAGGAGAAGATGGAGGGAAGAATGATAAATGGATAGAAAGGAACAGAAATAAAAAGCATGGGGGGGAGGAGAAGATGGAGGGAAGAATGATAAATGGATGGAAAGGACAGAAATAAAAAGCATGGGGAGAGGAGAAGATGGAGGGAAGAATGATAAATGGATAGAAAGGAACAAATAAAAAGCATGGGGAGAGGAGAAGATGGAGGGAAGAATGATAAATGGATAGAAAGGAACAGAAATAAAAAGCATGGGGAGAGGAGAAGATGGAGGGAAGAATGATAAATGGATAGAAAGGAGCAGAAATAAAAAGCATGGGGAGAGGAGAAGATGGAGAGAAGAATGATAAATGGATAGAAAGGAACAGAAATAAAAAGCATGGGGAGAGGAGAAGATGGAGGGAAGAATGATAAATGAATAGAAAGGAACAGAAATAAAAAGCATGGGGAGAGGAGAAGATGGAGGGAAGAATGATAAATGGATGGAAAGGAACAGAAATAAAAAGCATGGGGAGAGGAGAAGATGGAGGGAAGAATGATAAATGGATAGAAAGGAACAGAAATAAAAAGCATGGGGAGAGGAAAAGATGGAGGGAAGAATGATAAATAGATAGAAAGGAACAGAAATAAAAAGCATGGGGAGAGGAGAAGATGGAGGGAAGAATGATAAATGGATAGAAAGGAACAGAAGTAAAAAGCATGGGGAGAGGAGAAGGAAGAATAATAAATGGATGGAAAGATACAGAAATAAAAAGCAAGGGGAGAGGATAAGATAGAGGGAAGAATGATAGATGGAAGGAATGGAACAGAAATAAAAAGGATGGATAGAGGAGAAGAGACAGGGAAGAGTAATTAAGGGATTGAAAAGCACAATGATAAAAAGCAGTAGGAGAAGGAAAGGTAGGGGGGAGAATGATAAAGGGTTAGAAAAGCACAGGAATAAAAAAGCATGGGGAGACGAGACAATAGAGGGAAGATATGGTAAAGGGATTAAAAGGCACAGGAATAGAATAAGCATGGGGTGAGAAAAAGATACAAGGAAGGGTAATAAAGGGATGGTAAGGCACAATGAAACTATTAATTAGAGAGGGAGAGGTAGGGGAAGGATGATAAAGGGATACAAAGGCACTTGAAGACTGAGAAGATAGAAAGAAGGGAAAGTGATTGACAAAGGGCCTGTGAAGGGCATGCAATGGGAAGAAGGTAAATAGATGAATGGACAAACATAGGAGGGAAAATTTGAAAAAAAAAGACAGGAAGGAGGCAAAGAGAAGATTTAACATGAAGGAAGTGTAGGAATGATTATAGTAGGACAGAGAAGCCAAAGTAAAAAAGATAAAAGCTTAATTGATAGGACCTTATATTTTTAGGTCACGGATAGTAAGAATAGAAAATATCAAATAAATGAAGGCTGACTACAGGGTGTAGAGATTAAAGTGACTCCCTTGAGTGATATTTTACCCCTTTTCGAGAGCCATCTGAGTAATAATGATATTGTGTCCTTCCTTTGATAAACTTAACACCTTCCTGCTTTGTAATTAATAAATTATGCAAGAACAAATGAAACAGGATTTCCAACTCGGTTTCATTTACATTTAATATCAAGATTAAACAATTATCCAGTGTTTGTACTCCTTTGAGTATTGAAATGCATCAGCCTGAAGCTAAATAAATCCTCCTCAGCATTATCAGAGGAAAGAAATTGAAGAAATGCTATTAAAGGCAACATTACAGATTACCAAAGCCATTATATTTACAGTGAATGTGTTAGATGAACTTGGAATTATATTAACTTTGGTCCACAAGTGCATTTTATTATTTTTTGACAGTTGTATAAAGATAAAACAGATTGTCTTTTCTTGAATGTATTGTAGATAAAAAATTCTTATTGTATGTTGATAACTGATCTGACCAAACGCTGATTGGTAAATAAAATATCTAATATCTGCCAGTATGTGGTCATTCATACATTGAATAATGGAATGGGCCTGTCACATTCTTATTAACACACACTGTTCTGGTTTTGTAGGCAAGAAGAAAAAACCTAGAAGATTCCATTGCTCTCTTCCGATTCTACAGTGAATGTGACACCTTTGAATCTTGGATGATTAACAAGGTAGGAGTGATTAAATGCTACAGAAAATATGGTGACCATTATGGTCAAGGCTAAGTTGTCCAGATAGAATTTCCTGTATGATTAAATATAAATCTCTGCAATACTTATGCATGTCTTTTTTGGGTTAAACAAAACAAGAAATTCCATATGATGTATTGCCCTCAGTTTATAATTATTGGAATTATATTGTTACAAATGTAATGAAATGTTTCCAGCAATGTTGTAGTTGAGTCCACACTATCCTAGTCTAAGTGCAAGTCGGAGTCTAAGGCACTTTAGTCCTTCACATTCGAGTCCAAGTCTTCCTTTTATGAGTCTGTGTCCTTTGGCACTCAAGTCCAATTCTTACCTTTCACTTAAACTAGTACATATCTTCAGTAGTTGTACAATCCTTATTAAGTATTTTATTCACGACTCGCTTATGTGGTCTACAGGTAGGGGTAGGGCACCCAGACTCTTTTAGTTTAAAACACAGGTGAGGAGGAGTGAATTATATCATGGTCAGCCCCTACCCAGGATGGGCATTTTATAGGCTTAATGAGCCACAGCCCTGTATCACTCACAAACAATGAGGGTCTATTGGGGTTCCTCAGTGTTATGACCCAGTTGTAGGGTTGAATACACATCCAACACCTGTAGGTGCTGTGGAAAACAGACCTGGGTGGCAGCAGGATATAAAATTAATGACAGGAAGCGAGTGCTGCTGCCCCATCACATAATCCTAAACCAGATTAACATTCTTTGTGTAAGAATCAGTCTACGCTCCCGATGCAGTGGAAATCTTGTGCTTCTAAAGAAGCAACCGAATTTCAAGCTGCCAGCTTTGACCGTTTATGATATATTTAGACACCAGATGGCGGTTCGTTTTCCACTGAAATAAACGTGCGTATGATGTGACAAGCAGCCAATCAGATGCCAATAAACAAACACTCGACAGGCATCCTGGCTCCGTGTATTGCTGCGCTTCAAGCGCCACTTATTGAGTTTCCGGTCGAATTTAAATTGCTCCCTCTGCATTCTCGCATCATCGACCGATTCGATTATGACATTATGACTGTGTTAGCATAGCCATGTATCTGTTGTCTGCAGAACTGAAACCAGCAAGCGAGGTGTGCACGCAGCCTTTGTTGTTACGTTTCGTTTGAATTACAGCTCACCGGCTGAGCATCCTATGTGCCCAAGGCCCTAAGCAAACCATGTCAGGGGCAATTCTCTCTGAGCCTGTGGCCTGTTCAGACTATTACGCTGGGGGATGAGCTGTCACTCAAAAAGATATTAATATGATTGGCTCTGTGTATTCCTCGCTTGGCTTTGTCTTCCAGCACAAGGTCTCATCTGATTGGACAAAAATACAGTGCTCCCCTCTGGTGTTGCAATTCAGGATACAAGGTCATAACAAACAGCGCCTTACGATGTAGGTAGTAGCCCTATAGGTAAAGCGCTGTGTAAAGAGCGTAGAATCAGTCATGTAAGGATTAAAAAATGGTTGTGCTTACATCCACCAAAAAATATCTAAGAAAATTTTATTCATTCACCCTATATGTCACAAACACTTTGTCACATTTGAAGTACAGGTATCTATGGTGCATGGTTCTTGTTTGCCTTGTCCCTTGGCAGTGATGGTAAACCAGTTACTGCTGCTGGGATAACATATGAAAGATAAATAGTGCAACCAGTGTGCAGAAGTTATTTCACAGGGTTAACCTGCCACTGTACTAATATTGCATAAGTATGGCCAGAGGGACCCAATTTACAGAGTATGTCAAATATGGAAAGAAGTTTTAAATCTCAAAGACAACTTGAGGTTACACTTTTTGTCAAGTCAAAGCAGGCACCTGCACCCAAGTGACCCTATTTACCTAACATCTGACTTTTGTCATCTGACTATAGAAGTAAATGGTTTTGTAGGAAGTTTTTCACCTTCCTTGTTGGTTCATTCTAGCTTAAGAATTTATGTACAGTGAAACCCACCTTAAAGACCAACTTCTTATATTTTTTTTATAAAGACCAACAGACCACCTGCCTATAAAGACCACCCTTTAATAAACCCTAAACTCTCATATTAAATATAAGTGACTTATGTTATAAGACAACCTGTGAAATAAGACCAATTTTTGCCAGGCCCTAGGGTGTTCTTATCATAGACATACAGCCTATTACAGGCTCTACTGTAATAATGACAGCAACCTTGGTTGCAACTTATAAAATGCTGTGTTGCCAGTCTGCTCATCAGAGAATGTATTAAGCTAACTCCTCATGCTCTGCTATGTGTCGTCTACCAAATGTCACAAGAGCCCTTCACCAATGGGTCTGTGCCAGTGAAAAGATTATTTATAGGGTGTGTTTACTGTCTGCATAAAATACCCTTCTGGTAGTAATAAGTGTAATGCTGAGGTAGAGATTGAAAGGGACAATAAAAATAAAAGGGATCACATATTTTATGCAAAACAGAGTGACAGACTTCAAAATCTTAGGAAAAGAACAGCAACTTTATATAGGGTTTCTTCAGTAATCCCTGAAACGTGTGACGTATATACAGGTGTTGACTGACCAGATTTCACCCTTTATTTTATGTGATAATGTCTATTATATTTTAATTAGTCATTATCTGTTTATCATTAATTTGTATGAATGTGCAGTAAACAGTCATTAACTGTTAAATCAAGACTCATTAGGTATTCTAAATGAACAAAAGGGCTGCATTCACATGACTCATGTGAACACTAAAACAAATCTGATTTTCAGAGTGCTTACATTACATAAGAACACAGGTAACTCACAAAATATAGGTCCCAGTGACATACTTTTCAGTATGCAAGGAGACTGACAGTGGACCTACCTATAAATTAAGTAAAAAGTTTCTAGGTCAAGAGGTTATGATTTGTGCCTTGTTAATAAGTAAGTGCCAAGCTGTTATTTCTGAGTACAATGAAAAAATGCCTTAAAATAAAGAAAATCTAGTTGACGCCACAAGACTGCCATAGTTGACAGGGTTTTTCATGATCAATAAGCCAGCTCAATATCAGAAAGATCTATAGAATCAGCTGAGCTAAAAAAGGGTTTAGCAAATTTGCGTATATATAATTTATAGCAGAGTCATTTCTGCACATGATAGCTGTTCTTGGAAAGTAAACATAATTCTGGTTTATTTAAGTGACACAGTACTTGAAAGCAGTGAAGCATTGTAAAACAGTGATGAAAATATTTGTTTCCTCATCAGAATTTTGAGTGCCATCTTTTATTAGGCCTGTGCTGATACTGGACTGGTAGTCTCTTGCTGTGACTAATCAGTTATAGAATCAATGACAAACTGTCAGTCCTGGAGACTTGACTGCTTATTAAACATGAAGGATACCTGTAGCCTTGGACCACGGACTCTGCCAGAGCCTGTGTAATGTGTAGTCATGCCTCGTGAGCTGGTGAAGGAGCAATGGTCCAATCAGCATTTTTAACCATTCCAGTTAATTACAATTAATGATGCTTATCAGTGTTCAGTTATGATTAACAATACATGAACTGCCTCTCTAACATAGCAAGTAGTCATCCTAATTCCACATTATGCATCATTTTTATTTTATTGATTTTAATCTTTGTGTATGCTGAAGTTTTTTTTTCTTTTTTTTTTTACTACACATTTATTATCTTTTTCATCATCCCATTAGTGAACATAACCCTTTGCCCTCCATATTATAGCAGTTGTTGAGTTGCAACAATGGGTAATACAAGTTAACTCACTAAATATGTTTAATGGCAAAAAGACTGGTTTGGAATCACTAACCTGTACCCAGGATTGTTACTGAAGATTCCCTAAAACTTCAGTCTGAACCCAGGATTGTTATTGAAGATCCCAAAATGACATCAATCTGAACCTAGGTTTGTTATTGATGATCCCCTAAAAACACCAATCTGAAGCCAGGATTGTCATTGAAGATCCCCTTAAGACACCAATCTGAACCCAGGATTGTTATTGCAAATCCCCTAAAGACACCAATCTGGACCCAGGATTGTTATTGCAAATCCCCTAAAGACACCAATCTGAACCCAGGAGTGTTATTGCAAATCCCCTAAAGACACCAATCTGAACCCAGGAGTGTTATTGCAAATCCCCTAAAGACACCAATCTGAACCCAGAAGTGTGATTGAAGATCCCCTAAAGAAACTTATCAGAACCCAGGATTGTTATTGAAGATCCCCTAAAGACACTATCCTAAACCAAGGATTGTTATTGAAGATTCCCTAAAACTCCAATCTGAACCCAGGATTAGTTTTAAGGATGCCAAAATGACACTATCCTGAACCCAGGTTTATTATTGATAATCCCCTAAAGACACCAGTCTGAACCCACAATTGGCATTAAAGATCCCCTTAAGGCACCAATCTGAACCCAGAAGTCTTATTGAAGATCCCCTTAAGAAACTTATCTGAACCCAGGATTGTTATTGCAAATGCCCTAAAGACACTAATCTGAAATAAGGATTGTTATTCAAGATCCCCTAAAGACACCAACCTGAACCCAGGAATCTTATTGAAGATCCTATAAAGAAACTTATCTGAACCCATCATTATTATTGAAAATCTACTAAAGACACCAATCTGAACCCAGGATTGGTTTTGAAGATCCCCTGAATACACCAATCTGAATCCAGGCTAGTTATTGAAGATCCCCTAATAACACTAATCCAAACTCTTGATTGTTGTTGAAGATCCCCTAATGACACTTATCTGAATCCAGGATTGTTATTGAAGATCCCCCAAAACATCAATCTGAACCGAGGACTGTTATTGAAGATCCCCTTAAGACACCAATCTGAACCGAGGATGTTTATTTATGATCCCAAAATGACACAAATCGGAACCAAGGATTGTTATTGAAGATCCCTTAAAGACACCAACCTGAACCCAGGAGTCTTATTGAAGATCTCTAAAGAAACTTATCTGAACCCATCATTATTATTGAAAATCCCCCAAAGACACCAAGCTGAACCCAGGATTGTTATTGAAGATCCCCTAAAGACACCAACCTGAACCCAGGAGTCTTATTAAAGTTCTCTAAAGAAACTTATCTGAACCCAGGATTGTTATTGAAAATCCCCGAAAGACACCAAGCTGAACCCAGGATTGTTATTGAAAATCCCCTAAAGACACCAAGCTGAACCCAGGATGGTTATTGAAGATTCCCTAAAACACCAATTTGAACCCAGGATTGTTATGGAAGATCCCCTCATTACACTGAAGATCACTTCTTTCTTGTAAAATGAAGGATAAATTTCAATTTGGATTAGCTGGCTGAAAGTCATCTGAGCTATAGAGCTGGCCCTGAGTCAGTTATCTCCTTGTTAATAAGGCATAAAAGTAAAAACATTATACCTAGATACCTCTAACTTGGATCTGGAGAAATCCTTGTGAAAAATTCTGGTATACCCATGTTATGTTCATGGTGACCAAACAAATGAACCAGTCATTCCATCTCCCTTATCAAATCTTTCTCTTGGCATGCAGTGATTTTTAGCTCAGCTGACTTTAAGTCATCTCAGCTTTAGCAATCACTCTTTGTCCATTGTCGATCCGGTCATCCACCTATCCAGTCATCTGTCCGTTAACAGGGCACAAATCGTAACCATTTGACCTGAAATTGAGTCTCTGTTACCCATATCCTCCTAGCTATAGGGCTCAGAAGTACCCCCTAGAATAACTAAAAATTTGATACAAGTATCTGAACAACTAATGCATTGATCACCATAATCCTTTGCATGCATATTCATCATGGAGTGTTTCTCAGTTCTTGCAGACTGGTGGTGCCACCTGGATTTTAAAAAAATTTGTACACATTTTTTCTCTTTTTTTTTTAAGACCTTTAAAGATGCTGTCATCTGTTAATAGGGCACAAATTGTAACCATTGGACCTGGAATCTTCTAACTTGACATCAAGGGAGGTCCATGAAAAATCTCCCAGGAAACCTTTAATTGAGTCTCTGTTACTCTAATTCCGAGCTATCAAGCCAGAAGTACCCCCAGAATAATTAAAAATTTCATACAAAAGCTCCAGTATCTAAACAACCAATGCATCGATCACCATGATTCTTTGCATGCATATTGATCAAGGAGTGTTTTGTCAGTTCCTGCAGACTGGTGGTGCCACCTAATTTTTTTTTAATTATAACATTTTTTTCTCTATTTTTTTAGACCTTTAAAAATGTGGTTGACCATTTACAAGGCACAAATTGTAACCATTGGTCCTAGAATCTCCTAACTTGACATCCAGAGAGGTCCCTGAAAAATCCATCGAAACCTGAAATAAAGTCTCAGTCACCCATATTCTCAGAGCTGTGGGGCTTATAAGCAACCCCAAACATAATTGAAAATTTGATACCAAAGTAGGGCACAAATCATAACCATTGGACCCACTGGCCAGAATCTTCTAACTTGACATCCAGAGAGTTCCTCAAAAGTTCTCCCAAGAAACCTGAAATTGGGGCACTGTGACCTATATGCTCAGAGTTTTGGGGTATGTTTAAGCATCCCAGAAATATAGCAAAATACAAATAAATTGCCAGATTCCTCAAGAAAATCTGGTTGGATTGTCATCAGATTTGGTGTGATTATGGGTCTTGATAAACTTAGCTTATATGCATGAACTATGATGCCACCTACATTATCTTAATTAGTTGCCTGTGTAGGACATATTGTCAACATGTCAGTCGGCTGAGCGTCATGACCCATGGGTCACTTGTTTTTGGAGCCCCTTAATGTTTAAAGAATTTCCATTTTCAAGTATTGACAGCCCTACAGGCTATGACTTCTTATTTTATGTCTTGTTAACAATAACAAAATGATTTTTATGCTTTGATATTCTGTTTTTACAGGAACAAACACTGAAAACCAAGGAGAGTCTCTCTGTGAACATGGAATCTATGAAGAGGAAGTTTGAGGTAAGTCTTGACAATGGAAAATTAATACCTTGTTGATTTTGAAAATATTTGTCATTACTGTGTATTGGTCGGATTTGTACTTAGATATCCCAGCTTCTATGGCCTGGGGGTACGGCACAGAACTCAAAGCTAGGAGATCTTTTGCAAAGACAATGATATATATGAAGAGAGGCAACTAGTGTCATCAGCCTATGATGAATGAGCCCTTGATTATTTAACATTTGTATATGACCACTTACAGTACCATCACACTACTGCTGCAACCACAGTTAATATGTCTGAGCAAGATTTCTTACACTTGTTTCTTAAAACTTCATATGTGCACAGGTAAGGGTGAGGGCACGTATCCTAATCAAACTGATGTCATGGCTTTAACTACAAAAATGACTAAGATCTTGAATTAGTTCCAATTAGTAAAAATCATCCAAAACATTAGATATCTGAAGAGTGGATAGATTGTCTTGAAATTTTGATTTTTAAATGCTTTGTCTTGAATGTAAGACTTATTATGCCCCACACAAAATTTTCTTCATTTATGTGCAGTTCAATTCCTGCTCACTACTGCATGATAATAATTGAAGCAATATTAGCCACAAACTATTCAACAGTTTTCTTTGAATTTTTTGGTACGTGGTTGTTGGTCAGAGCCCAGTATTTAGAACTTTTATCTGTTGAACATGTCTAGGTATACCATCTGTGTAATATGTCTACCAATATATGTGTTAGGAAATGGGTTTATAAAAGGGGGCACAGCCAATATCTGAGGATACTAAATGTATAGCATTTCCAATTTATAAATTTTATGACAAAAATGACAATATATGCATGATACTGCCTACCTGTGTTTTATGCATTTTTAGGCCAAGTGATGCCATCTGAGTTGCCATCTGATCCTGTAATATTTAACTTGGATCAGTACATTTTGTTCGGTGCCATATGACTTGGTTCAATTGATTTGTTGGTAGCTAAAAATCAATATACCCCTTGTGTTTTTTCTTAGTGACCTACACTGGTATGTCCTCCCATACTCAAAGGCCTGCCTGAGAAGACTTTTGTATATCAAGCTTTTCTGGGTTTGTACACCAGGGTACAAACAAAGCAAAGAATTTTAATCAGACTAATGAGAATGTGGTATTGTAAACATGTGACCACCACTCTTGTTGGTCTAATAACACTGCTTCTGGCCCAGGGCATAGAACACTACAGCAGAAGCAGGTGTCCTGATGTAATCAGACCAATGAGAGCAGGTGTCGGATATTTAAAACTTGGAGCTCGATACACAATGCCATACTACGCTCTCACTGGTCTGATTAAAATCCTTTAAACTTTGCTTTACTGGTGTTTGAACCCTGAAAATCTTGCTACACAAAACAGCAGTTATACAGTGTATAACTGCTGCAAGAGGAGAGTAGAATATGATATGCCTCATTGACACCTTTAGACTACCAGCATGTAAAGTTTGAACAGATTTGGACCAGTGTTCTCTTAGTATTTGGGCCATTGGTTGCAGTGTTTGATGATATTGTGTTCATGTGTGCATGCAGACAAATTTAATTTTAGTTATCAAATATCTCAGGAATGGCTGCACCTCTCAGCTTTCAAATTTTAGATCAATATTGGTCTTGTGACAGTTTTATGTATGCTAGTGTAGGTGGCACCACCTGTGTTGACCTGTTTTGTCTGAGTCAAAATGTCATATGCTACTTTTGCCCCTAAATAAAACATCTGTATAAAACTTCAGCTGTAATATCTTGGTTAACTGATCCTTAGAGAAAGATAAATAAGTGTGAATTTTATATGAATCAGTATAAAATATTTGGCTTTAAGGAACTAAAAACATATGTGATTATAAATGTTGACAGTTTTAAGTGTTTGCCTACATAAAACTGTCTGATTTTATCTATGTTACTGAAGTGCATCCCCTATAATAATTTTAAGTTTCAATGTTTGAATGTTAACAGGCCCTGTTGACAGATTTAGCTGCCAACAGCCACGTGCTGGAAGAAATTAATCATATGGCTGATCAGATGGTTGCGTCAGATCACAGTGAGACAGCAGCCATCAAAAAGCGACAGAAGGAGATCAATGACAGGTAGGTTAATGATACTGTCATTTGATTGTCGTCTTAAATGGACACATTAGATGTGTGGGCAGACAGCTGGTCCACCCATCAACATCCTTAACGTTTATTTGTCATGTAATCTGAGGTGGATCCTTATTTCTGTTGGTCATGGTTCACTCGTCTCTTTTATTAAAAATATGGAAGGAGTGATTCAGTAGTTATTAAGTGTTTTCCTTAACTTATTAGCAAACCTGTGAGCTTATGCGATGGTGTGGCATCGTCCGTCGTCTGTACGTTAACCTATACTATCTTAAAAACGGCAAGAGTTAACATCACGAAATTTTATGCAAAAAATTAGTCATCTAAAAAACTCTATCGGATTTTGCTTATTTTTTGGCTAACTGCATTTTCTTAGATTTTATAGGGAAAAAGCTAAAAAAGCTTTAAAAATCATCTTTTTCTCCGAAACTGTTCAGCCAAATTGTCCAATATTTCACAGAAATGATCCCTGGAACAATCTCTCTCAAGTTTGTTTGAATGGTTTAAGTTCGGTGATTTTTGGCAGAGTTACAGATAGTTGGTTGAACTTAGTCATCTGTCCAAAAAAGAATACTAAAATTACAATCTTAGAAACGGCTGGAGCTATCATCACCAAATTTTATGCTAATATTGGTCACATGAGTCATATCTGAAATTGAGGTATAGGTTGCACCACCTGCATCGGCCTTTTTTGTACGGGGGTCATCAGTGCCCATATCATACTGACAGCTACAAACAACTTCTTCTCTGAAACCATATGGCCAAATTGTTTAATATCGCACAGAAATGATCCTAGGGTAGTGCTTTCTGAAGTTTGTACAAATGGTCTCAGTTCAGTGACTTTTGGCTGAGTTATGGGAAGCTGAATTTTGTCATATGCCATAACAGCCCATTTTAGCTCAGCCGGTACAAAGATCTTCTTCTCAAAAACCACTGGGCCAAATTCTTAAATCTCACACATTAATTATCCTTAGATGTTGATAATTCAAGTTTGTTCAAATGGTTTTGGTTCAGTGATTTTTGGCTGAGTTATGGGAAGCTTAACTTAGCCATTTTGCTTTATTTTCCAATATGAGTTATAAACCTGCAAAATGTTTTTTGACTGACGCAACTGAAGCCAGTTTGTTTAATTTTTTACAAGAATAATCCCCTGAATAATTCTTATAATAATTAATTGTCTTTTATGGTTCCAAAGAATGAATTTTGGCTGAATAATAAAGATTGAATTGAGTCATTTTACCATATATGTTAGCTGTGTGAAGCAGATACATCTAGCCTGGAACCAGTTTATCAGTATTCATTACATCATGCCTCCAGACATTTAGATTTCAGGTTATCTTTGGTTAATATTGACAAGAATGTTTTTTAAAAACTTTTAAAAAATGTAGATTTATGATTTAAGATATTCCTCATGCCAGGCAATGTTTACAATCACAGGTATACGTTAACTCATACTATTGGATTGACTGGAGCTAGCATCATGAAATTTAATGCAAAAAATTAGCCATTTGAAAAAATCTGCATTTTCTCAGATTTTATAAAGAAAAAGCTAAAAAACCTTAAAAAATCTTCTCCTCTGAAACGGTCAAGCCAATTTGTTCAATATTTAACAGAAATAATCTTTTATATCATCTCTCTCAAGTTTGTTCAGATGGTTCAAGTTCAGTGAATTTTTGCCGAATTAAAGGAAGTTGAACCTAGTCATCTGTCCAAAAAAGCATACTAAAATGACAATCTCAGAAACAGCCAGAGCTATCATCACCAAATTTTCTGCCAGTGTTGGTCCCATGAGCCATATATGAAATTCAGGTATTGGTGGTCACCTGCATTGACCTTTTTTTGTATGGGGGTCATTGGTAAATCTGTACATTAACCCATAATTTCTCAGAATAGCAGGAACTACCATCCCCAGATTTTATGCAATAATCTGCACTTATCAAATGTTGTGGGATTCAGCTTATTTATGAAAAAACTGCATCTTTTATTATTCTAGATATTTTGATAAAAGTTTATGAATATGTCGGCTTGAAAAAATGCATTTTAGCCAAAGTCTTTCAGTATGTGTAAACAGATTTGCCAACAGGCTAAGATTGTGTCTGTATATTTAAATAGGTTAAGAAACTGCCAACTGTTTCAGATTTGGCAATAGATCAAGAGTTCATTCAGTGCAGCCAGATATAGGTCAAGAGTTCTGTCAGTGCAGCCAAGCACAAGGCATGTGATCCCCTAATGGGCGACATGTGAACACCTCATGGGCACCATGTGATCACCTCATGGGTGTCATGCCTCTCAGGGCTGCATAAGGAGCCAATCTATTTATAGCTTTGGCAGACTGCCAACTGTATCAGATTAGGCAATAGGTCAAGAGTTCACTCAGTGCAGCCAGGTACAGGTAAAAAGTTCACCCAGTCTAGCCAGGTGCAGGTCATGAGTTCACTCTGTGCAGTAGCCTGAGCAAGCAAATTTGTCACACTTCACTCAGGGCAACTGCCTTTCTCACCTAAGCGTGGTCAGCCCCATGCATCAGACTTAAGGTAAGTTTGATGTATTGGCCTGATATTTTGACCTGTCTATGCGTCTTTGATGGGTTTCTCATTCACAAGACAGGTGTCACCACCTACAGTAACTTTTGCACAGTGTGATACTTTTGTGCCTGCTTATTTCTATAGAGGAATTTGATATATCATCCTGAAATTGGGCATATTTATACCTATCGAATAGCTTTGTCGTATACAAGACTGGTGGTGCCACCTACAATAATTTTTGCACAGTGTGTCCCTGCTTATTTCTCAGGAGGGGTTTGATATATCAGTCTGAACTTGGGCATATGTATATATCTCTGATAGCTTCGTTTTATACAAGACTGGTGGTGCCAGCTACAATCATTTTTAGCTCAGCTGACTGTAAGTCAACTGAGGTGTAGGAATGGCGCTTTGTCCGTCGTCCATACGGATATCCGTCTGTCCGTTAGCAGGGCACAAATCGTAACAGCTGGTCCTAGAAACTTCTAAGTGATAATCCAGGGAGGTCAATAAAAAATCTCTTTTGAAACCTGAAATTAGGTCACTGCGACCTATATCCTTTGAGCTACGGGGCTTGAAAGTACCCCCCAGAATAGTAAGAAATTTGATACAAAACCTCCAATATCTTGATAAGTAATGCATGGTTTGTCATGAATCTTGCCATGAATATTGACCATGACTAGTTTTGTCAGTTCCTGAAACGTGGTGGCACCACCTGTATTTTTTCTATTTTAACGAATATTTTTCTATTTATTTACTAAAAATAAACTGGCTTCAAACTTGATTTAATAATGACCAACCACATAAGTAAATTCATTTTGATTGCCAGGGTTCAGCCTTTAAAAAGATTGTGGATGCACTGTAAATCAAACTTTTCATCCTGAACTTTCCAACGTTCACACATGGCTTACTTGCCTAAAGTGAGGAAACCTGTAGAATTTGAGGTTATCTGGTCAGAGGTCAAGGTCACTTTTTAAAAGTGCTGCAAGTTCAAGGATATTAAGTTCTAAGATGTTTTGGTCACAAGGTCATTGGTTAAGGTCACAGGACTGTCATTCTGAAAAATTTCTTTAAAAATATCCTTATAGAAAAATTCAGCTGAGCATTGAGACCCATGGGTCCCTAGTTGTGTTGTGTGCACCCATGCCAGAATTTCAGCAGTGATGTTTGTGTAATTGTTTCTTATTCAAAATGTTTAATACCTGCATTGTTCATATACATGAGAAGTAATGGTCCAGCATTGAAGCATTATACCTGGTGTATTTCCCAATGCACAGGTTCGCATTAGGCCTGTAGGCCTCATATTATGGTTTTATGAAAATCTTATCTTAGCAGTCGATCACATACTGTGGCATCCTTTTTGTTTGCAAAGGTTTCAAATTCTCAAAATTTATGAAAAGAGGGATTTTCGTGAAAAAATTAAATCTTTGTGAATGAGAGGTCCCATCATCAAAGGCAACTTCAGGTCCCCATTCAATTTTTAAGATTTTGCAAATTAATCAGTGCTAACAAAGTGGTTTTACTCTGTGTAGGCATTTTGTTTGTTGAAATTTTAAGACTGAACCCTGACAAAACACTATAAAGTGGAAATTGTGAAATTAAACCCACGAATATGAAGCTTGTAGAAGACATGATTGCTTATGGTCAGAAACTCAACAAACATCCAGAAAGTTTTCCCAATATGATGAATTTTAACTGCGCATTTTTTACACCTTGTTGGTGTTGTTAGATTGTATTCAAATATGTTAAAGGTTGTGACTGGTTATTTTCAAGTGTTGTAATTATTGTAAGTGTTGCTGCGTTGTCAAATATGACAAAAATATGTTTCCTCAACAACGTTTTCAGTGCAGTTTTTAATATGGCTCCTGCTGCCATTCTTACAACATAGTAGACTGTCTTCTTATTACCAGTTTGCATTTGCTAGATTTGGTAAGTCAAAATGTGATACAAAGCTAACAACAAAAATAACTTTAAAACAACTTAAAATGTTATTACCTTGTGTAGGTACATGGTGGACTCCAGATAGACTTGCCGGTAGATAATAAGTATACAGGCCTTGAGAGAAAATATGTAATGGCTTCTAATAGCATCATTAAATGGATTCTTTTACATTTATACAGGTAGCCCAGAGGCCACCATCTAAATGTATTTGGAATCAAAGATTCAGGTCTATATGCTAAATGGACAGAAATTTTAAGTTCATTGTGTACCCAGGATTAAGGAACTTGAAACAGATTGCTCCCAGAAAGATGCACCTAACATTTATGTTACCAGTATACCCTTTAACCACTGATTGCTCCAAGAAAGATGCACCTTACATCTTTGCTTCCATTATACCCTTTAACCATTCCTATATACTTCTTCACACTAGGGATCAATTATTGTGCATTTAACATGATCAGAACTGCCAGTTTGTACCTTTTGCAAACTATCATGCATAAAAATAGGAAAAAAACTTTTATACTTTTTCCTAGAATAAATATTTTATTATATTGTTGTCTTGTAGATGTATGATGTTATGGTATTAGCAGCGTCTGTTTGTTTGTCTGTGTAAAATTTTTAGTGTTGCCATGATAACTTTCCTTGAATTTGATAGATTTTGATAAAACTCTCTATGCATATAATTATCCCACCTTAGATCAGTTCTCAGCCAAATTCATGCATATTTTATAAGAACGGAGGTCATTTGACTTTGGTTTGGGTGTAAGTACTTACCAGGAATTCGGATTTTTATTAAATTAACAGTGCATGCTAATCAGTAAAGTATCTCATCTGTGTTTTATTCTTGGCAAAATCAGAATTTTCATGAAACTCATTATACATTTTTACCAAGAAAAATTCTCACCTGAATTACCTTCTTATCAAATTCACACATATTTAATGAGGTTAGAGGTCACCAGATACACAACATATGTATTATGACATCATCTAATTAGCAGCTGTCAGTAGAAGCTGTTTTTGCATGTGACCAGTGACCTTGACCGCCATAAGTGGGTCTAATATGCTGTAACATATAGACTGATTTCTCATATTTTCAAATAATTCTGTTTCTTAAATAAGGTATAAGGTAGGTATTTGTTTACCTTGTTGAAAATTAGGTCCTTCAGTCCTCTACACTACACTATAATTGTTTCCCTTGAAATGGAACTAATCAAAAATTTTGTAGCAAAATACAGGTGGACATGAGGGGATGAAATAGACTAGAGCCATATTTAAAAGTCTACTATAAAGTACAGGAACTCGTTATGTGCATGTAAAATCAATCTGGATCATGCAGTTATGGTCTGTGTGACATAGTGTTGTATTTTAAAATATATACATGTATATATATATATATATATATATATATAAATATGATGAACTTCATTTAAAAACCCCACAGGAATGATGATGGATTTAGAAAGAAGGAAAAGGAGACTGCAACAGTTATGTTGAAATACTGTAAAACAATACATTTCGATTTTCATTTGTCATGAGAGGGGAGGAACATTTAGTTTGCAAGCTGAGTCAGGCCAGCATTGCTGTTGATAGTTTTTCATGACCTGATGTTAGATTTCCCGAGGGCAGTTAAAAACAACACCATAAACTGCACACCACTGACTCTGTGTCATCATCCTGGCCATTTGGTTGTTTTGTCAGGGTGATATTATGTTCCCTTTGTATTGTAAAATGTTCTGTCTATTAGTTTCTCCACAATAGAAAAGGTTGCAGTAGTTATCATTCTCTGTAGACTGACCTTCATTTTGTTAGTAGTATTACTTTATTTTATATGTCAGTGTGCCATAAACTCTGAACAAGGAGTGAAGCAGAATGATTTAATTATTGTCAAAAGATGTTGGAAGCATACTATGATAATTGTAAAACTGTGTGATCATGTGTTTCTGTGTGAGATAGGGGGATATATGGAACCAGGGAAGATTACCCACTAAAAAAATGTGTTTACTTCCGTTTTTCAAGTACTACACAGTAACAATAATGACAACAAAAAGTAATAATAATTTATTATTGATATGTTAATCCCAATTCATGAATTTTGAATAAACATGATTTTATATGCCCAAATTATAAAGTTTTATATGTAAATGTTAGAACAAGTAAAATTTTAATAAGGAATGGGTATATAATAAAAAACATCACTAACTGGACTCTGCATTTTAGCACATACATCTCCTGCTTCTTAACAGTTAAGTTTATGAATGGTAGTATGGTACAAATGCAGATGTGATTTTGCAGTGTCCATGATGATACCTGTTCGATTAAGGTAACAAATTCAGAAATAATTAAAATATTTCAAGCTAGGCACATACTATGCTAGTCTTTGTCATGTGACATTTATTTGGGATAAACACCTGACCAGTTGCAGACCTAATACTGGCTCAATGTTTTGTGTGAATTACCTTGATTTCTATGTTCCACTGCATGGTATTGGACCCTAGGCAACTACTGGCATGGTCTGCCATTTTGTGGGATCTTATGGTGAAAACAAGACAGCATGATGACTGATATATCCAACAAATATATATTTCCTCTGTTCATACTGGGCTGACTCTTATTTGACAATATTCACTGACATGGAATTAAATTTCAGACACCAGTTCTGGTACACAACAGGGTAAAATTGTGTCAGAAACCAAAAACTCAACCCCATATTTTTTGTACATCAAATCAATGTATTATGCACCCAGCTTTCAATTTTTTATAAATGTTAAGAGTAAGTCTTAATGTGTGGCCTATCTGCAGTTAACAATTGTGATGTCACTGTAAGTCTTAAATTATATTAATTATTATTTTCAGGTGGAACAACCTGCACAAACTCAAGTTTGAACGGGAAAAGACCCTTGAAGGAGCATCCAGGTAAGCTAAAACATAATATTTATATCTATATGTATAACTGATTTTTAATCAGTGTTTAAATGTTAGAGTATTGATTATTTTTGTTAACACCAGCAATACAAAATACCATTTTAAATGTACATTAGCTTAACATTAAAAAAATGTTTCACCACTGTTTTGGATGTGATAATAGTTGATTCTCAGCATTTCAGACTACCTGCCTTCAGAGAAATTACAAAGTACAAAAATAAACCATTCGTTTTTTTTAAGGAAAATTAATGATCATTGAGTGATTATTCAAGACTAGGAAATCATACATTTTGTACATTAGCATGGCAAACACAAGAAACAAATAAACAGAGACACATACAGACATTTTTTCAGCTGTAAAAATTATTTAGAAAATGGTCGAGTTTTTCAAGGTTATTGATTTTAATTTTGATTGTGGAGCCCCTTATATGGATGACAGTGGATTTCTGCTTGAACTTTTGCAGTATTGAGCTGTTCCAGAATATGTGTGATGAGTTGAAAGACTGGATCAATGAGAAGAGAAATGCTCTTGCCACAGATGACGTCGGAAAAGACCTCAACTCTGTCCACGCTCTCCAGCGTAAACATCAGGTCAGTCATGAACGCCATGGTAATCCTCTCACTGAATCATATACCATTGTATTGTTAAGGTTTCAGCTGATACTACAGGTTTACTGAACACTCTGAAAGGACTAAAAGGTCACACTCACTTTGATGATAATAGATTGAATATAAGCCCCTTTTTTTGAGTTCATAAAATTCTTCTGAATGATTTGTCTTATTCATCAGTGTAGTCACTGGGGTAGTTGCCAAGGACTATCATTTTTTCTTTTTTGAGCAAAAAATGAAAATTTACTAAGTAAGTGATAGTTTTCCTAATTGCTGTGATAACATATCCACTGTGTCTGGCTGCATTAGACCATTAAATTTGAGGCTGCTTTCATTGTTCAATCACATGAAAGCAATGAGTTTTTGATCAAAACAAAACAAAAGAATCATACAGCAAATGCCAGTGCTGAGAATCCTCCAAGTATCAAAATATGTATTAAGTGTATATCTATGGGTAGTTCAAACTTAAGTCCCAGTATATTCATCAGTCTTACTTTGTGTGAGACAAGTTTCATTTTCTTTTTTTTTTTAAAGAGTTGCTAGTCTTTTTGTGTTGCTTATTTCCGTACACCCAGTACAAAATAGATTTGATTTCAAAGCTGTGTCTCTTTATATGATAAACTTCTTAGAATAATTGAACATCTTATAAATATTGTGGCCTACAAGGTGTCACTGCTGTATGTATTTTTTTAACAGGATATTTATTACAATCAATAAATGGCTAAAGTAATTCCTAAATCACATCTTGTATGAGATATAATACACTGTGAGTCTCAGGTTTTTCAGTTTTTGCAGTTGCATTCTTGAAGTACATTAAGTTTGAAAGTATGAGTTCCTTTGAAAAAGAAATGTTTTATATAATAATCAATACTAAATCTAATTGTTTCATCATTGGCCCTTTTGTGAAAGATCTGAAATTTCATGAGATTCAGACCATTCCGTTCATGATCGCGTAATGTTGTGAACAAACACACACACACACATGCACCTGGATGGACACATACCAAATTGTACAAACACTTACCACCAGGACCTGCCATATCTTGTATATGTTGAAAATTCCTATGGTTCCCAACAGCATAGATGCTTTTGGTCTTGATGCAGATGTATTCTGTGCTGTGAGTGGTGCCATTGTGATAACCAGCTAGTCATGTCTTATTAAATCATTATGCACCTTTATCATGAAGATAATTATCTTTTTAACATCTTACAGATTCTTGGAATCCCATTGAGTAATAACAAATTAGAGAAACACACCTACAGTGAGACCTGTCTTTTATAATATTAGTAAAGTGAGGCTGTTAATGAAGAATGTGATTCATAAATGCCAGAAGGGTGGGGACGGGGTTGTTCATTTGGCTATTCATCTTACATGAATTAACCTGACAGGTACCATTGTTATATACTCAACGTGTGACACTGTTAATCAGTGATTTGTATAACAAACCTATTTTTTCATCCTATTTTTAGAATTTGGAGCTGGAACTCCTCCCACTGGAAGATAAGCTGGCTAAAATGGCTCTGCTGGCTCAAGCGTAGGTATTATTTTATGGATGTTAGTTATTGTTTTTGAATGCTCTGAATTTGTTGTCTTATCATTTATATAATTCAATGGTTAAAGAAACAAATTAGAGTGATGTAAAACCATTCTCATCATGATTTCTTTTCAGTTCCTGTGAAATGGCTGATTCATTGATTATGACTCCTTTAAGTCTTGTGTGTGTGTTGGGGGGGGGGGGGCACTATGTTTAAATAGTGATAAATAAATGGTAAAAATAATTCTCATCATTTTTAAAATTGATGTATTTTTCTAAAATATTAGAATCATAAAGTGTAAAGAAAATGTCATGGAAATTTCCTTTCAATATTTCCAGATATTGAATTTCAGGGAACCAGTATAAATTTTGCTAAAACATCTAGGAAGGTCATGGAATTTCAGTACATACAGCCTTTTATTGAGATTGGTTACAAATCATCAGATTGTTAATAAATTGTTTCACCTGTACTGTTTTTACACATACAGTGGTTATAATTAAATGTTTGGTGTTCACATAGATGCACATCTTTATCAGAATTGTGGCTACCAGTTGGTAATCATCTTGTGTGGGTTTTAAGAACATTGTCTCAAAATTGATGTCCAAGAGGGGTTTGCTGATAAAGTCATGCAAGATGTCAGGGAATCAAGGGGACTTTTAAATTAAAGTATACAATTCTTAATATACATATGAATTCAAGAAATAAAATGACAGATTTTTCTTTGCCAGTACTCCTATTGAACTAAGGATTCTTGGCACTGGAATCCAAAGAATATTGAAATATATTTCACCACATCATGATTTGATTACGATCAGTTCTAAAATTATTACCCTCAGGTATACTGCAATAAAATGCTTCTCTGAAATGACATTTATTAAATACAGAATGAATTTTGTTAATTGGATACTTTGATTTCGGATTATGAAGAATTAATCCAAAGTATGAGTGCTGAATAAGATATTCTTAGAAGTAGACCCATGCAATATTGTGTAATTAAGTTACTTGTAAATCATTTTCTGACTCTAGTATTGATTATTGGTAAGAATGCCAAATGAATTGCAAAAAGCTGACTTATATTAGGTATGGACGAAAATCAGGATTGTGTGGGTTGTTATGGTTTGATTAATAAATTTTTGTGACATTATGTAATTATTGTCAATGTGCACTGCATGTCATTTCTTTGAAGATTATCAGAATCAAAAATAAATAGTTGGAATCTGTCCAAGTAAATGTAGGTTATCACAAAGTCACATTTCTCAAAGTGACTGATTTGTTCTTATAGTCAGAGAGATTAATTGGGGGGTTCTTGATTATGTAACATTACATTAAAAAGAGTCACTAAGTTTCACAATTTTGCAGGGTCTGCTTCTAGTTATTACTCATACTTTGGATTTATTCTTCATAATTCCATAATCAAAGTATCCAATTAACAAAATCTGTCTGTATTTAAGAAATATCATATCAAAGAAGCATTCTTTTGGCAGAATACCCAAGGATAATAATATGAGAACTGATTATGTAGCATTACTTTAAAAAGAGGTGGCCTGAGAACAGAAAGATAGCAGGTGGGAAACCAAAGATAAAACGGTTAAAACAGTCAAATAATTTACGCTCTACTCATAGCTAATTGGATAGACCTTTATTGTACTTGGTTAAGTGCCAGTGACTTGATTTCCTGTTACAGCAGTATAGGTTAATTAGAATTCTGAGTGCAGGTCATTTGGTTCATGGAGATACCACATACTTGGCATTTTCATAGCAATCAGTGGTCTGGGTGTTGGGGTGAATAAACATTCTTGCAGTGTTATGTACCTTTATGTAAATGAACAGCAATAAATAGATATTTGATACAGGTATTAGTTTGGAAAGCACTATGATTTAGAGCTGAACATGAAGGAAAAGCTCCATTGATATAAAGTCAACACATCAGGTTAAACTTGCCTTGTGACTGGCTATATGGGAATGTTTATCTCACCTGTGATTTATCACATTGTGTTATCTTTTCTGCCAGTAAGTAGGAGGCTTTTTCTAAGGACTTACCATATTTGTCAGATTTTCATGAAAATTTGCATGAGTACTTCTGCTTATATTCATAAAAAAATTGTTAGTGTTGTCCTTTTCCTTGAGATTAAAAAATATTTAAAAAAAATGTAAAATCTAAAAATAAAAATATAATGAAATCTTTAAAAAAATATTAGTGTTTAATGAATGTTATCCTTATATATATAAATATATATATATATATATATAAATATATATATATATATATATATATATATATATATATATATATATATATATATATATATATATATATAAATTCCAGACTTTTAAATGAAATAAATCTTACTGTTGGCATATATGTACAGTTTTTCACAGTTGTACATCAAGCAGTTGTTCTATTGTTCATTGTATTCAACTCTGGTCATTTATTATCTGTACTTGAGAATGGTACACTTGAAACAGAATAGGATTATTTTCTTGCCATTCTGGTTAATAGGAGCTAGAAAAAATCTCTGTTTATTTGTTTTTTTCTTCTATTCGTCTTGTATGGAACTGTTATGGTATGGGCATTATCTGTCATTTTACTTTTATTGTTGACATGATAAATTACCTGGGCTTTTATAGATTCTGTTAAAACTCGTTCTACATTTGCCTACTCCTTGGTTAGGAGTCTTATCGTGGAAAATGGTCATATTAGGACATGAACCCATAACCTTATAGTCACGAGGGCAGCGCACTACCCATTATGCCACCACGCTCAACACTTTCATCATATCTGACATGTAAGGATCCAGTTTAAATCTGAGAGAGTTTGTTGGGTACTTTTTGTACCATCCTTATGAATGCCACTGGAATACAGTGAAGCATGTTTGTTAGCTCAGCTGACTGTAAGTCAACTGAGGTATAGGAATGGCACTTTGTCAGTCGTCCATCCAGCTGTCCATTAGCAGAGCACAAATCGTAACTGCTTGTCTTAGAAATTTTTAAGTGAACATCCAAGGAGGTCAATAAAAAATCTCCTTAGAAACCTGAAATAAGTTCACTGTGACCTACTATATCCGCTGAGCTATGGGGCTTGAAAGTACCCCCCAGAATAATCAAATATATAATACAAAACCTCCAATATCTTGATAATTAAAGCATGGATTGTCATGAATCTTGCCTTGAATATTGACCATGACTAGTTTTGTCAGTTCCTGAAAAGTGGTGGCGCCACCTGAATTTTTTGTTATTTTAACGAATATTTTTCTCTATTTTATACTATAAAATGAGAACAATCATGTCATTTTCTCAGCTGTAATTACATCGAGTGTCCCAAAACCTGGTGTGTGTATTGATCACAAGTGGATTCCATATCGTAATCACCCTGTCTGTCTGTCTGTTTGTCTGTCTGTCTGTCAATCCGTCCATTCACACAAATTTGTTTCCAGATGATAACTCCAGGTTGTATTGACACATGGATTTCAAACTTGACTTATATATGGCCCACCACTAAAGCAAGAACCTATATGATGTTGGGGTCAGGAGGTCAAAGGTCAAAGTCACAGGACTCTCTTATTTAAAAAGATTATGGCTGGATTTTAAGCCAAGCTTTTCATCCCAAACTTTCCATTTTACGCATTTAGCTGACTTGCCAGTATGGGGAGAGCATAAATGAATTTGGGGTCACATGGTCAAAGGTCAAGGTCACAGGGGCTATCTGTCCACAAATTAGTTTCCAGATGACAACTCCAGTTTAGTTTGACATATTGGTTTCAAACTTAACTCATATATGACTCGCCACTAAAGTAAGAACCGTATTAGGGTCCAACGGTCTAAGGTCAAGGTCACAGGACTCATTTCTTTAAAAAGAATGCATATGACTGTGAAGCCAAACTTTTCATCGCAAACCTTCCATCTTCAAGATATTGTTAACCTGCCAATGGGGGAAGATTCTGTTAAATTTTTGGGTCATGAGGTCAAGGTCACAGTACCCACTTATTTAGAAAGATTGTGGATGCATTTTAAGCCAAACTTTTCATCCCAAACCTTCCATCTTGCACATGTAGTTGAGCTGCCAATAGGGGAAGAACCTGATTGATTTGGGGGTCACAAGGTCAAATGTCATGGTCACAGGGGCCCATCTGTCCACATATTTGTTTCTGGATGATAACTCCAGTTTGGATGGACATATTGGTTTCACTTTTGACTTATATATGACCCACCAATTATGTAAGAACCCTTTTGATTTTGAGGTCATAAGGCCAAAGGTCAAAGTCACAGGACCCACTTCCTTAAAAAGATTGTTGATGTATTTTTAGCCAAACTTTCTGTCCCAAACCTTCTATCTTCCAGATGTTGCTCACCTGCCAATAGTGGGAGTAACTTATGGATTTTTGGGTCACAAGGTCCGAGGTCATGGGGGCCATCTATCCACATATTAGGTTCCAGATGATTACACCAGTTTGGTTGGAAATGTTGGTTTCAAACTTGACTTATATATGGCCCATCACTAAAGTAAGAACTGTTGATTCTGGGGTCATGAGATCAAAGGTCAAGGTCACAGGACTCACTACTTTAGGAAGATTGTGGATGCATTTTAAGCCAAACTTTTCATCTCAATACTTCCATCATCGACATGTGGTGCACCTGCCAATGGGGGAAGTTTCCTTTTGATTTTGGGGTCACTAGGTCAAAGGTTAAGGTCACAGGGCCCATCCATTCACAAATTAGTTTATGGATGATAACTCCAGTTTGGGTAGACAGGTTGGCTTCAAACTGATCACAGGACCAATATTTTGGAAAACCTCATAAACATATATCCTTATAGACAAATGCAGCTGAGCTTCGAGACCCATGGGTCCCTAAATTTTATATATAATTTATATTTAGAGAATGTCTTCTTTATTTTTGCAGTGTCAGGAAGTCGTACCCAGAAGAAACTGGATATGTAAACCAGAGAGAAAAGGAAATAATGGATATGTGGCAAGCTCTCAAGGTAAATCATCACATGTATAACTACCTACTTCCATCATCAACAAAATTTTTTTTTATTTTATTTAAAGTATAAACATTATTTTACATATGAATGATATATATATCAAGTTCTCTGGATAAGTCTTTTTCTCCTATCATCTCATATAACAAGTTACAATATCATTTAGCTTGTGTGAATTAGTAGTTTCTTGTGAGATTTGTATAATACATACAAAACTTTTGTTCAGGGAAGGTTGTACAGTTGTTATTTAGCAAATGTGTTAAACACAACTTGCACAGCAAGCCACCTTTCTTTTTCCAAAAGTTTCAATCAAAATATGTTCTTCTACATTGTTCATGTCCACATTTTGTACTTATGAAAATTTTAAATTAAAACATCAAAAATTGTTTATGGATGCTTGTGTGATTCTAATCATATAGTTAATTTCATCCTAAATAAATAGAATGTTTAACTAATAGGCCATGGACCTATCTTCTAAAATAATCAAAGAAAAAAGTATTTTTTAAGGTAATGAAGAGTTGATGACAGTTTCATCCAAAGGAATGGTATGTTGTCTGTATTATGTGGTTATTCCTCCTTGTGTCTTATAATTGTAGGATGAAGCAGCAAGGAGAAAAGCCGAGTTAGCAAAGGCTGAAGAGCAACAGAAGTTCAAAGATGACTGCAGAGATCTGGTATGTTTTTTTTTTTATTTTTTTTTTGGTGGAGGTACTGATCTCTCCCTTTCTAGGGATCTTACACTGCCTTGCACTATAAATTGCTTTTTTTTTGCTGGCTTCCTTGCTAGGTGTGCCAGTCTTGTACCTTCTTGTCAGACGCTGAAGATACAGAGTACAGTGAGCTGCACACTACCGCAGGTGTCAACCTGAGCCAGCCGGCAGCAGCTTTACAGACACTGGATAGCCATAAGATTTTTCCTAAAGAGAGTGCCTGTGCTTGTCACACAGACAGTCATCTTCTCAAAGACAGTCTTCTTCTCACAGTCTTCTTCTTATAGACAGTCTTCTTTAGTCCTTAAATGGTTGTGTTGGGAATCAGTTGTAATTACATTATGTATCATTAGTAAAAATTGGTTGACCTCTACCGAATGATAATCAGAAATAATCGGTTATTTAGAATTATGAACATTCCGACCATGTATAGTCCATTACGTCATGTCAACTGATATATGTAGGCCAATATTCAGGCTTATACTGTCAATAGTGTTTTAATTCTATAGCCTACATGTCTATATAGTAACTTTGGAATGAAGTTTCTGGTAAACGCAGACTTTTCTCTAGTTTGCTTGCATAATGTATATAAAGCACACATTTCCTCATCCAAAAGCATCAGTTATGTGCAAACATTTGCAATTGATTATGGCACTTCAAGATGGATCATCGGATCGTGTGCATCAACCTGACTTATCATAAATTATAATTGATCATCAGGCCATCACTACTAAATGGCACATCCACTGATGACCCCTATAAGGCTGGGGCCAGCCTGATACGAAAAGCCAGAGGTCCCCTGTATCTTCCCTATTAAGTTAAAGATTCTAGCATGGGAAGACACCTGCCTAAGTTAGGTTCAAATAAACCTACAACTCCCGGTGCTCTGGCTCAGCAGTCAGACACGCTGACCATTCATCCACCATGACTGGTTGTCATGTATTTTATGTTTCTGTAATATCAGTGCTAGGTATGTATCCATGTTGGATGCTTTGTCATTCACAATCATTTAAATAGTATTACATTGTAAATATCAACAGATTAATGTAATTCCCTAATTAGCATTTATGCATTATTTGAAATACTATATTATCACAAGACATGCTATGCCTTGAAATAAAGTACAGCATGTCCCAGGTAACTTGGTGTGTGTAGAAGCTGTTCTGAGCCCCTTCCTGTGTCATTGTAATTTAACTAGCTTCTTACATATGATGTTTCACTGTAGATACCTTACATAGCACAGAGAGGCTATTCTCAAATGTCAGATGTAGCTTACAGTCAGGTGGTGAAATATCATCAGTATCTCATTAGGTAGGTAAAGTCTGCTGGGCTTTTACACCCGAGCCTAATGGCTCATCAGGCTGGAGCTTATCCCGGTTTCTGTTGCGTGAAGCGACTTAGGAGTTAGACTCCTCCTGGATGGGATGCTAGTCCATCGCAGGTTACCTTCCCAGTATCCACTGGTACCCATTTCTACTGCTGGGTGGACAGAGGCACACTTGCAGTTTGGATCTTGCCTAAGGGTCTTGGCAAGGTGGGGATCTGACCGGGATTCGAACTCACGACGTCTCGATCATGAGCCCGGCACCTTAACCATTACATCACCCCCCCCACTAGCATCTCATTAGAAGGACATATATACTTGATTATGTCATGGTGAATGCACCGGTGAATCACTACAACCCTATCATAAACCACTTAAAACTACATATATTACAAAAACTTGTGAAATTGCTAAGTAAGTAAATTTTTGTCCCCCGCTCCGCAGATGCGGGGGAAATTGTTTTGGGTTTGTCTGTCTCTCTGTCCGGCTGTCAGGTTTTTTCATTTCTGTGAGATAACTTTACAAATTTTATCAGATTTCATTCAAATTCGGATCATTGATTGCTCTTATGCATACCTGGGATTGGTTTTGGAGCTTCTATCTGATAAAATTTCTCTCCAGCTCAAAAACAAAATTCTGAAATTTAGGTCAAATTTCTCAGTGTGTTTTAGTTTTTATGTTTGCCTGCAGTTGTCTCCACATGACATAGTGGATTTTGGTCCTATTTCTTAATGTGTTTTAGTTTTTATGTTCACCTACAGATGTCTCCACATGTCATAGTGGATCTGTTTTTCATGTGCTCTCAAGTTTTTCTCCACATAGCATAATTTTGGTTGCTAATCAAGCATGAAAGACAACAACACCCAAAGCAGGGAACATTAATTCCACAAATTTTTTTTTTTTTATAAAGTTCTTCATGGAATCATGTCAAAATAATTGCTCAAAGATATTGGCATGGGTTTGTGGTATAATAACATTTCTTGGAGCTCATATCTGCATTATATATATTTTTACATACATATATATTTATATAATGTGTGTTTATGCATGAACAGCAGATTGAGTTAAATGTTCACTTAAAGCTTCATTTGGTGAATGGGACATTGTACATGCCTCAGATATATTATTTTAAGAAGTCATGACAGCACATGATTACATAAGAAGCAGCTGTGACACAAAAACTGTATTCTTTATTAATTATGTTTTATTTTATAATAATTGTTTCTACTGAAATCTTGACCAAGTTCATAAACTGGTGAACTTGACCTTGATTTTCAAGGTCAAATCTACCAAAATGTAAAATTTGTGTAAACCCCATAACTTTAGTGGGAGTATTGCACATTTTGTCCTCACAATAATAAAAGTGCAGTATTAGAGACCTCACCTCACGGCACCATGAGGGAGTTTTTTCGCGAATATTCCACACAGGGAAAGGCACGACTGCTGCCACCATCTTGTGATGGCGTAACTGTACTTGTGTGACATCTGTTTGGGTCTAATACCGGTAAATAACCTGTGTGAGTTTTTTTTAGCGGACTTCCCTGTCACTGCGGGCATTGCGTTGCCGAGGGAACTGCCCATTGCACTCATGTAAGGGTCTCCCCTGATTTGACCGGGAGGCTGGCTTTGTTTACAGCTGGGGACAGAAGATTATTTTTTTTCCCCTGTTTATCTGAGCATGACGTCCAATGACGTAGATAGAAAGCTTTCTATTAGAAAATTATTCCACGCCCCTGTCCCCCAGGAATGCGGCCCTTGACCAATCAGAGTCTCTGTCACGTGTCTTTCACGGCTGATGTCAACAATGACAGATGGTTGAACGGTTTACTTTGGAGGGGCAGGCTTATTTTTTTTCAAATGCCTGCCCTGGCGTCAGCCTTTCGTGTCACCCGTTTCTGCGAAAGGATAGCCGGGCCCGGCTCCCATCCGGGGGGCAAAACAATAAGGCCAGCCACCCTCTCCAATCACATTTGAGGCGAGGTCTCCTATACTGCACTTTTACCCTCAAATTTGACACGTGACTTGTTTCAACTAAGTGTTATTTCCCCTCAAATTTTGGGATGGCCAATTGGGGGGAGACATATATTGGTTTTGTGTCTGCAAAAATGAGCAATTCTTGGTTCTTAATGTTAAATTAGTTCATTTATCCTAAGTAGCTATTTAATCTTAATGTGACCACTTAATATCTTATTTATTTCTTTGTTTGCAAATGATCATATAGATCAGACCATGCTATAATCTTGTGTTCAGTATAATTTAGGTGCTAAGAGTCTTTGCCACTTGATATATTTATCATGCATAATGTATTGAAAACAGGAATCACAGAAGGAATGCTGATGCTTGCTTGACAAATACACATTTTGACTGTATGTGTGAATAGTGCAAAAAATGTTATATTGACTTACAATCATCTCTGTTATATCTAAGATTCTGTGCTTGGGATCATTTGGTGCATTTCTTACATAAGTATAACACTTGGAGCAAGGTACAGGAAACAGTTAACAACCCAAAGCTGAAAGCTATCAGGGTGTTAATTGACGTATTGAGATTGGCTCTCAGCCTATAGTCCTATCAAATAAATAATATTCTGTAGACTAACCTGACAATTGTTAAGTTGCCACAGGATACAGTCCAGTTCATCAGATCATGTCACCACATCTATAAGCTGTTCCCGGAAGGTGGTATTTGATAGTAATTCTGAAGATAATTGGTTTGTTCATTCTCTGGGTAGTGAGTGCAGCCCTGTAAATGCCTGCAGGCCAGGACAGGATATACCTGTGAAACTGTAAACCTAGTGGCTAAACTAACAAGCTGCTACAGTGTTTCTTCTCTGAGAACTATATTCCATGCTTGTAAAATATCTGGTCCTGATTTCTGACTGTTAATGGCATTTTTACTATTTGTAATATCATATTTTCCAGAAATTAAAATAACATGATCCTTTCCTATCCTGAATCCACACCCTAAGTTGCTAGAGGCTATGATCTGACTTGGATGGGAGTAAAGTAAAACCTACACACTACATCCTGTCAACACATCTAGCAGCTATTACTGGGAGGTGCTATTTAATAATAATTCACCAGAATAGGTTTCTTCATGCTACAGATACAGAGTAAAAACCTGTTGATGCTTGAAGACATGTATGAAGGACCCTGTGTAACATTGCAAAATGAATGAGCTTTAAGGTGTTAATTCGCTGGAGCACTGAAGGGCACATGTGATGCCTGTAAAAATAATTCAATGGGATTTTTTTTAAGTTAAATAATCAGCTCCAAGAATGTAATAATATATTTGCTGATAGTATTACAGTAGTTGATTACGCATGGTATTATGCTGAGTGGAATGAGTGTGTTTCATTTAATATACGCCCATCCATGACAGGATGTAATATGGTATACCCACGGTCGCTCCATCTGTTAACTTTTAGAGTAGCAATGATAACTTACCAGGAATATGATGGATTTTAATAAAACACTACAGAAATATTAGTCAGTATAATATCTAGCCTCAATTTGATTTTCAGCAAAACTCATGCATATTTATTGAGGTCAGAGGTCAGCAGACTATGGTGCTGTCATGATAACCTACCAAAAATCTGATGGATTTTCATGACACTCATTATGAATATTAACCAAAACAGTTTCTCACCTGAATTACATTCTTAGCGAAATTCATGCGTACTTGATGAATCCAGAGGTCACAAGATATGTGACAAGGTATGGAAATAACTGCATCATTGGATAAAATAATCTTCATCATTCAGTTGTAGCATACAGATAGTGTCAGATTTGGAGAATATGAATTGCTTCCTCAGATAATAATACATCATTTGTATTGAAAAGTTCATTCCCATTCAATAGACCTCGACACCAATGGGACTTTGCTACAAAAAGATAAGTAATAAACTGAAACACAAGACATTGTTTAAAAATGTAACAAGAAACACAAGAAACAATTTACATATACTTTTGATGAATATTTCTTGCTGATTATAGGATGAGTGGCTGAGTGATGTCAAGATGAAGCTTAATGACAAAACGATGCCCAGGGATGTGTCAGAGGCAGACCAGATGCTGAAAGAACACTCTGAACTCAAAGATGACATTATGGCAAACTGGGAAAGGTAGTATTCTTGTGTATTTTCCTTGATATTTGACAGTCTTTGTAACCAATAGCAGTTCAAGTCTACTCCTTTTGCTTTCATTTGATCATTGTACTATTTGATGTTATAACTGAATGAAGCTCATCTGATATTAAGTTACGTTGTAATTAATGGTTAGTCTTGACTTTCTCCATGTGGTTCTCCTTTGCAGCTGTTTACCTCATCTTTTTGTTTATCTTGCCAGCACCACAGTACATTTTGTATCAGTTTAGGCTACAAACTTCTTGTGTTTAATGCCTTAGAACTGTCACATGAGCATGTGTATACAGTGCCTCAGTTTTTCCTTACTTATGTTTTACAGCAGCAGCAAGCCATTTTTAGCTCAGCTGACTACAAGTCATCTGAGCTATAGTTGTGGTCCTTTGTCCGTCGGCTGTATGTCCGTCCGTTCGTCCGTTAAACTGGCACGTTTTGAAACCGTTAGACCTAGGAATCCAAAATTCGGCATAATGTTAGATGTCCCCAAGATCTCCTACCAAGCCTAAAACTGGGTCTTTGCGAAGTCCTTCAATCCTTTGAGAAATTAAGGAAAAACCTCAATTTTTTATTAAAAACCTATTTTCACACTTCAGGACTGCCTAATATCAAAACACTCATCTGTTTTTCCTCATATTTACCATAAATATTCCTCTATATAGTTCCTATGTACATGCAAGAATTTAGGTCTGTATTATATAATTTAAAAAAGTTATGTGCCCAAACATAATGCATTTTGTAAAATATCAGGAAAGATATTTGATCACTTATCACACATGTTAAAGCTAAGGGCTTTTTTCCAGTAATATAACTTTAATTAATAAAAATTAAATTGTATACCCAACATTAGATCAAAATCTTTTAAATTTTTTAAAATATTAGCAAAAATAAAAAATTGGTACCTTAAATTTTGCCCAACTTTGACCATGGCACATTTTTTTCCTGTAACTGCTGTGGATTTAATTTTCACAGCATGTTTTTGTTAACATTTCATCTGTTAACACCAAAAACCAGTTGATCAAAAACTGTAGATTTTATTCAAGTTTTCAAGCACCATGACACATATCATTTACATCAAGCTAGTGTTATGCAGTTTGCTAGAGCTCAGCTCCCCAGCTTCAGCTCTAGGTTCCTAAAATTTGGCATACAGTTAGATGTCTCCAAAATACCCTACCATGCCAAGAATTTGGTCACTAGGACTTAATTCCTTTTAGATATTAATGAAAAACTTCATTTTTCCATTAAAACCCATTGGTACAATTTAAGACTGCCTAATATCAAAACCACTGATCTGACTTTGATCATAGATAGTATACATATTTTTCTATACATTCGCTATGCACATGCTAGAAATGATGTCAGTATTGCGTAATTGTTTTAAGTTATGGGCCCAAACATAATGCACTTTGTAAAAAATCAAGAAATATATTACTCCCTTAACAAGAGGATTGCTGAAGCTAGAGATTTTTTGTCAGGGATGTAACATTATTTAATCAAGATTCAATTGAATACCCAAAATTAGTTCTGAATTTTTCAAATTTTATAAGTTATTAGTATAAATATAAAATTAGTACCTTAAATTTTGCCCCAATTTGACCATGGCACATTTGTTTCCTGTGAGCCTGTTGATATAATTTTCATATCATGCATACAAAAGGATTTCAGCTTTTTAGTTTAGAAAGCTGAAAGAAAATGGCCAAAATTGTAGCTTTTATTAATGTTTTTATGAGACCATGTCAAAACCAGGCTGTCCCAACCCCTTCTTCAGTCACCTGTATGTTGACCTTATTGACCTTTCAGCAAATTATGCACGCTTGAGGGAGGCATACACTCGGGCAGCCAGGCAGCTTATGGCCAGCCACAGTTGATCCAGGTGTCCAACCCAACTTATCTAGTAGTTGTTTTGACCAATAACATAACAAGATACTATAAATAAATCAATTTTTATTTTTTTTAATAACAAATTAAAGAAAAATTAATAGAACTGGAATTTGTTAGTTGATGAGTAACAGGAAATTAACTTGCAGTTACTGATGATGTAAGAATCTTGTATGGATGGATAAAATGTCAAGTATTCCAAATAACACCATGCAGTCACCTATGGTATTTTTCAGTTCAATTTTTAAATGATAACAAAAATAAATCATATTATTCATTACCAATCATAAGGGATCATATGAAGGAAATTAATGATAGACAAAGATGCAGTTGATAATATTAATCTAGATTCCTGCTGTGTCTAGTGTGTAGATTGATATGAAAGTAGTCCAAAGTGAATATATTACATTTATTTTTTTTTAATATAAATAAAAGTCATAAAACCAGGTACTTATGATCATTATTTAAATTTGTGAATTTTGTATATTCAGGATTCTCAACATCATTGATTGGCTAGAACTGAATAAATACCAGACATGGTGCAAATACTTTGCAAATATATTTGAATACGAATATGAATCATTATAAAATTTCTCGCATAAGAATGGTAATTCAGGTAAAAATGAAAGTATTTGAATACCAGTGCAAATACTTTCAAATGTTTTCATGAATGCATTCATGAATATATTCTATAATATTATTTTCATAATCATATCAGTTATATTTTTTTTTAATCATGATTTTCTTATTATTTTTAATAAAAATTATATTTGGCACAATATTTGTTATTAAATTTTAATAAATAGTCAAACTCTTATATTATATTATAAATTATATGGCCAAGTCAGAATCTGTGTGACAATAGCACTCCATTTGTCAATAAAATAAATGAAATCAATCCTCTTCCCTGTCTCCAAAGATACTATCAAAATCATACATAAGCTAAACACCAACAACTCATAATAAAGCTTTTATTTATTACCACACAAAACCAGCATGTGCCTCATTTCCAAATCATATTTTTTATCATATATAACAGCTGAGCACCGTGACCCATGGGTCCCTTGTTTAGTTGACATATAGTATTCAATTACATGACAATATTTCAAACTTTTTTTGGTATTTCATCTATTGTGTTTCTTTCTTGTTTAAAAATGAAATTTAAATTTTTTTTTTTAAATCAAATTTTAAAATTTCATTTTAAGGTAGATTGAAACTTGATCGTGTATAAAGATATTGTTATATAGGTTAATATTAGCCAATAAAAAGTGGGTTTTCTTTTACTTGTAAAAATTTAAAAAAATTGGTAAAGTTAAAATATTATAAAAATGAATAATTTAAATAAAAGTGTATACCATCAGAAAGTACACTGTACCAGTTTTAAAATATTGTGTGTACTTCATTGGGTCAAATATAAATTTAAACAACTTTTGGTTTGATTTTAGATATATTTTTTGAGGGGGAGGGGGAGGCATGGATGCTACCTTAACATATACTTATAAATCAGTTTCTTCAAATGTTATTAGGTAACTCTACCTGTGTCAATGTCAAACTTGTTAGCCTGTGTTAAGAAAGTGAAAAAACATTATTATGATAAGCCTTCTTCACTGGACATAATGCATTACTTCAATTAGAGTGACAGCTGTAAAGTCTTATTGAACTTGGTAAGCAGATGTTGTTCATTTCATCTTGGTTCCTTGTTATGCCCTGCAGGAATATGTAAAATTACTTAATCTTGGGTGGAGTTCTGCCCCAGGACCACTTAGTATATTACCATTACACAACTGAACAACAGGATGCTTCATCAGTTCTTGTGCTGTGATTGTCATAAAAGGCATCAAATCCTGATGGCGGATGATGATTATATATATCCATGAATGCTTCTCCAGTCACACCCATACTGGAATGATCTGATAATTATTGTTACCATTACATAATGAAAATGAAGGGGTCTTGTTTTCACTCTATCGTGTCTTTGTTTGTCCACAAATTATTGGAAGAACAGATTCAATGGTTTGAATGATACTCGAAACAGTGAATGCATATGTCAGTATGGCTGATTGTAAGTGATCTTGGCTATAGCAATGACCATAACTTTGTCATCCATTCAGCTTTTTTGACTCTAGATGTCTGTTCATGGTGCGCAAATCAAAACAATAATAGCTACAGACCTTAAAGTTTACATACACAAAGGTAGTGACAAAACTACATGCTACACCTAAAAGTAGGTCATAGTTACCTTGTTTTTTGAAGCAAGAAACCAAAAAAACTAAGTAATGCTCAATCTTGACCCATACCAAAAACTGATTGGATAGAGTTTCCAATATGGTATATAGTAAGATCTAAATAAGATCCATATCCGCTGACTGTAAACATGAAGTAAAGACACTTATAATGAAGGAAACAAACAGTTTTTTTTTGTAAAACAAATTGCTTGCTTATTGATTGTTCCTCATATCTCAGTATACTAAAATATGTCAATCTGGATCCAGAATAATACATTAACAAGGGACATCTTTGCAGTGAATCTGAAATATCTGTGTAATATCACAGGACAAGTTACTACAGAGAATAATACCAAACAGTCAGGGAAATCAGTGCTTTTAAACCATATAAAGTAAAGCTGCTTTTTTGCTCTGTATGCAAGACAGCTAGCATCTACATGGGCCATGTGTGCACCCCATCGTAATCATTCCTGGTAGTCCCCGTCTTATAACAATACATAAACATCTTGTGTGGTGATGGAGATAGACCTACATGCTAGCTGTCCAATTATTTCATTTCACTTCAAAAGTGGTAGGAAACTAGGGATGCAATTCTGCTTAGTACTTACTCATTGTTCAAGCTTTGTGAGACAAGTTCAAACTTAAAGTCAGTATAGTTGGGGAGTTATATTGTTGTCCTTTGTAACACTGAGGAGATATGTGAAAGGAGTCGTGGTTTCTTTCAGAGCAGGTAGTATCAATTTGCTTTTAAGATGAATTAATTCTTTCCTCAGAGTTTTCCCCCAGACAAATAGTACATATATCATGTTAGACCTGAAGCAATAGAAAGTTATGATTTTTTCTGATTCTTAGACTTGAGAAGGCTAAAGCATTAGCAGAACAGATTCTGGCTAAAAATCCCAACTGTACAGAAGTGAGGGAGAAACTGAAGCAGCTGATGGATGAACAGCAGGCCATCGAAGACCTGTGGAACAAGAGGAACCAGGCTCTGCTGGACGCCAAGGATCTGCAGGTAGGTTTATTTTAAGTGTTACATACTGTAGTAATCATGTACATGAAACTATTTTGATTGCATATATTAAATGAAAAAATGGTACCGCGTGGAAGATGGTACTCAAAGATGGTGCCCTGGAATGATGGATGTTATTAAATAAACATGCATACCTTAACAACCCCCCCCCCCCCCCCCCCAATTACCTCAAAACACCTCTGGACATTCTGATATTGCTTAACTTTCACTTATGTTCAAGGAAATATCACATGGCATTAGGGCAAGGCACTCCTTGACTTCATGACTCGTGCTCCAAAGTTGGCTGTATGGTCACATGCTGTATGTCCCAGTGGTAAACAGAGCTGCAAAAATCCACAAAACGTTGATGAATCCAGGAGTTTTTTATGTGGGGAATTACACAAAACTTTAATTACTTTGAGATTTTCACACTCCTGGCCTATATGTTTAATTTTGATAACATCAGTGACATCTTGCACATATCTTAAATATCTTGCAGATACACACACAGAGAAGTGAGTGAAAAAATAAACCCCACTTGCCCATAAATATGACAGTTCTCATTGAAAATATTAAGAGAGTAAATTGCACAGTAAATAGTATAAGTAATTGTTATAATGGTTATGTCACTATGACATAATGCTTGTAGCACATATTGCCATCTGGAGACCATTTGTTTACTCATTATTAATTTGTTTTACACCTTTCAGAAGAATGTTGGTACAAAGTAAAAAAAAAGTGAATTTATAAAGTACCCTCCTGTCAGGTAATTGCACAGTACTAGTAATAATACTTTGATATATTACCCTACGTATATTGCTTTGTAATCTGAACATTAAGAATAATACACCCTTGTGATGCGGGTGTTTTGAACTTTATTTCGTTTAAGTATTACACAGGTATGTGGGAACGTAACAACTATATTAAACAAGGGTGTGATATTATTCACAGGTCTTCTTGCGTGAGTGTGATCAAGTGGACTCTGTAACTGCCAGCCATGAAGCTTTCCTGGAGTTTGATGATGTTGGGGTGAGTAGACCAGTCATATATTCTTAGGCTTTATGATGTTTGGTAGAGCTCTGCGTATATCACTGATTATCGATTAATTGAATCAATGTTTTGAAAATATTTGATTCTCGATTATCTGTTTTTATCCTTGAGAATCAGTCCACCAAGTTTCATAGATTTGTGTCAGAATATTGCCCATTTCCACATGAAAACTATATTCAAGGTTGTCTTTCAGTATCTTAGTCTTGCTGTAAGATGATCTAGAATGCAGATTCTAGAATTCACAAGGTAAAAAAAAATTAAATTGTAGTTCATTCTTCATTTCTAAGGTGGCAGCAGGGTGAGTGTTAGTAGTCCCCATACTGTCCAACTGTCATGTAAAATAATCGATTATTAATCGATAATCGGTTGCAATAAGTTCTGATTAATCGATTACAAATTTTGGAACCGATTCCTAGCTCTGTTTGGTAAACCCTTAAATCAGAAATTTAAAAAAAAGCTTATTTTCCCATGCATAAAGGATTCATAAAATTATACTCAGAATTGGACATTTTGAGTGAAACTGGTGCCTCATATTTGAAATTTTTAGATGTCTTGCAATACCTACTTTGGTATTAACATGTAAATTTGTAAAGAAAGCATATATGTATTTAAACATAACAAGTATGCGATTTATATCATAATCAGATTGGTTAACCATGTTCCAAGTGCTATGCATAAAGCAGTAAATTGATATCATTAATAAAAAAAAAGGGTCAGTCAGGATGACAAGCAAAATTGTGTAATACAGAGGCCACATCAGTGATAACTGCTGATTATTTGTTTATGGCAGAAAGGAAACAGAATTGGTGTTTGATACAATAATTTCCATGAAAACACAACAACCAACCACCTAAGGAGCCAACAGGTGGTGCATGAGGGTGCTAGTTAGTTCTTTCCACAAGAAACAAACCAGTTTGCACCTTACTGATTTGACCATTTTGTATACATATTATGTATGTACATACTTAATTTATACATATTTATTTACATATATAGAGTACAATTGATGCTGTTGAGGCCCTGATGAAGAGACATGAGGATATGGAGAACACATTGATGGCGCAGGATGAAAAGATGAATGCTCTCAGTGACATGGCAGATAAACTCATTGCTGATAAACATCCCGAGACAAAGCTGTAAGTGATATTTCAACATGATTCTCTCTAACAAACTTAGGAATATCGGTTTTCTATTCATGAACAAATGTTGTGAATTTTACCCAACATATGCATTATTAGAATAATAGGTTGCCATACTTTCATCACACTCACATGCCAGATTAAGAATTTTGTTTTGAAAATTGCATTTTACTCCTGTGTATTTAAAATCAGTTTCAAATCCCTTATTTAGAGACTGTTTATTAGGGCTGTCGCTTGACAAGCGGGTGCCCTATAGTGATCACCGTGTCAGGCCGTCCTTCTGACCATCCGTCCTTCCGTCAGTGACACTTTCTTTTGCGCGCAATAACTCAACAACAACATACTGCAGCTTTCCCAAATTAACAGGGTAGATTGGTACCTGTGAGGGCTCCAGACCTATTATATTACAGACTTACGGAATTCCAATATGGCGGCCACGGCCCAATCGCTGATTTTCTTTCGCATGCAATAACTCAACAACAACATACTGCAGTTTTTCCAAATTCACAGGAATGATTGGCACCTATGAGGGCTCCAGACCTATTGAATTACAGACTTGTTGGAATTCCAATATGGCTGCCACAGCCCGATCGCTGATTTTCTTTCTCAGGCGATAACTCAACAACAACATACCTCAGCTTTCCCAAATTAACAGGGTTGATTGGCACCTGCTCCAGACCTATTATATTGCAGACTTGTTGGAATTCCAATATGGCCGCCACGGCCCAATCGCTGATTTTCTTTCGCACACGATAACTTAACAACAGCATACTGCAGCTTTCCTAAATTAACAGGATTGATTTGTACCTATGAGGGCTCCAAACCTATCAAATTACGGACTTGTTGGAATTCCAATATGGCCACCACAGCCCAATCGCTGATTCTCTTTCTCACACGATAACTCAACAACAACATACTGCAGCTTTCCCTAATTCACAGGGTTGATTGGCACCTGTGACAGCTCCAAACCTTTCAAATTACAGACTTGTAGGAATTCCAATATGGCCACCACAGCCCAATCGCTGATTTTCTTTCGCACACGATAACTTAACAACAACATACTGCAGCTTTCCCAAATTAACAGGGTTGGTTGGTACCTATGAGGGCTCCAGACCTATCAAATAACAGACATGTCGGAATTCCAATGTGGCGGCCACAGCCCAATCGCTGATTTTCTTTCATGTGTGATAACTCAACAACAACAAACTGCAGCTTTGCCAAATTCACAAGGTTGATTGGTACCTATGAGCGCTCCAGACCTATTGAATTACAGACTTGTCGGAATTACAATATGGCCACCACAGCCCAATCGCTGATTTTCTTTCACACGCGATAACTCAACAACAACATACCTCAGCTTTCCCAAATTCACAGGGATGATTGGTACTTATGACGGCTCCAGACCTATCGAATTACAGACTTGTCGGAATTCTAATATGGCCCCCACAGCCCAATTGCTGATTCTCTTTCACACGCGATAACTCAACAACAACCTACTGCAGCTTTCCCAAATTCACAGGGATGATTGGTACCTATAAGGGATCCAGACCTGTTTAATTACAGACCTGTTGGAATTCCAGTATGGCAGCCACAGCCCGATGGCTGATTTTCTTTCGCACACAATAACTTAACAACACCCTACTGCAGCTGTCCCAATTTCACAGGGATCATTGGTGCCTATGAGAGGTCCAGACCTATTGAATTACAGACAGGCTTAAATCAAATATGGCTAACAGATTACATGAGGTGATTTTCTATTGCACACATTATTTCAGACATATCTTCTTTAATATCATTTGATCCAGTAGGATTTTTTTCCCTCATGCATATGGATAAAAACCTGTTTCTGTTTGTCATATTTTTCAAATTTAACTTAATTTTTCACCCATATGTACACTGGTCCAGCACTTGCAGAAACGCGGGCCTTCTGAGGACCATTGTCCGACCACATCTATTTTAAATTTCAATTGTCATATAAACTGAGGAAGTTTAATTCTCATCCCCCATAACTTTCAGTACCTCATCAGCTACCATTGTTTACCCACTGATGGTCTTGGAATGAATAAATCTTATACACATAACTAGATGTTTGTAATCACTCAGTGATCACATGATGCCTGATGCCTGCAACTGAGCAATAATGGGGAATCGACTAAGGAGTATGTGACCATGGTAATATGGTCAAGGTCAAAAATAAATATCAGGTGCAAATCTGCTACCTTTGACAAATATAGTGCTCAAAGGTCAGTTTTTAAAAATCAACCATACTCAAAATCTAGGGCAAACTCAGGCAGAAGAAAGAACAAGAAAAAAAATTGTATTTTCAGGTTTGCACTCTAGGGCACCTAAGTAAGTCCACCCATAAAAAATGTTCTCCCATACACTGATAGAAAAAATCATGGATTTTCCTTCCTTTGCAGTTGCAGTGTGAGTGCAGATGAATTTCTTAAGATTAACGGGGTCAGGGATTATAATCAAGGGTTGAGAGGCAAAATTGAGGACTGAAAGCATTCTAAATTAAAAGATTTCATCACATTGAAGAAAACAGTATATCTATTCTAAAGATGCTAGGGTTTAAAACTTGTGATGTCCATTCCAATAGGATCAACAACAGGAGAAATGAAGTGGTTGACAGACGTAATCGCGTCAAACAGAAGGTACAGGATCGTAAAGATAAACTCCTGGCATCCCTCGCACTGCAAGAGTTCTTCAGAGATGCCGAAGAGGTAGGAGATCCTTACATTAAGAATATTCATAATATATATAGGAAATTATATATTTGTTATAGTTTATGCTTGTTATAGTTTATACAAATTTACAGATAAGTGCACACATACTGAAAAAAAATCATACACCCTTACTGAGTTTTATTCTGTGTATAGACATAAAAATCAATATTTATAAATTTGCCAGTTTCGTCTGTGTGCTCATTATATCACACACACATATAGGGAGAGAGAGATTCTGAAGCAGGTTCCTTGGCTGAAGTGTTTTCTACATTCCTATACACATATCCACAAGTAACTGCCAGGTTTTACTTCTGAATGTTTTTCAAAAGATTTAGATATAACTAAAAAAGGTGATATATTCTTTCACAGGCAGTATTCCTTCAGCCACTTCTAAAATATTGAAAATATCAAGTCATTTTATAATTATTATAGGATTTAAGTAAAGGTAGTTCACTTTTTATATAATACTTAATTTTCCTGTTTTTAAGACTTTTTAAATCTTTTTGTGCACCATGACAATTGGAGATACTTTGAACCTGGCATGCATGACATTGTATCTTGTTTCTCTCAGCTGTCAGACTGGATCAAGGAGAAATACCAAACGGCGACAGATGAGTCATACAGAGACCTGACCAATTTACTTCCTAAGTTGAAGAAACACCAAGCTTTCGAAGCTGAGCTTAAAGCCAACAATGATCGCCTGGATGAAATCAATGCAGTCAGTTCAATTTATTTTTTCAAATCCAGCCTGTGATAATTTAGTTGTTGATTAAAAGTTTAATATGGGCAGAATTTTTCATGCTATTGTTGCAAAATGGGTCATATTTACCTCATAGAAGTTCCTTTTCAGCTCTTTCACTTTTAAACTTAAATTTCACATTCATTATCAGTTTTAAGTTTGTTGTATGTTTGATATGTTGAAAGTTATACATATACTAGTAGTCTTGGGAATAGGTTGTATTTTGAAGATTGATTGTCAGTAGAATTAAACTTTTTTTTTTTGCATATATATCTGTACATTGTACCAGCTGATATAAAGGCCTACCTGCCAGCCTTATATCTGTTTTAATTCTATCAGGTACATATGTGTATACCAACAAAAAGTTTGCTAAAGGTTGTTAAATTATATGAAAGCACAGATTACCTCATTAAAAAAACATATAGTGCAAAACTTTGTAATTGATTCTAGCTCAGCAAGAATTTTGCTTCACAAACTTATGATGGATTTTCAGGTTTGACAGTTTTTGCTGTACATTGTGCAAAATATAACTTATCAGCCATTAAGTAATTGAAGGGCCTTACCGTGACCCTGCATTCTTAAACAGAATAAATGACCATCAAGTCCTGTTTGGGTCAGGAAACATGTTTATTCTTATGATCTGTGATTTATTGATAAATGTATTGTTTTACACACAGTGTGGTATTGATCACTGCATTGTTTTAAGTGCTAATGCTGGTTGCTTACAGAATGGCAAACAGCTGATAAAAGAGAAGCATTATGCCTCTCCTGAGATCAAAGAAGTACTGGACAAGTTAAATGAGGAGTGGAAGGCCCTGTGTGACAAGTCCAAAGACAAAGGAGACAAGCTGCGTCAGGCAGCCCAACAAGAGCTGTTTAACAAAGCACTGGAGGATGCACATGCTAATATGGACGAGATGGAGAAATCTGTCTCGTCAGAGGATCTTGGCAAAGACCTCAGGGCTGTCAGAAACCTGCTCAAGAAACATCAGGTATTAAGCCTGATTACTTCATCATCAAATAAAACAGAAGAATATTTTCAAATGGTTCATACAACTATATACCAGGTGTTATTATCTGACTTTTTACACAAATAATTAAATTAGTTTTGATATTTGATAATCTTCCTTTGCTCGCAGCATGCAAACACCAGTTGTCCTAGTTTTTTATTCTATGGTGTTATATATAAAAAAATATCAGAGTTAAGATTTTTTTTTGAGCAAATGTGTATGCAGCATGCTTATTACATGAACTATTTCATGCTAACTTTAAACTTTTTATTAGCTTCTTAATCATCAGGAAATTTAGTTAACTACTGCCATAATAATATGTTACATGCAATTCAAGTCTAATAAATCACATTGGACTTGTACTGCATTGAAATATCAGACAGGTCTCAGCTATAATATCAGGTAGGACATCCTCTGTATATTCAAATGGGTGGTTGACAGCACAGAGCAGGGTGGGGATCAGTATTATATTAAGCACAGTCTGTCATTCCCTGGATGAACCAGTTGGAGTTTATAGTTTGTTAAGACTAGAACTGGCTGGCCCAGCTAAAACAAGGACAGTAGGGACATAACACTCCATGGATACTTACACCACACTGTTTGATAATAGGTAACAGATATTTGGAAAAATATTTTTTTTTTAGATTGAAGGTGGGAGTAAAAACAGCATAATGAAAGATATATAGAAGTATGTGATGAGGCTGTATTTGTTTGACAGATGCTGGAGAAGGATATGGACAAAAATGCAGAGAACCTTAAAACCATTGTTGCTCAGGGTAATGAGCTGGCCAGAGCAGGGCACTTTGATGCTGCTGGTATCTTGAAAGCTGTGAAGGACTTTGACAAGAGGTAATCAGAATGTTAATTTTTGGTAGTCCTACTTCAAGCCTTTTTTTCCACATTTTCAACATTTAATCTAGCAGTCATGTTAGACATTCATTTGAACATATAATATGCATTAATTAATTTATTTGTAATAAATATTTTCTTTACAGATTTTGTTCTGTTGACATAGAATTTGTTGTTATTTAGATAACACAATGAAATAACAATCGGCTTCCTGTTTTTATAGAACCTAAAATATCAAGTTAAAAATAAAAAAGCTAAGAAGAGCTTTAGGAGATGATGTTATATGTGAATATGCTGTAAAAGACCTATATACCACTTAACAAGAACTTTTGATATTTTCACTGATCTTTTTGACTATACTAACCATTCTCACTGTGAACATCATATAACTCCTAGCTTCCTGCATGTTAAAACTGCAGATGATATGATATTTTGAATACACATGATTTAGTAGAGATATTTTTTGGATCTTTTTGGTGCTCAAATAAATACACATAAATGAGGGATTATTAACTGGCCACGCATGTTATCACACAGATACAAGGGTGCTGGCTTATATTATATTAAACAAGATTTCATTCAAGGTTCCGATATACCACCCTCAGGCTACTACGATGGCAGTATGGGACAAGTTGGTCAGTACCATAATAACTTTAGGCTTATTTAATTAAAGGCCTTCTTTCTTCTGCCCCTTCACCCCCTGAAAATTTATATTTTTACATGAAATTCCTTCTTCACATATTAAAAAAAAAAATTCCTCTTGAAGCAAAATAGTCCAAAGTCTTGAAAGACAGGATTATCCCTGCATATTTGATATGTATGTAATATACCCCTTTCTGCAGTATCCTATTGATACCATTTGTTGTTTTTTCAGGTTCAGTGATCTGAAGGTACCTGTAGCCAGGCGTAGAGAGCAGTTGGAAGATTCTTATAAATGGCACCAGTTTAACTTTGACGCTGACAGTGAACTGCAGTGGATCAAAGAGCACGAACCAGGGGCTATGTCTACCGATTATGGCAAAAGTCTTTATGATGCCCAGAACTTGAACAAGAAACACCAGGTAGGAATACATGAGGATATGGTATTGTGGACTGACCAGGATGTGAAACTCTAAAGGATTATTACCGATGCATTCGTGAATTCCCATGTAAAATATTCAGATGTGTAGTGATAAATTATACTATACATAGTTTACTTTGTCTTTCTTTAATTAAGTTTATTAATTTTGTGCTTATGCACATCATTCTCATGGGTTTTAGTGTTAAAACATCAGTTTGATATAAGATTTAAACAAAATCCTTGTTGGTTATATTATATGATATATTGTAATATATATTCTATATGTTTGATATGTAAGATGTCAAAGTTATTTATGTTGCTGTTTGAATCATATAGATAAATCTTCACTGATTGTTTGTTATAGTAATTAATTAAATTTCTTCCCAGAAATTCCAACTGGAGCTTCAGGGCCATCAGCCTATGATAGACAAGGTTCAGAACACAGGAAAGAGCCTCATAAAGGCCAAGCACTTTGCTGCACCACAAATCAAAGAAAAGTGTGAGGAGGTGAAGGAGGCCTGGATGACGGTGCTCGAACAGTCTAACGAACGACAGAAGAAGCTTGAATTGTCCTTACGTACACAAGAGGTCAGACATGTTACCTACCAGAACAGCCGGTTGTTTCCTGTTGTCCTGTTAAGTTCAGCTAAAATTTATTAGTATTATTGAGTTTTAAAAGCTAAAAGTGAATTTTTGAATGTACGGCCTGATTCCATAGACCAGGCTTTTACTGTTTTATGTTGGTGCCAAGCTCAAATTTGGATACATGAGTTTTGGGAATAAAGGCAGCTGGTCAGGCTTCTAGTGTGGCTTACATTTTAAATGTCATAAATATAAGTTTAATTTTAAAATTTCCAGTGGTGTATAAATATTAATAATTTGTGGCCAAAATAGGTGTGCCTCGGCCCCCCCCCCCCCCCCACACACACACAAAAAAAATGGGTTTACCAACATTTCTGTAGCCTGACTGCTGTAAACTGCAAATTATATAGTTTAAAGACTGTATTAAAATAAGAATACCAGCTAAAACACCAGTGCAGACCAGATATCCAATTTAAGTCATATTTAAGCTTTGCAGTGCAGGAATGAATAGAGAAAATGAAACAGGATTATAATTATAATGATTATTTAATTGACTCTGATCATTTCCTTGACAGTTTTTGTCCAGGGTAAATGATGTGGAACAGTGGATACAGGAGAAGAAACAGGTGGTGGGCAGCCAAGATTACGGCAGAGATGCTGATGCTGCTACAAAACTGCTGACCAAGCATAAGGTACGTGATGTTGTACAATGCCTGCTGGGGCTGGTATTGCCTACAATTTTCATATTGCAATATATTGAAATGTGAAGTGTTGTGTGATGCATGTTGTGACATTTTCATTGTATGAATTTACATAAAACAAGTTACAGTGTGTGTGTGTGTTATTAATTCATTATCCTGTTAAATATAATGATACCATTAAATCATATGCAGTTTACTTGAACATTTCCTTTCTGTAGATATGGCAGCAGCTTTCACTTCCAGCCATTCACTATATAAACCCAACCCATTTATATGTATAAATTTGTAACAGAAACCTTATATTAACAATAATTTATCTGTTTAAGTCACTTTTGATTAAATATGTAAAAATAATTTTATATGAAAATTAAATCAATATTGGCAATATGTGATTAGCCATATCATGATATACAAATATATTGATAATATTGCGCAGCCTTAGTGCTTGCTGTTGTTAGTGTAAAGTCTGCTGTTTTACTGGATGGTTGTCTTTTTAAATTCAGAAGTAAGAGATCTGTTTCAATAAATTTGTAATTTTTAAAAAAATTTTAGTATATTTTCAGTATTAAATAATTAATCAAATGGTATTTGAAATCTATGCTATCTTTATTGCAGGCCATTGAAGCTGATTTGGATGCATATATGCAGATGGTGGATAGATTACATGATGTATCTGAAAAACTTATCAAAGAAAACAAAGATGAGGCAAAGATTATAAAAGAGAAACAGGTTTGTTTCTTTAACCTACATTTAACACATAACTGCATCTTAAGTTCAGAGTTCAAGTATCCAAAGTTTCAGAGGATAAGAGTTAAAAAAGTTTGGATAATTTCATCAGTACTGAGAGAGAAGCTTGGATATTTTGTAAAGATAATTTAAAAGTGATTTTTGAATATTTTCCGTATTAACAGTTTTCATCACACATTACTGATAAGAAGCTAAAGTTATAAAGGGTATATCCATATTGTTATGTAAGTTAGTTTGCTTGCATCATAGATAATTATATTATTATAACTGTTTTAAGCTGTTTGTATAACACCATTAGACTTGAAAATTAATACAATACACGCTGCAATTTTTTTGTGTCATGATCTTGTAGCAAGATGTAGAGAAGGATCTTGTCCAGCTCCAGGACCTGTGTGCTGAGCGCCGCTACATGCTGGAGGAGTCTCGTAACCTACACTCATACATGCAGGAGAGTGACGAGGTAGAGGACTGGATCAATGACCTCATACAGACCGCCAACTCTGAGGAGTACGGCCAGGACTTTGAGCATCTCCAGGTAGGTCAAAGGTCACCACTAGGAGAGTCATCCACATTACCAATGATAATCTTGACAATGAGTTATAGACAAGAAAACTTGCTTTCATTGGGTTAAAAATTTAGTCTAATGGACGCAAAGGTATTAGATGGACACTGTACTATGAACTACAATCTCTTATGAATTTTATATATTCTTCCATATCAAGAAGCCAATGAATTAAAAGAGGGAAATGAAAGGGCTCTAGCTGTAACTTCTATCTGTTTCTCTCATGTTCCAGTACTATGAACCATGACACGTTTTTGTTTATTGACATGGCCATGATTCTTTAAAACTTAGCAAAAAATTTGAAATAAATTCTAGCAGGCAGAATGTTTATTGGGAATCTAGTTGCTTACTTGATATTTAGTTACCTAGTAATTTTAAATAATGAATTATAAAGCTGACACTTCTGACATTTTACTTCAAGATTGAACAGCATTAGTAACAGAATCGTAATTGCATAAAAGATTATTATGTAACATTAAATATATGACAATAGGTTACTTAGACATGATATCAATGATATTTTTCTATGTTTCAGCTGATCCAGAGCAAGTTTGCTGATTTCCAGTCAGCTGTCCATGCTGGTGCAGAACGTTTTAATGGCTGTGATCGCCAAGCAAGTAAACTTATTGATCAGGATAGTCCTTATAAGGAACGGATCAGAGACAGACAACAGGAACTGAGGTAAAACTATGTATATTTAAACCACCCGCTATAATGTTTAAATGCTCCTTCTTAAAAAAAAAAATATTGACAGTCTTCTACATACTAATGAAAGAATCTACAATGATGGTCCTTTATTATGCCATATCTATATGATATACTCAATCTACTCCTATTTAAATAGCTGATCAGCACTGCAGTAATGAAGAAGAAAATTTCTTGTGTCAGATTGTTGTTTCAACCCATAATCTTGTCCCATAATGTTGTCATTTATTCTGCTTGAAAGTTTGCTTTATGTGTCATTTAAATACAGGTTTATGTATTTTATGCCACAAGTGTGATAAATATAGTAAAATAAGTTAATATATGTTTGATTGACAGAGACAAGTGGCAAGGCCTCATAGAAGCTGTGGACGCCAGGGACCAGAAACTGCAGGGAGCAGGAGAGATCCACAGGTTCAACAGAGATGTTGAGGATGCTTTGTCAAGAATTCAAGAGAAATACACAGCTATACCAGAAGACCTTGGCCGTGACATCAACGCCACTCAGAGCTACCTCAAAACCCATGAAGCTTTTGAGAATGAGCTGGTAGCTCTTGAAGGACAGGTATGCTGAGTAGCTGATCAATTAACACAAAATCCATATTTATATAACTTTAATCAGCTTTTTTAACAGCGATACAGGAATTTTCGAGACATTTATGGAAGGAAGATTATATTTTATTTGTTACTTCAAGTAAGCTTGAACAAAATGAACAGTGCCTTTAAATTGCAAATTCGAAAAAATTTATAGATGTTAGTCCAGCTATTTCAAGCTTTGTGAAATATTCTAATTATGTTGGACACATCTGTGATACATGCACCCCTTTAGTTATACTTTTTATTATGCAGTATTAGAATTATGAGCCATGCATTAAAAACTTTTGTCAGACATGCCTTTATATTTGAAAATGCCAAGGAATACATTCTGTACTGCATGAAATAAAAAGAACAAGGCAAATGCAGTTTAACAGAGGATTTAAATATAATAAAGACATTTAGTATATTAAAATGTCAGCATTTGTGTGTCACAGTTGCAAGTGCTTGTGGATGACTCAGAACGCCTGCAGGAGGCGTACCCTGGTGGTAATGCTGAGCAAATCAAAGAGCAACAGGCAACCGTCATCGACAACTGGAAGATCTTACAAGAGAAGGCAGACAAACGCAAGGAAGACCTGCAAGCAGCAGAGAACTATTACAGATTCTTGGCCTCAGTAAGTTTATGATATATATCAGTATATGATGATCATGGTAAAATATTGGGATTAATTTTGGTGTTAGGAATGCAAATAAATAGTCCTTAGTTGGAAATGAGAACGTTTGGTAAATACATAAAGTACACATATGAATATCTCTGTTATGTCTATATATAAGATAAATGTCTTATATACAGTAAAGTCCCAATAACTAAAGCTTAAGAGACAGATGAACTTTGATGTTTCCAAAGTTTGATAATTGAACTAAATTTTACAGGCGCATGTAGATTTTCACTTTGATACAAGAGGTATATAAAATGCTTCTGTGTATTTTGTGTATGAAGATGGATTTATACATCCAGAGACCATATTTTGCCTGTTACAGGAATTGTATAAGACTACTTCATAATAAATCAATGATATAATGAAACATTGTTAAAAGTGCCCAAAATGGCAGGAAATCCAGTTACTATCTAATTCTAAAGGAGTAAACTTTGTAACAATGGATATAAAATTTTCAGTTACTGAGCAAATTTAAAGTTATCCTTGGTTTGATTATAACACTAGGCCCGTGATCTTGAGACATGGGCTGCTGAGATACAACGAGAGATGCAAACAGAGGATCCTGTCCATGATGTTGGTACAGTAAAGATGCTGTGTAAACGACATGACGAACTGAAAGCCGAGATAGACACCAGGGAAGATTCCTTCTCTGATGTTGTGGAGAAAGGCAACGCTATGATTAAGGATAGACATTTTGCCACCAAAGAGGTGTGTATTGATAATTGTGTTCTATAACAGTTTGTAGTCTTATAAGTAATTTGGATATGATTGAATTTTCTTTATTGAATGAATCAGATTTTAATCCAGTACCAGTCAAACTTCAGATTTATAAACATGCAGTAGTTTGGTTTTTAAGTGTGATGTATGGACCGTCATGCCAGTATCGAAATTAGTGATTAAAAAAAAGATAAGTGAAGCTGTTTGGTGTAAATGTACTTAAGCCTACAAAAACACCTTCATAAAATGTAATGATAAGTATGTATGAAATAATAACTGCATAGACAATGTCTGCAGCTGAGTTCAGTCATTTTGAACTTTAAGTGATGTTCTTTTTATATTGTTCATGTTTAGTTCTATGTACATTTCTTGTTGCACATTGCCTGTTTGATTGGTGTGTATATTACAACCAAAATAAAGATTATCATATTAATAAAGGTATGTACAAGTGTATGTCTTTGTATCATGTATACAGATTAACAACAAGGTTCAGGAGCTTTTGGATCAGAGAGAACAGCTACATGCGACATGGCAGACCCGTAAAGCTTACCTGGATGGTCTTCATGACCAGCAGGTGTTCTACCGTGATGTCAGCCAGCTGGAGACACTCAGCAACTCTCAGGAGGTAATATTTAACAACATCATTTATCATCTTATTGGAATTTGGAGTTTTAACATACAATTTTGCAGATCTCTTTGATAAGTAAAAAGCATTTGACACTTCAGATGATCAGTAAAAAGCCTTCATACTTCGGTTTGCTGAATAATGTGTAATGCATATTTAAGCTTCACAAAATTTTACTTATTGCCATACATTCTCCCCCCTATTAAAAAGTTTCAAGAATTGTCTCCATTTCATTCTGTTTCCCCAAAGTGAGGCAGTTTAAATGCCATATTTAGTAGTTATTGGGCTGAAGTACTGATATCTGGTCATATTACAAATACCGTTTCCCATCATATTTCCTTTGCAGCATCATCATACTTGTAGGTGTGTCGGTTTAAATTGAGTAAATTACCACAGATTCCAGGACACTGAAGTATTACTGTATCAAACAGCTGTGTAGCTGCTTAATTTTAAGTTTTACATATTTGTCAAAATATAAATCGCTTTTGAAGTCAGATATGTTTGTGCGGTTTAAAAATTAACTTAAGTTGTTACCTTGAATAGGTATACCTGAAAGGTCATGATCTGGGTCAGACGGTTGAACAAGTTGAGGCTCTTGTGAAGAAACATGAAGCCTTTGAGAACCTTCTTTCTACACAAAACCAAAAGGTAAATGAACTGTCAATATGTTTTAATGCTGAGATATATGTCACTTCTTTTTTTATCATATTCTCTATATTTTTAAATTAAATAAAACTAAATGTGCAATACCTTCTGTAAGGTATCCCTTAAACCCTGCTATTATTGACATCTTACATGAGTTGAAGATCCAGCTGCACTTTAATGTACCAACTGTTTCACCCATATAACTGGTGGAATCAGTTCTTCATAAAGCTCAGCATTTGAAAATTCTCAATTACATTACTGGTAATTTGTATAGATAACAGAATGGAAATTTTGTTCTGGTTTGCTTTTTGTGATTGCTTCCTCGGTTTGTTTACTTGTGTTTTTTTTGGCATGCTTTATGGTTTGAGATTCATAGATTGTTTGTTGTGGTTTTTTTCATGTAATGCAATATTTTGGAAAAGTCAAACAGGATAATATTAATGACAAACACATTGATTTGGCCCAGCTTGAGTGTTTTTATCTTTTCTTTAAGTTATTATCTTTTAGTATTAATGCTTTATGCAAAATCACAAGGAGTAAGACTTATAATTATAGGAGTAATATTGAGCAACTCATACTTATTGATTCAGTAAGGTTTTATTAATTTTAAGTTTAAATGGATGAGGGACAATTTAATTACATTTTCACATTTCTTTTGTAAAAATGATGGAGTAAGGTGGAAGCTTATATATGTATTCCTTGGACAATGCATTTCATTTTATAAGTAACTTAACACAAGTGATAGGAGCAAGGTGAATGCTTGCCTGCATGGTGTGTTGTGTTTTCTATGCAGTTGGATGATGTTAAAAGGTCTGGGGATAAGCTGGTCAAAGAAAACCATTTTGATGCACCCCAGATAACCAAGACACTTGAGAATATTTGCACGAGGTAAGGGATTTAATTTTAATCAGTCACCCCTATTATGATAGTGAACTGCATGAGTTTGCTGGATAATTTAAAGCATCATAGCTGGAATGTTTGGTTAGAATGTTATGGTTTACAATTTTGAATGGAATTTTTTTCAATAATCCTTATTTAGGTTTTACAGAAATGGAATCTGCATCTTGTAATGTTTCTTCTTATTCTTCTAAATCTCTGTAATTGGTTATAACTGAGAAGATAGGTGTTTGTTCTCTTGAGGATTTCCTTTGAACACAGATATTGCTGTGGACATAATAAGCCTCAACATATAACTGATATTGTTTATGAGTGATATTGTTTTACACAGACGTGCTCAAGTTAAAGACTTGAGTGACAAACGTAAACATCTGCTGTCCGACACGCTCCTGTACGTCCAGTTCTGCAGGGATGCCACAGAGGTACATCACATTTAATATGATTTACATAAGATTTCTTTCATTCTTTATGATGTCCATGAGTATGATGACCATAGTAGGTTTAATAGGATGCTTGGGATTAGAACCTACAAGTATTAGGCATTTTGCATTAAAAGAGACTCACATGATTCATTGTCAAAATATAATATTTGTAATTGGTTTTGGTTTATTATTACAAATAATTGGAAAATACCCATTCAATTAAAGTTTGATAATAAAATCCACATTATTGATGCATGAATTATATAGTGGCATGTTTCAAAAACTTGCATTGTATTTTTTTAGAGCACTTATTCAGAAGTGAAGCCACATTAGAAAATAAATCACTTCTGACGGGGGATGATCTCATAAAATAGAAAATTTCTGTACATGTAGTGTTGTTTCTAAACCAGGCTGAGTCATGGATAGAGGACAAGTTGGCTGTGGCTACACAAGAAGAGTTCAGTGATGTTTCAGACTTGTATGATAAGATGAGAAAACTACAGAAACACCAGGCATTTGAGGCAGAAATCATGGCAAACAATGACAGGATCAGGGATATCAAAGAGGTACCTTTCTCATGTTCTGTTTGTATGTCAGCTTACTAAGTCAGTAAGTGACTGTCAGTTTGTCCACTTAAAAGTTTGTATGTGTTATTACAGAATAATAACCAGAAAAATGATAGTTGGCGTTGGCAGTGCTGTATCCTTTTGCCCTCACCACGAAGTGGCTTGGCGATATAGTTATATCCATGTCCATCATACTGTCATTCTGAAATACAAAAGTCATACATACTTTATTTTGCAATGCCTGCAAATATTGACCTCATTTTCAGTGTTTTTGGATGATGACCAGTTACAGATCAAGATTGTTTCATCCCAATTGACCTACTCCTGACTGTATGAAAGCTTCTGAACTTTTAATGGAAACAGAATATTTGATAAAAAATTTTCCTAATATGCACTTTTGTTGCTCTGCCTAAAAATAGTGAGTAGATTTTCAGTGCCTGGTTGAATGATGACAGGATGGGCATTCATGTAATTCTGACACATCTAGTTTTCAAAATAATACTTGGCTATGACTGTTAATAGAAATCTTGTGCTATTTAAATCATTCACAAGCTTTACTATATATCACAATAAAGAAAAGTCTGTTTTGATCACCCTAACTTTAAAGACTTTGTTAGACTGTGTAGAAAAGGATACATGATCTGTACTCTATTGTTGTTTTCTTATGCTGACTACTATAAATTTATAGTTTTCATTGTCCTCCTGACATTTAGAAAGGAGAGGATTTGATTAAGAAGCGGCACCAGGCGTCGCCAGAGATCCGGGATCGTGTTAATAATCTGCTGGATCGCTGGAAGGAGCTGCTGAAGGCGTCCAACAACAGGGGGCGAGGGCTGGAAGAGGCCAAGGATATCCTGGAGTTTAACGAGGAGGTTGAGAAAGTCATGGCATGGATTAGAGAGAAGGTCTGTAACAATAAATGGTGTATAAAGGCATTGTAAATTTGCAAATAGCAAACAAGAGATGATATAATTTTGGTAGTAGTAGCTAAACATCAAACATGAGGTACCTTCTGTTTTGTTTTAAATAAAAAAAATAAACATTCATGTTTATTTTCAAATCCGTACTTCACATTTTGGGCCTGGACAGTCAAGGGGTAAAATGCTTGGCTCTCTCCACTCCACGACTTAGGTTCAATCCCTGGCTTGGCAATGAGAGTGGGTGGAAGTTGCCCGTCCAAAGCCCATGGTTCCCCCCCCCCTTTCCTCCACCTCTACAGACTACTGAAAGCCACCATCTGAGTCATCGAGATTTTCCCAGTTAGATATATATTAACTATTTGTACAATCCATGTAAAATAAATAGTTTATATTCACTGTTTAGTGTATGATATCAATGGAAATCTTTCATGCTGTTACCTTCATTCAAATGGTTCTCCAAAACTTTTTAAAAATGAATTCATTAATTGTAGATATGTCTTTACACAGCTGTTGTGAGTACATCAGTCCAATGACATTCAATAAAAATTCTTTCAAGTTTTCTTTTGAAGTTTAACTGAATTACTACATTTGGTTTATTTGCTGTTACAGTTGTTGAAATAATAGTTTTTAGCTTAAGACAGTTCTTCATGTTTCAGATATTTTTGTCAGTGACTGAAATCTTGAATCACTTTACATAATGAATGCCACTCAGTAAGCCAATGTTGTAGAACACACTGAAGTGGGATAGCGCAAGATTGATTGATGTAGAGTTGAATTAAGTAGATATTACACATTACAACAAGTTAGCTAAGAAGTCAAGTGTTTGAAATGACAATTGTAGTCTGATTCATAGAGTGTCAGGTTTTATTGCCTTGCGAATTTACTCATTTGAACATATTAATCTATGAAACTGTTCTAAAGATTTGTTTCTGTAGCCTTTGAGAACCTCTTTAGTCTTGTTAACATTGGAGACAACGCATTAATAAAGATAAAGTAGACTGAACTTCTGACCGTTCCTTATGACAACAAGCTGCAAAAATTCATTTTTACCATTTCAGTATGCATGTTAAGTAAAACCATGTAGCCATAATACATTTACATGTACCATTTGACTATAGTGTTACATACCAATAAATGTATCTTTATCTTGTTCCATTACAGGAGATGCTGGTCTCTGCAGGAGACATGGGTCGTGACTATGAGCATTGTCTTGAACTCCAGAAAAAAGTTAATGATGTTGAGGCTGTAAGTTAATCACTTCTTGTACATTCTATTTCATTTTGGTTCCCCTCCAAATCTTCACAAAAACTTGTTTATTTAACCCAGTAGATATAATCCCTTTGAGAAGTTTCCCTGGTGAATTATTGTACAGTTTGGTTTATATTATGATCAATATAGGTGAAAAGTATCAATATAGGTGAAAAGTAACAAATGTAGATGTATGAAGCCAGTGCTAGTAATTAAATTTACTTACGTATATTTATAACTAAATTTAACCACTGTGTTTCTGGTTGTCTGCAAGTGCCTCTAATGTGCTAATATATGTGTTGCTCTGGGTTCACTTAAAATTTTATATTTTAACTTTTGGAAGAATATCTTTTGTCTGATTATTTTTAATAAAATTTTTCTTTATTTTATTCTATAATTCAATTGGTGTTTCCCATGGCTAAGAGAAATAGGTATTCATTGATATTGATCTGCATGCAAAAAAATATCATTTGCAGTATCTTATTATAAATTAAAACATAAACATATTCATATTTGCCTGATTAAACCTGAAAACAAATATGCATATGTTAAATTTGAATTTGATTAATAATTTTATTCAATAAACATGTAAAACTCTGATATGCCACAGATTGTGTTGTTTGAAAGTCTGGGTTATCTTAATAATTTTACCCTTATCCAGATATCTTACAAAAGCCATCTCATTGTCATAATTTCATTTGACCATATTATTATGTTCAGTCACGGAATCACAGTATTAAATTTTTATGACTGGAAATCTCCATCTGTTTGACTAAAATAATGCTTTTAATAATTATGGATAGAACCTTCAGTAGGTATGATTTTAAAAAGAACCAACATTTTATCATTAAGCTAAACACTGAATAATATCTATAGTTTTAATGTCAGTTTATTTATATTGATCAGACACAAAAATTTCAGTATCTGTATCTGATTGGTCATTATATTTTGTATGCAGTTTTGATTGGTCAGATTGTCTTTTTAACAACTCTCATTGGTCATGGTCAGTATGTCAGATATCTAAATCTGATTGGTCATCATGACAAATGGGCAGTGCTGATTGATGAAGGATTTTGGTAGTTAGAAAAGTCTTATAAATCATAGACTTTGAGAATTTGAGGTGGCTTTTGTTAATGTACCTTCCATAGAAATAAGTTTGTTTTGTTTTTATTCCCTGTATGTAGAAAAATAACATGAAGGTAAGACAAAGGGCCCCTCCCTGCACAAAGATAGACATTTTGCACCGCAGGCACACCAGGGACTAGGCCTAATCATTTGCCACTCAGTGTATTGTCTGGTTGCCTGTCTTTTTATTTGGGGCATCACATGCATGTATAGGCTTTCACTTTTGATTCAATAATGTCCATAGGCATGGGGACATGTTGATACAATGCAAATGATATTTTCATTTAAGTGAATGTTAATTGTATGAATATGCTTTAGCAAAATAACCAGTATGTGACTTGTCCATTTCACTGGAAAGTATACACACACACACACACATACCAGTACCAAAATGGAAGATATAAAAATCATGTAATTAAAACAATATTATATACATTATTCATATTGAGAAGTTTATGAGTTATAATTTAATTTTGATTTAAGAAATTATGTTTTACCAAGAAAAATGTTTAATCACAGAGATGCAATACAGATATTACTTACAAGTTATATATTCAAATGTCTGGATATATCTGGGGAGATGAACATGTATAAATTATATACAGTGCTCTTTCTAATTATATATTGTATTCTGGAAGTACTTTCACTTTGTCTCATCATTTGTACACAGCTCTTTATGGTGTATGGCACAGTACACTATTTTCATTGTTTCATGTTATCATAAATTATGATTGAAAGCATGATTTTTTTTCTGTGTGGTTTTATCTACTGTGTGGAGAATATGTTTGGTACCACTGGATTATTACTAACATCTTGTCTTTTACAAAAACAGTAAACATACACTGTAGTTGTGATGATTATAACATGAACATGATGGTGGGATGTCACTTACTAACATGATTATGTAGTCAATTGTAGTTAGTAGTTACACACATTGATGAAAAAATTAGATATCTTGCATGTAGAGTATTAAATAGGAAGTAGGAAGTATCAATTTATTGACAGTAAAAGTTTTTTGAAATCCAGAAAAGTTAGTAACTAGTAACTGAAGGAGAGGTCACATAATTGCTCATCACAGGTTAATACAGTAACACAGTGAGGTGTGAGCTTGCTTAAGTTCTTGGATGATTTAATTTAATCAGTATCAGCCAGAGCCTCCTGTTTTCAGACTTCTGATCATTCTAAGTTTCCAAATCAGTGCCTTGAATTTTGATCAAACAGTGTTTTTCCCTGTAGTAAGATTTTATCCTGACTTTTATTCATGCTGATAGTAGGTGAAAAAATGTTTTTCTGCATTTAGGAATAGACCCTTTCTGCAGCATTTTGATAACAATGTCAGTTATGCAATGATATTCTCAGACAAGCATTGAACATACTGCACTGAGAAAATGGGCTCCATTTCCTGGGAAGTACTTAGTGTTCCCAAAAAACTTCCTGAGATAAGGACACCAGCCTCAGCATTGGTCATTTTCTGTACAGGCTGTTCATTATTTTTTAGCCAGTGGGTCCAAGATAGTAGTTCCATACTTGTCTAAAGGTGGTTTACTGTATTACATGCATAGATGCAGAAATTATCTGTTCCTGTTATTTTGCTGACATTTTGTTGTGACTGCAATCCTCTCAGATGAACGTGCATGAGGGTATAAGCTAATGAACCCATGTTAAACCAAAAATATGAGCAATTATAAACCTCCTCCCTGTATAATTTTGTGGCTGTGACATATTGTAGTAGAGAAAAGTATCTGTAGATGTGCCTTAGTAAAAGCCTACCAGAAAGGAACTCAGACATGCATACAAATATGCAAGCACAAATTAAAACATGCACACAATCAGTAAGCATATTTGGGGAATCAGTGTGCATATATCTTGTGTGTTGATAACTGGGAATTTATTTTAACTTCAAATAAATCAATCAAAAATAATACACTGAACATCAGTCATTAGTCATTTAAACTGAGTATTTTGTTTTATACAGTTAAATATGCAAGTCCTAGTTACACAATGTTTATATATGTTTTTTATCATTCAACAACTTCTTAATCAATGATAAAATGTTTTTTTTTTTTTTATTTTCTGTCATTTGGAAATTCTTGCACAGCAATTTATAGTCAAAAGTTGACCAAGTTTCATAAAGAAATTGACATCTAAATGTTTCCTCAACCGTAGTGCACACTTATAAACACTCCAAAGCAAACTATAATTTGCATAAAAATGCTGTGAAATCATTCTTTTAAGATGTGTTCGGGATGTTTTGGATGGCAACATCTAATGTTCAGCAATTAATCAATTCAAAACTTTCACATAAAAAGTGTGTTTTGCTTAAAGTTTTTATGAAACTTTGCTTACAAAATTGTATGAACATACTTTAAGGATTCCTTATAGGATTAGTACAACTAAACTGCACACTGTAGTCTTTAAAGATGGTTTTGTAGTATTAAGGAATAATAATTTTATGTTTTATATTATTAGAATATAAGGAGCTTTTTCTAATTTAGTTAATTTTCTTACTATCATAGAAATTAGTGGAAAACATTACTTTCAACTTGTGAATTGTAGAGTGATGTATGAGTGAGCGTGTTTGTCATAGTTGTATCTGCTAGTACTGATATATTTAACATTTCATGAAGAAGCAGTATTTAATCAGATATTCATGAGGAGAAATTAATAATTTGTATTTTCATGGCTTGTCTTGTAGGGTGTCACTGTTGACGAAGACAGAGTCAAGGCGATAAATCGTCTAGGTGACCGGCTTATCGCTCAGGGCCGCACAGATATCAGCATGATCAGGGAAAAGAAGGAGAAGCTGAATGACAAGTCAGTCACGGTGTTTTCTCAAGCCTCACACTGACTCCTCTTTTTCCATATATTTTCCATTAATCTCCTACGAAAATAGATGCCTCCTATATTTTTCTTTATTTTCCAGCATTTAGACTGTAATTTCCTGTATTTTCCTATATATTTTGGCTGCACAATCATGATTGCAATATAACTATTATTACTTAATGTTAATTATTTTTTTATAAACCTGTTATACTTAAAAACATAAACTCTTTTGTAGAAGTGTCCATCTGAGTGATGCAGCAGACAAGTACAGCCATCTAAACCTAAACCAATTAAACAGACCTTTAAATCTGGCTGGAAAATAGAGGGGCATGTTAATTCACCATATAAACGATGTTTGTGCATTTAAAATTCCTTTATTTCTGGTTTAAAATTCCTATTAACTCTTCTGTTTTTATCTCTCAAGTCCTCCAATAAAATTTCTATTTTTCTTTAGGAGCCTGGTGAAATCCCTGTAATTTCCAGCATTTATCAGCTTGTTTGTAAAGAGTGAATTTAATACCTGATTACATATAACTCAGAAGAGCATATCTGTCATGTCATGGATAAGTATGTTCAAGGTTTCAGTTTATCCAGAGTAATATTTAGTGAGGTAAAAACATAATATATATATTGATTAGAGCACTGAACTGTGAAATTTCAGAAGAGCCATGTAATCATGAACAGTCTAAAATAGTTGATAAAAAATTATTAATTTAAATTATCAATATGATTACGGGTGAAATTCCATGGTCACTGTAACTTTATTGTTAAGCAGCTACCATCTGTTGCATTAAACAAAACTACATACATTTCCCACAGTTTGAACACACAACTGCTTAAGACCATACTTATATTATTATTTAATTTATCATTTAATTTATGAAAAATACAGGTGGCAGAATATTCAGGGGAGCCTGCGGGAGCACAGGGAGAAGCTGGCGGCTGCCCTTGAGATCCATTCCTTTAATAGAGATGTGGATGATGTCATCGGCAGAATAAATGAAAAGGTAGTTTGTCAAAGCTTCCAATTTGAACGCATTAACAGACAGAAAATCAACACCAATTTACTGTATTGTAATTATATGAGATAACTAGATATTATAGTTAGAAAAATATTTTTTTTTAATTGAAAAAAATAATTTGAAATTCTTTCTGAATATTCTATACATATAAAAGATAAAACTATAAAACTTCCTACAGATTTTATGAAATGCTTTGATACATAATGATGCAACTGAACATGATTATCTTACACAAAATAACTCTCCAGGACATTTCCCATTTGCATTTGCAGTCCTTTAAAGAATTCTTTAACTGTGTTAACTTTGTGGGTAGGGTTGTTTTGCATTTTGGTAATTAGCAAAACTGTGCTTTTGGTTCTATAGATTCTTGCTGTGTCAGTGGAAGATTATGGAAAGGATCTACAAGGAGTGGAAGCCATGCTCAGGAAACATGAAGAAGTGGAGAGAGACATGTTGGCCCTGCAACAGCAAATAGGGGTACTAACATTTGAAAAATTATGTTCATATGTACATAGCACTGTCAGCCGTATTCATGATTGAAAATGAATACAACACTTAAACATAATTATTTAATCTAAGGTATTACAGGTAATAATTGTAATGATAAGTATAATAAGTTAATTTCCTTTTGGTTCCAACACAGTAATTTTTTCTACATATATATTAGATTTAATACATGGATTAACCGTGGTCCACAATTTGCTTTTGTCAGTGCACACACTAGCCACCAAGGATGACTATTAAATGTTAGATATATCTGAGAGTACATTTTACAGTCACCACCCCATGTATGCACTTGGGTAGGATTCTAAGCTCAGTATGATCTGTGTCTTAAAAAGGGAAAAAAACCTCAGTAATGCGAGTATCTCATTTTTAAAGACAAAATCCTGTTATGATAACATAATTGTGTAAATTCCCTTCTTTATTAAGTCTATAACTCTTATAAAACGGGACCAGTACAATGAGCATTGTCGCCGCTACTTATACATTCTTACTGCTTCTGTCATGGCGGTTATGAGCAGTAGGACCCGTGTCTTCATAGACCAAAATACACAATAACTAAAGAAAATGCACTTACACTTGCCAATATGTTACAGTTGTATTGCAAATAAGATACTTTTGCCATTATGAAGAAGTTTTAATGTCACCTCATTCATGAAACTGAAAAAAATTGCCTTTTCCAAAAAATACGATTGTATCGTGGTCAAATACCACTTATCTCTATATATGGGGAGGGGACAAAACAGTTGTCCGTTAACAGTGCAAAACGTTTTGTCACTGCAGGCAGCTATGCACACACTAGGTATATTTTTCTGGGATTGTCCTCTGGGTAAGGGGTTCCCTATTGCCAAAATATTATTACAGACTTCATCCTACTATACTTTGATGATTTTGGCGTGGTTCAAATTCAGTGTTATACCGCTTTAAAATTTGCCGATACACGTCAAATTGCCATCAAATTCTCTCCGCAGCTAGATTCTCACCTGGATACTGTCCTTGGGGGTATTTTGGTGTCATATCCCCCTGTGCCATTATTGAACCATGACAGGGTTATTTCCCCCAGTTTCACAACTGCTCATGGGGGCTGCCGTTTAGCGTACACACTAAACAGGTAGCATGTTGAAATGGTGGGTATACTACTGTCATGTATAAATGTGTATATAATCTCAGTTAATAATGTAGTGATACCGATACTTGCCTTACTAAATGGGTCAAGTAAAATACATTGACTGGTTGTGCTGATTATACCAGTAGCAACATATGAAACATTAAATCACATTGAAACACCACATTTCAAAGATTTATTTGAATTTATTACAGAAACTGGAGGCACAGGGTAACAAACTGTCCAGAAAATACCCAAGTCACATGCAGCAGATTGTGGAGAAACAGAAGGAAGCTCAGGATATTTGGGAGACACTGGAGGACAAAACCTTGGACAGGTAGACACAAAACAAACCAGTAATGATACACCTTACATTTAATTCACAACTGATACAGGGGTTCTAAGATAGTAGGTTCAAAAGTCTTTGCAGAATTTGTTCAAGGAAAAGTGATTAAGTATTAATGAAACAGTACAGCTTTCTCTTCCAAACAGTTTGTGTGTGTGTTGGGAAATCTTATATGTGAATTTGTTAAGGTATCAGTAGGATGGATTACCTGTAATACTGGAATTACTGTAATACTATATTTGTGATAGGAAATACAAGTAAGAATTACTGTAATACTGTATATGTGAAGGCATTCAGTCATACTTAGCTAACCATCCTTGCCTGGTTGTATTTTGAGATTGTGTATAATTTACAGAAAAGGAAAGCTGGAAGACTCTTATCACCTCCATAGATTCCTGACAGATGCCAAAGAACAGGTAAGTAATATGTTTGAATATGATGGCCACATGATTGTGAAAATGTATTAATAATTCAAAAATATATTATTGATTTATTTTATAGGTTTGTTATTAATAATTCTCATTGATTAAATAGCTCTTAATTCAAATATTATTCTAAAATGCTTATAATTACTTGAAGACTATTATTGATTGCACAAATATATATATGTATAAAATATAAATTAACAGTAGAACTGGTTGCATTAACTGCAGGCAATGTTGCACAGATCACATTACATGACATCCACCTTATGTTTTCCTGACTTACAGATCCAGTGGTGTAATGACATGGTGACCACTATGACTGCTGGGAAGCTGGCCAAAGATGTCCTGGAGGCTGAGGAGCAGATGGAGGTACACCAAGAAAGGAAGGTAAGACAAGGTCAAGATAAGTACTATCTGGCTGAAACCTAGTGATCACATGCTCAGTATTGAGTCTGGTGATGGTGTCACTTGTAATAGGAAATATGGATTAATGTTAATGTAATTTGGCCATTAGAGGTTAACATTAAATGACACGTTAGAATTTTTCTGGACATTCCACTTGTTTGAGCTTAGTATTCAAAAACAGCCATGACAACCCATTAGAAACCTCAGGTATTTCATGACATTATCTAGCATCTGCACCTGTGGTAGAGTCTATGTATCAGCTTGTTGCTGTCCCAGATTTTCAAAGTTGTTAAATTGTATATGGAAGTGTGGATGATTGTCTTTTCATTTAAGAGGTTAAGAAACCATAAGGAAAGAATGATGACCTGATTATGAAAAGTGTTATTTTCAGGATAGGCTATTTTCTTGTATCACCTGTTTGTGACATTTGATTGTATCATATTCTCTTAAGTGTATCAAAAGAAGCATCTGAGAGAAAATTTGCATACCAGGTAAGGCATCTGTGCCACAATAAAAAAAAAATCTGCATTTTCCACCAGGCTGAGGTAGATGGACGTGCCACTTACTTCAAGAATTTGAAGGACAAGGGAGAACATTTGGCTGAAAAAATCAACAGCAGTGAGATCAGACCCATGCTGGTTCAATTGGATGAAGCGTGGTACAAGGTTAACGAAACCTGGCAGGAACACAAGCAGCTCCTCAACGATTGCTATGACCTACAGGTAATGCATTATAAACTGTGGAAGTTTTGTATGTAAGACTTATTAATACTTTATACAGTGCCATATCATCCTCCTTCAGGAAATTTATAAGCAGGTAATTTTCTACATGATAGATTGCATATCTTATGAGGTGCTCTGAAAATGTAATCAAGCATTAGTTCTTATTTATACCGCATTCTGGGTAATCTCATTGTATCTTTTCAAATGGTGTCATTCTGTAATGAGAATATTGTGTGATTTGGAAGGATGAATTATATTTTTATTATAAAATTATGTTTATTTTGTCAGCAGAATTTCATATCAGACTGTGCTATAAATACTGCAACATTTTCAACTCATGTTGACATAAAATATGTATCTGTATCTCAGGTGTATGAAGAATATGCTGAGCAAGCAGATTCCTGGCTTTCTAGTAAGGAAGCATTCTTAGCCAATGAGGATCTAGGGGTAAGTTATATTTTATGGGCTATTAAAATGTCTAAAAAAAAGTCTAAACAGACTATTTATAATAAGCTGTAAATCAGATCTTCAAATGGTAAAGGGTCCTTATTCTTTTAATCTGTTGTTTTTTTTTAAATAATAATAACTTTCTACATCTGTATATTTGTAAAGTTAATATATCTTAATCCAGATATGTGAACAGGACTATTTACTGTAGGCAAAAATGTTCCTGTCATCAATTCTGCTGAAAAGTATTATAAACATTTATAATTTTTCTCTGTTGATAAATTAATTTGTCTGTCTTTAATCTCTTTAGTTTCGAATTGCTATTAAAGGAACATATGTTTACAAACCGATTCTTTGAAAAACAATGTATACCAACTGTATATCAAGGAAATATGTGTTTAATCAGTTGTTTTGTATTTCTTATTACATCAGGACTCGTTGGCAACTGTTGATGAGCTGGTGAAGAAACATGAAGGCTTTGAGAAGGCTGTAACAGCCCAGGAGGACAAGATAACAAACCTAGACCAGCTGGCAGATGTCCTGCTAGCCAAGGACCACTACGCATCAAAGGAGATCAAGGAGAGGAGGGACGGAGTGCTGGAACGCAACATCAACATGCTAGAAGCCACCAAGGCCAGGAAGGATAAACTACACGATTCACGCAACTATCAGATCCTCCTCCAAAATATTTATGAGGTTTGTATTGCATTATCTAGTTTGAATTAAGTTTTGTGTTATTTGTCCATTATCAGGTGATACAGGTAATCACTTAAATGCCTGAAGGGTAGAGTGTAACTGAGGTCTTTAACTTAAGATCCAGTTTCTGTATTTATATTTGCTTTAAAGTGACAGTAAAAGGTACCTATGAACATAACTATGTTTGGTTGAGGTAAGATATAACAACTTAACCTCTATTTATGCAACATCACTTTAAATGTTTGCACATACATGTAACAAATAGAATGTTTAAAGAAAACCATAGTCAAATTGTTTGCAATCAGATAACACTTTAATCATCTTCTGTTCAGGTGCATGATCTGTAAGGTTGTGTGAAAGGGGGTGGTTATTATGTGCTGGTAGTTTAAATCCCTTTTCTCTGTTAAATGATATTTAACATATTTGCAGGTTATGTTCATACCAGAATGAACTCTACATTGCTTTATATATCAGCAGCTTGTTACAAGTACCTTTGTGTGTGATTTATTCAGGTTCAGGGCTGGATCAGTGAGAAGATACAGGTGGCTGATGACAAGTCCTATGAAGACCCAAGTAACCTGCAAGGAAAAATCATGAAACACCAAGCATTCGAGGCTGAGAACAACACCAACAAGAGAAGAGTTGAAAATGTTATTGCTGTAAGTACACTTCCACAAAACACTTATGCATAAACATTATATTCTCTGTCAGTGCAAGAAAGGATATTGTGTTTACCTTTTTGAAAATGATAAACAAAAAGGAAATGTTTAAAATAGTGTTAGATCAAGCTGAAACCTGAAATCAACTGTTACCAGAATAGAGATACTTGTACTTCAGGTAAAGAGAAAGGATGGCTTAAATTTCTTATTAGTAAAAGCTTATATTAGCTGTTTCATATATTCACAGTGGGGCATTTTGGCATGTAGGACAAGACTTTGATTGTAGCAGAAGATAGGAAAAAAATTATATATATAAGAGGCTTGTGGAAAGGTACAGATTATATGAAGGTGTCCCAGTATTATGTGAAACAGTTCATGTGGGACAATCACCCCTGCAAATTTAGTTGTTGCTTGTTTAGAACACATGGTAGCTGAGTTTATACAATTTCTGTAATTTATTACATTTTGCAGTGTGAAAATTTGTTTTAAAACTGATTTTATACATTGCAGGAAGGAGAGGAGCTGATACAGGAGAAGCACTATGCTAGTGATGAGATCACAGAACGCCTACAGCAACTGGAACTGAGGTGGCAGGCCCTGGAGGCTGCCAGCCAGGAGAAGAAACAGCGCCTGGATGAGGCTTATCAGGTGATTTATTGTTACTTCATTTCATCAGTTTATTTTTTATGTTGTTTGTCTCCTACTCAGGGCATCAATTTTTTTTCCCTAAATAAAATATTGATATGTGAATAATATCTAATTAATTTGTAATGTAAGGTTGAGTTTGTCTTTTTGTGGTAATATGAGTATAAAACAATACCAGATAAATACTCTTTGTATAATTGTAACTTATGCAGGCAGATTAAGTTTTAGTCATCAGGATAACAGAATTTGACATTCTGATGTCAATCAGCAGGTGCATGAACTTTGCCACAGGGAACTAAAATTGTTATAAAATTAATTCCTTTTATTTGACATGATTTATCCTTTTCATTTAATTTGAATTATCTCAGGCTCTTCAACTGAACCGTCTCGGTGATGACTTGGAATCTTGGATAAATGAAGTAGAGGTCCAGCTAGCATCAGAGGACCACGGCAAGGATGTCACCAGTGTCACAGTGTTAATCAAGAAACACCAGGTAATAACCTCCAGAGATCACTCATTAAGCACGTACCAATACAGAACCATATAAGTTAATTAACCAAGGTATTCTTTAGGTAATCAACAATCACTGAATTCCTAAGAAAAAAATAACATGCAAACCTGTGGTCACTTCTGATAACACAAATAGATTTCCTATTTTTTCCCACTTTTTATGTACATAAATAGCTTATAATGTAATAATGGCTTATCATGCATGATTATTGGAGGAGAAAATGGTGTGTTTTTATGATAATGATTTTCTGTATATAAGTTTCTGTATAGTAATTATTTTAAATTTTTTTTACAATAATTAAAAAGAATTTTGATGTTTAGGCATACAGAAATCTTTATATATAGAGAGAGAATTTTATATTTACAGTTACTGGCTCAAAACATAGCCAACCACAATGACAAGGTTACAGAACTGGTAGATTCAGCTAATGCATGCCAAGCTGCTGATCATTTTATGGGTCCAGAGCTTGTCCAGCGAGCCAACACACTCAGTGAAAGGTATATACTAAACTTTATACTGATACAAACATTTTCCATGCAGTAAAAAAATCAGGAATGGAAAGAAAATATATTTTGGTCGCACAAAAATGTCATACTTGGTCAAGAGATGCTTGTGCTGATTTGTAAATACACTTCTGGTTGGTCAAAATACTCTTGATGCAAGCATTTCATTATTAACTTATGTTTTCACTAACTTTATTTTTCATGTTATTTTACTACCTACAGATGCAAAGTATTTAGATCATTGCTGCAATAAAATATGTGTTTGCAGCACATGCACTTTATACTTGCACCTTTGACTTTACAGCTGTTACTAAGAATGTTTTGTGGTATTCTGTTATTGTGATTAGTTCAGATCTGGTCTTGAACAAATAAGTAATTTTGGTGAATAGTATTATTGCACAAATTCAAATTTATATGTTGAAATCATTATGACTGTTTCAGATCTTGAGTTTTACATTGTAATGTAAAAAAACTCCATTAGTAAAATCTTTTCTACATTGATATGTTTATGAACATCTGTGTACAGGTATCAGAGTCTGATGGAGCCGTGCAACATCCGTCATGACAATCTGGAGGATGCCCTGCTGCTGTTCCAGTTCTACCGTGATGTGGAAGATGAGGAGATTTGGATCAAGGAGAAGTATCCGCTGGCATCGTCTGACGATCTCGGTGACAACCTCAACACTGTACAGATTCTACAGAAGAAACACCTGGTATGTAATTACCATATCTTACATGATCACTGGTCATACTAGGCATTATGATACACAATATTACTGCATTAAAAAACGAATCAGTGACCTGGGATGTTTAATACACATTGTTTAGAGCATAAACATTTGATTTCTAAAATGGGACAATTTTGGAAAAGTGGTCTTGTAATGAAGAGAGTTGTTATTGTAATTTGAATATGAACATATTTTCTGATATTTCAACAAGGATGTCATGTATCATCATTTCATGTTTTTCATATTAATAGGAACTTATGTCAGAGATCTTGACCCATGAGAAGTTGATAGAGGACGTGGCTAAAGCAGCACAGCATATGATTGACAAGGATCACTACGCTAAGAGGGATATCAACAACCGCCTGGATACACTGGTAGAACATCTACAAGAACTCAAAGACCTGGCCAACATAAGGCATGACAGGCTGGCAGATGCACTAAAATCACAACAGGTATAGGGACAAATATTGAATTACTTATGTTCATAGACCCCCACTTGCAGAATAAATGTACCTATGCATGATGATTCCAATATGAGTTTTGTTAACTGGATTCATTAATACATGTATCATAGACCTGTAGGGTCATTGAAAATGTCTTTCTTTATCTACCACTTCACTCCTGTATCTTGTTTTAAGGAACGTTGGATAGTGACAAAAATGTTTTGGGTGATCCATGAGTATAGAATAAGGCAACTTGTTGAATAAATTATATCACTATTAAGTGGGTAGGAAGGGTTCATCCAAAGTTTACAATATTGTCACCATGAAATTCAGTGTCTCCATTTGATAGATTATAACATAATGACATGAGATGGTAAAGTCACTGACATTTGATATGCATAATTTTACATGTAAAATGTGTGGCCAGGGGCATGAACTGTGAACTTCTTTGATTGAAAGCATATATTTTATCTTAAGATTCTATATGTAACAAGGCTATAAGGTCAGGGGTCATGAAATTAGAACAGGACACTTTTTTTTTAAAGGATACAAGTATTTTTTATAACTTGTATTTTACCTTTTATTATGCAAATCATGTTGTAATATATATGGTAAATAATGCTATATTTGATTGTAGTTTTACACTGAGGCTGCTGAGGCAGACTCCTGGATAAATGAGAGAGTTCCTCTGCTGACCAACCCTGATCTAGGCAAGGATGAGGACTCTGTCCAGGTGAGCCACCAGTGGTTATGCTGCAGCTTGATATCATAGATTGTTTTGTCATAAAAGATACTAAATTGCCAACATCTCTCAGTGACATTCTGTGGAGATAAGTTCATATTTTCTTGAACATAGATGAATAAATCAGTTGAATTCAGAGAAGGTCATTGCAGTAAAAAATCTTTTACCATCTTTTCTTTTTATCTGAGGCCGAACATTTCATTGGACTTTACAGCTTATTAAATTATCTGTCTGTTTTGTTTAACAATTTTAATAGAATCAGTTTTGATAATTAGAGTCATTATAATACTTGTATTAATCATCAGTTTTTGTGGTAGGCCTCATTAGGGTTGAGGTTGCTGAGATTTGATATGTACAGTCCCCTGACTGTTGATATGTTTTTGTTTGTTAATTCAGGCCTTGTTGAAGAAGTTAGAAGCAATGGAGCTGGACATGGAGAACTACAGCAGCAATATTGGAGAGCTGGCTGCTATTAGCCAAGCCTTGATAGATGCTAGACACTATGATAGCGAAAAGATCAGAGACACACAGGTTTGTAGGCCTTGTGGAATTGTAAACCACTCATAAACAATATAAAAATGTTTTTATTGTAAAATAGTATCATGTGGTATTGCTGAATCTGCACATAATTGGATGTTCCCCCTGGTGTTGCCAATATAAACTTGTATAGATGTCTCGCCTGTGTGATTTGCATTCTACATCAAATGAGTGTTCAAAAAGGCATGTTTCAGTTAAGATCTCAAGTGAGACTAAGTGCTACATGTTTGTGAAGGTATAAAGCCCCAGATTTCCTCTTATTCAATAAAACTATTTCATATTGATGTTAATTTGTGACCTGGAAATCCGCATAAAACTTTGAAAAACCTGTAAAACTCCTGGAATTTGAATTTTCAGGTGAGTACGAACCCTGTTAACCATTGCTTTGAACTTTTACAGAATGATGTAGAAGACAAGTTCCGCAGCCTGCAGGACCTTGTAAAGAAGAGACGCCATCAGCTCATGGACAACAAGCGTCTGTTTGAGTATTTCCGTGAGGCTGATGATGTGGAAGAGTGGATCAAGGAGCAGGAGGTGATTGCAGCATCAGAGGATTACGGCACAGACCTGGAGCATGTGCAGGTAAAGATAATAGTAATAATAAAAATAATAATTATGATAATAATGAATACACCGTTTTTGCTGTGTATACTGATGAATTTTACAGAGCTGTAGTGTTAATAATGTTTTTAACTGTCATTTTTCATTATTTGAACTTTTTAATCATTACAGTTGTTCAGTTTATTTATTACATTTTATTCTGCTCCCATACTGAAATATAATTATGCATCATGTTTAATTTTGTATTTTATATTTGAGAGAAAAGTAACAAAAAATAAATTTTTGCTAGAGTTAATCAGAAATCCTTTTTAAGCAGATGAAAACCAATGAATTTTAAGCTGTCTTTCCTCAACCTTCTCATGCTTCATTCATATACTGATATAAGCAGTCCATTAAATAATGATAAATGGTTCACATTCAGCAGGAATGAATGACAGTCATAACTACTGCATTTATGTATTGAAATTTTACAAGAACTCTGTTCATACAGTTTTATCATACATGCAAAAGATAATGATTATGTATTTTCATTTCCCCTTGTAGATCCTCCAGCAGAAGTTTGATGACTTCCTGCATGATCTGAATGCCAATGAAGAACGCGTGGTTAAGATTGACACCATGGCAGGTAACTTGACATCGTCAGGTCACCAGGAGTCAGAACGCATCAAAGATCGTGACCAGGAGATCAACCACATGTGGGCTCAAGTGAAAGAACTAGCTCAGGCCAGACAGGAGGTAGGGGAAACAAAGGGTAAAGTGTGTGACAAGGGCAGTACCATAACAAATCATGGTGGTTTACTGACCACAAATATGTAATTGGTTTTCAAAAAAGAAGCAAAATTTGTCCCCTTATGAATCTTGATGAAATGCTGCTGTCTGCTTATAAATTGTATGTAACTGGTTTGCCAAAATCCTGGGAATTGCATTTCTTATGTAACATGAAAATTGCATATTTGATGTAATAAGCTATCATTGAATCTGGTCAGCCATAGGTCAGTAAGTTTGTTTGCTTTTTCACAGAAAGCCAGACTTGTCCTCAGTAGCTACATGTTTCTGTGTTTATGTTTAATTTTTTCACCATTTTATTTTTCTTCATGCATACAATGAATTTAACCTCTAAAAACTGTTACTTAAAAATAATTTGAAAAGATTGATCTAAGATAAAATTTAAAGCCAAGGGATGATGGTGCAGTTTGACAAATCTTTCTTGTATGTTAACTTAACTAGTCTTCAGTTGTGAAGATATTCATTTGTACAACTTTCTTCCAGATTTGAATTTCCAAGCATTCATGTTCTTTGGTGTTGTAGAACCTGGAGTCTGGCAAGCACATCCATGCCTTTGTTCGTGATGCAGATGATGCCATCGAGTGGATCCAAGAGAAAGACAAAATTGTGTCCACAGATAACTACGGGAATAACCTAGAAAGTGTGCGAAAGCTTATAGCCAAGCATGAGGGCTTTGATGTAAGTTCATTCAAACTCAGAACACTTCAAATTAAAAGGGTCACAATATTGAAAGTATTTGTGATTGAAAGTAATCTGACCTATAGTGATCACCCTTCTTCACTCATCTGTCTGTCCAGTCATTCATCTGTCTGGTGGTCCCTTATCAGGGCACAATCATAAATGCTGCACCTGGAATCTTCTAACATGACATCAGAGGGATCCATAAAAAATCTCCTTGGAAACCTAAAATTTCTTGTGTTTCCCATATACTCCGCAATATTGGGCTTGTCAGTACCTCTCAAAATAATTAAAAATATGGTACAAAAGCTGCGGTATCTGAATCACTATTGCATGTATATTGATCATGGAGTGTTCAATCAGTTGCTGCAGACTAGTGGCACCACCTGTATTTTTTACGCTTTTTTTTTTTGAGACCTTCAAATGAAGCAGTCTAGCTGTTAATAGGGCACAAACTGTAACAGTTAGACCTAGAATCTTCTTACTGTACATCCAGGGAGGTCTTAGGTAAATCTCCTTGGAAACCTGAAGTTAGGTCATAGTGACCTATATTCTGCAAGATATGTTGAAGTACATGATTTGAGCAAATTATTGGACAGATTTATTTTATACATTTGCTAAACTGGGTCCAGTGTTACTAGGCTGTCAAAGTTTTAAAATCAAGGAGTATATGGCATTTTCACCTTATGATAATCTAAGCCTCATTTCTTGTGCAGTTTCATAGTGTATGTGTAAATGTGTATTCTAGCTTCAAGGCACTGCTTATGTAAAGATACTGTTTATATCTTACTGCATACTGCATTATCAAATGATTGTTGTCCCCCTCTTCCTTGTACCTGAGGACTTTGATTTGGGTCTGTCTGTCTGTCCGTCCGTAAGGTTTCCATGCATTGTGATTGCTGTCATGCATACCATGGTTGGGATCAGTTTTGGAGTCTCTGTCTGAAAAATTATTATCACCAGCTCCAAAACGAAAACCTTTTGTTCCCAGTTCATAAAAAAGTTTGACATGTGCAGACATCTTAAGGGAACAATGAAAACTAACACACAGGCACAATGACATATAGAGACGTCTTCAGGGAAAATAAAAACTAAATTATATCAAGAAAGCAAAAGGGGGACAACAAAAGGCGGAAGAGGGGGACATAAATTCCAGAAAATATGCTTGTTCAATAGAAAAATGTTTGGTTAAACAAAAATTTTCATTTCATCAAAACCTGATATCATGTTACTTTTACTAATTCAAAAATACAACATTACGATTACTCACTAAAAAATACAACAGTTATTTCAGTTTAATGTTTAAGGAGTAGAAAATATATTTAATCTGTCAGAACTGTAACTGATTATGGTCTGCTTAAAAAAATTAATAATAACTGAAATAAAAAAAAAGAACACTGTATAATAAAAAAGAAATAAAAATTTTAAAAGTTATTGCATTCCATTGAAACTGGATGTATGGAAATTAAATATCCTGAAGAAGAAGGGATAAACTCTGCCGTTTAAGAACTTTTACCTGTAAAACATGTTTACTTTACCTTACAGCAAGACCTTGCAGCCATCAGTAACCAGGTAGAGACTATCAGTCACGTTGCTGAGAGGCTGCTGGGGAAGTATCCGGAGGCCCAGGAGCACATCCACACTAAACACGAGGAGATGGTCCAGTGCTGGAATGAACTGCTAGAGAAAGCCAACCTGCGACGGGAAAAACTCAAGATCGCAGAGCATCTACAGATGTACTTTAATGACTACAGGGAGCTCACGTATGTTCACGTTAATACTGAACAAACTATATCTAGTGTTCTGTGGTGATAGGCACTGTATCCTCCTACAATTTTAGGATTTAAACATGGTCCGAAAAAGTGTTATTTCATTATAAACTTTGCTGATACATGTCCTCTTGCAACCAAACTGTCTGTTTATAGATTCTCACCTGGATGCTATCATCTGAGTACGCTCATTTCGCATGCCACATCCTTAACAAATCCTGAATGGTTTATTTGTGTACACACCATACCTGTCATCGCATGTCAAATTATGGGTATGCAGCTAGTTTGAATCATATACCGCAGGTCACTACTTATATTCATGCAGATCATTAACTGTAATTTCATATTGTTTTGGTGGTTAAATATTCCTTTAAAAAATATTTGTTAATATACCTAATGATATTTAATGTAAATAGTTGAATTAATATATGGATGTTACATTAAGATCTGTACAAAATGCATGTATCATTTTGGTTATCGATAACAACTCATTTAAGAAATTTAAAAAAAATGTTTTGTGCTCCAGGGCTTGGTGCAGTGAGATGATGGCTAAGATCACAGCCGATGACCTGGCAAAGGATGTTCCTGGAGCCGAGGCCATGATAATGAGGCATAAAGAACACAAAGCAGAGATAGATGCCCGCGTCAAAGACTTTGACAAATTCACAAAGACAGGGGAAGCTCTCATCAAAGATGGACATTTCCTATCAGCAGAGGTAATCAAGATTAATACAGCCTTAATATAATATACAAAAATGTATACTAAATTCAGGGTGACTCCAGTATTTCAGCCAGGTCAGATATTAGTTTGCATCAGAGTGATTAATGTTTTTAACATATATCATGTATGATTTGTGGATTGTCTGTGGTTGTGAATCTGATCTGTGATTTTCTGTGATTGTAAAAGATCCTAAAAATGGCTAAAAATGTTTAGCATTGCTCACTGAATTTAAATGAAGTGGTAATTCAGTTGTACAAATCAGCTGGCATTGAATTATCCAGGAGAACATTAAAATTATTCTTATTCAATCTGTAATTTATCATTAAAATAAAAATCTTTTAGTTTCCATCATAATTTCCTGTAATTCATTTGTGTATATCAAATTATCCTCCATCACATAATTGTAGACTCGCATCCTAAATGTGAACTTTGGGCGAAGCAGTTACCAAAGAAGAAGTAAGTGTACAGAATGCAGCAGTATATAATGGAGAATATTTGTTGAAGTCCTCTTGTCTCATCATATTCCTCCTCACCTGTATGTATTGTTGCTGTAGCCTTGCATGCTGTGCAGTGATGATGTGCTACCTGGTTGATGTTTGTTTTTTTCTGTATCAGATACAAGAGAAGATTGATCATCTACAGAAACTGCTGAAGAACCTACTGGAAACCTGGCAGAACCGGAAGGTCCTGTACGACCAGAACCTGGACTTGCTGGTAAAGTTTCCATGAACATCAAGACATAGCATCATTAAAGGTTCTTTATGGGGTTTGTTGTGGTTGGGTTGTTGTTAAACAGGATATTATTGTTTAATCTAAACTGTAAATAGCCTTCCATAAGGAGTATGTATTGCGAATAATGATGGCACAGGTAAATCATTATTTCAGGACAAAGAGCTGGTTTCTTATAAAACTTCTGTGATGAAATCTTACCATTAACATAGTTTTGGTAAATCATGACTTGAGAGCCCAGAGCCTGTGTCCTGAAAACACTCTTTATTTAAGGTGTGATAAAAAATTAAATGTTAGCCATCAAAATAAACAAAAATTAAATTGATTAATTGGAAGTAAATGCAAGTTTAATGGTTATTGAGACTGAATAAAACATCTTTATTGACAAGTTTTCTGTCATCTTTCAGCAACTGATGCGAGAGATGGATGCCCTTGAAACCTGGATGAATTTGAGGCAGGGTGTACTTGATGACCCAAATGTTGGAGACTCTATTGACACTGTGGAGGAACTGCTTAGAAAGCATGAAGATTTTGAAAAGACAGTCCTTGCTCAACAAGACAAATTCAATGCCATCTCTAGGCTTACTTTGGTACCTTTCCCTTCTCTTCAAAACCACATCTAGTGTACTGGTCAACTGTCCATTCATTTGTCAAGGGTTTGAAAACATGTAGCTGTAAATGACTCAAAGGACATGTTCCATTCTTAATGTCAATTGATGATAGAAAACTTTTGGCCTCTTAGATGCCTTCCATTTAAAAAAGTACATTGTGGCATTTAGCTTATTGTGCTCCTCTAGTATGTTGTTGTGTCTAACGCACTTAACTTGAATTCTAATGTTTAACAGAGTCCATAGCAGTAGACATGTACAAAATCTAATAAAATTATAACCAATTAAAACCTACTGTGTTAGGTCCCTTGAAGTATTTTGTCAGTCCTAAAACAAGGTATTATTTTAATTTTAAAAATAACGTAAATTCCACACTTGCACAGCCATATCAGGTCTTACCTGTAATTAGTAAGTTTTGTTTTTATTTTAATGTTAATTACAAGTTCAGCAAGTCATGTAAAAGAAACTGTTACTTGAACAGATTGAGCAGGCATATGAGGACCAAAAGAAACATGAAGAAGAAATGAGGCGCGAAGAAGAAAGGCACAAGGAACAAGAACGCCAGAACGAAATCAAGCGTCGTGAGCAGGAACGCATCCTTGAGGTGAATTGCACTGCTGTATATCTGCTTTCAGTGTAGCTGTAGTATTTGTGTTTTGTTTTGTTGTATCAAACATGTAGTTCATCAAAGAACAAATAGGAGTAATACTGGCTTCAGGGACTCATATTGTGTGTTACTTTATTGCCTTGAATGCTTTTTTTAAAGAAATTCTGTATAGGTTTAGTACATGTGGTAGTCAATGTAGTGTTTGTGTGATTAGTAATGACAAAGGTAAAATAAAACCCAAAGTAAATGTGTTGTGAAAGTTATCATTAACTAACTTTTTAATGTATTTTCTGATATATTGGATGTATTTCTTAATTTTCTTGAGTGCAAAACTCAAATTTATCAAATATGTCATATGCAACAGTTTTTGTAATTAATTTTGTCATAATTTGATAATCAGTCATACTTTGTTCACAAAATAATTAATTATGATGTATAGACACCTGTAGAAGCTGACCAGAAGTGTACATATATTTTTATAAATTTCAGGCAGCAAAACAAGAATTCACACTGGTTGGTTCATCCTCAGAGACTAATATATTATGTATAGGGTGTATCTACTGTCGGGTATCTGAGCAAAATGTCCACAGACAAAATGACATAAAAAAATAATATCAGCACACAAACTGTGTCAACAGACAAGATGCGTAATATAAGGAGTGTAAAAGGGAAACGAAATGTCCATAAAACCAAAAACACAATTTGATCATTCCATAATGTTATTTTTTAATCTTTTTATTTTAAAGACATTTTGTTGTCTTTAGAGTCTTCACCTGTTTTGTTTCTGAAAATGTTGTGTAGTGAAAATTTTTGTCTTGCACATTATGTCATGTAGCATTTTGTCCTTGGACATTTTGTGCTTGATTCAGACTATTGATATTCGAGGGCTTACCAGTAAAGACAACCCAATTAACACCCTAGGTGATATGTGTTAAAATGTGTTGTAATAATATACCATGATGTTTTGTGGTTCATCTAGGTGATATATGTTAAAATGTGTTGTAATAATGTACCATGATGTCTTGTGGTTCATTTCAATTTTCATCTCAATGGAAGGAACCCGTATTACACGTAGGTGACATGTGTATAAATTTGAGGTTATAATATTATCCCATGTCTTACCATTTGACTCAACAGTGAAACAAACCCTTACTACACTAATAATACACCATGATGTCTTGTTGTCCTTATCTAAATGAGGGAATACTCATTATACCAAGGATAGTATTAATGTACCAAGATGCCTTGTTCTCACAACTCAGTGAAGGAAACCTCTTATTACACCAAGGTTCAAGCATAAAACGGGGTTGTGATAATGTAACACAATGTTTTGTTGTTTGCCTCCCCCCAGGAACGAGCAGCTACAGATGGCCTCCATAACGATTTGGTATGATTTCTATTGTGGTGCTGTATTTTGGCTACGGAGGCTGTAATCTACAGTGCTATCCCCGCATGTCTTGCATCATCTGCCTGTTCATCAATGAATGTTAATGCTCTCACCCGTTTTCATGTTTTGAGCTCAGCTGACTGTCAGTCATCTTAGCTATAGCAATCACCCTTTGTCCTTTGGTCGTCCCTTTGTTAACAAGGCTTAAATCATCGTTAGATTAGAATTTTACAACTTTGCATCCAGGGAGGTCCTTGGCAGATCTCCTTTGAAATCTTAAATTAGTCTATGGTAAGTTATATATGTGATGTGGAGCACCCTGAAAGTCAGACAGGGCACAAATCCGAACCATTGGACCTAGAAAAATCTATCATTGCATTCAAAGAAGTTCTGGACAATCTCCTTAGAAACCTGAAATAAAGTCTAGTACTGTGACATATGAGGTTCTGGACAAATCACCTTGGAAACCTGAAATTAAGTCACTGTGACCTATATCTTGCAAGCTAAGGGATAAACATGATAAGTAAAATTTCATACATACACTGATATCTCAATAATTAATGTATACACTGCCTATATGTCCAATTCAGCTGAGTGTTATAACCCATGGACCACTTGTTACATGGTGTTAAGGTTTAATCACAAAAAGGGATGTAAAAGATCAATATGGATTTCAACGAATCTCATTTTAGTTGTCACTCAAGCATGATTTATAAGAATCAACCTGAAACTGGTTTTGTGTTGTTCGATTATTTAATAGTAGCTTCAGACAAGAACAGGTGTTTTGTTTACACATGCACCCCATCCACAGATAGTATATATCAGATATGTGTTTTTTGGTATCACTTTCATATCAGACATTAGTGTTTTCTCCTTTTGTTATATTTCTGTAGTGTTTATCATATCTGGGTTTTATATATTACCAATGCTGAGGAAGTTTTCCATTTGATATTTTTTTTTTTATGGCGATGAAGGCATGGATTCAGTACAGCTCTGTGATTGGTTTTGGTGGTGGTATATGTTGCTTGCTTTGCAGCCTGTAAATACGGGCATGACGGAATATATATCAGCAGAGTACAGTTGCTGCTATCTATATACATTTATGAAAAGCATTGACTTTATGCTTATAGAAAACATAGGCTTCACAGGAAATGTTTAATAGAAAACAAAATATACAGGTCTGAAACTCCCTCTGTATCCAGCTCTAAGTAAAACTTATGATCAGATTCCAGCAATTTACAGCTATAAAATGTTTTGTGTGCATGCAATGTTGCATTGTGTTTTTTTAAAGACACGGGTCTGTGTACTTGTATAGAAAGGTAGAATACGTATACAGAGTTCATTATTAAGAGACAAAATCATGCAAATAGCGTTGCTTCTTATAGCTGCCTGTCTGTCATTAGTGGTCAAATGTTGGCCTCTTGTCCATCTGCTGGACTGCATTGAAAATGGCCTATTTTGTTCTTGACAGTTAAAAATGTAATGAAACTCATTTAACTACGGTGCCCTGTAGAGCCAGAAATTATGCCAGTGTGACCTCATGTGGAGAAATTACTGTGGTTGCCCTTTTGTTTGCAAGGGATTTATTTTCACAATATTCACGAATGAGATATAATTGCGAATATGAAACCCTCAGGAATAAACTGTCCTTTTATCGAGGTTGCACAATAGGGTATGATACATCTGCGCAAATGGATTGTTTATCACACCTCCAAAACATGTTTTTTAATCAACAACATAATCTGTGGATGGTATATTGGAACCTTCTCATGCAAACTGGCAATAATAATTGTCAAAACAATAACTATGATACAGGTCATAATGCAGTTACAATAATGGTTATGAGGGAAGTATTGTAGGATTTGTTTTAACTTTTATAATAAATGTAAATATTATTGTACTTTGATTTCATAGATTCTGGTGCAATCGTGAAAATGAAACCCTCGCAAAACATTTAAAATGAAGAAATCGCGAGATTTCAGCCTCGCGAATATGAAGCCAACCACAGTATATGATGGCCTGTGTCAGTTTCTTTTTAAAAAAATTTGACAGTTATGGAGAAAGTCTCAAGTGTAAAAGACAGATGCTCTAGGTACCATATTTGAATGATAGGTTATTGACAGATTTCATCAGCACTAAAGGAACATTGTTGAGGAAAAGAATGACCCAAGAATTATCTTATTTATCCTGTCTTTACTATGGTTCTAGGAGCGCCGAAAAGAGGAAGAACAGAGGAAAGCTCAGGAGATCCTTGGTCGTCGTAGAAAGGAAATTGAAGCTGCTGAACAGGAATCACAAGCCAGGTTGGTGGGATATATTGATAGTCGTTACACTGCTGGGGAAGAAAATCTGAGAAGAAATGTGTGGCTTAAAAACCTGGCAGGCATCACCTAATGAAACTTAAAGTCATACAGTGATAGCATCCACTGTCAGAATAACTGTACAATCATTTTCCCTATTTTAAGAATCTGTGATATTCCAATAATTTCAAAATTATGCTGATGATTAGACAGCAGATCTAGTTTTGAGGTTCGATTATGCTGTTATTCCCTGTTCTCTGGTGCTTAGACTGTATGTTTTCATGTTACATGCTTATTTTCTTATGTTTATGTAAGCTGCTTTCAGTTTGAGGATCAGGAACATGATGTATGCGTCCTGCTTTTAATAGCTTTTTTTGTATAAGATTCTGTGGGATGATGAGGATGGTTGTTGGATTTATATTCTCACACTGTCCTCAAAGTACCTGATTTGGCCTAGTAAAATTGAGTATTCAGTATTAACAGGTAGTTACCTGTATTACATTGATAAAGTAAATGATTAAACAAGATTCTTATATTGAAAGGTCTGACCAGAAGCTTCGACCAGAGCAGGTCGGCACCCTCATCACAAGGACACCAAGTTTCCGCAACAAGAAAGATTCCTCTGAACTGACATTACCATCATCACCAACTGGCCGTCCTGAAGAAGCAGACAGTACTCAGAAACGTGGCCTTAAACCCACCCAGTCTGATCTATGGAAAGACGCTCCTGCCAAACCCAGGGCCGAACCCAAAATGAAGGACAAGAAGCGCACGCTCAGTCTGAAGACACGCAAACGTACTTCCAGCTTCAAGGAATATAGGGGGCCTGCAGAGCTACCACCTGCTGAGATGGAAGGGAACCTTGACCGCAAACAAGAATTACAGAGTGGAGGGAAGAGGGCTACCCTCCGATCATGGAAGCTGTTCTACACTGTACTCAGTGGCCAGCTCCTGTGTTTCTTTAAGGACAAGAATGGTTAGTTGATCACATTAAGCCTATTTTCTGATATCTCGATTATGTTTGTCTCACACAGAGTCAGTTCTTGTCACTGGGTTGACAGGCCTGACATTTTTGTCCTTTAGTGGGCTACATTTTGTTTTAATTTATATTAATTCAGTTAAAAGCAAGTAATGGATGTAGTATGTAATATCCTGTTTATATAGGTAATATGTATCGTATTTAGTATTTTATGAAACATTGATAATGCTTGATACAGCTGTTTTCTTCATTGTATATCTTGGTATATTGTAGCATTTATCGAGAACCAAGCCAATGCCTCTCCACTGGTGCTGAAGAACGCAAGATGTGAAGTGGCCACGGACTACACAAAAAAGAAGAACGTCCTACGTCTGACACTGGCTGACGGCTCTGAGTACCTGTTTATGGCTTCCACTCAGGAGGAGATGGTTGAGTGGCACAAGAAAATCTCGTTCTATGCAGGTCAGTCACATGAAAAGTAAAAGTTTATATCTGATACAGGATGCTCCTTGTATATAGTGTATAGCACTGGTGTCTTGTCTTTGCAAGAAAATGTCTTACTTGTATCAGTCAAAAGGTGTGAAATTTATAAATTTGTTATTGTTTTTTCATTTGTTGATATTCCATTCCAAAGGTAGTGGGAGCAAAATTTAAGGTACACAAAGTTTAAACAGGAACCTGTATTCGAATATTTATATTTTTAAACATTAACATGAGAGAACACAAAAAAGTTCTATGACTACACAAGAAGTTTACTCCAGTTGCATGTAGAGTGAAGCAGACCTCTATACAGAGATAGAGAGAGTGATTTTTGCTCTAGGTCTTTCACTAATGTAATTAGCTCAGCTTACATCTAGGTTGCAGTATTTACTGATAGAAACCTGAGATGCATGAGCCTGAATCTGTATCACTAGTGAATGATGTTCCATCCCTGAGTGCCCACTCTGTTTCAGTTTTGTATCGTAGGAAGGTGCTTCATTTTAATCCAATTTATGACAGTTCCGCAATAAGAATTTCATCTTTGTAAGTGGATGAAAACCACTAAATTACATTGTGAGGAACCTTTTGAAGGAAGCATTACCCATTTTCATATTTTTCACAAGACATTGTTTCATCAACAGAAATTAAATGTTCCAGGTGGATGACTCCTTACAATACATATACAGTTGCCATATAGATTCTATAAAAAATAAATAAGATACATCAATAATACAGAAGTAAAACTGGGAATCTTTGGAATTCAAGTCATTATTTGTTGGATTCATATTACAATAATTTGGATTAATCATCAAGGTTTTCATGAGTTTGTAGAGGATTGCACCCTTAAGCTGAGATACCAAATGCATGGAATGCTCTCTGAAATGAAGATGTGGATAAAGTCAGTACCTATTAAATAAGTGAGATTCCATATGATTAGATCAAGTGTGTAATGCTTATCTGGCAAAACGAATCGCTACATCAGAAAGTATCAGTGGCATAAAATGTGTATTTGTTGGTGATATATCAGAATGTTTTGATGCATGTTTCTACCTGCATTATGCCTTGGTCAATAAAGTTCAAGTTCAAATACATATGGCAATTTTTGCCAGTTTAATGTGAATTCCCAAAGCGACACATAGGAAATATACATGTTTGCTATGCTGGTACATGTGAAATCACTCAACACACATTCAATTAGCCTCATGCTGCATTCTGTGAGTGTATAATCTTAGCTTTAGGTGTTTAATTGTGAGATTATTTAATGTCAAGTCCATCAGTGATTCATCCCCAAAACCTAGTGGGCATGCAGTGATGGAATATAGTCCACTTCCTGGTATATGTGAGAACCGTATGTGGTAACTAACTGTCACCTGTGTTAACCCTGTACAGTGGAGGATGACCTAGATGACGGTAAGTAACGTCTTAGCCTTAAGCAGCTTTAGGTACAGTATACGAAGCTTTTGTCATTGTTGTAAGATCCAGTTCACTGCTTGAGTCATGCTGTTTTATGGGGTTACGGTGGTCTCTAATTGTTTGACAGTTCCTTGCAGTGGTAGAGTTAAGCATAACATCCTTGGTGGTTTTTTTTTAAAAATTCTCTCCTCGCTTAGTATATGCATTCTTTCATTAAATTCTATGATGAAGCTAGCTTCCTTTAAAATGTATTCTTAATGATTCCAAAATTTCCTGCTGAAAATTTTATTGTAGGTTTAGTGTCTGTTTATCTTATTTATGGCACATGTTTGGATACGTGTGGATTGGATACAATATTTGCTTCATTGGTTTTGACCAAAAAAAGTTACTTGAAAATTATATATACTGCAATAACACTTTCTGATGTGATAATGGAACAGAAATCTTAAGAAAAATCAAATCACTTATATGTAAAATGTAAATAATGTTAAACTTTAATGTGCAACACTTCATTTAGATTGGTCTATTACTTAATAACGTTGAGAAAGAAAAATTACCTTGTCTTAAAAATGAAAGCGTAATGCACTTTTGTGGGAACAGTTTCACATGTTTATTCTCCTACCTTTCCATTTCTTTAAATGTTGTCTATGGGTAAATTTCTAGCTTTTACTTGGTACTCCAGCAGGATTTATTTGATTTTGGTCGAGTAATTGAAATAGTGTTTATTTTCCTTTCCATCTAGTCCCCTGTTCAAATGTTGTGTGATTTGCTTTGTATTGTCTGTGTCTTGTTTGTACTTGAGTTAGACTGTCGCTAGATCTGAAGTGATTAAAATGGTTGTGTGCACTGTTTCATGTGTGAATCCATGATATATTTATATTGCAGCATGAAATGTGTGTAGTCTATAATGTTATATGGAATATTATTATTCACAGAATTTCAGGTTAGTAGCACATTTGCATCGTAATAATTAATTAGGGCATAATTTAATGGTTCAGGCATGCCATATTAAACATTCATTTGATTAATATAAAAGCATATATTATTTTCCTGTCCTTATGAAACATTAGTTAAGAAGGATTTATGAGAGAAGACAAAAGAAAAAAAATCCAGACTTGTGAAACAATATGTTCAAACCAAACCACACCATATAAGTGACATCTTATTTTTTTTTATACATACATATGTACATGCCCCTTTATTATATGTGACTGTATTCCTTGACATAGCTTATACATAAAGTGTTTTTAAATCCAGAAGATAATGAAGATATATTTCAGAAGCTTCTGTCTAGTTTGTATCAAAATTGGTATTGACAGTTTTAACAAAGTATTGTAAGATCTAATCATTCATTACCTTCATCAAAGCATGCATTTATCATTATTTAGGTCATCAGATGGTCATGACTGAGGGTCCCCATGCCCTAAACAAGTCATGAATTTTGAAATATAAATACTTAAAAATCAGGATTTTTTTAATGATTAAAAAAAAGTCATGAAAAAGTTGTGAAATTTGAGAATGTCAAAGCTTTTTAGAATGTCTAAATCTTTCTTGCACTATGTCAGGGCATGCAGACTGTTTCTCTAATGTTACTGTAAGATTGTATTTTAGTATAAGTTGACCTTGTCATAGCATGATCACTTTTCTGTCATAATATTGTAAGAATTATAACATTACTGCATGAAAGCATGGTGATGGAGAGGTCACAGGTTGTATATTCTGTAACCAGTTCAGGAAGAAGATTTGTTGCATAGTTTAAGCAAGAAGTAGGTTTAAATCTTGGGTGTTTATGTTCACTTAAATTTGTCTGGTTTAAGTTGGTAATAACAGATAAGTGTACAATAAATCTAAACAAATCATATCATGCTACTGTGGTGTGGTTGGATTTGGACAGTGAATGATGGTGTTGAGTAAATGGCATTTGTGAATGCATGTGACAGATTCATGTTATGTGACAAACATAGCTCCACAGATTGAGTGGTCAGCTTGTCTGTAAACATGGAGATAGGGGTTTGAACTGGGTAATGGCAGTGTATCTGCACATGCCTTACTTTTGACCAAGAATTTTGGAAGACAAGAGAAAGCTATGATTTCTTATACCTAGCATGCCTCAGCTTCATCAGGCATTTGATGGTACCAGTAACCTTTATAAGGGACTGGTGAGGGTAAAAGCATTGCCGTGTTGATAATTAATTTAAGGTGTCTGTATGGTACTGAGTGTGGGGTTACTCCACTTTGATAAAGTGGTTGCATTTTTGAGCTGGTTGCCTTCGCCAGATTTTATATAAAGGGCAAAAAAAGAATCGGGACTATAAACAACTGTTTTTTTATTTGAGGGGGTCCCTAAACTTTGGTGGTCATTAGGTGAGCTTTTACTGTACAATTTTATAAATGAGTACATGCCTGTAGAAAAAGCCAAGTAGGAAAACGCCAAAACTTCACATTTAGCCTGATTTGTGCTTTGAAATTGACTGTTCTGTGATTGATAAACAATACACAAACAACAGCACTGTGTGGTCATGGTTTGTTAAATGATAGAGCTGAGCACCGTATGTTTTAGTGACATTACGCAACTGCACATATGTCCTGTTAAAATTACAGGTAAGTTGACTTGATAGAGGCTTGCTGTGTCTAGTTTTGAGAAATCCATCTTGATGATTTTTTTTGTCTTTAAATGTTTTATGAATCCTCTGTCCTGCTGGTCATTGGCTAAAGCAGCCATTGTCAAGGTAAGAATTAATGTGAAGTACTGATGATTTATCAGGAACAAAATCTAATTTTTTATGTATGTACTGGTGTATTAGTTCGGTTAAAGGTATGTTGCTTTATATAAACCAAGACTTGAACAGAGTAATCACCACTCATTATTATCACCTGCCCTTGAAAAGGATGCTAAATAAAAAAAAATACCTACAACAGTGACATCCCAATCTCAACTGAGGCTGAATTTTTTATTTTTGTTGAGACACACTCTGTCTCTGTGAAATTTGTTCTTATAACAAGAAGTAATGTGGCTTCTTATCTGGGTTAACCTTTTTTATCCGTGAAGGAACAGGCATTAGTGGAATATCTGTGCTGGAAAAGCCTGGATTTCTTCTTCCCTTCTTTAATTGTGTTGTCACCTCTTGTCAGGACCATATCTCAGTTCAGAAATTAGTTAGAAAATTGAACAAAGTTTGGAATTTTACCATCTGCAATTAAATATACATTCACACAACTTACAACTTATCCATTGATACAATCCAGTATTTCATGTTAGATTAGAGGTTCAGTCAGTTTGTATGAGTAGATGTATTAACAGATGTCTGTTAATGTTGTTTACTGTCAAGCTAATTGAAATATCAGTAAAATTTAAATTGGCTGACAGATATAAAATAATTGACTTTATTAATATTTATTTTTGTTTTGACAGCTCTGGCCCCAGCCCAGCAGTTGATGCACTACAACCCAGATATGGTAACTACCAGCCCAGTAGAGAAGTCAGCACCACAGCGGTTATCAGCAGCGCTCTCAGACAGTCCGTCAGAAGGTAAAGTAAACACAAGTCCTGAGTCCCAGCAGCATCCGAGCCCCACATCCAGTCGCACATCCTCAGCCTCTTCATCCAGGTTATCATCCTCTCTTGACACAAGGTCACCTGAAAGAGGTCACAGAAGGGTGGACTCTGGTGAATCTGCAGCTCGAGGTGCGGAGGTAACACCAAGAGGGAATCCGTTCACAGGCACCACGTCGGTGGAGAGAATACCTACTACCCAGCCAGAACCAACTCCAAAGGCTGCTGGTGATGCAGTGACTGTCACCCACACAAATCCTTTCGCTACAGCCAATAACCCTTTCATGAAACCTGGCAACCCATTTGTAAACCATGCTGCTGCAGCCGGCTCAGCAGACGATGCCAGCATCCATGTTACTGTCAAACAATCGGAGGAGGTCATCAGCCCAGCTCAAAAAAAGGTAGCTCGTCGCATCTCCATGGGCAGCGACCACAGCAGCTTGCAGCACTCTGATGGGGCTGTCAGCCCAGACCATAGCAGGGACTCGAGCTACTCAGGTATGTTCAGTTCAGTCTGAAACTGATTAAACGTTAATATATAAAATCAGTTGGGTACTTTAGAATGCTGCGTATTTACAGTTAAATATACTATAGTTAATTTGCAGCTCCACCTAGTGCTGATGCTTGAAACTATTTTCTTCTTCTAAATCTAAGTCTGTTCTTGATCATCGTTTTCATACTGACACATTTTGTATTTGTAATCCATCTTTTTTTTTGCAAGAATGTACAAGGAAATTTTGAAAGTATGAAAATATCATTTGTAAAAAAAATTATTCATTGAAAACTCAATTTTATTTTATAGTTAATGAAGGTATTATTTAACGCATATATGCAGCAGTGTTTTAGTACTCTATTGAGGCTTAAATTACAAAGGCACAAATCCTATATGAATGAAGTTTCATGTACTGGTGAAGTGAACAATTTTTGCAAATGGTCATCTGTATAACTAGAATACAGGTTGTATGTTAATTCTAATGGTGTTGGGTTGTGCCTGTGTTGGTTTATTTAAGAGATTTAGGGTGTAGTCCTCAGATATGTTGTCATGGTGATGGGTCAGCAGTTCAGTTAATTCTCACTGATTATATAATATGAGTTTTGGGGTAACATTTCTTATAGCAATATATTTAATCAGGTATGCACAAGTTTAGTGGCATGATATAGCTTATTAAATGATTCCTTAATATGTGTTTGACTAATAAATTTGGCTTTAGTGCATAACGACACTCAGGGCATTTATAATAACTTCATTGTGGCATGAAATTATTATTAATTCATTATTGCTCTCCCTGACACTGACCAAACAGACTCGCCAGAAAGTCCACCGCTCCCCACCACCCCTCCCCCGGCCCCTCTGGCTCATGGACCAGCCTTCCCAGGGGCAACAGGGTATGCAGTGTATGCCCCAGAATACAGGCCTGATGACTGGCCTGTGTTTGAAGGAGACCAGGGTTGGTGCTGCCATCACTCAGCTGCTTGTGGAACTAATTGTAGATTTACTGTGTTATTTTTAGCACCAGGTGGTGGTTTTCCAGTGACTCTCAGACACTAACATTTCCTGATATCAGACAATTCTAAAACTCTGTATTATAATTTGGCAAAATATTGTTTCCAAACTACCTGTTTCTGTACAGTAAATGCACCAAGTATTCTTAATTTTTTGTAAAATTATGGAAAAACAATAAAATATTTTTCCGTCAATTAAAAAAAAACAGCTTCTGTATAATTTTTCAACCACACCGGTGTTAAGCATGGAGGTGGTGAGATTTTGTCTGTTTCTGTGGACATGAGTTTTTGTGTTTTTGAGATTAACCATATTTTCAGTCTGCCACCTCATATGTACATTTATTACTAAAAAAGACCCTTTGCTTGAGATTTTTTTTTTCAATATATCCAGGTCATTATTTTCTTCCATGAATGCATTATATGAATGGTTTGTAGATATGTGTGTGTGTTATGCTTGTGATTAGCATGTTTGTCTCTGTGATAGGTTTGGGAATTCCAGTGTGTCATGGGACAGTATTTCCATTGATCAGTAGCACAAGTAGATTGTACAATGAATTACAAATGCTCTTTGTGAGCTTGTGCCTGCATGCTTAGATATATTGATAAACCTTGTAACTATGTGAATATGGGTTAGTCTGGTCTATCACCAGTTTAATTGGGATGGATTTACATTATGCGGAATTCCACCCCAAATTACGAAAGTCCTCTATAAATAAATGACATTGCCTGTACTAAATTGACATATCTCTGCACTGTTATAACTCCACTCCTAGGGATTTCAAGTGCCCTTCTGAAATAAACAATAGATTTATAAAAAAAAAACTAAATGCACATGCAAGACTCACTGTCATATGAACTATTCTTAGTTCACAGTGTCTCAATCATTTCATTACATGCACAGACTTGCAAGGCTAACAGAAATTACTTTTAGTCATCTAATTACCCGATTGTTTTATATTTATATATATATATATTTATTTATATCTTATATATCACAAATACATGTACAGTAGAGTGTCGTTTATCCGAAAGCCTTGGGGGACAAGCTTTTTGTTTGGATGAACGATCTTTCGGATGACTGAGTTTGCATGAAATTGCTCTGGGAACCACCATGATTACTCTGAAGTTCGAGACATAACCAGATACTGACCAACCCAGATTGATTAAGCTGGCCAATCAAACTTCCCACGTTTTGGGTAAACAAAATCTGGCCAATAGACTTTGTTAGGCGCACATTAACTCAACTAATGGTCACCGTAGTACTTAAGGCCTGGAGGACTACTGGAACAAAGATTAAAGCTATCCTTTAAAGCCACCCTGATCAAAGCTGAGCCGAGGACTACACGGGTCGGCGTGGCTGAGTTTATCACATCTACAATCTGAGGTCTGCTACTCAGTTATGGTCTGTTGTAACATTTTGTTTGTACAGGTTAATTACCCCGGCCTGGGCATTTTGATTAAAGCAAGCCAAGGACAACCCCAGCAGGCGGTTCTGTGTTTTCACACCTACTGCCTATGTAGAGCCCCGTTTTTTCCGTTTTATAAATAATTATTTTCTGTTTTAATAAAATCAAAATTCCGGAATTTTCCGTTTTATCTTTATATTTTATGTAATAAAATTGCTACATCTTCTTAAGAGTTAAAACTGTTTAAAATATTTTAAATTTAATTACTGCTAACATTGATGCCATAGTTACTTTACGTATATTTAAAATTATACCTGGTCCTTCGCATAAATGGTTCTTCGTCAGGCCCACACCTAAGTAATCCAGCGCATGTGTTCACTGAATCGGCAAGACAGTTCTCTGCTCTGTAGTGTCTGCGTTTTACCGTCTATCATTTCAAACATTTGAAACAAGTATGGTAATATTATATTCAAAGCTATTTCGCCTCCGAGACACTATGACATGCAGTAATGCGCAGTTTGAAAGATTTTTTTAATAAGATATTGGGTGAGAATTTTTTAATTTGCAGTTTAAATCAGCTCTTAATCCGACTTTCTGTCGTATTCCGTGTATTTGATATAATTCCGTTTTTGAACCCTAATTCCATTTCGAACCCTGTTTCCGTTTTTCCGTCCGTTTTTCCGTAAAAACGGAAAAAACGGGGCTCTACCTACGCTCCGGTTCACAAGTTGGTCGGCAATATGTATCACCATTGATCTGGCTACTTTTGTTTTGAATCCGACGATCTTTAATTCCTACCATTTGTATTCTGGATTTTTTGTCATTGTACAGATTTTGGATAATTGATCAAAATTTTCGGTTCTCTGTTTTTTATTTAGGATTAACAATTTTTCGGATAAATGGTCTTCGGATATTCGACGTTCTACTATACCTACAATCCTAAATAAATATGTTACAAGAATCCATGGCATTAGGCCTGATGGAGTAATAGGAACTGTTAATATTTGGTGCTTGGACAGAATAGAAGGGACTACTCAGTCAGGTCCTTTTAGAAAAGCAGGGCCTACTTCAAAGTCAATGCCTGACAATACCAGGGACTGCTCTTTGTTAATTCCTCATAGAATAGTAGGAACAGCTTACAGCCCACGCCTGACATGATAGTAGGAAGTAATCATAGTTAATACTTATAAACTCAGGTGAGGTACCTGTCACTTTATGTCTTCTTTACTGTGACCAAAGGACTGTGAGCACAATAAAACTCGGTAACACAAAAACTTAGGCAAAGATCAAACCTGTTTTATAGGGATGTAACAAAGCATAGAAGAATCCATGATTAGTTTTATTGCATTAACCATTCCAAAGTCCACTGTGAGCTCCCAAATCTCACAGAACAGTTTGCTGTGACAAAGTTCTTTACTGTGTATGTGCCCTAAATCTACATTAAAAGTTCGCTGGTGCACCAATACACTTGCAAAGGAACAAATATGGCATTGAAGGTAAAAATAGATAATTGAAATCAATTCTGTGAGAAGGGTTCTTCATCAGTTACAGATTTTCAGGGTTTATGGTCTGCATGGTATTACATATACTTTACTTGAAGAAGTAACATACTCTTATCAAACACAGTGATACTTGCATGTACAGTGCTTGCTCTGCATGAAATAGGTAGAATATCTCCTTACTGTTAGATAGTTGTTTTCTATGGTTGTCCCTTCTGGTCTTCTCTGTCAGATATGCTCCTCACACAGTGGTTATACACTGAAGTCACAGCAGACATCTTTTGTGTAACTGCTGCTTTGTATAGCAAGGTTCCCTGGGCAGGAACACCAGGGTGTGCATAGGTATATAGAGCAAAGGTTAGTAATAAGAGTGTGGTATGGCATTGGGCATCCAGTCCAAATTTTAAACATTCAACACCCAGTCTTTTTGGACTGATAACACCTGTTCTGCATTTTGGCCAAGAATCAAACTTGCCAGAGTGGGTGTCATATGCTTAAAATTTTGGCTGGATGCACATTGCAATACCACCCTGTCACTGCAATTCTTTGCTCTGTTCGCACCTTAATGTTTGAACCATGAGAACCTTGTTGTGCAGCAGTTACATGAAAAGATGTCTGTGATGACTGCAGTGTATAATCACTTGGTTAGGAGCATACTTTGAGGTAGCTGGTTATCTTTTTATTTTGATACTGTGTATCAGGTAGTTGTTTCCCAGTATATTCTAACTTAGTATTTGTCTCTGTTTGTATATTTGGTACTTTAATTTCTTCTCTGCCTGGTTTAGGCAATATTTCTGCCTTCCATGGAGTGAAGTCACTGTTCTGAATATAACTTTCTTAGAATTGATTGCAAAGCTACAGTTTCAACAAATGGATTCATTTGCTGTAATATTTCTGTACCAGTCAGAATAGTTTGTGATTATAGCATGCATTTGATGGACTTAAGCTAGCCTATGCCAGGAATCTAGTATTGTACTGCATGGCCTTCATAAAATGAAGATTTACACCAACTGGATCATTTTCATGGCTGTAATGATTGGAAATCATTATATATTAATTTTATAATTTTTATGTCCACTTGATTCTTTAATACATTCACTTGCAGTTGGTTTTATAACATCTTATAGCTGTCTCTTCATACACATATACCTCTTGACTTTTGATAAGTTGTCTGTCATCCAGAATGTTAGAATGCTTTTATCTAGCTTGATATGGTTAAAGTTATTGTCTTTTTGTTGTCTTTCTTTTATACAGACATTATAAATTGTTCCTTTTTTTTTCATCAGAACAACCCATGCCTGTTCCTCAAGCCCACGTCAGCACAAGAAACATGGTGAGTACACATTTACTTTGGATAAAACATAATAAAGGACTCAGGAATAAGCGTATTTTAGCATTTGATACTCTCTATCTCTCTGTATATTTAAATATTTCTTTACCAATCAGAGGTTTTAGTGATTTTAACATGCAGGAACTTCAGTAAACAAAAGAAATGTAAAACATAATTTACTGAGTGTGAGTTTATTGATTTTCTCTCCTGTCATATGATATTTATATTTATTTATTTTTTTTTTGTTCTGTTACTGTGTGAGATAATAGGTTACTGATTTTAGGTTTACTATTCCATAACCTCATAAAGATTTCACTTGCTGAATCATCAGTTTTAATGCATCCATCTTGTCTTCAACTCATATGCTATGATATTTATAATGAATTTTGAAAGGTTCCTTGTCAAGCTCAGTTATATGTGCTCATAGACGTCAAACTTTCTTGTTGTCAGCAGGAGGAGCCACGAGTGCCACCCACACAGCTTCCGACAAACACACGTCCAACAGTCGCAGTGCGTGCCAGCATGCCTCCTCAGCCATCTTCACCAGTTGAGGTGCCACATCATCGACCGGTGTCTGCAGCCTACACATTACCAGCTGGCACAGTCCCTCCCACTGAGAATGGTTCACACACCAGCAAGTCAGCCAGCCTAAGTCGAACCGAAGTCCAGCATAAAGAGAAAGAGAAGAAAAAGGGTGGACGATTGTCTCACCTCTTTAAACGAAAAGGAAAAGACAAGGATAAGGACAAGTAGCCGTAGATGATTGTTAATTTCTATTACTTGTATATCATTATCCATCAGTGAATGCCATGTCTATATAACAGACAGTGATATTGGTTTGATTACAAAGGTTTATGTTTTTGATTAGTTTTACAGATTTACATGTTTCATCAGACATGATGGCTTAAGGATGATTTTGTTGTTTTTATTAATGAAATATACCATATCATATGGCTGTGTACCCGAAGTGCTTTTTTTCAGTGCTTCACACTGTGAAAGGTAGAGCTGGGAGGTTATTCATGTATGGAGATAAAATACTCGTGCATCATACACTAGTGGAAGGAAATAATCGTTACTAAACTGGCCAGAAAAAGGTATGTCATATCACTTTGGGATTTACCATATCCAACCAACAGCAGCCTTTACTATTGTAACATGTATTGTCATGCTGTGTTTTGAAGAAATTAGGCATTGTTGTCATTATAGACCATGGTTTTGTATTGAATATTCATGAGGTTATGTAACCATGGCAGCATTAAAATAATAAAAATTTAGTCAGTGCTTAGCCATGGCAAAGTGTGTCTTCTGGAAAACGTAAAAAAAGGCAATGTAGCAATAGAAGTGTACATGGAAGAATTCAGAGGTAAAATTGTTATTGATAATTTGAGTAAAACAGTCCAGACTAATAAGAAGGCCCGTGGATAGTTAATGGTTATGTTTCAAGTATGATGATTCTGTATTGGTAGTGATGGAGAGAAGGGAAGATCAAAAAAGGAAGATGGAATTGTCTATGAATTAAACATTTTGTATGAATATGTGTTGTTGTGGGATTTTGTACATATAAGATCTGTTTGTCACACGTAATGTGCTTCTGATCATATTAGTATTGTTAATTGTTTGGTTATGAAATGTCCTGTATTATGTGACCCTAATCTACATGTAGTATACTGTTTTTTTTTTATAATATCTCACATAATGGATTGTGCTATTCTCTAAGATATTATCCTATATGTTTCAAGTAATATTCCTATATGTTTCACATAATTCTTATTTCCATATATAGGAATGAAAAATGAAATCTGGTCAGTTGAGCTGTCAGTCTGAACGTGTAACCTGTTCATGATTATATTCACCATAATAGACAAATATGTACTGTAATTGTTCTATGCAAGTTTACTATGTGATAAATGTAGTCACACTAATATTACAAACAGAAGGCAGAAATTACAGTGCCTAACGTTTAACAGGAATCAGGTCACAAGTGTAACAACTGTTTGTATATCATTTTAAAACACTCAGTTTCCTTAATTTTAATCAACACATTTTAATGTACAGTCATGTTGATAGTTTTATATGTGACATAATATAGCATATAGTCTGTTTTAAGTGAGAATTGTGCTGGAATTATTGATTGTTTAACAATAAGAGAAGAGACATCAAGTAGCCTGTTTTTGTGTGCACTGTTATGGACTCTTTTTTTCCAAATGCGGGATTTCTTTCTTTCTGATTAGGCATTTAGAATGCAGCATTGTAGTACAATTTGTCTGTCACTGTGATATATTGAAATCAGTTTATGAAAAGAGCAGAACTGAAATATCCTGTTAATAAAGAAAGAGGGAATTTCTGTGGTCATTGAAAAACTGCAAAGAAAAAATCTGTGATGATAGAATATCCATGAACTACCAAACTGCAAATATGCATTTAACTTCTTCAGTGTAATGTAATTCAAGGTCCATGCCATTCTTGGCTGATAACTATAATAATACTTCTTGGTGTATATTAAATCATAAATATCTATGAATTAAATATGATATAGAATTACAGGACAACAATTATTACGTATTTGTTTGTACAATTTTTATATAAATCCACAATAAGATATTTTGATAACTTAATTTACTCTAAAGGGTTGTGATTTTTCTTCATTCCGTTAAGGTCTATTTTTATGGACTATTCTTCTTCTAATTTTTCTTCATCCTACTTAGATAATTTTAAGCTGCTATCATTTATAACCATATACTGTTTAAAGTTGTCTAAACTATGATCTATGGTTTGCTTTTTATTCTATAAACTTTACATTTTTCATGGATCATCCAATCATTCTTTTGTATATCTTTTTTATACTTAGTATAACTTAGTATCTGAACATGTAAATAGATATTTCAGGTAAAAAAAATCCAGGTAGTTCCAGCCAAGTCGCCGCTATTTTGGCAGACCGTTAATATATCATACACAGCCTTCTCAGTGTGTCATGGTGTCGGGAACATAATATTTCATATAATATTGTCAGTGAGAGTACATTGCAGCACACTTTCACACCCACCCGAGTTCACATATTTTACATACAGCTCATTTGCTGTTTGAGAAATGAAACATGGTTATTGTTAGCTTAGCGAGGAATGTTACGAGTTGCTTCTATTGCAAATTGGCATGTTTTAATAGCAGGGTAAAGACAGTATCTAATTTAAAATGGTGACACAACATGCAAACAGTAACTTGGAATGAATTTCTGCGCCAACGACAGAATGTAGTTTGTTTCGCTTCCGCAAGATGGCTCTGGTTTCTTGCAGTTGTTGAAAGTGTGTAGCTATTCTCGTTAAAAGCCCCAACATTATTCGCACTTGAATGCCTGTAGTAAATCTGTGTATATGCATTAAAATGAAGGTATTACATTGAGGTACTGCTGAGCCATGACAGGCATTATCAAAACATATCAATTTTGTATGTGCTTTCAGAAGGGCTATTTCAATAGTTGTCATATTTCTGAAATTTGCCTACCTGTGATGGTTCACTTGGCAAGTTCCTTCCTTATATTGGTTGCTTTTTGTGCGAGCAAAGAATGAATTGTATATTCCGTAACGATTACATTTGATCCGTTAAGTTGTGAATCAAATTGGCCAGCTTGCATTTTATATGCTCTAATAAATACTGATTATATGTTTCTAGACATAGTCTTATTTTCTTACATGCATGACGTTATTGCACGCCCTAGTCTTCAGGTTTGATTTATCAAAACTACTGTTGTTGTCCATTCAACAATTTTATATTCCATAAAAACCATCAATTTAAGGGTTAAGAAAATAGATCGAAAACTGTCATCAAAAGGAATGGACGAGTAGCCGTGTGTGTGTGTTCGCGTTATGCTAATTAACAAAATAAAAATTAAAAAAAAGACTCGTCAGAACTTGTGCAATATAAAAACTACCTGGAGGGAACCTGTGCAATATAAAAAAATTCCTCCAAAGATCTTGTGCAATATAAAAATACCTGTATAGAACTTGTGCAATATAAAAATACTTTGAAAGAACTTGTGCATTATAAAAACAATACCTCGATAGAACTTGTGCAAAATAAAAAAAAATACCTCGTTAGAAATTGTTCGTACACCAATGCTCAGGTGTTAATGAATACATAAAAACCAACCAACGTGGATAATTGCGATGCTTATCTGTAATCTCTGTGTATGTTTAAACAGTATACATAATAAGATAATACACAGAACGAGACCTACATCTTCACAACCGTCTCTCCAAACCTACCTACAAGGTGAAAGCGGCGGTTATGATATTTCAGTCTTAATATAACGTCTCAGATGCAACTATAAAGCTCCCGAATCGGACATTCTATAATGAGACTCCTTACGCTGAATGTAGGGAGAACCGATCGAATTTTACCCCGTCCCTTTTTGGGTCTAAAAGGAGGCCACCACATTATGGAAATATAAGGTGACCATTCACCTACCTTTTGAAAAAGAATTTGTGATTTCTGGCTTCCTCTGTGTATATATTAATGATCCTAAGGTAATTTTGGTTGTGAAAAGTCCTTGTAGCGCCTTTGTGAAACATGTATGAACTTGTTTATTAAAAACGTGTTTGTAAACACAGCAATGTTGACAAACGGGGGGCAAAAGACGTAACCTGAGGTGGTAGGTTGCATAAATGCGGAGGTAGAAAGGTCTTTTGTTGCAAAACGCCATTTGCAAGGCTCTGGCTTATCTGACTTGCTGCGAGATGCCCTTGATGACTTTTTTAGTATTTTTGCGGGCCTCCACATATTATAAACATGATATAGGCATAAACAGAACAAGCAGCCCGTGTGCGGTGATTTCGATGTTTTCTGGCCGATTTTTTTAAAGCTTCAAGGGATTGCCTTTAGTTTATAAAGGTCAGAAAGACGATTGGACCCCTTTAATACATATATATGTGTATGTGGCCGAAGTATATGTACATATAAATATATATATACATGTATAACCACTTGAATGTTATGTGTAAATATACATTATGGAAAATGTTGTTTATTTCTATTAATGTGTTGATAAGACGAACATTATTTTTAAAAAAATTAAGATTGGCAGGTCATTTAGGAAAAAATAAGCTTTCAAACCATCAAAGACTGCCGTTCGTGCTTTGTGATCGGCGTCCGGCCCGGGGGGCCGTAATTTTAGGTGGTGACAGTTTGCACTTTTTTATGGTGAATGTGGGTTGAAGATTTTCCTTTAACTGATAATCATGCTGTCCGGATGCTGTCAATAATTTTCAGTATGCTTAGTGCAACCATTTATGAACTGCTGCTTGCTTAAAAGATGAAGCATGGTACATCGAAGGGAAACTGCCAAGATCAGTTTGCGAGACCTAGATGATGTTTGTCTTTCTTTTTTAATTATATTTTTTAAATTGCAAGTGTATATTTGAGCTAATTTGAAAATGATTTAAATCAAATTATGTAGCCTATTTCAAATTAGGCGAACATTTAATGAAAACATCAATCATTCAATGACGAATTGACGCAATATGCCAAACTTCTCTAAAATGGACAAGTCCCGTGAGTTTCACTGTATATGTATAATTAATACCGAATTTCTTTACCAACTATACAGAGATCAACTTGCTCCAGATATTTCCAAACGACTGTTGACGTAAATTGGATACATGGAACTTTAGGGATGATAATTACATCTTTGACTGGTGACGTATTGATTTAACCCGCCTGTTGATATATTAGTGTCAGTTGCTATGGCGAGGCGGATATAAGACATCCAAATCTTATGGTGCAGATATGAGTGGGCACTGTTAAATGCAGTGTAAAGAAATGCCTAATCCGAAAACGATAGTTGGGGTCTTATCTATTAGTATAAAACTTCGAGCCTGCGCGACGAGTAGGGTATCGGATTTGCGGCAAAGCTTCTTGCATGTCAACCCCATTAATATGCGCTTTAACCCTTTCAAATAGCCCATTAAGTTCGTCCATATCATTATAGAGTGAGATTTCTTTCTTTTTTTTTTTTTTTTGAAAAGTTTATTTGATCAGTAACCCATTCCACCTTTCAATGAAAACATAGCGTTGTCAAATTTCCCAATTATGACGACTCAAAAGGGCGTCAAGGTCTAAACAAGGTCTGTACTGCTTATTGAATTCAAATAGTACATTCGGAGTTAGTACACCACCAAGCGTAAAAGGAGGAGGCATGAGGACTAATATATACGCAATATCATTTTATATCCGGATCTACCTGCCTTGGTTTGTTGCTAAGCATCCTTGTCGCGGAAATTACCAGGAAAGGTTTGTTTAACATACTATCGATTCAGGCTTGCTGTGTGGCCAAGACGTTTAATCTGAAATTGTAATCCGATGTAACTGTGCCCTCATCTGTCTTTTGCTCAGATATGTTTCTGTTGACTTCTGTAGCGCTTACCGTCTCAAAACATCTGCAGCCAAATCATGCGGTAAAACTAAATATACACATGAACGCGTGGGTGATGTGTGCGTGTCTTTTGACGCGAACTGGTGCAGAGATACGAGTGGGTAAGCGCGTAAAACCAATAACCGAAAAAAAACTGAATAAATATAAAATTCCTTGAGATATAAACTATTGAATTTGTTGTTGTGTGAGGTAATAATTTTTAATGCTAGCTTAACTTAATATAAATATATATTTACATCTGCAGAATTTCATTTCGGTTTCGGACTACTTGACAGGGCAGTATCACACACTTCCTCTCATTTTATACCAGGCCTGCTGACTTTTGCAACTGCGGGCCCTGGATGTGCTATACTCCACATTGCTATACTCCACATTACCACCGAGATACCCCGGAAACGTGCACGAGTGAAGAACGGCTGTTGGGCACCTCCCGCCCATTTAGCCTACAGAGCGCTCAACTTGGGGGGGGGGGGGGGGGGGTAACTTGTATTAATTTCCATTCTCAGTCTCCAGGAGTCTGACTTTAGAAAACCTGCCTAAGCGGAAATTAAAATAATTACTTTATTTAGTTAAGATATCACACCACGCACGCAGCGGACATATATTTCCCGGGTGCTTTCATGCCAAAGTCGGAAGCGGTGTGGCTGAGCAGGCCAGAGCCTCGCCAATATTTGGCACAACAAAGGAATACAAAGTAGCTGCTCAACAAAGCACAAACTGCAAAACATCTTATTGTTTATAAAACATTCTTCATCACATAGGTATATAATGTTAACCATATCATGTCATCACATATAGCAGCTACGTCGGTCAGAATATAGTGCCATTATAACTTTTCGATTTTTTTGTGCTGCTATGTATACCTTATAAGTATTATCATGTACTATTGCTTGGAAAATGCCACATGGATGTTACGAGATACCATAGCCACCAAGGGTGACTAAAATGTTAAATATATCTGAGAGTACATTTTAGTCACCACCCCATGTATTCACTTACGTTGGGTTCTAAGCTCAGTATGATCTGAGTCTATAAAAGGGAAGATACCCATCCGTACCTCGGTTATCTCATCTTTTAAAGACAAAATCCTGTTATGATAAGCTAATTGCATAAATTCTAGGTTTAAATATGTCTATAACCTCTATAGAACGGGACCAGTACACAAAGCATTGTCGCCCCTACGTATACATTCTTACTGCTTCTGTCATTGCGGTTATGAGCAGTACGACCCATGTCATCTTAGACCAAAATACTCAATAACTAAGGTAAATGCACTTACAGTTGCCAATATGTTGCAGTTGTATTGAAAATAAGATACTTTTTGCTATGGTGAGGAAGTTTTAGTTTTAGGTAACTGTTAATAAAACTGCCTTTTCCGGAAAATTCGATCGTATCGTGGTCAAATACCACTTATCTCCATATATGAGGAGGCGACAAAACAGTCGTCTATGAACGGACGTTTCCTCGCTGCAGGCGGCTATATATACCACTTCTGTTGCACCAGTAAGACTAGCTTAAGGGGACAGCTTTTCCAAAGAAGAGTCTCTCTCAGATAACGGACAATAATATTGAAATGTATAAACTGCTAAATCTCTTTGGCATAATCATATTCCCTCAACTGTTAACAATAATTACTGCATCATTCAAGCCATAAATTAAATTTTGAAGCTTATTTTCACTCACTTTGGCTAAATCTTTCAGTTTCTCCTCCATGACGGACAACGTGAATGTTACCCTCGTGCAATATGGTCTAACAGATAGCTTAACATGCATGCATTTCAAATCCATCTGCTCAATATAACCTTACATTATGAGTTATTCAGCAGATGGTTATAGTGATATGCGCGGGTATTCGTTCATATTACACTATCAGATAATCAGTCATATAGCACCCAAAATACACAAATATATACAGAGACACAAATGTATTAACAATCTAAATACTATCATATAAGTAAGTTTTCTGTCTAAACAATAACCACTTGACCAAAAATCGGTCCAGTAACATAAATCAATTATAAATCGGAGGGTTTTGGAAAGTTAAAAGTGAAAATATCCATGCCTGCCCTCCCCCGGTATGGATACCAACGAAAATATAGAGGCAACAAAATTCAAACAGGACATGCACAATGAAAGCCAAACAATGCTATAGCTTTTGTATTTCCTGTGGTAGCCGGAAACAAACACCAAAGTACGGCAAGTAATCTATCATTTATAGAAACCCCACATAAAATTAATACAGTGCTGTACCATAATTAATAATAATATCAACTGATAACCATGATAATATCATTTGTATATTGTAGCCTTAAAATATCATATATAAGGTTTAGAAATGTTAAGTAGAGAGATGCTCCGATAAAGAAGGAAAATAAGCAGTAAAGATGTCTACAGAATAAGGTGGTCACTATCTAAACACCAGCTAAAGAGTAGAAACAGAAAAAAAAAAATTTTACTCAGACACACTTATTGTTATAATTTACTCTTGGTTCAAGGCGGCATGGGAAGTTGCACTAACCACATAATAGTACAGGTGTTTGAGCAGCCTAAATAGTCCAGTTTTAGGCTAGTTATATCTCAAGATGACCTCCTTCCTAATCATCCTTAAATTTTCTCACGGTTACTCCTTTCCCAGTCATTTTTTTATCAACATGCAGAGCCGCGGTGACTGGAAACTTCAGTTGCCCCTTGGTCTATAGACTGTCAAAAGCAATTCACCCATTTTCCCTACAATATTTATTTTAATGTTTGGGTTAATGATAGATGATTTTTTATGTATTTGTGATAAAATTTATTTTAACATGAAAGTTTCTCTCTCAGTAACCCCTATGATTGAATTTTTCTCCTGCTGCTCGTAACCATAGTATCTTGGGTCGCTAAACCATATATTGATATTATTTTTATCCTAGAATGCCCAACCGGGACTATTGAGTGTTGTCGCATATACCAGTACATGACTATCTACATTTTTTTAAAGTCAGCCCTATTCTCAGATTAATTATACAGAAATAGGGCTCGTATCGTCAATTAACCTGCATACACAACATAGTTCACAGTGCATGTCGGGAGTTCTTGAAATATGGCCATTTATTTATTTATTTTTTCATTTGTTATTTTACATATATTTTTTTGCAAGACTTTACATATGCTCGGTTGTTTTCCTTTAGAGCGATCCACTGGTAAAATTATTTCCGGTGCCCCTGTCAATTTTGATCATTAATTAATTATGTGATTTCATCCTCCAGAGAAATCAGAAGCGGATCCAGGGGGCCCTGATGAGTTTTATCAAATCCTTCATAAGTTATCACGGCGACACTACAAAGTAGCCTAGTGACCTTTATAAATATGCGTGGATGTTGCCCATGATCGAACTCGGGCGAGATAATCTGTTGGTAAGTAGTTACGGTGTGTTTCGTGAAAATCCATCAAAGCCCCGGTAAGTTATCGTGGCGACAACAAAAAGTTAACAGAGGGACGGGCGGACGGTGGAATAACCATAATACTCCCGTCATATGACGGGCGTATAAAAATGCTTTGGCTGAAAGGGGGGGGGGGGGGGGAGACCCCTCCCCTGGATTCGCTTCTGCATTGACCACACGTACTTCAAGGACAGTCACGATCTGATGATTGTGCCACTTTGAGAGAAGATTTGCAATCAAACCCTACCTATTCCATAACCTATACTACTAGCAAATTTCCCTGCCAGCTCAAAGTAAACGAAAGATGTTTAAATATATATTATTTTTGTCAAATATCAATATGTAAACAGGTTTAAATAAAGAAATAGTGAACAATAATTAAATTATGTCTGTACGTATTCTTGAACATAAAGATTGCAAGATCATCGTAAGAGAGGAGGAACCACATGCAGTAAATACCAGGTGTTAACAATAACAACAGGACTTCAGTGTAGTTTTTGTTATATTTAAAATGTTTAAGGAACTTATCATATCCTGCTGTTATTTATGTGAAAGCATTTTTAGGATAATCTTTATGGATGCCCGCTCGGTTGCATTTCTGTTTTTAGGATATCAATATCATAATATGATTTGTTTTTAATTTTAAACTGTGTTCGTGATAAAGTCAGTTAAATCAAATTTAGTGTTAATGCACTGATCCACGGTTCTAAAGATTGACCTGTTAGAAAATGTTTACTAAGAATCTCAGATGTCACCTAAAAAGTGACACTTTTTAAGGCCATAATGGAACTTATTGCTACTGGGCATATGGCCTTGATATTTCTGCATGAGGTCTTTTATAGAGTTGCTAGAAATTTTCTAACCATTAATTGTGTCTCCTTTTCCTGTAACAAAATCCTTTATCAGCTACTGCTGTTCCTGAAAGAACAGCAACAGCAATACTTTACCATTATTATTATGTATCAAAGTAGTTCATGCTCACATCCCCCTTTAATTCCATATTTTTATCTCCGTCGTCGTTCAGCAATCTGGTTTTCTGTTAATTCTGATTACACCGTATACTTTTCAATGTGATAACAAATTAAACATATTTGTATGCAATGGCACAGGTAACAGAGGTTGGGGAAATTATTTCCTCAGTTCGTTTTTTATTTGGCGTTTTATTCTTGTAAATTTTCTGACGTTATGGTATATAATGATGACAGTAAGTCACAATTTTATTGTAAATTAATTCGGGGTGGGGGGTGATGGCTCCAGTCTCGGCTTGAACGGCTTCATATTCAGCGTTACATCAGTTCTTTAAAGATCGTGTCTAATATAAATTTTCCGCCGGGCGTGCCACAACACGTCTCGTCACCAGGTGACAATGACTTTCTAACTTATTGACTGAAACCCGGTGGCCTTGAGCAAGTCTATATATATATACGTCTCCCTCGAAGCTTCGGGAACGTTTGGGTCTGTAACAGTAAGTTCGGGTCTATTCTGGAATCTGCTTACTGGATATTATCGACTGCATGAATTCTCTAAAATCTTCTGTCATCTTATCATAAAAAAAACCGTATAGTACAGTAAGTCCAACTGATGCATGGGTGCCAGACTTAACGGGGGCTTGTTGCCTGCCTATCTCAAATATTAAATAAATAATAAAGAGATAGACCATACATTATGAAAAACGCTGGAAAAATGTCAGATAATTAATAGATGTAAAGAAAAGACCCAGAAAAGAAAAAAAAATTAACTGAAATATACACTAATAGCAATTTAAGCGCCTGTGCCCTGATTTTACTTCATGATTCTATGAGAGTACCATTTATCATAATCTGGCCTGGTAATATGTTATATAAAAAACGTTTACCTGCTTGTTATTCCAGATAGCTCCCAATTGACACACTCTTGTCTGGTAATACATTTGGACATGTCATAAGATGAATGCTTAGCAACAGGAATTTAACAAGGAGCAATTTATACATTTCTTCAATGCCCCGCCGAATTTCTGGCTTAATTGATCCATTTAGGGTAATTACCATGGAAAAAGGAACATATTATTTTAATATTATGGATGCACCTTAAATAATATTAAACGAATAAGACATTCAAAATTGCAAAAAAAGTATGGATATATGAAAAAAGACAACAGGAAAGAATCAAGCAAACAGCTTTTAATTTCCTTGTTCAACTAGAACCATCTGAGGCTCTGGTAAATTCTTATAATATCTCCCACACAGAAAACGTACCAGGTCACAGGTGCATTTGTGTGATTTGAATCAAAAGTTAACCAATAACAGAATACCAAGGTTTATCATTTTTTGTCTCAATTCTCGAGCAGCCGTGCTGAAGCCATTTTCCCCGTTCTGCAAATAAGATTCAAATAAAATTAATTAATAAAGGAACTAATTCGAATATTTGACGCCTATAAACTGAGGATAAAACAGTGCGGCCACTCTATACTTAAAAATAAATAACATATACTTTTTTCAGGCAGGAACTCTTTGTATACTTTTTTCATACTTTTTCATGAATATTTGAAAAACGACATCAGGAAAGAATCAAGCAAACTTTTTTTAAATTATTTTTACAAGAATCTTCTCTTCAGATGGTGATAAAAGGCTGTTTACCTGAACCAGCTGAGTGCACTAGACATGCTCTGTCAATATTTCATAATTTAGTGGCATTTTATTGGCGCTGATTATTATTTCTGTGATCTTTCCAGTATTTTACAAAATACAAAATCACTGGACATGTGGCATCAGGGGCAGATTTAGGATTTCGAAAAGGGCGGTCCATCATTGGAGGACTAATGACAATCCAAAAAAAGGTCCCCGGGTCAGGAAAAGGCGGGGTCCAGCCCGCATAAATTGTTCTCGAACCCCTAAAAAAGTCTGCACCGGCTGAAAAGGGGGGGGGGGGGGGGTCCGGACCCCCTGAACCCTCCCTCCTTACCTGAAGCTTGTTAAGATGGATAACGTGCTGTAAAAGTGTACACAAATTGCGCTATTTGGCATTGATTTTCCTTTTTATATAAATTTTTATTAATTTTGTACCTTTTTTACAAAGGAAAATGGCCAGTAACCGCTGATCCTACCGTATCTATACTAACACAGTCTGTTAGTTTTGTTGTATCACGTGTTTATAACTGGGGGGGGGGGTGGCGTTTTGCAACTAGTGACCTTTCAACTTCCGCACATATGCAACGAACAGGTATAATTGATACTTAGAAATATGCATTCTCATGAATGCAAACCTCCACAATAGGGGGCGGTCCTTATCGTCGGATGCTCCTCAAAACTCATGTGGCTCACATTCCCATTTTTATTTTTTTTTTTTTGGTACTTCTGGAAGTCCTTCCTGGACTCGAATCATGGGGCGGATCCACACCAAAATCTAATCAATTCTTCCTTGGCCATTCCCGAAATGTCCTGAAAATGTCATGAGATTTCGACCATGATTGGCTGTTGTGAAAAAACATCTATATAATTAATACGGAGTTGTTTTTTTTTTCTAGACCAAGGTTAACCTGCTTCCGTTCTGATTTGACTCTCCAAATTCGGCAGACGTATCGGTGTTGTGCTCTTCTAGGACAAGTTTGTTTTATTTTGCAGGATTATGCCCGATAAAGCTGAATAATTAATAATTTTAATATTTCCCCATTAGGTGCCCCTGTTTCTTTTGTGCTGCAAAGTCCTCCATGCCTGTTACGCTTTTTCATGAGGCGCCGCAGGGATTTTCACTGGCCTGTTTAGACCATGGCGAGAGCGCATGTTTGCCTAAAAGGCATTTCCGTGCAGTACGCGGTCACGCCGGTCCACTATAATCCCCATTGATCCCCCATATCCATTGTAACGCCTCTAGAGGAATTTCCTTTCTCAAAAGGAAGTAAAGGTTTTTAATTCATAGACCACATGACTCAGCTTTCAATGCGAGGGCTTTTCAGTTTGGTCAACACTGGGAACTGAGTCCAGTGATGTGTCCACCGTTTGACAAATTTTTTTCTGGGTTACAGGTATGTTCATTTTTATACATTCAAAAATATCTTTCAATGATTACAATGGTTTCAAAAGTTTGGCCAAGACGTGTTTTATATTTTTTCAAAAAGAAGCCCCACAACTCAGTTATTATTCGGGTTGGGGTGGGGAGGGGGGGGGGGGGTAAACATATATTTGCTAAGATCCGTTGTCTGTTGGGACGGTGAAACCTGAAAAATATCAGCAGTACATCTTAAAATTGATAACAAACTAGAATCTGTAGTCGGGGCGTACATACCCAGGCTGAAGTGTTTTCCTGCTAAATGCTTTCTTCGAAATATATCAACCTGCTTTCTTTTTATCTGGTAGAGTTGTCAGTTTCGCATCAGACCTGCTTATTCCATGACAATTTACAGTACTTAAACCAAAAATTTAAGACTGTTGGAATATATTTTTCTGGGCCTATCTTTTTCACATTGGCAGCTATACGTTTTGCGTACAAGAGACTTTCATCGACATATGCATGTGTATACAAATAACGCATGTGTCTGTTAACATGCCTTGGACTATACCCTCAACTGACTACACTAAATAAACATCGTGTTTTACGATGTCGTCTGAGCTGCAACTCATACAAAGCATCTTTCATATTATTTCACGGTAGAATGCTTCTTTATACAATCGTTATATCTACGATATTTCCCAAGCATTGAAACTGTCGGACCTATGTTGTTTATCGAAAAAAAAAATTATTTTTTTGGTATGATTTCTGAAATAGAATAATTTTTCTTTCTATGTTGATATTTTTGGGGAGGGTGTTCCTGGAGAAATCTAGCAGAAGTAATCTTTATATCATATAAGTGAAACACGTGACAAAAGTTCCTGCAAAAAACCTTAGGATTAAAATACGCGTCGTTTAGTTCCTATCAGCTCATTACAAAAATATGCAAGAGATAGAGCCGTGGATTTTCCACGGGAGCAGCTGGTATCTATTAAAACACACCTACACAAACAACACACACACGAGACGGGATGAACGCATATCCTTCTTCCTGAGGCAATTATATGATAAGGGTCATGTTTCATACCTGTTGACATAATACTAACAATAGGTTTCGAACATAATTTGCCCTGGAGGTAAGAGCTAAAATGGTAAAAAAGGCGATAAATGCCGCACCGTACCTAAAAGTGAACTTATCCATTGTTAGCTGTGTATGTAAGCTAACTTTATGACATCGAAATTTATTTTTGGGTAACGTAGCAGACATAACAAGTATGACGTCCATCACGTCTTAGTTACCCCTATAGATAGTCGTGACAAGAAGGAAGGAAAACCACACATGATATTAATTTCCGGTATGTCTGCAAGAGTTCAGAGTGACAAAACTCCCCTCGTGTAACTTTCTTTGCTGTATATCTAACATATTGATCGATAATCCTGTCTTAGGTGCATCCGCTGAAATATAATTATTAGAGCAAGCATTGCGGTGTAGTCACCGGAAATTACAGCGACAGATCCAGAAAACTCATTACGACGGGTTAACTCTGTAATATATATATATATATATATATATATATATATATATATATATATATATATATATATATATATATATATATATATATTAAAAACCTGTGTAAAAAGACCACCTGTGACTGGCTAAAAGTGGTCTTAATTAACAGATATTCTTTGTCAGGTTGTCTTATTAGGCGGGTAGGTTATAACCAACGTAAATACTTTTATTCTGGCCCGTGTTGTCTCAATAAACAGGTGGTCTGTATAACAACACACACACTCAAGAAAACAAGGCCTTCAATTACAGTAAAGTTATGCCTAATGATGAAGCTAACGATCTGTGGACGCCATGTAAGGGGGTAGAGAGGATCCGGGAGGTGCTATAATTAGGAAAAAATGATGTTTTTGTCGGCGTATTTGAGGGTTTAAAAACAAAACCAGAATACGAAATCTTACCCGGACAGTCGCATTAACATTTTCTTTGACCCGTTTTCCATGTACGCTTTTCTGCGCGATGTAAAGCGCGCGGAAAAGTGGAGACAGTTCAAATAAGTTGTGGCATTTCCATTTACGCTTTTCATCGCGCTTACATTCATCGTGATGAATAAAAAGTCGATTTCTGTTGGTCTTTTCTCCTCGCTTTTTACTCAGTACAGTAAACAGTAAACAGTACACCGAATTCAGCGAGCGGAAAAGTGCACATTGAAAATATATTCAGCATGTTTTTCAGCTTGTTGATTTCAAGAGAGATCATATTTCTGCGTACATGGAAAACCGGCCTTTGTTTAAGGGTTCAAGCATAAACAGTAAACAATTCCAGAAAGGATTTACTGCAAACGAAACAGACAAACATACATTTCTTTTCAATACGGAATCTTGAAAGTCTAGTTCATAGAAATCCCCAGAGAGTGACGACGATACACATTTTATTCAATACCTGTTGTAACACAAACCTCCGACCTCTGTTTGTATCAAATTTTCTGATTCATTAACAAGCGACTGTGGTATTTTTAATCCCATACCTGGCGGATCGTCTGTTAACTAATACAGCCAGCGAGCCTACCATCTCAGTTGTCAGGTGGGCGGAGCTTGCTTTTATGAACCGAGAAAGCGTCTGTGTTATCACGTACCATAGATAAGACATTTTTCTTCATTGGCTACAGAGACGTTAGTCATGATGCATAAATAGCCCCATTTTTCAATATGTATTGTCAAAACCTCAGACGACGAACTGGCATCAATATATATATACATAAGGTACAAGGAGGATGCGCTGTTTATAAGAATTTGCCTTAGAGTTTAATGGGTAGTAAACATATTCACTGTGGCATGCATATAGAGATGAAGCAGTCTTAAAGATTCTGAGCTGACTTATTTCCTTCGCATCAGTCGCGGTGGTGATCACTCTAAGCTGGATTATCTCCTTCATACCAATAGTGGTCGAGATAAGCATTAAAAGTAGCTTGTTACGTAAGCTTGTTATTAAGCTGCGCGCCGGCCTGAACATGTAATAATGCCCAGGAGCGCTTAAAACAAAGGCAACGTGGGCAACGTATAAACTCTTGTACAGAGGACAATTTACAACCCTGTTACCTTCAACGCAGGATTCCCTCGCTCACCTCCATCACCTTGTGCCTGGGAGATCTTTATTTTCTGCCTTCGGTCATCACATTCTGCTTAAAGGGTAATACAATAAGGACACCATAAAGAGGTCTGCTTACGTCAAAGGAAAGGAGTCTATCTGGCCGGGATGAGCGAGTCTGGCATCTGTGTGCCCCATATGTGAGTACTCGGCTGTGACTCCCATTGACATTAGACTCTTTTGGAATTGTGTCTTTTTAAGTTTTGAATTTTAATTATAATTTTTTATTGGATTTATTTATGGACAAGAAAGGCAGCAAAGGTTTTACTCAAAATAATTGAAAATAGGAGACAAAACAAAAAAGAACATTATGTTTCGTTCTGACAAATGTCCTAACATTTGATATGATATGGAAAACACTCTTTTCTACATCCAAATACATTTTTGCCGAATAACATGTATGGGATTTCAGCAGAAAATTGAACGACCATATACTGACAATGTACCAGTGCAAAATGTGCGCCATGTCTTGCACTGTATTGACTTGTATGTCCCGTCATTATTAATTTCTGCATTTAATCAGGAAACACTTTGAAGAACTAGATCTACTGTCTACAGAGGATATAATTTCCCCAGCCCCGTGGGCGGTAAAGTATGAAGGGACTCCACCATATCTCTGAATGACATTATGTATTGCTTTTGCTTATTTCCACCATATTCAATTTTTTAAACTATTTTCGGGGTTTTATTCTCGCTACTATTTGTGTATTTACCAATAGGGCTAACAAATAGATTTTCGCCGAATAGTGCGTATTTTGAGAGAACACATAGCATTTTCCACTCAAGAAGAAAAATCATCAAATCACTATAGCAACCACTACGCGGCGCTGTGGTCCACTTCATGTGGTTAAACAAAAAGATGGCGCTGAAGCAAATTGCCGAACAACCTTATCTTGACAATGTGACCAACATGAACCAACACATCACTAAAAAATACTGGGAACATCAGACTGAAAATCAGATGGAGAGATATTACGTTGAAAAATACAACAAAACAACAGTTTCCGCAGTGTGTTACATCTGTACAGCACGGGGTGTACTGGCTGGAATGTTATCCGTGCTAATAATTTTCGTCAATGTACTTATTATTGTCGTTTTCAGACGTTCAAGAACAGTGGTAAAACACGGAGCTAGTGGACATTTTATGATTTCGTTGGCAGCATCAGATTTGTGTATTGGAATAATGCTACCTTTCTTTGTGTATCCTGCCATTTACGCCCGCTGGCCTCTGCCGACTGTTGTATGTGAGGCGACCGGATACTTATTTTTTACCTGCCTTGGAGTGTCTATTTGGTGCCTGGTTTGCTTGAGCGCAGACCGCTTTTTTTCCTTAAAGGCCCCGTTTAAATATGCAACGATAGTAACCAATAGACGGTGCTGCGTATTGGCGGGTATAGTATGGATATGTAACGCTCTTGTGTTTGGTATACCTCTATTCTGCGTGCCCACGTACGGGTATCACCCTGAAGGGTTCATTTGTGGTTACAACTCCAAAGAGGGCGGTGCGTTCCCTTTGATCCTAGCCATATATATGGCTCCACCTTGCGTAGCCATGTACGTTTTCAATGCCTTTATTGCTAATATAGCATTCAAACAAATACGGGAGGGTCAGAGAAGGAGGGATGAACACGGACGAGTTGACAGTTCTTCAATCTACCGGAGGAACATCAGAGCGACTTTGACCTTGGCAATCATCGTCGTGACCTTTAGCCTGACGTGGCTACCAGGGTTGGTCGGCAATTTCCTTATGGCCACCACAAAACACAGAATGGCACCATCGGGTGAATATATCGTTATCTGGTTGGGAATATCCAACAGTTCTCTCAACTTTTTCATTTACTATTTTACCAACAGACAGTTCAAACAGGGAGTGCTGAAGCTTCTATGCTGTCGCAGAACTGGTGGCTTCCTATACAGGAGGAGATTCAACAGCAGGAGAACAGATGCTGCGCCAGAACCTTGTGTAAGATTCTTGTAAGTTGTACAGATCCCGCCGTTATAAGTGCTGTCTCTGAATATGTAACACCACAGGACAGCCTCTACAAGCAAAACATATACAGGCTATAAAGGTACCTCTTGGTAGATAGTACATCAAAAGACAGCCACTTCAAGGATGTTAAGTGTGTCTGTATAAAAAAAAAGTCGCTCTAACGAGCCAACTCACCGACCAGTCCAAATTGTAAAGAAAAAAGGAAAGTGTCTAAGAACCGAGAACACAACTAAAAATGTCATATTTACATAAAAGAGTCTTGATTGTCACATAGAATAGGTTCCGGATCTTAACAGAGAATATATTTGTATGTAGATATTCGTCTTGTAATTTACTTTGCTTATGTTGTTACATCTGCCTGAAAGAGGATATTCATATATTAAATTAAATCATATTAAATGTGTTTTAGTCTGGATTAAGATCACACTTTAGTAACACCTTGGCAATGAAGGGGGTCAAAAATTTGAAATTTCCATCTTGGAACCGTAATACACCTATTCACAACTATCGCGCCATTAGTGGGCGCTAAAGAAAACTCTGTTTCGGGTCCTCTGCCTTGGACCGTTCATATATATCGTATGTCATTGTGAAATTTTGCGATTCCCGGGCCTAACTAAATGTAAATAAATGACAAAACAACAAACACTCGGTCCTTTACCCGGGACTGATAAGGTATGCCTTTTTTTGTGCGAGTGCATAAAAAAAGGTATTATACATTTGTCGTCCGTCAGGCAGTGTTATCCACATGTGGGCTCCCGCGACGAAGAAAGAACCTTAATAATGTCGGAGAAAGGAAAAAGTCATTTGCTTAACATAGGCAAACTTTTCATCTTCGATTACCAAAGTGGGAACCCCTCACATCCAGAGAAAAAAGTTTAATGCGCATACTCAGCAAAAAAACGAACATAATACCGCGTACTGTACAAAATGACATGTTAGTTGAGACAAGTGGCAAATGAGGGAGCGTTAACCTTGTCCGCTTTATAAACTTTTCCAGCGAAACCGTTTTATATACTTAATTCTATGCCGCACTGACTCTGGAAAAAGGGTTAATGATGGGGTATCTGGCCTAAAACTTACTTTTCATTACTGCCTAAAGTCATTACTGGCTGCTGGATAGTGCACGTCTTCAACAAATAAAAGCACTATGAATTTGATTCGGCAGGAATTGATAAAAATCGCAGTCGAAATCATATCAGTAACAAAAAGGAGCGAATCACTAAAGCTAAATAAGCAGGGGCACAGACGACGTGAAATCCATAATAATTAAGTTTTTTTCTTAGAGGGACATAATCAGGAGCAATATTATTCCTATTCTAACACACTATCAATTCAGTTTTGCTTTATATAAAAGTTTCCCAGCAAAACCATTCCAGCACTCAGTCTCATTTCCTCGCATACAACTGTATAACACCTTGTCATAGCCCTGCGTGTTGGTAAACACAGTCTGTTTACCATAACAAGGCTGTGTGACCGGAGGTCCGATTAAGACGGGCAACACGGTGTGTTTTAGCAAGAGGGAACATGTATTACATTTTTTTAGCTAAGTTAGTCAGGGTATCTCCTAATTGGCACGTGTTGCGGCTCCGCGCAGCACACGGTCCGACGCACTGTTTATGTTGACACCTTCGATCGCGCCCGGTTAACTGTTTTGAACACTCGTTTACAGAAGCAAGCAAACGGTTTAAAGGCAATATTTTGGCAGGTACAGATTTATTTTAGAGGGAAGAAGCTATTTTTCGTGTTAACTCAACATGCTTTATAGGTGATTGGGCCCCTTTAATCAAAATTAAACGATATGCACATCCTCTGACAACGGAATCTTGATGCCATCAGTGTAGTTTTCCTGGTAGAAACGAGAGATATTATGACAATTCAGTGGGAATAATTGAGGATATGTTGACAGACCTGTACTGAGCAGTGTAATATTGGTTACGCCTCATCGGCAATGTATATCGTTTATTCTTAGATATAATAAAACTACTAAATCATTCTGGATTTACAAGTCAAGTGCCTTTGAGGGGGTCTACTGAAAGAGAGGGGTTTTGAGTTTAATGCAAATAGAGTAGTTGACAATCCTTAAGCATTGTTATTTCATTAGAAAAGAAGCAGCTGCTTACTACCAAGATGCTTGTGACAGAAATATCTGCTTGTCCTTAATGTTATATCGACATTTTTTCTGAGAAAGTCTGGATTCAGTTATTAAATCGATCCTTTTTTTAAATTTTACATTATCATTATTATTATTATTATTATTATTATTATTATTATTATTATTATTAATTGTTATTATTATTATTATTAATTATTATTATCACCATCATCATCATCATCATCATCATCAATTTATTTCAATTCCCATATATTATTCATATAGGCTTAATTGTTTTACAACATAAAAACACACACATATAAGTTTATAATATATATAATGTATATATATAGATATATAGAAATATAATTAAAATAAAAATATCCTATTTCTTTTCTTGAAAATTAAATATTCTTGGCATCCTTCTCCAACACTATCACACAGATGTTGGGTGAGGTCCAGAGAACCGACTGCGCGCTACCTTCAGAAAAATGCCAAGGTTGTAGCGATATACTCGTTTTACAGACACACTGGGTCGTGCAGACATTATGTTTTAGCTCAGCTGCCATTTAATGGTGACTAAAGGCCATGGCCATATGCGGAAATCCAGCCCGATAAAACATCGTCACAAAGTCAATACACTCTTTTGATTCACCTTACGATTTAGGTCACCTAGTTTTGGATGAAGGCTATTTCCTGGCGACGTGATCACCTGAGACGTCGTGACGCATGCGACATGCCCTGCCCATCACCGAGTTCAATACGCGCCCCAGCTACAGGCCTGTAACGCAAACAAAACTTAAATCGTCTTTTCTTGTTTAGCGTTACAGTCCCTAAGGTAGAGAGTTTGCCCTCCAAAGCTAGGTCAGATCTGAACAAAGTGGTTCAGACCAGATACGCGGCATTTAGCAAGAACCCTTACATTTTCAGCTAATACAATTGTTTTGACTCAAATTTGACAAAATTGTAAGTTAATAATCAGTATGAATGAAAATATTGGGACTTAACTCTAAGGAAAATCAGGTTATTGTTACCTCCAACAGCTAATGTTGACAGCATGGCAAGGCTTGCTGGGATATCTTTGGGGAGTCTATTCTTGAGCAAAGACATGGAGACCACCAGCTATCGCGTGTTTTTAGGTAATTTTCATAGCTACCCCTGCTAATTTGAATAAGAGTCCCATTTCGTGTTGTGTTGAATTAGAGAGGAAACTCTCCGCCACAGGTATTGGGACTCCATTCCTGAATGGAGGCTGAATTGTCGGGCTATACGCGCCCTAGCGCCGCTTGTGTACACGGTCTGCTTTCAGCAAAATATTGAAAAAAAACTATATTAAATAACTCCGTTATTGTGAAACAATAACATGTAAAGCTGATGGTAGACAGGAAAGGGCATGTACATTGAATTATTTAAAGTATGGAAGCGCTAGCGCTGAACCTTTAATAATTCATGGGTCATTTTCTGAACTCTTTTCCCAATGTACTTTTTGTTGTAGGAACAAAGATGTAATGTGTATACAAACAATTTATGACATGTATAAAGGTAGAAATCTAATCAGTATAACTTAAACGAAAATTGGTACTGACAGTGTTTATGCTAAAAATTTTCATTTAGAGTTCACGTCCAAGAAAAAAAATCTAGCCATACACGTCATAAAGCATCTTAGGTTGTCTATATTGTTTATCTATACCTTAAATCATTTCAACTCTGAATTACAGTTAATCATTGAACCAGATTTTTTAATCTTCAGATTCTCCGAGTGAACTTCCAAGCGCACTAACTCACGATGTTTGCACTGACTTTATTGATTATTCACCAATTCATAATTCAAAATAGAGTCACTTCCATTCCGCAAAGAAATCGAAGCAAGGCTAGAATGCGTGGAACCTGAGTGAGTGCTGGGTCTATATTGACATTTTTCGAGTGCGAAGGCCTGATTTTCTCCCGTGGTATCAAGTAATTAAGGAGCCTTAACAAATCACTATCAGGCCACATTATCTTGGCTTCAGCTCCGCTATTAATTGTTACACTATAACCTTCCCTACGACACCTATTAAGACATGCTGAAGCAAACGTTAGCATTTGGACTACTAAAAAGGTTTACAGCGCTAACAGCAAGGGTTTTTAATATAAATTGACGATTACATGACGAAATATTGCTACATTTATTAGTCTGCTGCAAGTAGGAGTGCAAAACGCGAGGCTGCCCCAAAGAAGACTTAAAATAACTTTTTTTTTTAAATTATAAATCATGTTTACTTGACGCTGATCTAACAAGTCATTTGTTTGGGTATAATGTGACTAATGAAGCAACTCTCATATCTGGCTCAGTGCCAACTGCAAATCGCGCGAGATTTATTGGATGGCTTAATCAGACAACAGTGGTATGAATCCTGTTTAACAAAGGAAATATTATCCAGTTTTGTCAGCGCAGTGCAACTATTCTCGGGTTCAACTTAATTTTCTATTATTTCTATGTTAAATTATGTTCTCGTAGCTATTAAATCATGTGCCATTAAAGTAATCAGTTTGAGCCGTAATGTATAAAATGTACAGATAAAATTAAGAATGCACCAATGATGCTATGGCTGATTTAGCTGATGATCACCTGATATATTGCCTAATTACAGCTTAATAAAGAATGGACAATGCCGATTATTTTAATATTCACTCCAGAAGCGGATCCAGGGGAGGGGGGTCCAGGGGGTCCGGACCCCCTTTTTTAGCCGCCGCAAACTTTATAAGGGGTTTAGACCAATTTTTACAGCCTAGACTCAACCTTTTCTAGACATTCGGACTTTTTTAGGCTTTGTTATTAGTCCTCCTTTTCTAAATTCTGGATTCGCCCCTGTACTCTGTTCGGGATGAATGTGTGTCATTTTCATGTCTCTGTATGGAGCTTATAGCGGATATTAAAGTGACCAATCCCACATCACCGTTTGTTGTTTTGTCGTAACGTCACGACTCTCAGTCGTTATTTACATTATTAATCATGTTAGAGCCATCATGGAGTTTTATGTCGAGAGATATAAATTAATTCTGGTCAAAATATCCTATTTTGTATTACTTCAAATATGAAGATTAAATCTGTTACTATTTGAAATTTTATAATTTTCCTTTAAGCAAGACTCTTGCTAAGGCATGCTACATTATTAGCCCGCTTTGCCAGTTATTTAATGAAGTATGAACAATCCCGCATGTTATCGAGCCCAAATCCTAACAGCTTATCATATTCGACATTACGAAAGTACACAGTACATATAGCAACAGCAATTTTATGTGCGGTGCGTAGAGGAAGCCCATGTGTGAAATTTGATTGGTTCAAGTGGCTCGTTTATAATTCATGAAAGGTTTTTCAGAGCGATATTATTCGAAGCATAGCTTTTCGACAGCCTTGCTCATAGGAGGGTGCATTTCTCACCACAAGAATATTATCATACGTCTGAGGGATAGCAAAATAACCAATAGTCTACGTTTGAATCTGAAAGTCACTGCATCTTGGGGGGAAATAAACATTTATTAGATAAGAAATATTTGTTGTGTGATTTAATGTTCTTGTTATTTTTTCATAGTTTATATGTGAACATTGTTGTTATCTCAGCTGTTTTGTTGCATTTTAGTTTTGAGTGTTCAAAATAAACAAGGTTTGGCAAACAACTAATAGCTAAGAAAGACTATGAAAAGGTCCGGAGATATATCAAAATATGTCTTGTGACGTTAGTTCTGTTATGTTACAGCTGGCGGTTAAATGTGATACTTGTGATAGCAAGGCCGTGTGCCTTACTCAGTAGATGGAATAAATATTCATTTTACTTCGGTGTTGTTATATTTATCTGGCATGACTGAGACCGGGTGTAGTGTAACCTCTAAAACAATGTTATCCTACACTGTAGCAAAAATCTGTCACAGCTAAGGGTTATCTTAACTTTATCAAATATCAGTTGGTCATATTATGAATGATGTCACATTATTATCGATATTTATGAAAACCCTTTAATTACTATACTATAAAATACTATAGATGCAGCATTATTAAGCACTATTTTTCTAAAACTTTTCGAAATCTAAGGTAACACGGTCATACTGAAGTTTTTATGTCATATAAATATATATATATATATATATATATATATATATATATATATATATATATATATATATATATATATATATATATATATATATATCCGATCTGACTCATGCATGCATACAGATTTGAATGAAAAGAAAAGATGAATGCTCCTCTGTGACCCGATATCGATTATTGAGTATGAACCATCTCGCCATTTCGACACTTGGGATCGGTAAATAGTCTGACCCAAAGCAAGATCGGTTATTGGATCAGACCAGTCTTAATATGGGCGACACAAAATCCGATGTCGGTCATTGGCTCGGACCCATCTTTAGTTGAGTCATGTCAGAAGATGGCGCGCAACATATATACACACAAGTGAGAAGTTTGAGTTTATTAAAAATGTTGATAAAAACGGTTTTCATTTGAAAAATTGTCTCAAGAAATTAAGAAAAGAAAAAGGGGTTATAAATCTCTTCTTCTTACAATGCACGTGTCCTTTGGATTAGGTACTTCAGGAGAGTAGCTCCCGTCAACCCACTGCCAACTGTTGTATACAGGAATTATTGCTTCAGCTAGATAACCTGGAATGGTAAATATTCATCCCGAAACGCTCAGAGGCTGGATATAAAACACCGCAAATATTTCGGTTGCTACCTGCATCCCGATACACTCAGAGATCGCAAGTCTACCTCCGCCAATATTTTGGATCACCAGATCCGGGATATATCACCAGGATCTTGATAACACTTTGATGTGTGTGACGTGAGAACAGGAAATAAAATTATTCGAAACCAGATGAATTGTATCACATTGCATCAAAGGTAAGCTCTCCCGCTAGAACAAAGGCGCTTCCAAGAGATGACATCTATTCATATTGCACTCGGTCGAAAGATTTGAAATTTTACATTTAAACTTTTCCCTAATACATGTACTAGTTTTAATCTCGATGGTTATGATTACCCTACTGTCACACGCAGCGGACATATATTCCCGAGATTCCAAAATATCACTCGTCTGAATTGAAAAACACAAGTTTTTTTTCCGGTAACATCCAACAGTTGGCCACCGACATCGTTGACTGGCTCTAATCTCACAATAACAAAGTCTTCAACAAAGTATAAGTCACGTTATCTTCTAACGACCTGATCGGCTGTAACTTTATGAACTGTCTCCAGGACTAATAATGTCTTCGCGGTAACAACATCTCGCTCGGTGTACACCTAACCTATCGTTGATATAACACGTCACTTGTTGACGCTAGCTTCCCAATTCATTCACTGATTAACTTGACACCACTTATATATATCTGGGGAGCCGAAACTTCGAGAAGTTTCTAGAAAGATCACGTCTTTTCTCGTCAAAACTGGCACCTACACGATTTTCTGGAATTTTCCTATTGGAACTTACATATTGCCTGAATTAACTAGAACCTTCTCTCATCTAATTATATAAATCATGGTATAATAAGTCTATTTTCTAAAATAATAAACAAAATACTATTGAATAATCCACCAGCCTTCTCGTCACTGATGTAAACAATCCGGATGACAACAACAGCATTCAACTTTACCAAATATTATCAACTCCGTCTCTCTGACTACCCTTTATGATTTGATGTTCCTTAACTAATGTCAATATTTTATGAAATTCCATTTGACACACCATGGGCGGGTATACATTTGTGTCACCTACCTTAAAATAGCAAAGAAAGCTTAAACAAAAAAAAAAATGTTATGGTTCTCCGAAATACAACATTTTATGGATTGTTCCTTAAGTTTTACGTACTCTAGCCCTCCTCGAAATGTCATTTGAATCTTTTCTTAGAATTTTAAGTCAAGATGCTAAAAGCCAAACAGACCAACCAACAACGGCGGAAACATAATACCTACTTAGGTATAATTATGCAATCACTGATCAATACTAGCTGCATGGCTTTAAATCCGACATGCGACTCGCGACATCCGCGTATAGGTATGTACGCAAATTGGCAGCCCAACGGAGAAATTTGCGATATTGGGTTATGATTTGATAATGGCACTCAAATTTGACAGGAAAGAACTCAAGGTGGGATTTTATGTACTGGTAGAGTTTGATGACAATAAGACTCATATCTTCCAAATAGAGGAGGAAAAGCCGGAGGAACACTTCGGGGACAACCGCGCCCTCATCCACAAATTATAGAAGGATTTTCATCGAATTTAAGAACTATCTTAATGACAGACATTTTTATTTTGTTTGACGTTTTCAGACATACACTGCCTCATATGTAAGTGTGAGGCTAAAAAACCCTGAAAACAATTCAATTTTCCTGTTAGTTAAATGGTTTACAGAGAAAGAGCTGTAAAATGAGATGTCTGAGATGGGGTGTTTTATTTCTAATGCAATGTTCTGTTCCCTGCTCAAAATGGTGAAACCTTGTTAGGCCTTGCAAACACAATTGAAACAGAGTAAATCATTATTTTGCCGCGCAGCTTGCTCAACCAAAAACACAAATAATGATCAATATACATCCCACATTTCAAGACACCCCGTGATTACGTTACTGAGAAATACATGTTTTCTGATTGAATTCAGGCTCAAAAGTCTTAAATGATGACAGTTCGTAACTAAAGTTACCGACGGAAATTTTGCACATATGTCATTCCAAATTTGTTTGGTGACTTGGGAATACGGTTTTTTACCATATGTTAAATCTTTTGACTGCAATATATGTTATCAGTCTAGGAAATTCAATTAAATTTTGCATAATAATTAAAATCTGTCAGTTTTTTTATTGTTTAAAAAATTAAATGCAGGGCCCCAAAAATGATGACTGACGAACGACGGGTAAGTTAATCTCCAGCATTGAATAGCGAATCGCCTGAAGTAATGAACCCAGACTGGGAATCAGTAAAAATAGAGGAGACATTATATATGAAGAACGGAGGAATCATATAGGCGAGAGGACTAAGAAAAATCGACTCCCATGTGACAGATGTAGACAAGATCGTAATGAATTCATTGCTTCTTTTTGCATAATATCCAAGACCCTGGACGGAAGTATTAAAAAAAGAAATAAGATAAAAAATATTTATCAAGTATATCAAAATGTTTGAATCCTGCTGTAATCTGCGGATGAGGGCGCGGTCATCAGCAGAGTTTTCTTCTTGGTCCTACTTAGGAGACAGATTCCCAGCTTTGCTGATAAACTCCCACTTTGAGATTGTCCTCGGTGCACTTTCTTGTTTGACGACTCAGTGAAAATGAGATGTAAAGAACATCTTATTGGCTAAAAAACTTGAGACTTCAACAGACTTCAACATAAATTTATAATTATATACCGTTTTTTCACTGGACAAATAATGGCCAGAAAGCAATATCGGAGAATAAAACCCCGAACAACAACAGATTTATAGATATATCTAGATATCAGCAAAAGTTTGGACATCCTGAAAAATATATAAATATTAAACTAAAAGGAAAAGTCATTTCATTTTCCATCAACACCACTATTTCCTAAACCAAAATTTTTTTATCATATTATAAGCAGTCACAGTTAGAAAAGGAACGGAGAAAGTAAAGGGGTAAACCCACCAAAGCCGACACGCGTCCCAGCAAGTCTCTCGACACGTCCGGTGTGTCACGACGTCCCCTTGTGTCGTGGCAGTGGACCAGCTCACACGACCAGGGGCGTCAATACAGGGGGGGGGGGGTTAATATATATACCCCCCACATTTCAGCAAGGGGGGATTGGTCAATGTAATCACCCCCCCCCCCCCCCCGATATTCAGAGAATAATATTTATATATTGGAAATGAAATATATTTATAACTAGAATTATAGACTTTGGTTTAATTTATGAATTTAATATGAAATATTATATTTCTTGACCTGATTAAGAATTAACATATATTGGAAACATACCTTATTTTTTAAAACCTTATTATTAATTGTATTATATTTGAATTTTGTCATACAGACAAAGGTATATATATAAATTATATATATATATATATATATATATATATATATATATATATATATATATATATATATATATACGTGTGTTCGTGTGTGTGCACACGACACGTCGTGGAGAAGCACACGAAACAAGAAGCGTGTCGGCTTTGCATCGCGGGCCTTGCGACACGATCCAACATGTTCGATGAAAACGACACAACTCGACACGGATCGTGCAGTGGAACTGGACGTGCGACGCACTTTTCACGGCTGATACCGACACGCAACACCACGTGGAGTGAGTGGGTCAATGTCGAGGACACTTCTATGCGTTCCAGCCAATCAGGAGATACTTTTCTGTTGTCTTGCATCTGTTCTGCCTAGGACTGGGTATCTGTCTGCCTATTCAGGTACAATATGTTTTGCGATACACTCAGTTCGATACGTATTGACGATACTCTCCTTTTTTTGTATATCATTTTCTACATAAAAGGTCTGAATATTATAATGTTTCTTAGTTTTTAAATACACAGCATAACCACTTTATATTCTGCATTTATACTGATATTTAAATAATTAAAAAAGAAAAATCAGTTAATAAAAACAACTGATAAAAAACTTCTTTAAAGCAGACCCTTATAAACAAAACCAAAACCTGTGAAAAATCCTCAGGGGCTGCTCTTTCCCTTTAGTGTGGATATATTCTCATATCACAGGATGAGCCAAGTTTGTCGTTTGATAGATGGCTTGAAATATGTAAAATGTGGAGTACAAACTTTTCCAAACCCCATTGCCTTAACCGGATTTACTGATTAGACTACTGAATATTAAATCAACGATCTTGTCTAAGCCCTTTGCACTCAACCTTTCCCACCATTCTTTTATATTCAGTCTGGAAAATCATATGTTTTTTGCATGTCATGATAGTATACAGTTTTTGTACTTTTCCCCTCCCCCAAGGCATTGATCTTTCAAAGCATTTGTCAAACGGAGCTTTGGCCGGAGCTTTCACCTTTTTAGGGATATGGACGAAGTATAATGGGGACCAAGTATCATTTGTTCACTCGCTTTTCAGGGGAATAAAACGCGTACTTTTATACCTAACGATTTCGAGATCATATTTTCACTTTCTAGTTTCCTGATATTAATCTTATTTCTCTTTCAATTGTGCATCTTATAACAAGAAATTTAGGATATCTTGAATGTTCAAATAAAAGAAATAATGAAAATAAAGCAAAAATAATTTTCATTTTCAAATTACCAAAAAATGTATATATACCGTATTATGGGTTGGAAATTGATACTGAGAAAGTTTTTATTTTCTGGCCGGGGGATATACTGTCCTCATCATGAACGGTGCTTTTGCCGGAACTCTGGTAGATTGTCCCCCTCACATTACCTGAAAAACAGGGCTCATGTGAGTATCGATTTTGTCTTGTTTAAGTCTTCACATTCAAAATATGAAATATAAAGTGGCTATAGCTTTATAAATAGTTAAGGTTATAATTTGATTTAGGCCTATCCATATTTGGTAGCAGTCATTGTTTTTCCTCGATACGGCCGGTACATTTTGGACACCATATCGATATCGACGTTGCGTATCGATTAGTACCAATATATCGATATATTGATTTAGCCCTAGGCTCTACCACAGGCACTCGTTTCCAGCACTAAAATGGCCTAGAAACCGTAGACACAATGAGTATGGGCGATATACCCATTATAAAAGAACTAATGGGTATATCGCCCATACTCAATGTGTTTTCGGTTTCTAGGCCATTTTAGTGCTGGAAACGAGTGCCTGTGGGCTCTACCATGTCTCCAGTCCTTAACCCAACACGAATGCGTCTTCTCTGTTGATTCTTTCTCTCTATTTCCACACTAGCTTGGTGGTGAAAATAGAAACAAGCGCCCACAAAAGCGACCACTAGTGTAACTACCCACAAATCCATTGCTAAACACTTGCAACAGACAATCTGGAAAGGAATCCAAATGTGTTTCGCGGGTGTGTAGGTCAATAGGTTTGTTACTTTGGCTGCACGACACGCTTCATGACACGCTAGGCGACGCAAATCGACCAAGTATCGGTGTGTGTCACTTGATTTCTGTGTCGGCCTGCGTCGAGCTATGTCGAGATTCGTGTAGGCCTAGGTGGGTTCATCCCTTAAGCTTCAACTCCCAGTATCTTGACAAGTCATTATATTCTTGTCAAACAGGTTCTTGTCAAAAGTCGAGACATTAAATGGCAAACAAGATGTCACATTAAGAATTCAGTTTATCAAAGGAGATGTCCTGTATATAATGACCTCTAACGTTTTTAACCCATATACACGCAAGCGTTTTGCTCTATATACCATTTCATGAAGTATTTGATTAATGTCAAGCAGGTTTTAATAGACCCCTTACGAATTAATTTAATTAAGAAGAATCTGACTGCAATGTGAAGTATTTGAAAAAAGGTACTCCTCTAAAAAGATAACTCTTACATTTTTGTACAGACTAAAGTCGACAGAACCATAAGCCAAGTCAATTGATTTTAGCAGGTTGCCCAGTCTAGTGCCAGGCTTCTCGGTTACCCAGCCTGCACGTGCCGCCCGGCAACCTTTGATAAGCTGGAGGAGTGGCCGGCTTCACAACAAATTGTTACTCTGGTATGGCGAGATCATCTGAAGTGTTCTTAAAAAAGGTTCGCAATAAAATTAGCCGGGCTCACTTCATCAATGTCTGACCCTTCATTTTTTATCGTGACCTTCAGTGATTTTATGATACTTTTTTTCTGCTCAGATTGCATTAAAGAAGATAAATCTAGTTGGGTAAAGATTTTCTAACATACGAAGCTGTCACGGAACGCTAACGATCTAAAAAAATAATCCCTTCATCCAACCCCTTTGGCCCAAGTTGCTCAACTTGCCAAATAATGCACGGGTGTTGTATGTCTGTGCGTCTGACGCAAGTTATCTGTTGTGTACACACACAGCAGCACCTCGGGATAGCTACGTCATGACTTATACAAACGCACTTGAAAACGACGAAATAGCCGATGAAAAGGACGACGTATTATACCGAAGCCACTTATCCTTTTGCCACATTAGGTTATGAAAATAGCGTTTAGATTGAACGGTCAAGACTAACATTTCAAATACAATGTTTACCAGAGGATATGAATTAAATAAGATAAAAAATAAAGAGTTCCAATCTCAAGCGAGGTGGTGGGATCCTTCACGGTGGACAGCCTGAAAGGAAAGTCGTGCCCAACGGTCGGGTTATACTTCAAATGAGTGCGCCTCGTGGGTTTCTCTGTTGTATGAGCAAGCAAAGGGGACGATTACGCACACAGGACCCGCAGGTGCAAAAGTCAATGGGCCTGGTTAACACCAGGATACAAAATGAGAGGAAGCATGTGATACTGCCCTGCCATTTAGTCCAAAACCGGAATGGAATTCTGTAGATGTACATGTATTCAGTTACGTTGGCATTAATAAAGGGAGACGGTTATCTCCTACAAAAAAAATATAAAAAACACCACTCAGAAACTATACTATGGAACCGGTGAAATACCAACTACTAGAAAGTCCTCTAGAAGCATTGACGGGTTAAGCGAGAACGCAAATAAAATGAGGGTCAGTGGAAAAAAACACACCTGAAAATCTCTTTTCTAGTTTGACAACCGGAAATATCCTTCAAAGGTGTTCCTGTTTTGAAGGTAGATCTAATGTTTCATGATGCAAGACTTATTAATCTAGATATAAAACTATGACTAATTACGGACTTTGCCGAACTTGACGACTGAGTTTGTTAGTTTCGGTACCTGGATCTTGATGCACATTTTAACTATTCGGTTACGGTCGTGATAATTATTTGTGCACGCGGGTGCTGTCAGCCAAATAACATTGGCTCTGTGCGTGCCGCGCTGCGCTGGTGTTCGTTTTACTGGCAATGGATACATAGCTACGATTATATATATATATATATATGTATATATATATATATATATATATATATATATATATATATCTTTATTCGTACAAGGAAGTACAGTAAATTATATGAAATGAAAAACAAATATAATGAATGAAATATAAACAGTAAGCTGGAAAGTAAAATGCAAGTTCAGTCCATTCCTATTACAAAATCGGTTGATAATAAATCAATTAGTGTTTTAACCTCGGAGGTCAAATGTGGGGTACATATTTCATCTTTGCATTCTATCAATTTTGACAGTAAATCTTAATTAATGAATGTTGTTACCATCATCAACTGTGTTTAAGTATTTTTATATTTCTAATGTCGCGTTGTATCCCATTGCTGTGCATCTGACTTTCCAGATATCGTAAATTGCCTCCAAGTACGCCAACTGAGGTATATAATGAGCTCTCTTTGTCAGATAATGAACAATGTCATAAATAAATTTATAAAGCGTGAGGTGATTATATTTATCAGAGCCGGAGAGCCCGCCAGCCCATTTAAATCATTCTTGTGCGAGTTAATAGTGACGCAGAGCCGTATTATATGATGTACGTAATCGGTCAATTGACTTATGCTTTAATAACCAGATTTGACAGCCGTAAAAGGAACAACAAAAAGAGTGAAATAAATGTTCTTAACCTTGCTAGACAGACATCCGAAATTCACCGTTAAGGTGTTAAAGCTTGCAATAAAATTGACTCGAAGACGTCATTGTTATCTGACAAGTTCCAAGTTACTGTATTCCCCAAGCACTGTACAGAATCCTGCCATTCTAGGGAAACACCATTTAAAACGATTTTATCTGATCTAGCTGGAAAAACCCTGTTAAAAATAACACATTTTTTTTTTTTGCGTTATATAACATATCACAATCCATCACACACTCTTTAACCTTCTGTTGAAGCCCCGTCCGAGTCGGACAAAAGAGTGTAAGGTCGTCCGCATAGCCAATAGCACCAGCAAAATAATTTCCAATATAACATCCTATTCCCTTATTTGTGAGACATTTAAAAAGCTCGTCCATAAAAATATTAAACAGAAGGAGGGATACTAGTTTTTGATGTCATAATAGATTGATTAAGGGGGAACAAAGTAGAATTGTAATATGACCTATTAATTATTAAGAGTAGCTTAGTACATGAAAGATAAAAGTTACAAAGATAAGATAAAATTGAATTTTTTCCTTATATATTATTAAGTTTTAATGCTGGATTATAATGCAAAAATAATGCAATTAATGACAATTCACATGCAAGAATGAATTTTTATTTATTTTTTATTAACCAAAGCACAATTTAGATTTATCAGTCCGGTTTGATGTGGGACATTTCAAATGAAAAACTATAGACATGAAGGGAACATGTCTATTTCCTCGATTTGTTCTGAAGTAAATAGTTTCACCCCTCCATTTTTAAACATAATTGATAAATAAATATGAAAACTTATTATTCTTTAAGTTTTAAGCTGATGATTTCTTTTAAATTGGAGTACGTTTTATTATGCTGCTGTCTTTAATTTGCAAGTCAGTTGGTTGCAGATCTTGTTAATAATTGTACCGATGGTGAGAGTGATAAGTTGCATACAACGGTATAAAATCTAAAAGATCCGTATCTTGAAAAATGAAATACGTGTTATGTCATAATTTCTCGGCCATTTGTGCTCTCAAAACTCGAGGTATCTTTTTGACACTTAAATCTTCCACTAAGCGGTGCTCCTAACAAGTAGAATCAGTCTGTCATTTTTTATATCGACAGACTCTCTTTATCCCTTTTTTCTACAATAAAAATCTTTCTGAGACTCAGGTCTCTGGCTCGGTGCAGCTTTAGCTCTAAAGTCCTTAACCCAAATAAAATATCTCGCGCCCGAATATCAGTAACTTATCAAATTTTTTGAACAGGGTGATGTATTTTTCACCTTATTTGCTCTTATCTGACGTAATATTTGCGTCTATTGCACCATGTGCTCCTTGGTACCTATATTTTGTTGAAGTAGATGGATCGATAGGATCCAGTAATCCGTCTATCTCTGCTGTCAGAAGCTGCTGATGGCTTCTCAAACAGTCCGCTAATAAACGTCTGATGGCATAAGCGCAACAAGGACCCTTCAGTCATCTGTCATAAAATTGCCCGGAAGCTTTGTCAATGAAAGGACCCTTTGCTCAAGGGTTTGAGGAAAAGCAAGACAGGTCTCTTTGAAATTGAAGGCGGAAATGACCTTGGTGATAACGCAGACGACAGTGTGGGTCGTTGTTACCCGCCTTCTTGCAGCATCAGGAATGTAAAATTCTCGCCAGTTATCGCCTCTTCTGTTGGCTTCTCTTTATACTCCTACACCATGAAGTAGCAGCTGACATGTGAGGTTGTGAGCCTGCAAGGCATTTTGCAACGAGAGTGTTTTAGTTTGTTCTGATAACCACTTTATTACAAAGCAAACCTATTGAACAGCGATCAATTTTACAGTCGCACGTGCGTCTTATTCAGTGTTGACCGAACAGTGCCAAAAGCAAACAAATTAATAAGCACAAGTTTACTCTGTCATTTAATAATTATATTAATTATTCAGGATCAGTTCATCTCCTTATGATTTTCAAGTGATTTACAGTAATTTTAACCAAACTCTTTTCCACAGTTAAATTTTTGCAGCAGGGTCGTCAATACAGGCAAGGTGGGTTGGTCCATAAATCATCCCCCTCACCCGATATTCAGCGAATAACATTTATATATTGGAAATGAAATAAATCAATTATTAGAATTAAAGGCTTTAGTTCCATTTGTGAGTTTTCTGTGAAATATAATATATTTAAACCTGGCTTAGAGATAACATATATTGGAAACATAAATACCTTATTTTTTTAAACTAGTATACTTAATTGTAATGTATTTTAAATCTGTTGTGGCGACAATAAAAGGTGTATATATATATGTATACGCCAGCAAGTCATCCTACCGTTGAAGATAAATTGACGCAACTGTTTTGCAGCATTTTTGTAAACAGGCACATAAGTCGAACAAAAGTAAGTAGCAACTGAGGAATAAGGCACAGGCTTTACTAACTAGAATAAAATAAAATTATTTTTTCAGAAAAAAAAAGTCTCAGCCTGATTGATGAAGTTCAAGATCACATGATCAAACAACTGCTATTTGGTTGTGTAGTGTCATAAATATTCTAAAATATGTAACTATCAAAGTGAGGCTGACAACCCATGGCAAACGTTCCGTCACTTTGCTACAAATTTAAGAAAAAGCAGAAGGTTTTAAAATATAAATGCCGCTTATGTCAGGAGGTTTCCATCTGATACTAGGCTTTTATAACCTTATTAACTAAAGGCTAAAACTGTGTAATCATTTTTAAGGGTTGGAGAATAATCATCAAATATCAGTGGAAACCTACTAGTGGAAGAGACTAAATCTAGTGAAGAAAACTGACAAGATCTTGTGACCTTAACATCTCCATTGAAATAAAATTCTACATGAACAGAAGGAAATCAGGACTGATAAATAAATAAATCTCTGGATCTTTGAAAATGTGATTTAAATATCGGAAAAGGCACAACTTATATATTTAAAAAAATAATGTTTTCAAAAATGCAACAGAGAGAGATTCGTTTATCTTGAACGAACAGAAAGACAATTCTTCTTCGCTTGAGTCAAAAATGAATTGAAATAACATTTAAATATGAATATAGTACGATAAAATAGTGTTTTAGAACACTTGTGTACCTCATGTAGGTGGCCCGATATTCTTTGTTCCATCAGTTTTTGTAGAAAGGATCAAATAAGTCACTGCCTGTCACTTGTTTCCGTTAATTTTAACCTGTGACAGTATTTGATATTATTTGCTTGATAAAACTATGAGATTATGCTAATTGCATGATGGGCATGATGAGTGTATGTATGTGGGTGTTTGCCGTGTTATGCATTATACATTTGAACTGGTTTATATTTAACCCATCCGACTTCGATACTGTACTTTATACTTTTTGATCGGAATTGACTGGAAATGAAAATGGGAAGATGTATCGAACGCGTTTTAGACAATGGCACTTCACTTAAGCTCTCGTTCACACTCACGTGTAGACAGAACAATTGTCAAAAAAGTGGGTAAGTGATCTAGAATCTGATTGTGGTCTGGTTTATCAAGATGGACTAGTTTTAAGAATGTTTGTCTTGTTGATCGTCCACTTAATATGAAGTGAGCATATCTTAAGATATCCTTCGTTTCACTGTAACATACAAGTGGTGCTTAAAAAATCGAAATCGTTTCCTGGGCCAGTAACAGGACATATATATATATATATATATATATATATATATATATATATATATATATATATATATATATACACACATATATATGAAGGGCATTTTAAAATAATAATGATATATTAAAGGATATTGGAATGCTTGGTGCTGGATATCTTCAACCCCTATGTATCAATGCCTGATAAGGTTATCAACACACGGCACTTAATTACTCATGCTAAAATAATAGTGGTGACTCACTGCAGAGTGCACAGATTCTGTGTTCCTTTGTCTGGATAAATTATATAAGAAAAGTGGTGCTTCCAACATTTTCGGGTTATATCTCCCTTTTCCGTACTTTTGAAACTTCAGAATTATAATTTCAGCGTTATTTGACTATTATGCTATCAGGTACAAAAAGTACAAAAAAAAAACACACAAAGGATGGTCTATGTATCTTTTAAAGTTGTTATGCTTTTTATTGCAAATTACCAAGCTGCGTGTCACTGCACGTTTCAAATAGGCAAGCAAAAAAAATAATACCCATTGATTATGTGCAAGATAATTATTAGGTACTAGTATACGCACACCTTAATAAAATACCACAATCATCCCAGAAACCTGCGTTATTCTAGGAATAAAAAAAGTCATCCTTTACTTATGTTTATTTCCAATAAAATTATAAGAACTTTTGGAATATCTGTAATTTGACAGACCTCCTCTAGCCTGAATTTCAAGGCAAAACATCTAATTGATTTTTATCTTAATTTAGCCCTGTCATGCTACCAGATACAGACAGCAATTTTACATGTTTTCGAGACTTTAGAAACATCACTGCGATTGGTATTGTACCATTTATTAAATATATGTGGTTTCAATCAAAGCTTGCATGTGAGAAATGTTTTACTTAAATGCAGTTTTCACAGATAATAATGTTTACATGGTTTCAAAAGCTTTAATGATTTCTTGAAAGTGGTGGAGTGAACAAAGTACTGAGAAATAAATCTCGTAAAATTTGCCCAAGAAAACATCCGAGAAATTTCCTGGAATATTATTTTAGAAAAAAAAACCTTATCATGTGCTCTATGAACTTGCTTCCACCAAACAGATACACTACTAAACAAACAGTGTATGTCTTCTTCCTGTATTTCTTACTAAAGCGAAACTGAAAGACATTCAGGAACTCGGGGGGGGGGGGGGGGATTTCTGCCTGTAGCCCTGAGAGGATGAAAGTTTGTTCTTGTGCAGTGACTGACCACTGACGATTACCTCAAGCAAAACATTTAAAAAATTATGTAAACAATTGATAACTGACCCGTACATTCCGCTTTTTAAAGATTACTTATATAATGATCACAATTAAACACAAATCTTCTCTCTTTAGAATGCTTATAAGATCCCACGTGACTCTCCAAATTCTTGGCACAGGCGTCCCTTGTTATGAGTTCATAACTGAAATGAGATTTCAGTTATGGGTATCCTCTAATGGAAAAGCTTAGCAGGGCTACATTGGGATATTTAGGAATTAATGGGAGAAAATAACCGCATTTAAGTAAATTTTCTTACCAGTTGGCTTATAAACTGTTCTGGAGCAAAAAACAGATCACCAGCAAAATTTATTAGTTTGTTCATCGGGTGTTATTGTAACTCTCCACAAAATTTCAAGAATATCCCTTCTTTACATTTTGTATACATATGCTAAAAGACAAAACAGAGGAACAACGAACCAAAGGCTAAACAGTATACCTTCTTGACGGAGGTATAAAAAAAGTTTATTCCAGCTGAGGCTTGTACTGCTACAACAATCTATATTTTCTACGGACATCTACAATTACCGCCGTCAACCTTACTGTTACATTATTCATCCCCTCAAAACAGGCCAGGCATTATGTCTCACCTGCATGCCAAGACAACATCAGTGTTTCCAGTAGATTGTTTTGGATAACCACACACACACACACACACACACATAATCTGTTTATTCTAGTATCTGGAAATATATGTGGTTAAATGTGTTCCATTTTGCCCTTTTGACAAAAGTCTTATGCCTTCATAAGCTGTTGAAAGAAATACTTAATCTTATTTTCCCTGGAAGATGTGGGCTTCATTTCCTGTCAAGATCCTATTATGAAGGAAAACTAATAATCAGTAAGATTACAAGATTACAAGAATTACCTTTCTTTCCTAAATGTCATCATCTTTGCCAGCTGTGATATTAATTAAATGTTGATTTTCGCAATAATCTTTCTCAAAAACCTTGATACTGAAGGACATTCCTCATGCAGGTATAACTAAGACTGGTTTCTGCGTACATAAACATCAAACATTTTTCTCGATGTGTACATACTTGATTTGCCAGGCATTAATTTGTTTCTCTACTACTGATTGTATTTTTTTCAGTTTGTGACACTGGAATAATAAAGCAGGGCTGCTCAGTTGATTTGCGTTTAAAGTACAAGTAAAAAATTAGGGATTATAGTGTAAAATATTGAAGATGTCAGTCTAATCCGACTTTACACTTTGCCTCCCCGGTCTTTCGGGCCTGTCATTCTTGTAGCTTTTTTCGGTCCCCTACGGATCATACAACTCGAACAGGAAGGCGGTCAGAACGGGACGGGAACCCATAACTTTAAATTTTTTGAATATTTCGATGGAGGTAACCGCCTCCAACTTTGATATACCAACTGAACGATATATATATTTACATCTGCAGAACTCATTTTGGTTTCCATTTGACAGGGCAGTAGCAAACGGCTGCTAAACACCTTTTTAACACCTGCGTGTTTTTAAACACAGTCTACGTGTGTCTGTATACCATAACAAGGCCACGTGACCAGAGGTCCGTTTTTGCTCCTGCTCAGCAGTTTCTAAACCAAATCAATAGCCCAAACTAGTCCATACATGGGCCTTGCTGCCCTCTGATTTATCTCTTCTGGATGGAAAATACAGTCCTAGGCCGTATTTCAAAGTCATTGTAGGACCTGTTGGAACAGATCTGTACGATAGGTCCTGGGTCCTCAGCTGAAATGACACGGGTAACACAGCGTGAACCACAACACGCGATGTTTCAGCCAGCTGGAACAAGTATAACATGTTTTGGGATAATTCAGTCAGGGCACCTCCTGACTCAAAGGTGTTGTGGCCCGGGTGATGCACGCACTGTGTTTATGTTGACGCCTCTGATCGCGCCCTGTCCTCTTTTTTAGGTTGTGTACAGGAGCAAGCCTACGGTTTCAGGGCAACATTTGGGAGGTACCAATTTATTTCAAGGGGAAGAGGACATTTTCCGGGTTTTTTCAAGATGCCCCCCGAAAACCCTAAAATCAGTTTCCATAATATAAAAAAAGGAAAGTAAATGTGTCAATCTTCAATTTGTTGCAAACGAAAATATACAATAATATACCCTGATCAAATATATCCCATTTTTCAAGTTCTGGGAATGACTTTCATAAATATAATTTTTAATATCAAATATTCAATATCTGAAAAAAAATAAACTTAGCCATCTATGTTGTATGGAATGTGAGGAAAGGGGCATTAATCCCCTGGTACGCCCGAGGAAAAAGGTATTACATGACAAAAGAAGGTTTTGCAGAATTTAATTATTATTTTTATATTGAAGCCTATCGGCATTCCAGTCTGATGCCTGAAGTGTATCAGATTAAACACAGGCATTAAGAATATTACTTTCAGATCCCAATACACTTTTTCTATCCTAGATTATTACCTTCATTTAGCCATGGTACAAAAGTCTACTGATTTATGACCGACTTAGCATAGATTCTTTCAGAAATAAGGCAACAGGGGCATAAGGACCTAATGCGCATATGCTAAGATATATATGCATATAACAAAACTGGGAGTAGGCGAGCACTATTTCTTTCTTGCTTGAAACTCTTTTTGGAATTTTATGGATTATTTACTTTCGTTAAACATGTGGAAATACTTTCTTAGAAATTTTGAGCAAAATGCAATAGCTGTATTGAGTTAAAAAAAAGTCTCTGATAAATACTCAAACCCTTCTTCGGACATTTCATGGTCACAGAAATACGCGGCAATAATGATAATTGATGATACACTGATGAGAGGAAGGTGCCTGTGTTACAGAGCTGAACAAACATTCATGGTCGTTTTTTTTTTTTTTTTGGCATTGTGCCATAAACCTGGGTGACGAAACCTTGCCATTAAAGATTTAAATTAAAAGAAGGTCTCATTTATTAAAGACTTTTGGTTTGAAAAGCTGTTAATTATGTTTGACTAACAAAAAAAATTCCAAAATCAAATCCCAAGCGTGTCTGAGACAGTTCAAAAAATTTTTCTTAACCTTTTACATGGTGACAGGTATATATGTGTGGATGATGCACTTTTTATCTGTCTCTTTCGTTCAGACACCAGGACATCAAATATGACCCATTAGCTCCGGCTCCAGGTACCCAAAACATCTTAAACTGCACATAAGATGTGGGTGATATAATGAGATTTGCTTTGTGATGACAAGCACAAGCACGTGTACAAAATTGGTGAAAATTCCTTTAGCAGTTGTAGAGAAAAAAAGACGAGCCAACTTGCGTGGAAAGAATACCGCCACGAGACTGCAGCTCACATGTGATCTCGAGTTACAAAGGCAAATTACTAATACGTTAATAGAAGTTTAAGATGAAATATGATAAAGGGCAGAAGTAAATTAAAATCATAGAATACGCATGTCTGCAGGAAAATTATCTTATAAGTCATGAAAATTAAAGAAAAAAAATTATTAATAAATAATTTGTTTTACAGCAATGTTGACATTTCAAGAAGAGCCAGTCAAAAGAAATCCGATCATAGTTGCTTGAACACACTTTAGTAGCATTTTATCGGGAAAATTTCTGCTGTAACAACATGATGAAGTTATGGATCCGTCCCTTGGGTTACTTTCATCTACTATTAAAAATTGCGCTCAGTGAAAACTGATAATTAAAGACACTAAATTAAACATCTGTGTTTTTGTTAGAGTACCCGAGAAGCCAATTACTATTATATGACACAGGAAAGAGAAAGAGTCCAATTAAAGACATTAAAAACAACAATGGTTGAACCTTTTAAACACACAGGCTCTTAGTTGTAATGGTTAGAATATTCCAATAATGCTAACAATCCTTCTATCAAAATGACAAGATCAGTGTTGGGACACTTTGCACAGCATTTTGATTGTAATTATACCTCCGCTCGGCAGGTATTTTGCGTTCTCCTTGGATGGTTAGTTTCGTTTCGAATGTTATGAATGGTTTTTGATGAAATTTTGTGGAAGGTCAGACTAACACCCTAAAGCACGATCCATTAAATGTTATACGTAATCTGGATCAACGTTATATATTTTTTCCAAAGGATTGTATACTGTTGTGATACAGGATGATTCTTGCAAGGATCGTACTACTTTAGAATTGTCACCTTTCTAACAGATAAGCATTAATACATGTTTGCCAATCCATGAAAAAAATTGCCTTTCCGCTCAAGATGCCTCCTACCATCATATCAAATTTCTAGTCACACTGCGTTAAGGGAAAACCGGATTCTGAAATCTTACATGTCATCCTACATTCACACATCATATCAAAGGGTTCTTTTATGGCCCCGCTGCTCTTTGCCAATCGCGGAGCCCCGCGCTGTACCAGTACAGCTGGGGATTTCCAAGTAGCACTCGCCTGATCTTCGAGCATTCTCGATTTCGGCCGATGGGTTCCGAGTGTCAAGTTTACTTCAGTGATAGCTACTAGGGCCTGTCTTTGTTTGTAACAAGGCAGATGAACCCGTGATACTGATGGCACCAGTGATGTAGGACTCGAGGCCGGACTTTAACTCGAGTCCAAACTCGAGCACACATTTTAAATTTATGACTCGGACTTGGACTCGAGGGTCCTTGACTCGGATATTGCTCGAACTCGATGGTAAGGACTCGGGAAATCAGGCCGAGTTTATCTCGAGTCCAATTAAAGAAAACACATATGTCACATTTTATAAAGACTGAAAAAAACGTGTGACCTACTAACAGAATATTTCGAAATAATAACGGTATAAATAACAAGCTTTGTTCAGCATCGGGAGGTACATATGTAATTAAAATTCTAGTAAAAGCACGTGTGAACTAACATAAGATGTACATGGTAATCTGAAATTTCCATTTTAATTGCTTTTTAAGGATAGATGATTCGGACTCGGGTTCCAAATGACTCGGACTCGAAGAAGATGAACTCGAACAGTCAAAGACTCGGACTTAGAATCGGGTGGCCTGTACTCGACTACATCATTGTTGGGCACAGAACGGGAAATCTTGATAAGGGGGGGGGGCAGGGGGGTATCACGTTTTCGTCCGACTAAACAAACATCTTGATGTAATTGACCTAACCACAACCGAACTTATGCTCCGCCCCTTGACCTAATTATGCTAATGAACCCCCCCCCCCCCCCCCCAAAAAAAAAATGCTCCTACACAGGAGGCTGCGAGAGCTGTTTTTAAGACAATATTCACGTCACAAAACGTCAAAAAGGTCGGTCGGGTATCACGTCGCATTGAATGACATATCTGGGTATCTCTATTCTCAAGTGATCGCCATCATTGTGAAGTGTATTGACATATACTGGATTATTTGTCTCATACGAATGCAGTGCAAGGTAAGACATTAATTATCCACTCGGCAGTTTGTGGAATAGTTCCCGCAACATTTGACTTGAACTTTTTAAACTGTCTACTTTGAAAAAAAAAAAAAAAAAAAAAAAAACCTACCGAAAAAGCATGCGGACAGGGGTACTTGTATGGACAGCATGCGTTCTGTTTGGGAGAGTCGCCCAAGTTTAACAAATTTTGTGTAAATGTGTAAAAATCTAACTGAATGCCTTCGTGGTGACATTCTTTAGCAGAGAAACATATAATACATGTGAGGGAAGATATAGTGACATATCGGCCCTCTGACATTACGACCAGATGACTTGATAAGTAGAAGGGTCTGCCGAGTCGTGTATGTCACGGCAAGGGAAGATATGGGATGATTAAACCATGGGAGATTAATTTGTTCCACATAGTCTTTATTTTAATTGAAATATAAATATACAATTAAATAAAAAGGCTATCCAGGATTTTTTAGCAGTAATTGAGGTTTAAGAATGAATAGTTTTATACTGATGGAGATGTGATGAAGTCTTGATTAATTTTTCAAATTATTTGTAAAGGTATATGGAAAGTAAAATCAAATCAAGCACTTGGTATTAAGAATATAAAGATTCAAAAGACTTACGATCTTATATGAAATGTTTAATCAGTGAAAGAAAAAAACAAAAAAAAACAATGCCGAAAAAATTTCAGCCTCAGCAAGCCTCCGCCGTAAATGTCATAACATTTTGTGCCTCCTTTATGAAGCAATTAAATCTCGTATACACACTCTGAATGCAGTGGACAACTTTACGCAGGACGTTTAAACCATCGGTCCTTTAGATGTTCATATTGGGCTTAGCCGGCCATTGTCTCATAAATTTTAGTATAACGCGGCCATTTGCCAAAATAATTTAATACAATTTGTAATAAATAATTATACCTAATTCTCTTTTACTGTAGAAAACAAAGGTTCGTTTTCCATAAGTCAATATAGGTGGAACCAACAATTCCTTTTTTATAATGTAGTCTTATGATCATATATATATATATATATATATATATATATATATATATATATTTATATAGATAGATAGATAGATAGATAGATAGAGAGAGAGAGAGAGAGAGAGAGGGGGAGGGAGAGAGAGAGAGAGGAGTCAAATTTTGTCAGATATGTTGTTATAACCATCTGTTATACCCATTAGTATTACTTTACAGCTCAGGTTTTATACCATTGAACACTCTAGCTGTTGTATATTGCTGAAAACAGTTTATATATACATATATATATATATATATATATATATATATATATATATATATATATATATATTGTTTTGGTTTATGACAAGCAGTGATATAACACACAACGAATGATTTATTCTTAGAGCTTATTGAATAAACCAAGATGGCAGTGTACGTATTTTCATCTTGGCGGTGAAGTTCTCTTACCAAAACACTTAGAGGAGGCGATATGTGATAACCTGCATTTAGACCAACGCGGGCTTTGTCCAAAAATATCGCCTGCGACCAGTAAGATTATCACTGTAATTAATCTGACAGAATATGACAAATTTATTAATTTATGAGTTAATCCTGAGAGCTCCTCTTACGATACTGTTCTTGTCTAGGTAAATCAGGAGGACTGGGAGGAAACTATTTCTTGCGCCATGGAGAACACGGAGAGTAATTGAACAGGGAGTTACGTGACGAACGTTATTCAAAGCCAATCCACGTTGTCAAAACGTGGCACTTTAACAATAGGAATATGTTTTTGAGATAACTTACCACATTATGAGATTAAGGTTATAAATAAAAGTTGTACTCAAACCGGTGCTTTGAGCGATCTGCATGGATAATGCGCCCTTTATATGAATCATTATTATTATTATTATTATTATTATTATTATTATTATTATTATTATTATTATTATTATTATTATTATAAGTACTAGTAGTAGCAATTTCATTAATATTATTAAAAAAAGTTGTCACGGATATAACGGACAATATTGTTTGTTAGTAAATATTCTGATAAAAAATATTTTCTTGTGGACATATTATAAGATGTGATGAACAAATAAAATTTGTTTCAAGCCATAAAAATGATTTCACGTTCATGATTTGGTCAAAAGTGGGCCACACATGTCGGGTTACGCCTATTTATTTGTTTAATTTACTTTGGAAAACCATAGAAAATATAGAGTAAGCATTGCTTTCCTTTCACTTTTACATTCCTTATTTTACTTTTTACAATATTTTACCTCTGTCCCTTTCCTAAATCTCATAACTGTATTTTTATATACATAAAAGTAACGATTCGTCCTGATTCGGATAAGGAAATGCACTTATATTAAGTAGTTGCATCAGTGAAAAAAATATCATAGACTGCAAAATCTCCCTCTAAACAAATTACAATGTTTCTCCACTCAAAGCAATATGACAAGACGTTTTAAACATCAATAGAACAGTTACTGGGGCGTTATTATAAGAAGGAGAAATTATAGTCACGTGCGGAACATTAAAATGTAAACAGATAGAGCAAGAAATTCTATAAATGAATCAAGTGAATAGATTACTTTAATAAATAAAATCGTTTCTTTTATCTTCATCGCTCAATAAAGTTTGAATGGGACATAGACCTATTCTTTAAAGGTGCAAATACACCTACTTTATGAAAAATAGTTTATGTGATTTCTGGCTTTCTCTGTGGATATATTCATGATCTAAGTGTAATTTTGGTTGTGAAAAGTTCTGATAAGGCCTTCAGGAAGGATGTATATACTTGTTTATCAACAACATGTTTGTAAACACAGCAATGTTGACAAGTGGGAAAAATATGTAACCTAAGGTGGTAGATTGCATACATGTGGAGGAAGAAAGGTCACTTGTTGCAAAACGCCATTTGCTAACCTCTGATTTATCTGACTTGCTGCCAGATGCCCTTATTGAATTTGTTTTGATTATTTGGCGGGTCTCCACATATTATAAACATGTTGATATAAACAAAACAAGCTGCCTGTGTGGAGTGATATCCACGTTTTTCTGGCCTATTTTTATAAAACCTCCAAGGGCTTACCTTTAGTTTATAAATATCAGATAGGTGATTGGGCCCCTTTAAACAAAGGTGCCTCATCCTCCATCATAGAACAGGCAGGAATTGGAAACGTTAATGTCTAATTTTGTCTAGACCTAGCTGGAATCATCATGGTTAATTAAAGCCAATTTTAAAAGAGTGACATATTTGTTATCATGTAGATATGAAAATCCTTAAATATGGCATAACCTCACTGACAGCATATCAAATAAGGTTAAATAAAACATGACAAATGTGTCGTGGAAATGATTATTACAGTCCGTGACGAGAACACATCTTAAAATTTTAGAACTGCACAAATTCAGAATAACTATATAACATTTTTCATTAACGATTGCACAAACAGAGGGCACCTGCACATTAAAGTATACTGCTAGCAGGCCCAAGTCAAAGTATCGTCTGATTAGTTCTAATATCACCTGTAATTGTCAACAAAAGGCGTTCACGAGGCGGACAGGTGGTGTAATAGATACACAAATACATCTGATTTAGTAAAATTCTGTGTAAAAAAAAAAACAAATAGTAATTCCCATGAAACAAGAAGGAAAATACATGACCAAAAGGACATTCAAAACTTTTGACTAAAACATACCTTTTTTGTATATCATGACAAAGTATTTCCTTTTAGTTGGAAATTTCCTTTGTTACATCATCCGAAGGAGTATGTGCTTTTTCCTCCTGCTGTAAATGGAGGCACACCATAAAGAAATCAATGACCTAAAGTTAGCATTATTTCTGTGATGTTCCAGGTTTCTTACCTTTCAGGTAGCCATAGTTACCGCACGCGAAGTTCACAAGAAGGTCAAAACTTTGAACTCAAAGCAAGGTTTTAAAGGTTTACAAGTTTCGTTTCCGTGGTGAAATAACTGCCTTTGTTTTCAGACAAGATATGCAGAAATCGTCTGTGAAATCAATAGACCGAAGGTTACAAAAATGTTTTACCTCGTAGCAATGAACGACTTTATTGTCAAGCACGGCACGATAAAAAAATCTATTTTTTAAACGTCGCCTAATGCGTCCTGCATTAAATTTTAGGAAACGTTAATATATCAATGTAACATATTGTGAACCGAGAAGTTACATCAGGGATCTGCGCAGTTCACTCAAAGCAGATAATCATCTCTATACGAAGCTGTAAAAGTTTACAGAGTGCGAGTTGTGAATTACTGCCTTTTGCTCGACAAGCGTCTCTTTTTATGAGACTAGGCACATATCTAGGTTAAAAATAACATAATGCAGTCTGTCAAGGTAGACATTCGCGTTTTCCTTTTTATTGAAGGTCTGGTTTTAGGTAGATCAAGCTTTCATTTCAAGTGTTGTAGTCGAGTCCCAGCCCTCCGAGGCCAAGACGGAGCCTGAGTCACGGCCCTCCGAGGCCAAGACCGAGTCACGACCCTCCGAGGCCAAGACCGAGTCACGGCCCTCCAAGGCCAAGACCGAGTCACGACCCTCCGAGACTAAGACGGAAGGCCCTCCGAGGCCAAGACCGAGTCACGAACCTCCGAGGCCAAGACGGAGACCGAGACCAGCAGAGCCTCGAGGCCAAGACCGGACTCGAGACCTCCAACACTGCATATTTGGTGTAAACAATATTTTTATTGCAAACATGCAATGAGGAAAAGAAACAGGGTAAAACTCTAAATAAATTCTCCTCCTCAAATGAAATGTACACAACTATATACAATATAACATCAAGTTGTACATATAAAGAAAACGTGTAAAATGAAAAAGAAGATGAAGACAACTGTTTCAATATAAGCATGAACTAGTCAGATCTGAAATGTGACTTGTACAACTTTTACAGTCACAGTAATATGGTCATTAGAGTCTAAAGTGTTCTTTGTATAAAGATAACTACACGTGATGTTCACTTTGCACAATATGCGACACTATTTGACAGGGATATTCAATTGTATCTGATCAGAAACAAAATATAACTAGAATACGGGTAGTCGACAAGAGACTACGTGTATCCGCCTAAATCAGAGTGGAACGGGTGAAGTGAGGCATGGATTGAGTGGGAAGGGGAAATAGAGTGAAGTGTTGCATATTAGCATGGATGTCTGCAGCCAAATGGTGTATGTAGGTTGCGCCACCTACCACAAAATCCAGGAAGCCGTCCAGGTTGTATACATATGCAAAATTTGAGGCAGATAAGTCAAACCACTACATGTTTATGAGTGATTTTAGCCCGTGGCAGACAAACAGATGGACGCTGTGCAAAAATGGTTGAAGTTGGCGCCACAAGTTTTGCGTATGATAAAGAGCTATGTGAGTACTATACACATGCAAAACTTTGGCCCAATCGGTCAAACGGTTCCCAAGATATGAGCTTGGATGTCTGCTGCATAAACTAGAATGCAGGTGGCGCCACCTGTCATAAAATCAAGACAGCTGTCGGGGATGTATAAACCTGCAAAATTTTAGGCAGATATGTCAAACCACTGCCGAGATATGAGTGATTTTATTTCATGGCAGACAAACAGACGGGAGCTGTGCAAAAATGGCTGCAGGTGGCGCCACCGGTTTTGCGTATGATAAAGAGCTATGTGAGATCTATACACATTCAAAATTTTGGCCCAATCGGTCAAACGGTTCCCGAGAAATGAGCTTGGATGTCTGCAGCGTAAACGTGAATGTAGGTAGCGCCACCTGTCATAAAATCAGACAAGCTATCCAGGATGTATACGCATGCCGAATTTCAGGTGAATTAGTCAAATCACTGCAGAGATATGAGTGATTTTAACCCAAGGCAGACGAACAGATGGACACTGTGCAAACATGGTTGCAGGTGGCGCCACTATTTTTTGTGTATGTTATAAAGCTCTCCAAGGGCTACATTTGTGCAAAAAATATTCCTGATCCGTCAAACGGATCCCGAGATATGTGGGTTAATGTGTGGAAACAGACGCACAAAACGGACGCAGAGCGCAGAGGAAAGGTCAGAGGTCAAAACAAAATCGGGGCGCAGCAGTTCACATGTGACCCGAACATAATCCCGGGTTTCGTAAAATTCCGCCCAGCGGTTACGGAGGAGTTCTCCGGACACCTACGCGGCGGCGGCGGCGGCGGTTGGCTGAAAACAGTATCCGCAAAACTCTGTTTTGGCGGATACATTTACTATTCCCTCGTAAACCGTCCTGACTTATCAATGAATTCTTGAACAAATTAAAAAATTTTACAGTTTTCTGCATAAGACAAGTTCGCATTACCGTTTAACATAGTATTTACATTTCTATTTTCAATCGGTATCTTTTGTCAAGATGTCGTCCCTGCAATGAGAAAAGAGATGAAAATAAATAAGAAAATGGTTTTGCGTTTCTTCAACACGGCCACATGAACAATAAGTATTATTCTCACAGTGGTTAAGGACAAATGATATTTCAAACAGCTACAAGCGAGTGTATGGAAGATTTGTGCTGCTTACCTCCCACTGCACTGGCTAAAATATAAGGGTGGCTTGGGTAAATTTCCTTCTAAATTTCTCCGAAAACTAGCAATTGACAATTCGTGGATTGATCCAATGTGTTCCATAAACCTATAGAAGATATTAAAAATGAATTCTTTCTCAAAGAAGTATGGAATGCAGGCGGACGTAAGTTATATTTGTTACATTAGTCGTATCTGTCTGAATATCCCCTTCTTCAGGAATTAACTGACTCGGGTGGCACCAAGCCATTCAGGGGCGGATCCAGGATTTGGGAAAAGGAGGGGTCCAACCAAGGAGGACTAATGAAAAACCTAAAAAAAAGATCACCAGGTCCTGAAAAGGGGGGGGGGGGGTCCAGGGCGCAAAATTTTGTCTGAAACCCTAAAAAAAACTTGCAGCGGATGCAAAAGGGGGGGTCCGGACCCCCTGGACCCCTCCCCTGGATCCGCTTCTGCCATTGATCATCTTATACAGTAAAATCATTTTTTATATCCTCCGTCTCTCAGCTAATGGTGCCCAACCGATCTCTCTATATATCAACTCAAGGCTGGTGCCCCTGGTGGCCCCAGTCACTACCCTTGCCGCCGACAACTGTACACGTTCAAGTTGTTTAGCTTCCAAATGTGTACAACCATCCCAGATTGCCCCAGCATATTCAAATACAGACCGTAAGAAAGATTTATACAAGGTTTCCAATGCAGTTCTGTTTACTTTATACATCAATGAACTTTATACATTTATTCTCGTTCCTGCTTTATAACATATATTAACACTGCATATTTCCCGTAATACCTTACAGTAGGGTTACTTGTGATTGTGACACACAGGCGTAAAAAGTGCGAATTTCACATAACACGCAATATAATATAGCTCTCATATGTTTAAACATTTTCATTTTAACCGTGCTGCGTAAAAGAATGAGTGTAAAGGGAAGCTTGTAGTAAGCAAATAAATAACTTCCATTTTCCTTTAGAAAAATAAACAAGGAGGCTTTTTGCCCCTTTATATATAAATAACTATGGTTTTGTCTCCAGTTAATTAGTACACCATAGGTTCCGCACCTTACTCCTTTGATTCAATTAACATCTCAGTCTTTTACAAAGGCACAGCTGAACAATTTATTAATATGGAATATATAATAGTTTAAATTACGCGATGAAATTTAGATTTTCATTTATGATATAATATTTCCTCCGTTGCTCTTTCTTTAAAACTGACCAGGGTTAGTGAAGCATTGTTCTATATATGAACAACTATTTCAGAGTCTGGAAACAGAAATCTACCTTCATCCATAAAGCATATGATCCTTTATTTATGTCTCATGGTGCACTCAGTGACTTTTATTTATTTTTCTTTCGGGACTATATCTGTACTATATTGTAGCTATTCAATCATGTTTATCTACGAAACCAAATTCTAAGTATTAGTATACTGTAAGTATAGCATATATATGTGGAATAAATCATTGTTATTAGGAATATATCCGCAAGTTACTGACATTTATTGGTACCACTGGAGTAGAAATAATAGATTAACATCCAATATAAACATATATTATTGGAATAAAACATGGTTCACCATTCTGAATAAACACATAAATTATGTTGAAAGAGTGTGTCTTCAAGTTGAAAGCAAGGTTTCATATTAAAACATGATTCTGCTATTTTTGCGAATCTCAAGGAACATTTCTGCAACACATCAAACTATGGAACCAGTCCCACTGGTACAGGGGTGAATGTGGCTGACTTTACTGACCGGTACCCTGCGTTGGAAATTAGTGTTCGAATCTGACACCTGCGGGTATAGCAATTTCGTGCCGGTGTAGCAATTTCTGATTACCCCCGTTTCAGATGAAACCTGGGGGTAACTTGAAATTAGTTTCACAGTACCCCCTAAAAAACAAAGTTAATTCTTTATTTTTATCTGTTTAAAATTCTTGTCAATTTTTTATTCAGAATTTTTCAAATTAGGTTGAATCTTTGTATCTTAGAAAAAGTGTACGAGTTAATGGAATTATAACAATATAATTACCATTTTGCGACAATTGTATCATTCAAAGATAAGTCCAAGCTTTTTAATCTAGTATCTTTCACGTGGTTAAAGAATTTATCGTTCAGTGAAATTAGCGAGGGGGTCATCTGAACAGTGCGGGGGTAACGTGAAATTACGTTCATGTGACCAGGGGTAATCTGAAATGGGGATAACCTCAAGTCTTAAGACCGGAGACCTGTATACGCAATCATGCCTTTTTTACGGACGAAGTACCTTGTTTAACCACAGGGTATGTTACGCACATGATTATCCTCTGCTCACATAATAATTGATATAATTTACTTGATTATCCACGGGTTCATTAAAAATCAACATTTAACTTGATGCATGCTTGATGGTCCCTGGAAGGCTGCCTACACTCCGCGCCCCCTGGGGACGGGGGTAGGGTGGAGATTTCCGCAACTGAGCGATAATTGGGAATCCGCTACAGGGCACACTGCCTTGGGGATAAGGCCAAGATCAAAAATATATATCAGGGGCAAATCCGTGACCAAGGTTTGATATTGTGCCAAAATTGCAGATTTAAAAAATAGCTATATTGGAGTTCTAGTCCAAACACAAAATGAGGTAGAAAGAAAACAAATAAAATATAAATTTGGTGGTTTGCATTCGGGAGGACCTGAATATGTCCGTCCACAATTTTTGTACCCAAAAAAGAGTATAGAAATAAGCGTATAATCGCCCAACATCCTCCCCGTACTATACTCGGGAGGCGTAAAAGGCTTCTAGACGGTCGTGGCGACCTGGTTTTTAAAGGGTGACGTGCGAAAGATTAAGCCATTATTCGTTTTTGATAAGGTGTTAATTTCTATTGTTTGGTACGATGTGAGATAAAAAGCTTGCCCTACTTGTGAAGTACTCTATGGTTACCAAAGAAACGTATCTCCGTCTTTATAGGATCATCTCTGAACTGTGATAAGGGGACACTGGTATTTAACATCCGAGATAGTGGCATCAAGAAATGGTTTCTTGAGGAAATATAGATTTACAGTATTAATAAAGGGAAACCGCAGAAGATGAGGACATTCACAGGGCAAGTTATTGTTATAGAAACTTCTGTTGTTGGCACGGTGAAAATGATAGCGTTTGTTAAAACAGTTTTCCCCAAAATTTATGAGTATAGCTGTGTTTCCATGTATCCGTAAAAATCGCATCCGCAAAAGACGTACGTACGGTTCCTAGTGCGCCGTCCGTCAAAACTTTTTCCATAAGTACGTACGTTTTTCTTGCGGATACCCTTTCACGTGCCCCTTTTGAAATTGCAAGGACGACAGGCAGGAAGAAGGTCAATATGTCTCATCACACCTGGCGCCGAGGCACTGTTGGGAAATGTAAGCATTTTTGCCATCCGCAAAACGGATGAATCGCTCACCAATCCGTTTCGATGCTGTCCGTTTTTGCGGATACGCATGCGGAGCACGTTAAAACGTACATATGGAAACAGTTCATCTTAAAAAGAGGGATCCAAGTTTTTGCGTACAAGACGTTCTGGATTTACGGATGAATGGAAACACAGCTTATGTTGTTTTTATATTGCACTTTTATATTGTACTTGCTCGTGGAGAACTGTGTAGGGGCTTGACAAAACATGTTCGTTTTTAAACGCCAGTGAACTAAAAAAAAAACACGTATTTTAAATTATAATTTTATCTCGTTAGTATAATTTGTCTTATATCCAATGTGCTTATTTACTATGAATTTAATCGATATAGTCCATGATTTTTTTTGTGGTGGTATGGGCTCCCTCTTTGGGCACCATCCCGTCAGCATTATATACCAGTTTTTATTCTGGGACAACCAACACTTGTTGGAACATACATCTGAAAACATCCCAAGTACAGATGAGCACACAGCCCGTCAACTCTAGTGACATAAGCATCCATATCCCCCATTTATTTTAAGACTTTAACATTATTTATGCTCCTGGTATATTGCTCCTGGGTTAGGGTACCGTGGTTGCCTTTATGTTCGTGAGGGATTCAAATTCGCGAATGTGGAATTACCACGAAAATAAAACCTTCGTGAATTAGAGGTCACATCGTAGAGGTTACATGATAAGGATATTTAATATAAATGATAATACATCTTGTATGTACAAGAATTTTTATAATGAATTCTATCAGATATTTCAAATTATATTTGTCATAAATGCACAGTAGTTGCAACTCATTCTATGTTCTCTTGGGTCCCCGTCCAATTATTAAGTTTTTATTTGATATAATCAATTAATATTATAATGATATCCTTTGTGTAGGTTTTTAATATGATGAAATAACGAAAGTTGAATGATCGCGAAACAATAAAAATTGAAAAATAGCGAAATTTTAAAATGGACCCAACCACAGTATATTATTATTCTTCTAATGAAATTACACAGGTAACCTTATGAAGAGGATATTCCCTACCATGCAAGTACCCATGGTTCATCGGCTTCTGTGGGGTGGAGCACAGGAATCAAACCGGGAGGACAAAGCGGTGAGATTTTTACAGGCTGCCCCCATCCAGTGTGAGCGCTATGCAGTTTTAACGGGAAAGCTGTGCCCCACAGCCGTGTATCGCTCACAAACGAAAGCGTCTTTAGGCCGGGGGGGGGGGGGGGATGGGAGGGGGGGGGGGGGGCAGGGGCTGGGTCTTGGGTGTAATGACCCTTCATTGGGGATGATTACACAACCAGGACCCGCAGGTGCGTAGACACCGGGCCTGGATGACACCAAGATACAAAAATAATATGATAGGAAAATGGAGGCGGGTACTTCTACAAAAAAAAGATCTTATAAAAAAAGTAACCATGGTTAGGCCTACCAAAATATTTAATTGCATATCAGATTCTCAGACAAAAAATACTTTATTATTTATTATTTTTTTATAAATAACCGTCAAGGAACAATACATGAAATTTTTCAAGATTGTCAAGAAACATAGAAACATTCGTGCCAATTCTAGAAAATGGTCTAATAATCAACACAGAAACGAGATTTCCCATACCTTCCCATCGATTTCAGGACATGCACATTTTAGCAATATTTCCGAGGACCTGGCCGTAAGACTATTATTTTTTGTGTGGTCGAGCCGAAAGCAAAGTTCAAAAGTGATTAGCAAATGATCTCATGTGATCAAAGATTTTTTAATGAGGCAATTTTGCACTGATTACGTTGTGTCACGGCTTCCTTTTAAGCAAACATTGGTTTCTCCATCACGCAGCTCTTGAGTCATATTATATAGTTTTTATTACATCTCATTGCAACCGATTGCTGTAAGCTTAGAGAAGGTTTCTTCATAAAAATGCGCGTCCCCGGACTGGTGTGTCGGCATTCAAGTCCAGTAGACCCTGGTTGCTGGACGTCTACAGTTCATAAGCAGGTCAAGCTTGTTAGCCAACTAGTTCAGTGTATAAGGATTACCCGGTGCCTGTCAAAAATGAGATACGTGACTGTGTACTTGCATATGACCTGTTAATACAAACATTGGTATCCGTGACATTGCCCTTTATTTAAGTTATACTGATTTCATATTTCGATAAAACTATAGTTCCGATGAATTCTTTATATTGGCGTCTAAGCTTCTCCCCGTAGGAAGGGAAAATTAATATTGTTATTGAATTTATTTCTACATTAATATTTGGTTAATAAAAGTATGGTTGACTTTCATAGTTCTCCCAGAGTGCAAAACCTTTGATAACATATTGTTTACATATTATTTTAATTTTTACATATTCTTTCTCTTTCTTCTGCCCGTCTTAGCGCTAGATCTCTAAAATGGCTGATTTTCATAAACTGACCTTACCCCTTAATAATGTTCATATGTGACAGGTTTGCATCTTATGTTTATCTTTTACCTTGACCTAATATGGACGTTGTATACTCTATTGCTGGGTGGTTTTGATCGCTTAGTTTTGCTCATGGTAAAGACGGCGGCCTTCTTCAAAGTTATATTGATCTCAGATCTCGACATAACTAGATATATCAGTTCTAGACAAGGCTAAGCTGTCTGTAGGCGGGTGTTGGTGGTGTACAGGTGTTCGACATGGAGTGGATGTTGTTGCTGGTGATCTGCTTGCTCGTCATGGACCTAGTATACGGCGTTCTGGAGCTGACCTGGGAAGGTGTCTAGGACATTTTGCGCTTGGTTCGGGTGGCATCTTCATCAATCTGCACAGACATCGCTTCAACTTTCTCCTTAAAACAAGTATTGAGGCCAAATTTTTGGAATAGAGTTTCTCCCCTCTGTTGTTGTTGGTAAGGGAGCTGGTGCGGGTCCTAATAGGGCTATACGTAATCCTATCTGCTGCTGTTGTTTTATCAGAAGTTAATATTTTAGTAAACACACATATGCAGTTAAGTACTTTCTTAATTTAAGTTTGGTAACCATTTGGAAATTTCAAAATACTGATAATTGTTCTAGTTTCTTTGATGTCTATATAAATATCTCGTACTTTTCTCGAAAATGAAAAATTATTATTTTTCAATATGAAATTATCACAAACTTGAGGGATTGAAGTTCGAAACATCAGCGAATTAAAGGTGGTTTACAAGTAGATCTCCTAAATCTGCATGCCATGTAATGCAAGCCTCTGTCATGTGTGTGTGTGTGGGGGGGGGGGGGGGGGTCCCTGTTGAAGGATGCTGCCCAACCTGTGTTTTCATTCACTTATTCGGTCCTAATTGGCAAGGTTGTTAAAATTGCTTAAGTAACTGTACATTTGTGAACATTCCTTGATGACGTCAATAAATCCGCATCATACCTCATCCGCATCTAATCGATTCTTTTTCATTGACTCAATCTCAAAATGCCCTACACGAACGGGATGAACGCATACCCTTCTATAGCGGAGGCAATACGGTAGAAGAGGAAATGTGGCTTCTGGGTTCAGTAAGAAATGCAGACCAAAACAGTAGGGCTGCAACTTGGCACCGTTGCTCCCGTGAAACGGTACGACAGAATGTCAAATACCATTTTGTTGTTGTCAGAGTACTTAATACCGATACGCTGAGATGTATTATCATTTTTTATAAGGCTTTTTAATTTATTTATTGCATTCTTTTTCTTTTTCTCCCCTGTTTCGCTATATTATAAATATGGTTCATTTTCAAAAACTTACATTTTTTTCAGAAAATAAGTCTTAGGTCACAAATTTGCATCTGAAATTTCATTTTGACCTTTACCTAATTTCTAAGTCGTACGCTTCACAACCTACTCCGTCCACTCCCCATTATCGCTCTGATGTTATCATCTGAAAGGGGGGGGGGGGGCTTCCATTGATCGATCAAAACACCTCTAGTTCAATGATATACCTATGCGCAATATATGAACCAGTTTAACAGCTTTAAATGTCAGATTACAGTTCAAAGAGTATTTGACTATAATCGCCTCATGATTATATATTCTGGTAGAGGCATTTGCACTCTCGATTATCAATTGGTCCGATTATCAGTCCGATTTCAGACCACTCAAACTGCCCTGTTTATGGGATTAAAAGTGAATATAATAAAACCTGAAAAAGAATAAATTACAAAAACGTAATAAATTGATTAGGTGACAAATATATTACGTTTTTTCTTAACATTTCAAGGAAATCTATTTTTATGTTTTTTTTTTATGCATTTAAAAAATCATTACTGCGCATGCTTTGGGCTCCTTCATTGTCATTTCGAAAATGCATAGCTTTCTTGAAATGAAATTTTGCGTATCACTTATTATCCCCAAAAATTTCATTCTTGAACCATAAAATACACAATATCGCCAATATTTGTGTTAAGGAATCTATCTGTATTGTCCTTTCTATCACATACCTGGATATTGATATATTAAAGGTGTGAAAGCAGGTTTAGTGTTACTGGGAGGAAGCAGCATTCCAACTTGGCCTGAAATACGAATCCTTTAAGTAAACATCTTACAGTAGGGGGAGCCGAATCGATTTTCTACGTAAATGATGTTAACTGTGTGGGAGCTTGCTTCGTGTGTGATTGGTTCCTTTAGCTAGCCCACAGAGTATGCCAAGTAAATAAGCCAAATGATGCTATAGACAGACGGGATCAACATTACACGCCTTTACCTGATACTGTTCACCTGACACAGCGTTCTTCTAGGAAATGTCCCTTGGCCCGCTGATTGGCACGTTCACTTGATTATTAATTAATTTTTTTAACAAGGGATTCAAAAGATTAAAATCATTATCGGAGTTAGTAAATATAGAAATGAGACACAAAAAGAGTGATCTGTGTTTTTTTTAGTCTTAATGTTATATACTCGAGATATGCCATTCGTAATTTTTTCCATATTTCCGACTCACTAATTCAAAGAAAAAGAATGCTTTGGAACAGCTCAATGGGTTTTTTGTTTTATAATGAGTCAGACTTGGAGGTCTGCTATTTATGTGGTTTCAATTGAATTATTAATATGAAGATAAACACATCCTCTGATGCAGTTCTTAAGAGTTTTGATATTTATTAGATTTTATTAGCACTGGGTGACATAATTTCTAGACGACTTATTTATAGAATTAAAAACAAAACAATCAAGTACAATACAAAAGAAGATGTTCTGGTTTGTATTACTTATCGAACATGTATCAAAACTCATAGAAGTACCAAAGAAAACAAAATTAACTCTCCATGATAAATGGTATGACAACTCTGTTTTTAGAGTACAGTTGTTACGGTGACGAATGGTAACTTTGTTTTTAGAGTACAGTTGTAACAGTGACGAATGGTTACTCTGTTTTTAGAGTACTGTTGTTACAGTGACGAATGGTTACTCTTTTTTTAGAGTACAGTTGTGGAATGACGAATGGTTACTCTTCTTTTAGAGTACAGTTGTTACGGTGATGAATGGTTACTCTGTTTTAAGAGTACAGTTGTAACAGTGACGAATGGTTACTCTGTTTTTAGAGTACTGTTGTTACAGTGACAAATGGTTACTCTTTTTTTAGAGTACAGTTGTGGAATGACGAATGGTTACTCTTCTTTTAGACTACAGTTGTTACAGTGATGAATGGTTACTCTGTTATAGGCAACAGTTGTTACAGTGACGAATGGTAACTCGGTTTTTAGAGTACAGTTGTTACAGTGATGAATAGTAACTCTGTTATAGGGTACAGTTCTTACAGTGACGAATGGTTACTCTGTTTTTAGAGTACAGTTGTTACAGTGACGACGTTTAGTAGTCGTACTGAAAGGACGGCTCAAGATTAACATTAAAATTAATGCATATTATATATATACATTATATATATACATGTATATATATATCTATATATATATATATATATATAAATTAACCTTAGAATGAAGTAATTTGCCATTGTACATAAAAGGATAGATTCACTTTGACAATTTTACATTTATCATTAAATGTGTTTTTATGAGAATATAGGCTGTAAACTTGCTGTGACTCGATTGCCTTATATGGACATATCTTTTGAAAGACAATATTTAAAATACTGTTAATCTGCCCTTGAACAGATAATATAATGGAAAATGACTTTGATGCCAGACTGTTTTAATTTTTTTTTTAAATATTTATACCCCTATTTATGTATACTTTTATACATATAAAGACGGAAGTATATGAAAGATATATATATTAAGATTTGAATTATGTTACGAGTCCCGTAAAACCCTGATATCACAAATAATTCCAAACAAGCTCTCTTTTGTGCTTCCCAGAATTCCTTCGTACAGTGTCGGCTGCTCTTGTAGCCTCCTTACTTAAACACATAATAAGTACACGGAGGTTGACGGTTCTTTCTTCTTTGTCTGGCACCAAGAATGGACGTAATTGACGGAAAAATATGGTCTTCATGTCTGTCAAGGCGGCCAGGAGCAACCGTGCTAACTACACAAATCAGGCGGCGACATAAGCAACATGTCTCCCCATGTTCTTCCGGTGTTATTTATCGGCGCATAGAAGTGTCACGAAAGGTTTTTTGAGCCGCAGTAATTCTACCTGGGCCGCCTTATCCACTCGACTTGGATGTAAATGGTGAATAATAGACCCCTAATGACTACATTTCATAGATGCTTTTAGCATCGACAAGAGCTTATAACATAAGGAAGTACCATTGGTAATTTTCCTTATTGGCTCCCCTCAGTTGGGACTTATTAATAAATTCACATTAAAGTATTTCTCAAATTGAATAATTTCTCTTTCATCCCGATGTATAGCGCCCGCACACTCAAAAAAATATCTTCTTTATACAATCCCTAGTGTGGAATGTGGAATGGAATGACAGAGGGTTAATACAATAAATTTATAAGTGTACTTGTACTTATGGTTCCCTTTGAACTTCACGTACAGAACTTGCATGAATTGTGCCATCTACAATATATTAAAAGGTTCCTTAACCAGATCCCATATACGGTTTTGAGCAGGAAGCATTTCAAGTTTAACATAATTCTTGATTTTATTGTTCTCCTTTCTAACATCTCTATGTTATATGTCACAGGGTTACAGGGTAAAGAGTTTATATAGGCTATACTCAGGTGTTACAGTATATAAATAGTACACAGAACTATGACATTTTTTATAAATTGTGTCTCTCTATATATGAAACTATCTCAATCATTGTATGCATGTACGAATATGTATATAGATGAATATGTATATATACACTATATATTTATATATATATATATATATATATATATATATATATATATATATATATATATAATGCGTGTAGCCGTGTTATGAAGACGCCTTAGTGTTGACTAACTGTTTATTTCATTCACAGCTTTTGAAGCTTATAGCTCTTTCATCAGATGTCAAGTGGAAAGATGAAGAAATCGGCTGTATATATGTTGGATAAACAACTATGTAATTTATCAAATATTTCAAATACTCTTGATATATGGTTGTTCTCTATTCAAAATCATGGACTTACACAACCTGTTTCCCACCGCACTAGTCGTCAATCATCACCAGCATTAAGCCGATGAACATTATAAACTTCAAACCATTAATGTGTCAGAGGACATGAACCCAACATAACCGGAACACTCATAACTTAGCATTATAGGTAAAATAACAATTATACACTCGGCACCTGGGTCAACATGGTATAAATTCAATGTAGCCAATCACAGATCCATCATACTATACCATGCATTATGGTAATCAGAAATTGCTTATCCAACATATATATATATACAGCAGATTTATATACCTTTCCACTTGACACCTGATGAAGGAGCTATAAGCTTCGAAAGCTCGTGAATGAAATAAACAGTTAGTCAACACTAAGGCGTCTTTATCTTGTTATATATATATATATATATATATATATATATATATATATATATATATATGTGTGTGTTAAGTACACTTGTATGTATGTATGTATGTATGTATATGTGTCCGGAAAAATACAGATATGTCAATGATAAGTAAATCAACATCGGTTGTCAATATAAACCAGTAACATGATCGATTTATGTTTAAATGCATCTAGAATAGCTGAAAACGAATAGACCGGTGGTCAAGATCAACCTCCGACCAACGCCGATGGAAACAGTATCAGTTCTACGTCCAGGACTGATTAGTTTAGAGTCCAGGGAGGCACGCTGGGGAAACAGTCTGCAGATTTGTAAAGTGCCAGTTAAGAGTGGGTGAGGGGTTCTCTCGATAATTTGTAGAGATACAATAGGGCCATTTTAAGGTCCCGCCCCGGGAGAAGCAGAGTTCCCTGTGACGTCACGGGGGCATTTAGTACAGAAACCCTTCAAATATTTTCGCACCGACGCAGCCAGCTCAGTCTTGCAGCATGACCGCTGTGACCAATAGACACTAAGAGCCCCGGATCGTGATAATATCCAGCGAGCCTTCTAAACCTCAAGTGTTTTCATCTGACGTGAAAACCAGCATAACAACAAAGATAATATCCGTAAGTATTCTTTTGATAAATGGGTTTCTGTATTGGGCTTCGTTGAATTTACAAGAGACATGAAGGAATTAAACCTCAATTTTTGCCTCATCACGTCGGCCACTATTAGATTTAGGATGAACCCATTGAAACGTTGGAATCAAATAAATTATTACTACTCCACCATGTCACCTTTCAACATTGATGGTTCATATAATCTTTCAATCGTTCTTTGTATAATTTCTTTAATACTGATAATTGTTAAGAAACCTTCAACGTATCGCATTTTGGACTGGTCTTGAGGACCTGTTAATTTTGTGATGTACTGTCATCAATGTACTTTGGTTTCCGAACTAATTAAGTCCAACTCGAGCGTTCCGACTTTTCCTAATTAGGAGTAGCAGAGGCCGAATGGCAAAGGTGTTTAATTATCGGGAAGTTATTTGAAAAAGGGGATACCTGGCCACAATGGAATAGATAATTGCGCAGACGAAGCTAGCCGATAAGAATGGACTCATCAGTTGCTTATTTTAGTGACTGACGAAATGTGGAGTCCTTAGATTGCCCCTGCAGTTGACTGTGATTATAATACTCCATACACAACTGTGAGATTTAACATATATCTATTGAATAATGTTCAGTACATCTATGTGTATTGTATATTTGACCATTGAAAAACATTACTGTTTGGCGCACTATTTTGCAACAAGGAAGTGAAAATATGAATATAATAGAACACAGGCCTGAAGCATTATACAGGACTGCCACCTAATGCAATATGTCTGCCGGGCTGTTGATGCTTCACTTTCCTCTGGACAATAAGTAAGCCGTTGATATTACAGGCGTTTGACATACAACATAATGTGAATATTGGTATGTTAAACCATTGGAAATAGTTTTATTCTATTTCCTTTCTATGAGAAACAAATCGTATCGTGCTATAACTCCAGTTAGCCCTTTGAAACCAGAAACCTGAAACCTATTGCGTCCCCGTCGGTGGCTAAGACGAAGCCAGCAGCAAGAAACATGAGTGCGTTCGATTAAGAAACGATCATATATATTATATGTATATATATATATATATATATATATATATATATATATATGTTATATAAATGATTTGGGTTATGTTTAATGCGGCACAAGCTCTGCTAGCCCACTGTTGCAAAAATATTTTTTAAATACCAGAAAGATTGTTATTGGGCAAGAGTTTATTTTATAGATTGTCATATGAATATGATTAGGGAACATTTTATTTAATCTTAAAAGAAATATCAAAGTAGCTGGAGCTCAATTCCGTAACTTTTTACTGAAAATCAAAATAAATTTTTTTGGGGGGGGGGGGGGGGAGGCGTCAAATTCGATGCGCGCGATGTATGAGAAATAAAACTTTTTATCATATTTTAACTTTTATATACGTAAATATTTAGTTATATAATACGAACCGCCGAAGTAAGGCTTATGCATTCAGCGCTTGAATTGGATTGATTAGCGGGGCCTGGAAAGCACAGAATGCTTTCCCCGCAGAGAAATTCATTTCTGGATATATCTCTGAAGATTAACAGTTTCAACTATAAGCACAACATAACAGTACATTTTTTTGCCTTATATATTTAATTAAAAAAAAAAATACGGATCCCATTAGTAAGGCTTTGCATTCATCGCCCGCAGAGATATATATGCAGGGCCTGGGAAACAGGCTTCCCCCGCAGATAAATATATATTTCATGATATTTCTTCTGAGGGATTGACATTTTCAGCTAATTAAGGATTATTCTCACGCCCTCTTTCTTACATTTATGATACATTTATATATTATACTGTTTTACATATTCACCTTTCAAAAGGATTTTGGTTTCAGTGAGTGGATTATGTTAAATGATTTTTGTAATTATATTTCTTTATATATTATATGTATTCACGTACCGGTTTTTTCGGTTATTCGATTCTTAGCATATAGGTTACATTTCCAGAAAAGTATTTAATAAATTTACAAAAGAGACACATACCACAATTAACCATTGTTTAAAAATATTCATATTTTCATAAATTTCTGACGAAACTGAAAAACTCATGATCCTATTTTTTCAATACGAGAGATATCGCAGGATATCGCTAAAACCGATACTCTCGTGTGTGGAGGCAGTGAATAACTGCCTGCTTGAAAAACTGCAGGCAAACAACTTGTGCCCCCTAGCGTCCAGCCTGATTAGCCCATTCAACACAACAGTGTGGGCTCTAGACATAATGTCTTGAATTGCCGATCATCCTAATACTTATTATTTGTTATATTTTTATGCTGTGTTAAATCATATTTGTAGGATGATATAAGTGAAACGTACAGAGGGTGTTTCAGTCATTGATACACATTAAATTTGCAAGTTTCCTTGAATTTGTCGAACATTCCGGTACCGGTACAAGTGTAACCAATTATATTTATTCAATGGTTATATTAATTATTTAGTGTCCATAGCGAATATAAGATAACAAAGTGGAGATTGTCAGTTTCGTCCTTGCTAATGAGTGTCCGGCGGGATCATGCTTGCCTGCACAAACGGGCTTGCGGCTGCGCCAGCCAGTCGTTTTTCTCCTCAATCTGCACGATAAGCTGCATTAGCGATATCACGTATTAAACAAGTCTTTTAATAATAGCCATAACTCTTATTCTTTATCGAATCTTCTTTTTTATCATTCTGGTAGATTTCTTGTCGGATGAAATATTTCAGGAAAAAGAAGATGTATTTTCAACACGATGTTATTGCGCTTCAGGCTTTCACCTGACCTGGAACTAAGCCGTCAGTTAAAGCACTGCTGCCATTCTGGGTTAATTGGGAAAAAGTATAAACTTTGAGAAAGAATAGAAAGGTGTAAAATTGAATGAATACTGTATAAAAAAGTAAAAATCAAGGCCAAGTAGTGCAATTTTAAAAATGTTACAGCATGCGATACTTCGAAACAAACTTCACGTATGAATGTATATAGATTGTTACGGAGAGAAATTGTTGAGGGGAAAATCCTGGGCCGACCCTGGAGTCGAAGCCAGGTCGGTGGCGTACAAGTCCGGCGTACCATCCGCTTCGCTAGCAAAGCAAGCTTCACTAGCGAGACAGTTCGGTCCGCTTTTATGTCACCCCGTAACAATAAATATATATTCCTATATTCCATATATCCAGATCACAACAAAAAATCATTGCCAATAAGATGCTGCTTTTAATAAATAATGACACTGCATGTCTATTGCACTCATTTACTTATAGTAAATAGCCTGAAGACACAACCTGCAAATGATGATTATTAAATTTTTTCAAGTAGTGAAAAAGTAGACTACTTTTAAAAAGATTATAGAGTGGCAGCACTGTAAAAGGTTTTCTGGGTTTTTTTTTTTTTTTGCAGGATGCGGCCGATACTGACGACTACCAGCATCCGTTCTAGTCCACCCAGACCCGGCAAACACGGTGACCAGGGATACATGCAGACGTAGATAAATCGGTAAAAGTTCATGGAATCACCAAAATAAAACAGCGAATTAATACATAAAAGAATTAAGTTCTTATTTGGCTGGACATAAAGTACTCATAAAACATAGGAAACCAAACATGGCGTCACATTTCCGGCAAAATTTATTGATACATGAAGGATATAAGTTCGATGACGTCAGTGGACATACCTTTTCAAGCGCAAACGTCACCATGTTCACCTCTACAATCTCTCCTAATTCTTTATCCCGTGCATGCGCCTGTTGTATACTACGTGGTGTTCTCGTAGCCATATTGGCTTGTACCATAATTACTGTAAACGTGATTACCATCCTGGTTACACGAAGAATCTGCGAACTGCGTGGAGTCACGGGCAACTTTATCATATCTCTGGCCTTTGCGGATTTATTCGTCGGTCTTATTATTCCATTTTTCGTGTATCCTGCCATTTATGAATATTGGCCACTCTCAACGAAATTTTGCGAGTTTCTTCCGTTTTTATTTCTAGCGTGTTTGGGAATCTCTATTTGGTCTATAGCGTCTTTGAGCGTGGACCGTTTGATTGCTCTGAGCAAACCATTAAGATACTGCAAAATTGTGACCCACAGAAGGAGTTACATTGCTATATTGGCAATATGGGTGTCCGGACTGAGCGTTTTTACGCTGCCTTTGATTGGACTGAACAGGTACAGTTTTCATCAAGAGGAACTGATATGCGGGTTTGACAGTAAGAAATATTCAGAGTTTGCTTTAGTAACGACTGGGTATTTACTACCACCCCTTTTTGGTATGTTTGTCATCAATGGATTTATAGCAAGGATCACCTTTAAACAAATCAAAGTTATACACAGGCGCAGATCGGACCTAAATTACCATGCAATAACGCCATATTACCGCATGAACTTGAGAGCGGCTAAAACTGTAGGAATGATAGTGGTAACTTTTGGTGTGACATGGATACCCTGTTTGGCCATGAACTTGGTACAAGCTGTGTCTGACATAAAAATTCCCAAACCTGGAGAATATGTTGCCATGTGGCTCGGTATATCAAACAGCTGTCTCAATTTCTTCATATATCATTTTACTAATAAACACTTCAAGCAAGAAGTCAAGACTCTCTTCCGATGTCTCCGAGTCACCCGAACTCCTTACCATGAGAGGCGGCGGCTGAGCGTTGCTGGGCAACCAACATCTCAGATCCCCAGGAACGGCAGCCTGGTTTCTGCAGAAACTACAAACAGAAGGCCAGGGACGCCTCATGTTTTCCAACAGGCAAGGATTTCGTCGCCGTTCGTACGTGACCACAGGCAGTAATGTCGGACTAAGGTCTGAACGTTTGGACTTTATATACACTTTTTTAGGGACACGGACTTCGAAAAAAAACTCTGTCACATACTGCCAAGACATATACATCTGCTAACTATTGAAGAATATCAAAGAAAAAAATTATATACATTCCAAGCTTAAGTTCTGCGTCGAGAGTTAAGTTGGATTAAATTTCAAAGCGATATAAAAGCATCATACAAGTATATTATCTAATTATGTTATATATGTACTATAACTGTTAATTGTCAAAATAGACCACTGATTTTCTTGGATATTTTGCAAAAAACAATCTAATCAAATCATTATATAATAATAATGTTTACCGTATTAAAGGCTCTATAAGTGGTAAGATGTTCGTATTAGAAAATAAAGAAGTATGTGATAGCATGAACACTTGCCGCAGGAAACTGGTTGCTTTAAAAGCAACACAAAATACAAAAATATCATAATGAAATATGATATACATATATATATATATATATATATATATATATATATATATGGCTCTAGGACAACTACCCCCCAGACAATTACCCCCGGACAATTACCCCCCGACAATTACCCCCTGGACAATTACCCGCCAGACAATTACCCCCCGGACAATTACCCCCCAGGATAATTACCCCCTTGGACAACTACACCCCCCCCCAGACATCTACCCCACAGACAATTACCCCCCGGTACAATTACCCCCCGGACAACTACCCCCTGGACAACTACCCCAATGGTATAACAACACTTTTAAAGTACACATAGTACAAACTAAAAGTTAAAGCTTCCGATTGTAAGTAAAACAAATACCGGTGATAATATATTTCAAACCAAGCATAGGTACATACATTATGTGTATTGTAAAAATAGAAAATCATTACATAAGTAGCTGTTTACTAGTTCTAGGCAATGCCTCTCAGATGATTGTATTGTGTATTGTAAAATAAAATTGTAAATATATGGTAAAAAGTCCATTATATGAAATATGCTTTACATTGGCAAGTTGTTAAACAAAAGCTTTGTAAACATATGGTCCATATAACCACCCGCAAGCTTACAATATAATTCCATTCAAATAGGGAATACCATTCATTCTGATCCATTCTTACTAGTCTCTACAAGTAATATCATAATAAGTAATAACATGATATTATCATCTAAAGTTATTTTATTTTTATTTTTTGTTTGCAATTAATTTTATTTATTTCTTTGGCATTCTGTGCTACTCATTAGCAACACAGAATATATTTAAATGCATAACGTGTACTTTAAATGTGTAATTTATACCATGGGGGTAATTGTCCAGGGGGTAGTTGTCCGGGGGGTTATTGTACCGGGGGGTAATTGTCCGGGGGTAGTCGTCTAGGGGGTAGTTGTCCCAGGGGGTAATTGTCCCGGGGGGTAATTGTCCGGGGGGTAATTGTCTGGGATGTAATTGTCCAGGGGGTAATTGTCGGGGGGTAATTGTCCGGGGGGGTAGTTGTCCTGTTGCCTATATATATATATATATATATATATATATATATATATATATATATATATATTAAAACTGTGTGTAGAGCATATGGTGTACTTACATACAAGTCACGTTTTACTACCATTTGATTCGTGCCTCCTTCCATGGTGGCGATCATCAGCAAGTGAACTAATATACGTATTTCCGGTCGGCTGCTTTAACCACCGAGCTACGACAGGTCCCCAATCCCTTTATGTATTTGCACCCTGATATAGGAACCAGCGAAGGGACGCACTTTCGGTATTTTAAAACATGGTGGCTTGGTGCTTCAGAAGCGGATCCGGGGGTGGGGGTGCCCCCCCCCCCCCGCCCTTTTCAACTGGAGCAACCTTTTTGGGACTTTTGTTTTAGGTTTTTCATTCGTCCTCCTAATTGGACCGCCCCCCCCCGCCCGTTATCCTAAATCCCGGATCCGCCCCTGTGCTTTGTACGACATATATTACAAGGGCTATTAAGAGGGCTGCTGTCAAGAGACAGTTAATTAGCATGCAACATTTGATTAAATGCATTCGTAAAAAGTAAGTGTTACAGGAAGAAATCTTCAACATAGTTCCTAAAGATGACGTAAAAGTTTTTAATTATATCTTAATCTGCTAGTTTCTACACTTGATTGATTAGTCAGTGTAATCCTGTTGTCACGCCACACACGCGGACCTATATTTCCGGGGAACCCTAACGCAGAAAGCTAGAAAAGTCACTAAGCGTCTAGGGGTACGACAAACGGGTAAAGGTGCAATAGACGTAAATATTATGTCAGATTAAAGAAATTGGGGTGACAAATACAACACCCGTTTCAGCTAATTTTAAAAGTCAATGATATACAGGCGCGAAATATATTTTTCGGTTAAGGGCTTTAGAGCTGAAGGTCCCTTTCACACCACACACAGAGTGGACATATATTTCCCGGGAACTTTCACGCAAAAGTCCAGAATAGTCACTCAATCTCTAGGGGCACTTAAAACAGGTTTTTATTTTCTTATCACGTCCCATAATTGTCGTTAACCGTCGTAGACTGGCTTCAATCTGACAATACAATTCTTCAATTTTTTTTTTTTTTTTTGCTTTCGCCCGCCGTTAACTGGCTCTATTTACACAAAGTCCAATAAAAATTCTAAACACTCTCTCCAGGACCAATAAACGTCCTAACTCCGAACTCGACCAACAGTCCGCATAGCGCAAATATACCTCTTACGACGAGTCCTCTGTGAAACGATTCTCCTCCCAGAGACGGCGGTGATCCCACTTATATCGGCATTAAAACAAAGGTTCTAGTTACGATATTCTGGAACTATCTACATGGAAATAACCAGCTAAGCCCCAAAGAAGCTTCTCGACCTCCAGAATATTCTGTCAGCCAATCATAATTAACTGTAGCCTGGTAAGTTCCATTACATCCGACATGACCTCACGTGGCAATGCATTTGTGTCACCTGTCACCGCACAGAAAAAAAGCTTAATTAGAAAAAGCACTCAGAGAGCGCACACCTCCGCCAAGGCAGCTCATAACAATCAAATGATATTGTCAGAAATGCAGCATGTTTCCTTTTAAAAATTCCTGGATCCAGATGGTGATCCGGATCACCCAAACAATTTAATCAAATGTTTCTTACATCATTGATAAACAGACAAACAAACAGACAGACAAACAAACAAACAAAAAAAGGGACTAAACATAACCTCAGTCAGTTGTGGATGTAATAACCTTAGTGGGCTCTGGCTAAATGATCTTAAATGATTTTGAACATGATGATTGTTCCTCCTATATGTCGGATTGTTAGTCAATCAAGTCACATTAATTCTTGTCGGACAAAAAAATTTCCTAATATCATCTACATCATGAAATTTTTAGTGTTCCAAAAATAGTTTGCTTGAATGGAGATTTAGTTTTGAATAATTTATATAGGCAATCATGTTCCTATGTAAGTGGTGGATTTCAAACCAAATGATTGATTATATATGGTATTGGAAAGTTTATCAGGTATCTCAATGGAGTTATTTTTGTTGAAAAAAGAATAAAATAAGATTATCTCTATTTATCATAGAGTGTAAGTGACCGAATCGAATATTGCCTTAAATTTAGCTTGCAACATTTAAATGTTCTTTTTCCTTCTTGCAAATGTTATATTTAAGATGCTGTGTGTGTTATAATTTAATTTTAAAGTAACATGATAGAAACGTAAATTTGGCAAAACAAAATTCGTCATTAAATGGATTGCATATTTTAGTGTTACTTGAGGGGCTATGTGAAGGGTGTAACTATTTTATGATCTGCATGCATGTTTCCTCTACAAAAAAAAACACGGTTAACTTTCATCGACGTATGTGGTAAAAAAACACACAAAAACATCGTTGATCTTTGAAAGACGGTTCTCAGAAGCGGATGAAGGGTGAGGGTCCGTGGGGTCGGGAGCAAACCCCTCTTCTCAGAAGCGACAACCTATTTTTAAGAGTTTCAGACAGACTGATTCTATGGGCCTGAACCCCCCCCCCCCCCTCCATCCCGGGGACCTTTTCTTAGGTTTTGTCATCAGTGCTCCTTGACTAGATCCCTCCATTTCCTTAATCCTGGATCCGCCCCTGGTTCTCTGAAGAACCCTTGTTATATTGTTTATTCTGGGGTATATTCTGTCAATTGCGGATCGGCGGGCCCTCTCAACGTTATGCGTACGCTCGTCGCGTGACACGACCTTGAGTTGTACTTGCGGCAGTATCCAGCTCACAGGTCGATACAGATGACATTAAGACGAAGGGTTTCCATCAAAATACTATAAAAGCCGGTGAGTCATGATTTCATGGCAAGAGTTAAACAGGCTTCACTTGTGACCAAGAAGTAGTTCTCTTTGCAGCCTAAAAGCACCATAACGTTATTCTTTTCTTTTCCCTTTCAATCTCTCGCCCAGTTTTCAGCATTCTTTCAGCGCGACCTCCTCGAAGACTCCTGAGCCACCATACACTAATTCCATAAAATGTCTTTTTTTCGCCAACTTTAAATATGTTCTTCTAAAGGAGTGACAAAATATCCAGGGCAACCAAATTCCTTAGGGTTTACACCAGAGTACTTTTCACAGGGTCTTCTCTTGGTGAATTCTGTAGTACCTATCGCCACTAATATTGACAGATACAACTTTATAATTTTTTATACCTCCGCCAGGAAGGTATTATGTTTTCCTTTGGTTTATGGGTTTTTCTGTTAGCAACTTTACGCAAAAAGTTATCGACGGATTTTCATAAAAATAGTTGTGGAAGGTTACAGGTTCACAATACTCCTTTCTATTTTGAATAATCCCCGTATTATATTTTTTAATAAGAATTATATACCGTAAAACCTTGCGGAAGGAGCACCTCTGTTAACGACCACCTAAAACATAACGACCACTTGTTTTGGTCTTTATATAAGACCTCGCATGGATGACACCAAGATACTTCTTACTAAATATTGTTTCTACGGTTGTCGTATTTTCAGATTTTTACTGTACCATTGTGATAAAAGGCGAATCTTTTGTACAAGGGGAGCAGAGTTATTATTTCCAATCTTTTTATTTGTTTGCAACTGACTAGGTGAACCTTGTTACTGAAGGGTTGCCATTGTACCTGGCACGGGACAGTTTGAATGAGGGAGGGGCCGGGGGGTGGGATGTCTGGTGTCTCGACGGGTGCCGTACGATTACGCACAAATTGTTTTTAAAGTATTTTTCATATAAAGTGATTTGTTCACCAGTGATTTGTTTACGGACAAACGGCAATTGATTCTCTGAAATAATGTTGTGCGCTGTATTGCAGGGAATTGCTGCTGTAGATTAAACTGTTGTGAATAATTTTTTTAAGATTATCCTTTGTTAAGTTTTATATTAACATGATACAAAAAATATTGTGTATAAAATACTAGCATAAGCTACATTATGTATCCCACACACTCCCTGTCTGTTGTATATTTGTATGTTAATTATTTGCATATTTATTAATATTAATTTGCACATTATTCGCATTTTTTTACAAGACTAATCCTATATAATTAAAAGTACTATCTAGTTTTCACATTTGGTCCACGTAAATGATTGCAGATAGTTTGCAAGGTATACAGCTGTTGCTAAACCGAAGTGTTATATTATTGTCAGATAAAAACAATGAGCACATGTTTCCTGCTTGATAAACGAGGCAAATTTAGGAAAAACCCAATATTAACAAATCAAGACTGTACAAGTGTTGCCAAGCAGCCATATTGGACAAATCACTCATAACAGACCATAATGATACCAATATACAGCGCGATATGAAATAATTCCGACACTGATTTATAAATGGCTTAAAACAGAATCATAATTATGTTTTTCATAATACTCCTTAAAGCGGCTGCACATAGAAACGTGTCAATAACACTAAGAACTGGAAATAATCGCCATTTACAGGCTATCAGCGTTCATACCGGGGTTTAAGCGACTTTGGCTGCAGGATAATTGTGGAAAACCTTTAGAGTTACTGAAAAAAAAACTGACAGTTCATTCTGAATGTGCCGATATATCACGCTTGGTCTGTTGTTTGGACCCCTAGAACCTCCATGCCCTGTACGCTGTCCGTACATAAATATATACATAGGAATATGGGATAGAATAGGTCCGCACAACTTCGATTGGTTTTCCATGGACCAAGTTCTGCCGCTGTTTACACAGGGATTGTTTCTGAAAGACGGGGCTATAATAGAACCTCAGCCCAATTTCCCGAAATGTTGTAAAATTCCTCAGGATTCAAGGGAGAAATATGAAAAATGGACCCCGTTAGGACACACCTGGCATCATTTCGACAATCCAAGACCAAATATGAGAATTTCCTAGGCGTGGCCCCAAAGGAGTTAAATGACAACAATTTAATGCCACCGTCAATTATAATATAGATTTAACACGTTAAATAAAATTTAACTTAAAGATAAAATACAGAATAAAAGAAGCATGCACTTAAATTGCATAATTTAAATAATATATTTTGAAGAAATATTTAGCAAACCACATACAAGATGGACCAGAAAAAGCTGTCGTGGTTGTTTTGCATGAATTCATCCAGCGGGTCAAATATACCAATCCGAGACCGAGGCCAGGGTATCCGAGACCAAGAATCCACAAGCCAGGGACCAAGGCATCCGAAACCGAGGCCTCGCTACCATTTGGTTAACCAAATAATATTAGTGAACCACTCACACTTCCGCCAGGAGTCGTTTAAACTCAAACCTCTACAAGATGAACGATTGTAATTAGATATTTTTTTTTTCACCGTATATTTATTCGTTTTTTGGGCACCTTATTAATGCCTTTGCCAAGAGGCTACGCGTTCATTCCCGTTTGTGTGTTTATGTGTGTGTGCTTGTGTGTGGGTCGGGTATGTTAGTGTGGTTTTTTTTTCGCATCAAAACCCACGCAATCATGAACAAGCATTTCGGGAATGGGCCAGTGAAGAAATTATTAGATTTTGGTGTTGATCCGGAACATGAATCGGGTCCAGGAATGTCATCAAGGAATATTCACACATGTAGGCCTACAGCCACGTATGCACGAATGAACAATGGCAAAGGCTTGATTTCGTCAGAATGCAAATTTCTAGTTTCAAAATACCATGGCTTCTTGAAACATGTCAGGATGAAGTGCTCACATACCAAGAGTAAATATAATGTTTTGGGTCCATTTTAACTTTTCCATAAAGACGCCTATAAAAAATGGCCTTGTCAACGGAGGTCCAGGGCAGCAACAAATCAGCAACATCTTACAGGTCTATAGTATCAGACAGTGTGAGTTAACCTAAATCTTATTTAGTATTGCTAATTTGGCCCAAAAAAATCTCAACTGGGCTCTTAAACCATTCCCTACTATTATTGTATCTTGGAATATAAAACATTCGTGCGCTTAAGTGAAAATTCATAAATAGTAAGTTCAGAGAAACAAAGAAACTTCAGATAAATTCATCCTGTCATAGCACTAGTTTGTATGCACCCCAGAAAGTGATAAAGGAGTCATGTGAGTAAGCATTTGCATCTGTATATCATTTATACAGATGTGTCAAATTAAGTCATGCAATTTATCAACAGCAGGGTGTATCTTTAAATTTCTTTTTCCGCCCTCCATTCTAGGCATTTGATCTTGCCTCCCAAATCAATCAGAAAACACAACATGCACGCAGTCTGGAAACGGAATCTATCGTGCAACGTGGTGATTATATCAGGTGGCAGTAATAGCATTCTTACTTGGAAACTGTACACCTCACCTGTCACACGAACACAATATTCCTGGGACCTCTAATGGTTCCTACTTAGAATACTCTGTACATGAGTGCATGTCAGTATTTATAAGTAACAGTTATAAGTTGCATCATGTTTTGACCAAGAACTTAAAGCCAGGGTTCATATAATAACAAATCTAATGGGGGAAAATTTAGTTCCAGAAAGTAAGAGAGAGCACAAAAGTGTTGAAAAATGGTCGTATACCGCAAGGAGGAAAATAAAAGGTTAACAAGACATAAATGGTCAATTCTTATATGTCACTGATGTTTTTATGTTAGTGTTTACGGTGGCCCGTTAGTGCTCGGCTTATTTTCTCTTTTTCTTGTCGCAGAATTTCCTCTATAGCTGTGTAAATTGTAATATGGTAATAAAATACGTATAAAAATTACAATACAATTGTGTAAGAAATTTTTTTTGTCCATGCAGGCGTTATCCACGTGCATAAATTATTTTTACGAATGTCTACAAGAGAGTATCTATATTTTAATTTTTATCTTAAACCAAAATATTCATTAGTATATATTATTCAGACCCCTCAGAAAACAAACCTCTTGAAAACATACGTAGTACCCAAACAGTGAAGTAAAACAGAAAATTTTTTATGAATTTGTAAAGACACTGATTATATTTAAGTTTCTAAGCAGCTGTCAGAAGTAGGTCAGCTTTGACGAAACGCGATCTTCGTCATCATCCAAACACACGCGAACTGTACGCTAAAAAGCAGGTTAATATCTGCAGGCTTTGCAACGAAAAGTACGTACAGCTTTTGTATTTTGGAATGACGGAATAATGGACATACGTGAGCTGTTTGTCCGGGCAACCTTGAGGTGGGGCATATAAATATTCCTCTCCACATATAAAAATATGGAACTCCAATATATACCAAAATGTAAACCTTTAAATTCCATTTGAATCTCTTAAAGTAAAATATGATTTAGACATCGATGAGGACATGCAAAACTATACGGATGAATCAGGAAACTGCCAACTAAATATTTCTATATGAGAATATCGTGTTTCGGTGAACAGTTCAATACTTATTTTAACATATATATAGTGTACATGTTCAGTTATATCCGTTAGATCTACCCCCCAGTCGATATGTCACTACCGCCTTAATTGGAGTATACAAATTATTCATACAGAGGAAATGAAAAATTTGCTTGTTTACCGTGACTTTTCACAAAGGTAGATTTTTACCTGGCTGGGACCTGCTGGGACCTGCATGGAGACCCACATTTGGATAACCTTTGCAACGTCTGCTTCTTTTTTTTTTTTTTTTTTTTTTGCCCCGCGGAGAACTACCTCACTGCTGGCCTGTCTATAGCTCATGCACGTCTCTCCTACGAAACCGCCAAAATCCGACACTGTCTATAGCTCATGCATGTCTCCCCTAGGAAACCGCCAAAATCCGACACTGTCTATAGCTCATGCACGTCTCTCCTACGAAACCGCCAAAATCCGACACTGAACTGCCGATCCTGCATATATATTTAATGAGGATAATTATGTGATTTTCCTTTTCCGCCATTAGAACTAACTCACTGCTGGCCTGTCTATAGCTCATGCACGTCTCCCCTACGAAACCGCCAAAATCCGACACTGTCTATAGCTCATGCATGTCTCCCCTAGGAAACCGCCAAAATCCGACACTGTCTATAGCTCATGCACGTCTCTCCTACGAAACCGCCAAAATCCGACACTGAACTGCGGATCCTGCATATATATTTAATGAGGATACTTATTTTCCTTTTACACCATTAGACAGGATTCTTATCTGAGTAAGTTGGAAGTGGCTGTTAAGCGGGGTACTAGCAATTCTGTGAACATAGAAGCATATAATTCTTGGACATACGGTGAAGTGAGTAAAGGGAATAAAAGATTTTTTTTTTTTTTTGCCCCGCGGAGAACTGCCTCACTGCTGGCCTGTCTATAGCTCATGCACGTCTCTCCTACGAAACCGCCAAAATCCGACACTGTCTATAGCTCATGCATATCTCCCCTAGGAAACCGCCAAAATCCGACACTGTCTATAGCTCATGCACGTCTCTCCTACGAAACCGCCAAAATCCGACACTGAACTGCGGATCCTGCATATATATTTAATGAGGATACTTATTTTCCTTTTCCACCATTAGACAGGATTCTTATCTGAGTAAGTTGGAAGTGGCTGTTAAGCGGGGGTACTAGCAATTCTGTGAACATAGAAGCATATAATTCTTGGACATACGGTGAAGTGAGTAAAGGGAATAAAAGATTGTTCAATCAGCTTTCAAACTAGATACTTAAAACTTAAATTGTTCTGCATGCAGTTCCTTAGATGGTACATATAAGGAAGCAGTAATTTGTACATTATTAGAGTCTGCAAATGTGTGCTAATATTAATGTTCAAATGCAAATCTAAATAGAATTATTTGACAGACTGAATCTCTTTCTATGGACAATGGTGAACATGACTTGGTAAGACCACGCATGGACTCTCAGTTGCTGTAGCTAAAGCATCAGGAGGCAATGATGAATTGCCATCTCCATGATCTCTTTAACTTGTTTCCTTTTGTCACAAGCTGATCGTAAATGTTTGAAACACCACTTACAGAGCAGGCTTTGTCTGGTTAACATGCTTTACGCACTGGTTTGAAATGCTTGTGTAATAAGAATACAGATCTTAAACAAAATGATATTTGGTTTACCTAATACACTTTAACATCTTCAAGCTCTCTTTATATTAATGATATCTACCAAGTCAAATAATGCAATATTTGCTAAAAGATGAAAATTAAACAGCATTCGTTACTCTTCTGATGTCATAAAATTTAGTAGGCATTAGAGTTCTCTGTTAATATCCTTTGACACCAGTGATGTGTTTGTTTGAATAGCGTTTGATTTTCCTGGTGATGAACAAAATATCCTTTCTGGAATATGCAAAGTATTGTTGCTGTGTTAACTAAAGATGTACCTCCACTTTCCAAATTCAATTAATATTAGATAGGTGAGTCACAGATAAAATTACTTAGCTGCAGCTTATATATCCAGAGAGAGAGAGAAGAGAGAGAGAGAGAGAGAGAGAGAGAGAGAGAGAGAGAGAGAGAGAGAGAGAGAGGATGAGACAGAGAAAGAGAGGGGGGGAGGAGAGAGGGAAGATCGAGTCATAGACATTTTGTGTCCGTAAATAATGCTACTATATTAAAAGTGCATACATTTCTGGAATATCGACGGATGGATGCCTCCCAAAAATAAAATTGCAGATGGCGCCACCAGTCTTGAATACGAGATGGAGGTATCCAAAATCTATGGACATTCACAATTTTAAGCCCATACGGTGAACCACTCCTGGGGAAAGGGACCAATGAATACTACAAAAACGGAAAGGTAGGTGGCACCATCTGTCCGGTCCATGAAAAAACTCTTCGAGATTGATAGACATGTAACAAGTACGAAATGGAGTTATGCAGGATCTAAATTCATCCGTAATTTCAGGCCAATACGGCCAACTTCTCCTTTGAGAAGGGCATCAATGTATTCTACGAAAATGGGTTGCAAGGTATACAGCTGTTTCTAAACCGAAGTGTTATAATATTGTCCGATACAAACAATGAGCACATGTTTCCTGCTTGATAAACGAGGCAAATTTAGGAAAAACCCAATATTAACAAATCAAGACTGCACAAGTGTTGCCAAGCAGCCATGTTGGACAAATCACTCATGACAGACCATAATGATACCAATATACAGCGCGATATGAAATAATTCCGACACTGATTTATAAATGGCTTAAAACAGAATCATAATTATGTTATCATAATACTCCTTAAAGCGGCGGCACATAGAAACGTGTCAATAACACTAAGAACAGGAAATAATCGCCATTTACAGGCTATCAGCGTTCATACCGGGGTTTAAGCGACTTTGGCTGCAAGATAATTGTGGAAAACCTTTAGAGTTACTGTAAAAAAAAAGGACAGTTCATTCTGAATGTGCCGATATATCACGCTTGGTCTGTTGTTTGGACCCCTAGAACCTCCATGCCCTGTACGCTGTTTGTACATAAATATATACATAGGAATATGGGATAGAATAGGTCCGCACAACTTCGATTGGTTTTCCATGGACCAAGTTCTGCCGCTGTTTACACAGGGATTGTTTCTGAAAGACGGGGCTATAATAGAACCTCAGCCCAATTTCCCGAAATGTTGTAAAATTCCTCAGGATTCAAGGGAGAAATATGAAAAATGGACCCCGTTAGGACACACTTGGCATCATTTCGACAATCCAAGACCAAATATGAGAATTTCCTAGGCGTGGCCCCAAAGGAGTTAAATGACAACAATTTAATGCCACCGTCAATTATAATATAGATTTAACACGTTAAATAAAATTTAACTTAAAGATAAAATACAGAATAAAAGAAGCATGCACTTAAATTGCATAATTTAAATAATATATTTTGAAGAAATATTTAGCAAACCACATACAGGATGGACCAGAAAAAGCTGTCGTGGTTGTTTTGCATGAATTCATCCAGCGGGTCAAATATACCAATCCGAGACCGAGGCCAGGGTATCCGAGACCAAGAATCCACAAGCCAGGGACCAAGGCATCCGAAACCGAGGCCTCGCTACCATTTGGTTAACCAAATAATATTAGTGAACCACTCACACTTCCGCCAGGAGTCGTTTAAACTCAAACCTCTACAAGATGAACGATTGTAATTAGATATTTTTTTTTCACCGTATATTTATTCGTTTTTTGGGCACCTTATTAATGCCTTTGCCAAGAGGCTACGCGTTCATTCCCGTTTGTGTGTTTATGTGTGTGTGCTTGTGTGTGGGTCGGGTATGTTAGTGTGGTTTTTTTTTCGCATCAAAACCCACGCAATCATGAACAAGCATTTCGGGAATGGGCCAGTGAAGAAATTATTTGATTTTGGTGTGGATCCGGAACATGAATCGGGTCCAGGAATGTCATCAAGGAATATTCACACATGTAGGCCTACAGCCACGTATGCACGAATGAACAATGGCAAAGGCTTGATTTCGTCAGAATGCAAATTTCTAGTTTCAAAATACCATGGCTTCTTGAAACATGTCAGGATGAAGTGCTCACATACCAAGAGTAAATATAATGTTTTGGGTCCATTTTAACTTTTCCATAAAGACGCCTATAAAAAATGGCCTTGTCAACGGAGGTCCAGGGCAGCAACAAATCAGCAACATCTTACAGGTCTATAGTATCAGACAGTGTGAGTTAACCTAAATCTTATTTAGTATTGCTAATTTGGCCCAAAAAAATCTCAACTGGGCTCTTAAACCATTCCCTACTATTATTGTATCTTGGAATATAAAACATTCGTGCGCTTAAGTGAAAATTCATAAATAGTAAGTTCAGAGAAACAAAGAAACTTCAGATAAATTCATCCTGTCATAGCACTAGTTTGTATGCACCCCAGAAAGTGATAAAGGAGTCATGTGAGTAAGCATTTGCATCTGTATATCATTTATACAGATGTGTCAAATTAAGTCATGCAATTTATCAACAGCAGGGTGTATCTTTAAATTTCTTTTTCCGCCCTCCATTCTAGGCATTTGATCTTGCCTCCCAAATCAATCAGAAAACACAACATGCACGCAGTCTGGAAACGGAATCTATCGTGCAACGTGGTGATTATATCAGGTGGCTGTAATAGCATTCTTACTTGGAAACTGTACACCTCACCTGTCACACGAACACAATATTCCTTGGACCTCTAATGGTTCCTACTTAGAATACTCTGTACATGAGTGCATGTCAGTTTTTATAAGTAACAGTTTTAAGTTGCATCATGTTTTGACCAAGAACTTAAAGCCAGGGTTCAATATAATAACAAATCTAATGGGGGAAAATTTAGTTCCAGAAAGTAAGTGAGAGCATAAAAGTGTTGAAAAATGGTCGTATACCGCAAGGAGGAAAATAAAAGGTTAACAAGACATAAATGGTCAATTCTTATATGTCACTGATGTTTTTATGTTAGTGTTTACGGTGACCCGTTAGTGCTCGGCTTATTTTCTCTTTTTCTTGTCGCAGAATTTCCTCTATAGCTGTGAAAATTGTAATATGGTAATAAAATACGTATAAAAATTACAATACAATTGTGTAAGAATTTTTTTTTGTCCATGCAGGCGTTATCCACGTGCATAAATTAAATCTTCAAGCTCTCTTTATATTAATGATATCTACCAAGTCAAAAAATGCAATATTTGCTAAAAGATGAAAATTAAACAGCATTCGTTACTCTCCTGATGTCATAAAATTTAGTAGGCATAAGAGTTCTCTGTTAATATCCTTTGACACCAGTGATGTGTTTGTTTGAATAGCGTTTGATTTTCCTGGTGATGAACAAAATATCCTTTCTGGAATATGCAAAGTATTGTTGCTGTGTTAACTAAAGATGTACCTCCACTTTCCAAATTCAATTAATATTAGATAGGTGAATCACAGATAAAATTACTTAGCTGCAGCTTATATATCCAGAGAGAGAGAGAGAGAGAGAGAGAGAGAGAGAGAGAGAGAGAGAGAGAGAGAGAGAGAGGATGAGACAGAGAGAGAGAGGGGGGAAGGAGAGAGGGAAGATCGAGTCATAGACATTTTGTGTCCGTAAATAATGCTACTATATTAAAAGTGCATACATTTCTGGAATATCGACGGATGGATGCTGTAGTGTCTGGATAACAGAGACCTATATTACTTGATAATGCAAGGTCAATAATGCAGTGTGTCAATGTTTCTGTGACACCGGAAGTGTACGCGAGACCGGGTATTAAACAGCATGGACTGAAGCCACATGTCTTGTTGATTAATCTATAATCATCGGTGTGTCTATGAGCGATAAAAGTCTATAATGGCGACTAGGATGGACCTTTGCACCTGTTTCATCCAGTGACATTGCGTTTGTGAGTTGGCCATGGAAGGTAATCGAGATATTCGGCCGGATGGTGCGTCCATGCCGATGTCAGATTTTGGCGGGCTTCAGCCATTCGACCCCAGCGGTGATCCTCACGGAATTTCTCAGCGTTGGAAGCGCTGGAAACGAGCTTTTGGACTATTTGTGGTGGGGAAGGGAGTCACGGATGATAAACAGAAACAGGCATTGTTGTTGCATGTCGCTGGTTTAGCGGTGCAAGATGTTTACTTCTCGTTGGTCGGGGAGGACGGAGGTCAGTCATATGCCGATACTGTGAGTAAACTTGACGGTTATTTTGCCCCGAAAGGTAATATATTATTTGAAAGACATTTATTCAGACAGATCACTCAGTCAGATAAAGAAACAGTGGACCAATTTGTGTGTAGGCTTCGTCAGAGAGCAGCAAGCTGTGGTTTTGATGATAGTGAGGACGATTATATCCGAGATCAGGTCATAGACCACTGTAGGTCAAGTCAGTTACGCCGGAAATTTCTAGAGCAGACGGATCTGAAATTGGCAGACTTGTTAAAGATTTCTAGAGCATATGAAGCTGTTGAGCATCAGTCTAGGGCCATGGAGGGCTCTGTATCAGGCTCTGGTAGTGGTACTACTGGTACTGGTACTCAAGTGAACGCTGTAAGTAGTGGCCGAGGTAAAGGCAGAGGACAGTACAGATGTAAGGGGCCCGGAGAGAGAGATAGAAAGCCCAAAGAATGTTTTGCCTGTGGATATACTGGACATTTCGCTAGTGATTCTAAGTGCCCTGCCAAGAGTGAGAAATGCAGATATTGTGGTCAAGTGGGACATTTTAAAGTGAAGTGCCCTAAGAGGCACAGTGATAATAAAGGCAAACCACATTTTAAGAGGACTGGCAATAGAAAACCCAGTCAGGGTCAAGTAAACTTTGTGGATAGCGACGAAACGGATGAGGACCCAGATTTTGCTTTTACGGTGCATGATGGGAGTGACCAAGGAACTGTAGTAATAAATGTTGGAGGTGTAGAACTGTCAAATGTGCTAATAGACTCTGGTGCAACCACCAATATTATTGGTAAACAGACCTGGGAATTCTTGAAAAGTCAGAAAATAAAGTGCACATCAACAAAGGTTGCAAAGACACTGTTTGCTTATGGTTGTGATGAACCGTTAGCTACGCTTGGTACTTTTAGTACAGAAATTTATTGTGAGAGTACAGATACCATGTGTGAAGGAAAGTTTGTTGTTACTTACAGGTCAGGAAGATCGCTACTCGGACGTAAAACCGCAGAAACTCTTAACTTGTTATGGGTCGGACCAGTGATTAATCATGTGACTGATGATTGTGTTAATGCTAACAGTGATATTCATGAGCAGTATACAGACTTGTTTACTGGGATTGGTCTATTGAAGGATTTCACATTGAATTTGCATATTGATGACTCGGTTACTCCGATAGCGCAGCCGGTGCGTAGAATTCCGTTTGGTTTGCGTGATAAGGTAGACCAGAAGTTAGATGAGCTGTTAGAAAAGGACATCATTGAACGGGTACCAGTCGGCCCAACTGAATGGGTGTCGCCGTTAGTAGTCGTGCCTAAGAGTAACGGAGACTTGCGCATATGTGTTGACATGCGGAGAGCGAACTCAGCGATAGTTCGTGAACGGCACCCTATACCTACCGTAGAGGAAATCCTGCAAGATCTGAACGGCTGTAGTGTTTTTAGCAAGATCGACCTGAAATGCGGATTTCACCAGATTCTTCTTGGAGAGGCCAGCCGCCATATTACTACATTCACTTGTCACAAAGGACTTTTCAGGTATAAACGCTTGATGTTCGGAATTACATCAGCCCCAGAGATTTATCAGAAAATAATCGCAGATGTATTGCAAGGTCTAGACGGTGTCGCTAACATTGCGGGTGACATCATTGTGTTCGGCAAGGGGACTGATGAGCACGACAAGCGCCTATTCGCTGTTCTTGACAGGCTGAGAGATGTAGGCTTGACGTTGAACAAGGACAAGTGTGAGTTTAGGTTGTCCAAGCTCACTTTCTTTGGACATGAACTTACTAGTGCTGGTTTAAATCCTAGTGAGGAAAAGGTGTCAGCAATCCTCAATGCAGAAAGGCCAAAGAACGCCTCTGAGGCCAGGTCATTCATGGGACTTGTGAATTATTCAGCTCGGTTTATACCGGATTTGTCGACAGTTTCAAGGCCGATTCTTGAACTCACCAAGAAAGGTGTACCATTTCGATGGGGAGCTGAACAGCAAGTTGCTTTTGACAAGTTAAAGAGACTAATTACGTCTACAGATACGCTAGTTTACTTCAGAGGAGACTGTAAAACCAGAATTATTGCTGATGCGTCACCAGTCGGACTCGGTGCAGTTTTAGTGCAGTGCCAAGATGATTCGTGGAGAGTTGTGTCTTACGCATCACGCAGTCTTACTGATGTGGAACGTCGTTATAGTCAGACAGAGAAGGAGGCTTTGGCACTTGTGTGGGCCTGCGAAAGGTTCAACTTGTATATTTTTGGACAGAAATTCCAGTTACAAACTGATCATAAACCGCTTGAGTTTATCTATTCAGAGAGGTCCAAACCATCAGCAAGAATAGAGAGATGGGTGTTGAGACTACAAGCTTACGACTTTGAGGTGATATACCACCCAGGAAAGGCGAACATCGCTGATGCACTTTCTAGATTAAACGCCTACCCTCAGAGAGATAAAGGAGGTAATTTTGATTGGGTGAAAGCTATCGCAGAACAGAGTGTGCCAGTAGCACTGTCAGCAAGAGAAATCGAGAGAGCTACATTCGCTGATACAGAATTAAGTCAGGTGAAAGGTTTCCTGCGGGCAGGAAATCTTACAGGATGTAATGTACCAGGATTTCAGCATATTATGCCAGAACTGTTTGTTGTAGGAGAACTACTTCTGAGAGGTACCAGGATTGTTATTCCTAAATGTATGCGTGAAAAAGTACTTAGTCTTGCTCATGAGGGACACCAAGGCGTCGTCAAGACTAAAAACCGTCTTCGCAGTAAAGTGTGGTGGCCTAAAATGGATCGCGATGTCGAGAAAATCTGTAAAACTTGTCATGGATGTCAAGTTGTGAGTGATTTCAGAGCACCTGAGGAGATGACTCGTGTGGTGCCACCTAGTGGTCCGTGGTAAGACTGTGCTGCAGATTTATCGGGACCGTTACCTTCAGGTGAGAACATTCTGGTGATTGTTGACTATTATAGTCGCTTTTATGAGGTTGTAGTGATGAGATCAGTAACCAGCGCCAAGGTTATTGAAGTTCTTTTACCAGTGTTTGCGAGATTTGGTGTACCATATTCATTGCGTACTGATAATGGACCGCAGTTTGTGTCAGAGGAATTTGAGACATTCTTAGCTGAACATGATATAGAGCACAGGAAAACAACTCCGTTGTGGCCTCAGGCAAACGGAGAAGTTGAGCGCCAGAATCGTTCGTTAATGAAAGCTATTCGCATCTCACAGATTGAGAAGAAAGACTGGAGGTTAGAATTGAACAAGTTTTTAACTGCCTATAGGTCAACCCCACAGTCTACGACAGGACAGTCACCGTACTATTTAATGTTTGGCAGAGAAATGAAAACCAAGTTGCCCGAGTTGCAACGAGAGCCAGTGATTACGGATGAGGAAGTTCGTGATCATGATTGGAAAAACAAACTGAAAGGAAAAGACTATTCTGATTCACGGAGGAAAGCGGGTTCGGATGTGCCAGTAGAGGTAGGAGACAAGGTACTTGTTAAGGCACACAAAACAGACAAGTTAACTCCAAACTTCAATCCTGAGCCATATACGGTCGTACAGAAAACGGGTGCTGAGGTTACATTGAAAAGTCCACAAGGGACAGAGCTGAAACGAAATATGAGTTTTGTGCGAAAATACCAGGAGACAAATGTTACAAATCAGAGTTCTAATGCAAAACTGTCAGCCAGTGAAAACAGAAATGTTGATGTTGCAGATAATGATGTGGTTATTTCTGATACGAGTGTTAGTGTGCAAAGTCAACAGTCTAGTGGAGATAGCAGTGATATTAGTGGTGGTGTTAGTGTAAGGAGCAGACCAGTGCGTACAACCAAGGTGCCGCAACACTTGAAAGACTTTGTTCTTAAATAGTTAGTTATAAGTGATTCATGTCCATGTTTAACTTTAATGTATGTTGATCATCATCCAGAGACTTTATTTGTGCAACACGCATTCTATTTACAGGGAACATACATAACCATGAAACACAAGTTTAGTACAGATAACAGACACTGGAGTAAATCATAACAGTTTAATTTTATTGTGATATTTATATATGGACAGTACATACAGTAAGAAAACATATATCTATACTTCTGACAAAAGGAGGGATTGTAGTGTCTGGATAACAGAGACCTATATTACTTGATAATGCAAGGTCAATAATGCAGTGTGTCAATGTTTCTGTGACACCGGAAGTGTACGCGAGACCGGGTATTAAACAGCATGGACTGAAGCCACATGTCTTGTTGATTAATCTATAATCATCGGTGTGTCTATGAGTGATAAAAGTCTATAGATGCCTCCCAAAAATAATTGCAGATGGCGCCACCATTCTTGAATACGAGATGGAGGTATCCAAAATCTATGGACATTCACAATTTTAAGCCCATACGGTGAACCACTCCTGGGGAAAGGGACCAATGAATACTACAAGAACGGAAAGGTAGGTGGCACCATCTGTCCGGTCCATGAAAAAACTCTTCGAGATTGATAGACATGTAACAAGTACGAAATGGAGTTATGCAGGATCTAAATTCATCCGTAATTTCAGGCCAATACGGCAAACTTCTCCTTTAAGAAGGGCATCAATGTATTCTACGAAAATGGGAAGGTTTGTGGCGCCACCTGTCTGGTCTACGAGATTACTTTCGAAAATAGATGAACATGCTAAATTTCAGACTAATACATTGAACCACTGCTGAGATATAAGCAACTTTCACCAAAAGCAAACGTACGGATGGACGCCACGCAAAAACGATTGCATATGCCGCCGCCAGTCACGAGTACGAGATGGAGATATTCAAGATATATGGACATGCACAACTTCAGCCCAATACATTGACCAATCACTAGGTCGAACAGATGAAAAACGCAAAATTTCAGCTCAATATATATTGAACATCTTATGAGATACGGGCTGTTTTAAAAAAGACGCCCATTTTCATACTACAAAGAAAGGATTGCAAGTGGCGCCACCTGGTTTTGTTACGCACAACTACATAGATGAGGGAATAATTATGCAAGGTATCGGAAAGATCAATCCAAGGGTCTCAGAAGAGTCTTCCGTAACAGATAGCGGCGGCGGCGGAACCGCGTGAAAACAAAGTATCAGTGTTTTGGCGGATACAAATACAGGTGCACTGATAAAACAATTTATGATCAATAACCACACCAGGTTTCAGGACACTATATGAAACCACTTTAAACACAGCTGAGAAACTGATACCATTGATATAATTTAGCAATCTAAAAAAATATAGGATGAATGTATCAAAAATTAAAAAAAAATACAGGTGCCACTAACCAGTCTTCAGGAACTGATTTAACTAGACATGATCAATAAATATGCTAGGTTTCAAGACACTACTTGACACAGCAGAGTAATTGATTTGATTGTTGTCATTTGACAGTCAAAAATAAGCAAACATTGATTATTGAGATACTGGAGCTGTTGCATCAAATTTTTAATTATTCCGGGGCGCACAGACAGGCCCCATAACTCGGAGAATATACGTCGCAATGATCTCATTTCAGGATTCCAAGAAGATTTTAAAGGGCCTCCCTGGATATTGAGTTAGAAGACTCGGCAGCACAGCTACAGCAGAGCCTTGATATAAGCTGAACACCAGATATCCGAAATTCAAATAATCGGAATTTAAGTCAACATTTTATATTTAAGGTAGGATCATTGATCTGCTAGTGCTGAAAGAAATAGATGTAATACTAATCCAGTATCCTGTCCAATATAAGGTCTCCGGTACGCGTGTAGTAACTATACACATATAACTATATATTTAATTTATAGGATATATTTACATTTATCTTATTGAAGTTCATATTTTCAAAACCAATCAATTTCATGTGACAGCCTATCCGATTATTTCGTGTAGCCTTACGTATTAAGATAAACTAGCAATTACCCGTGCTACGGAGGGTTAGGGGCGAGCAGTTTATTATGATAGCAAATGGTCTTTCATGGTTGAATGTCTTGGTTATACAATGTTACCGTCAGCATATGTATATCGAAAATCACACAAATCGCGTTACGCTAAAATATATAGATCAATTATATATATGTATGGTGTAATGCATAAAAATTTTTTTGAAGCCTAATGATTGGCCGAAAATTTTTTCGAAGAAGTTGATATGATAATTTAATGAAATCATTTTTATATGAAAATATATTTTGTTTAACAACGCTATTTAAAGTTGCCCTTCCGATTTTTCTTGCGACTGTCGTATGCGACAGAATTGCACCGTGTAAAAAAAAACTGGTGACACATTCCAACGTTTGTCGCATCCGATCGTCGCATCCGTTCATCGCATCCGTTTAAAAAATATTGGAAACTATCAGTTGAACATGACACATACCTTCGGCAACGATTATCAGCTGCAATCAACGCATACGTTTAAGTCGCATGCGACTCGCTTATTTGTCAAATACCCTTTTCTTATGCAAGGCCCTGGACCCGGTAAATGTGCACTCAAGCATATCATGTCATGTAAGGGGGTCGCAGGAAGAAGCCCTCTTCGTGCGACCCCCTAGGTCACAGGAAGTCCTGCCAAACAATTCTTTCAAAGATCTCCATTTTGAGAAGGGGACTATTTCGGGCCAGTGACCTCGAAAAATCACCAAAACCCCAGGTAGGGCCCCCGCAGAAAAATCTGTCCAGGTATCACACACTCTACGACCATTGTGTTACCATGCCCGAAGATCCTAGAAAACATATATTTTGATTATAAATTTTACACGTAATACGCAAATATTGCAAATAAAAGTGGGCGAATCTCTTCGGACACACCCGGAGCATACGTATGTCGAAAATCAAGGCAATCCGTACAGTGGTATGAGAGCAGATACGGAAAATTAAAGAAAAACCGCTATAACTTACGTTATAAATATATATATTTACTTTATAAGGTATATTTATCTTGATTTTTTTCCAAACCAATTAATTTTAATTGTGTGTATAATATAATAAAACTTATATATTTCTGCTGAATGTATATGATACATATATAGAAGTTTATATATGCAGGGTTCTTGCGCCTTTTAAATTTCCAAAAGTAAGACCTTTTTGAGACTTTGAAGGACCCTCTTCTTTCAGTGAAAAATAAGACCATTTTCTCATAAATAAATAAATAGGCCTTCTTTTATTTGCCCATATATTCTCTACACTTTTGCCGGCTGTTGCCGTATACTTAAACAGATATGTCGTTACGATCGGAGTTCATTCCCGTATATTATACTTGGCAAAGCATGCATCTTTTTTATCCATAAATCTGTCCAATAAGTTTAACATATCTATAAACAGCGTTTAGCCATAGAACGGTAATGTTGTAACTTAGCTGCTGCAGCCCCACCACCCTCAGGCCCCACTTCTCCCTGAGCAACTTCATTTTCCCGCCAAAATTAAAGAACACGTGCAAGCCAGGCGTCTACAGGTGCAAACATTTTCATCGACATGTTCGGATAACTTCTTTTACTCGAGCTCACAGAATATCCGCAAAACAAAAACAAAAACCAAAAAAAAAAAAAAAAACGCAGCGGTAAATTTGATACGATGACATATTCGCTGACGCAATACCGTGAGGTTCCAAGCCGCAAGTGTGACCAGTTTCAATTTTGAAACCCTTTGATATCCTGAAATGCGAGAGCAATATCAAATATTTCAAACATACTTTACAGCGCAGACTTGTAACTTGTTATCTGCAGTGTTAGCTTGCCGATCTATTTACATAATGGTTACACCATCGAACTTTCCCACGCTCCACTTTTTCGAAGCATTATGAACTAGCTCGTACTTTAATGCCGTAAATTTGACAAAAATATACTTTAACTGATTTTAACAGTCATCCGTTAATTAAATTAACTATGAATTATACAATGGTTCTATGTGCCCGAAAAGATGTCTTTGACCACAAAGGATGTAAATTTGTCAACGTTATATTACACAAGACTTTCGACTTAAAAATTCAAATGTATTAACTTCTAAAGAGACAACTTTTCAAAACTTTTGTCAAATCCCATTCGATATCGTTCCTGAAACAATTCATTCCACAGGTATGCATGTCGACGTATGCAGGATGAGCCTGAATCATGCAGAGTTACAGAAAAAGCACGTCAGTTCATATCCTGTTCTGGTATACAGGGTTTTATTAGTGCTGGCAGGTTTAGAAATCACTGGAGCATCTTCTGTACATCAACTCAAACACAAATAGTTTTGTTCAACTTCCATTTTCAAGCACATGTCCAAATATACTTAACACGCTTTAAAGCACCCTTTAATGGTACGAGCTCTGCTTTCCTTATGTGCATGAGTCAAACAAAATAATTATCTTTTAAAGTGCGGTCAATATACATACATGAACATACATGGAGTCATGAACCTGCATAGCAAACATGAAACTAAAAAAAAGATGAGTAATATTTTAGGACCAAACTCTTAAATAATTAAGTCATAGTTTCCGGAATTTCTTCTACTTTATATGCATTGCCGACAAAAAGCGCGTCGTTACTTTAAGTTCCTAACAAAGTTAATGAGCATGCACTGACATGCAGAAACTGTGCAGAGCTACATTCAAGTTTATAGTATTCATTTATTTGCCTCCTAACGATTCAAAACTGAAATAAAATTAATTTAGTTATTGTTAAACAAAAAGTAAGACTTTTGTAAGGCTTATCGTAAACAAGGGGCGCATAGGTCACGGCGCTCAGCTGAAGTTTGAAATTTTTGCAAATGCAAAATATGCAAAACATTCTATTGTAATGTTTTTCATATATACAAGCATATGTGAAGCTAACAGGACTTCTACTTGGTTATAGTAAAGTTCTAAATATATGATTGCAAAACTATATTACTCTGATAAGACTGCCATGAAGAAAAAAACAGTAAACATTTTGAGATACTGTGATGGATATGAAAAAATTACAGATGAACAAGCCAGTAGACAGAATGGACTTCTACCTTTATTTCACTTTCGAGGGAATAATGCATTTAAGTTTATAATAAAGCCTATTTTTTAGCATATATTCAATTTTTCCATTAAAAGATTTTTATAAGGATTATTTTTTTACAAGTTTTATGTATTTGTAATAAAAAAAATCTGAAAATATAAGTTAAATAACAAAATTGTAAGTTGCAATCATTATTTATCCAGAGTGTAGTTCATATCGGGTCATATTATGCATACACATATATTTTATTATTTAAATCACAAATGTTTAAACTGACTTTAAAAGAAAATAACACAACAACATGGCATCTTCAAGATTAATCCTTGATTCACTATTAAAAAGTTTTGTTCATTGGAGTTTTCAGTACATGCTTAATTTTATTCACCGAAATAAAAGATTCAGTAAATTTGATAGAATAAAAAAATCTTTTCAAATAAAGTATACACACTGTAAGTTGAAGGAGGGACAAACAACATCTTTGTGCCAATTATTATCTCAGCTATATTTTTTTACTGGGATTAATAGTCAGTTTCACACCTGGTGAAAGAATTACTTATCTAATGAACATCCACACTTTCATAGCAATACACCACTTTGTGGGCACAATTAAATGTGCACTTTAATCATTGTAATCCTGGTGGTACAATCCAAAATCTAAAATGTAGCATAGGCTAAAATAAGAATGAATCAAATATAGAAAATTATAACATTCATCTAGTTTATGCACCAACTCGGGGCGGGAGGGGGAGTGCAGGCAGAGGGGAAGCCTGTTAGTAGTGGCCAAGCTGAGCCAAGGCAAGCTGCCTGGAGAGGGTTACATAACACAAGTGAAGGCTGTACTACTCGGTGGGCTTGATGTAAACAACACTTGACATGATGTCTGAAAACTTGAATAAAAGCTTCTCTTTTCAATCAATTCATTCGATGTTTCAGATTTTAAAAGATTAATTCTTTATGTATATATGCTGTGAAAATTAAATCAACAGTGCTTACAGGAAAAAATGTGCCGTAGCCAAAGTTGGACAAAATTTAAGGTATTGATTTTTATATTGATGCTAATAACTTTAAAAATATTGCAAAATGCAGATCTAATTTCGGGTAAACAATTGAATCTTGATTTAATAAAGTAATGCCCCCGAAAAGTCTCCAGCTTCAGCAATTCTCATGTTAAATGAGTGAACATATTTCCTGATTTATAAACAAGGGACCTATGGGTCACTGTGCTCAGCTGACGTTAACCTTGAAGGTAAAAATCTAAAATAATATCAAATGGAGACAAAGTATAAGAGGAAGAGGTAATAAAGGCCATGGTTGGTTTATATGATTGGTTTGTATTGATGAGCAAGAAATTGTTGCAAATAATATTTTGTTACCTGACCATGTGTTTCCTAATGTTGAAACTGAAGCATGTGAGCAGTTTGTGAACAAATGATCTGTACAATTACCATGATCATTAGTTGGCTTTTCGATTAACTGTTGACATTTCAGTAGTTTACACATTTTTTCAATCGAATCTTTTTTTTGTATAATATATATTATTAAATACATGTTTTTTATGAAATGTATACAGGTGAAATATAACTCATTAACAACATAAAACATGGCAAACAAAGCCTGATCTCAAATTCTGCTGATGCAGGAAAATAATGAACAAATGTTTGTAATAAATCCTCATTTTTTATCACATCCATTTTTTTTTAAATTTAAGTTTATATTTCTATACATTTTCAATATAGCATATATATCTGAATATAAAAGTTGATTCATAATTCTCAATTGCATCATCATAAATCTTAATCTTGTCAGATAACACCACATCATGCATACAAATGTTTATTTATTTTTTACCACAAAAATATATCTTTTAAATCTGCAAAACAATAAATATCTAAAAAAATACTTTATTTAGATTTCACAATTTTTAATTGTGTCTTTATTTATCCATAATGTGCTTCATATTTTATCATAATTTAAGCATACAGATGGGTTCCATTATGATTGGTAAAATCATTTAAAAGAGAAATGATTTCTTTAAAAATGCTACATTACACAACATTGCATCTTCTGGATTACACCATGAATTACTTTTTCAAGGAAAGTTTTTGCATATCAGAGTGGAAACAGCATTACAATTAAGGAGATACAGTGAAAACAATAACAATAATTCATAACACTAGGTGGGTTGGGGTTGCTGGGGGGGGGGGGGGGGGTGGTGATATGAGAATAACTGTACACCTGTCACAGCAGGGGATCTCCCCCAGTGACTGTAACAAATCAGAAACCCTGGCATAGCTGACTTCCAGTGACCTGGAGTTGGACCCTGCATCTGTAATCTGTAATCAAAGCAAATGACTACAATACAGCCTCAAGAAAACAAGGGACCCATGGGTCACGGCGCTCAGCTGATCGTGATTGGACTATAAATGTTTCTCCACTGTGATACTATATCGAGTCGATAAAGCTTATGAATATCATGGACATGTTGGGCTATTAAAAAGGAATGTAATATAATATGTGAGTAAATGATAAATGAAATTACCTGACTGATGGATTAATAGAGTCAAATATAGTGGTTTATTTTTTATTTACTTAGGAGGGGTTGAAAACTGTGATATATTTGAGCAAATATGAATGCAATGACAGCAGTAATAAGCAGTAGTAGAATGATGATAAGGCTATTTGTTGAGGGATCTAAAGTGTATGGTAGTCTGCAAGCTTTTAATTTGACAGATATGATGTTATGATTAACTATGCTGATGAAGTGATTTATGAATTTGTGACTGTATGACACAATATCTCTTTAGTCTTGACAAGGTACATAATTGTGATGCCCACTATGTCTACATATTACACAAAATTGACATAATTTCTGGCATGTACATAGGTACCTATGGACGAATAGTTATACAAAATATTAAAGTATGAATATATCTGATTCATATTGTTCTTGCTTACTGAGGCTGACTTTGGGATGGGGTTCGGAGAAGGGAAAAATGAGGGCAGCACGAAGGTGGATGTAGAAATATTCTATTGTCATGTTTTTTCATTTATATAAGAATATGAAAAGCTAAGAAGAAAGGGGCCCTCCTACTTGGTTATAGTGTTATGGAGTAGGAAAGTGCATATTTGAGACTTAACACATATTAAAGGAATATTTCAATATTTTATTAATTAAGATCTAAAATTATTCAGAAACAAATAAAGATCAATTTGGTTTCAGTCTGTTCTGATATTCAGACAGAGGCAAAGAATTATTAATGGTTCATCAGACGACCAAGTATCTAATGGCAATTCAGTATGTTTTTAGAGCCTTATTGTACTCTCACAAATTAGCTCTAAATTGGTTTCTATGATGAGGCAGGCAGATCATGTTTATATGAGTCTGAAATAGGACTTGTAGGTCAGTCTATAACTGGATGTATATCAGGTCAGACTTGGGATTTTCCAGAATACTTTCATCCAGTAAAATCTGGCAAAACGTATAAAGTCAACTTACACCTCTGATGTAATTGTGACCTACTTTGGGACAACCAATCAGGTTAAGCTTTTATGACAAAATGCAGAAATATGGATATGTATTTCTCATGTGTCACGTGAAAGCTCTGTAACAAAACTATCTGTAGTGCGAACTGAGAGAGAGGGACCATGTCTAGCTGGGCACTGCAGGGCCTCAGCAAAGACTGGCCCAGACTCTAGCTGTCCTGTGAATAAAGACTTCTATCATCAAACTGATCTTGGGACATTGTCAGCCAGCACATCAGAAACCATATGTGATACAGTGTAGGGACATCCCCAACCCCACATTGTATCAATAGTAAAGTTCTAAATATATGATTGAAAACTAATACTCTGACAAGTCTGTCATGAAGAAAAACAGTAAAAGTTTTGAGATACTGTGATGCATATGAAAATTTACAGATGGACAGGCAAGTGGGCAGAATGGACTAATACCTTTATTTCACTTTCAAGGGAATAATGCATTTAAGTTTATATATAATCCTATTTTTTTAAGCATATCCACTTTTTCCATTAAGAAGTTTTTATCTGAATCATTTTTTCATTTACAGGTTTTATAAATTTTTAATAAAAAAACCTGAAAACATAAGTTAAAATATTAGAATTGTTGCAAAAGTTGCAATCATTATATATACAAAGTAAAAAACTAAAACTATAAGTTAAAATATTAGAATTGTTGCGAAAGTTGCAATCATCATATATCCAGGGTGTAGCTCATATTGGGTCATATTATGCATACACATATATTTTATTATTTTAAAATCATAAATGTTTAAACTGAATTTAAAAGAAAATAATGCCACAACATGGCATCTACAAGAATATTCCTTGAATCACTATTAAAAAGCTTTGCACATTGGAGTTTTCAGTACATGCTTAATTTTATTCACCAAAATAAAATAAAAGATTCAGTAAATTTGATAAAACAATTTGATAAACATCTTTTCAAATAAAGTATACACACTGTTGGTTGAATGAGGGACAAACAATATCATTGTGCTAATTACTATGCCAGTTTTAATTTATTACTAGAATTAATAGACAATTTCACACCTGGTGAAGTTTTTACTCCTCTGAAGTAAGGAATTACTTATCTCATGAACATCCACACTTTCATAGCAATACACCACTTTGTGGACACAATTAAATGTACACTTTAATCATTGTAACCCTGGTGGTACAATACAAAATCTAAAATGTAGCATAGCCTAGAATAAGAATGAATCAAATACAGAAAATTATAACATTCATCTAGTTTATGCACCATCTGGGGGGGGGGGGGAGTGCAGGGCAGAGGGGAAGCCTGCTGGTAGTGGCCAAGCTGACCCAAGGCAAGCTGCCTGGGGTGGGTTACATAATGCAAGTGAAGGCTGTACTACTAGGTGGGCTAGATGTAAACAACACTTGACATGGTGTATGAAAACATGAATAAAAGCTATTCTTTCCAATTAATTTCTTTGAAATTTCAGATTTTAAAAGATTAAATCCTTATGTATATATGCTGTGAAAATAAAATCAACAGTGCCAAAGTTGGACAAAATTTAAGGTATTGATTTTTTTATTTATGCTAATAACTTGAAAAATTTTGATTAAACAATTGAATCTTGATTAAATAAAGTTATATTCCTGGGGACATCTAAAATTATGCCAACAATCTTGGGAGCATAGAGATGTGCACTGAATGACCTACAGTCATCAAAGTGGACTGCTTGACAATGTAAGGGAATACAACAAGAGCCTCCAAAAAAATTCAATAACTAGCCTAATTTTGCAGATTTTATTTTCAAATTTCAGATTTTAACAGATTAAATCCTTATGTATACATGCTGTGAAAATTTAATCCTCAGTACTTACAGGAAAAAAACGTGCCGTGGCCAAAGTTGGGCAAAATTTAAGGTACCAATTTTATATTTTTGCCAATATTTAAAAAAAATTAACAGATTTTGATATAATTTTTGGTATACAATTTAATTTTGATTAATTAAAGTCGTATTACTGAAAAAAGTCCCTACCTTTAACACTTTTGGTCTTAAGTGACCAAATATCTTCCTGATTTTTTTACAAAGTCCATTATATTTGGGCCGATAACTTTTTTAAATTATATAATACTGACTTAATATCTGGCATGTACATAGAAACTACATAGAGGAATATTTATGGTAAATATGAAGAAAACCAGATGAGTGGTTTTGATATTAGGCAGTCCTGAAGAGTGAAAATAGATTTCTAATAAAAAATTGAGGTTTTTCCTTCATATCTCGAAGGAACGAAGCCCTATTGACCCAATTTTCGGCATGGTAGGAGATTTTGGGGACATCTAACTGTATGCTAAATTTCAGATTCGTAGGTCCAACGGTGTCGAAACGTGCCAGTCTTACGGACGGACAGACGGACGGACAATGGACCACGACTATAGCTCAGATTACTTATAGTCAGCTGAGCTAAAAATTGCATTATATTTGGGCCCATAACTTCAAAACAATACTCAATACTGACCTAATTTTTTATATATTAATAGAAAATGTATGGAAGAATATGATTACTAAATATAATCAAAAACAGATGAGTGGTTTTGATATTAGGCAGCCTTGAAGTGTAACAATGGCTTTTTTTTTGAAAACTTAGGTTTTCCCTTAATATTTCAAAGGAACGAAGTTCTATTGACCCAATTTTCGGAATGGTTGGAGATTTTACAGTATTTAACTGTATGCAAAATTTTGGATTCATAGATCCGACAGTTTCAAAACGTGCCCTGATAACGGACGGACGGATGGCCGGACGACGGACAAAGGACCACGACTATAGCTTAGATGACTTATAGTCAGCTGAGCTAAACAATGTCAGAAAAGTAAGAATTTTTAAGGCCTTTTTGCAAAATGAAAAGACTTTGCAAGACCCCGCACGAACCCTGATTATGAGTTTATTACTCCAGTAAGGACTGATAATGACAGTTTCGTGGCCAAAATAAATATTTTTTAGCCATTTTGGGTTTGGCAGTTTTAGTCAGATATTATTCTTACCTGGTGTTTTACCGAATACTCTAAGAGTACTTTTTATTTATGAAGACCAAACGTTGAGAAGCCATAAATAATATATCAGTGACCTTTCTGAAGCATTAGTATTCCTCTTATAGAATCCATTATGAAATCCCTTTAAAAGGTTACAGTGTAATCCAATTTGAAGAGTTAAAGGACACCTGAATACGCCTGTAAGTATAATTAAAAGAATGACAAGGTTTTAGAATGGAAAACATATACACTCCGCAATTACTCTAGGGGACCGCAGCCAAAATTAGACGGGGATTGACAGCAATAGGTTTCCTAAGTATTAGTTTTCCCATCAATGTCCTTCATCTGATCATATTTTAGGTCTGATAATTTAAACTACACTCGCACCTTTCAGAACAGACAAAGTCGACTATCTACGGATTATGGAGTTTTATTCTTACTAACTACATACAGTTGTAAGTGGCGTGAACGGTCACATATCTATACATTTCACGGATTAGCATTGAAAACAACAACAAACTGCATTTCAGCAACTTATTGCCAAATTATGTAATTTTAATTATATTCATTGCATACTGTTATGGGTAACGAGTCAAAGTCACCTCATAATAATAATATTACTACAATTTTTACTCAAGTATAAATACGTCAACAACCAGAAATCCTGGAAAACATGGTCTTTTCAAACTTCAGTTTAAAAAGTTTTCCTTCCCGAAATACAATTTTTAAATTCTGAAACATCCTTTCATCTAAAGCAGTAATCTTGATCTTACCTATCTTGATTATGTCCCATACCAAGTGACATGCTGACATTAATTTGATTTAAAAGTTCATGCGAGGTACATATCTTGTATTTGAATGAAATTCCGTATAGGGCTTCTTGGTGATTGAATAAGTACGGTAAATATTAAAATATAAGCTGCCTTCCTCTACCTTAAATCAGTCAGTCAACAGCTTGTTGTTCAGGGCTGCGAAATACTGCCATCGCAGGTTTTTTCCCCTCAAAAGTAAACCGAAAGGTTGAGTCAAAACCTCCATCTGCGTACTAATTATTGTTTCATACATGCATGGGGTAGAAGGTTAATCAGAATTCTCCTTCTGTTACTTTAACGGAATCAACTTTCATATATGAGATAAGATAAATACATAAATACAAAGGAAGACTTGGTTTGTTACCATGGTAATACCGATAAAGGTCGCCGTCTCATCATACATTTATAGGGGTACAGCAGTCACAACACCAGCGTCGCTTGTTGCTGGCGCTGGCCTCGTTAACGTGGCTCATAACCTTTGAATCCTATTTGACTGAAGGTCGATCTCGTTGGAAAAAAAGTGGAAGGAAAGAGAATTTTTACTTATTTGAAATTAGATGGGATAGGCAAAAAAAGTGTTTGCGGACAGTAAAAAGGTCGCATATGAGTAGGTTACTCATAAGAATGGGTTTATTTTTAAGTAACGTTATTAAAATGTCAAACATTTAAAATTCTAAGACTAGGGGCGGTTGATCAAAGGCAGCTTTCTCACATACATATTTAAACGAAGACCAACACTCACTTTGATTAAAACTTAAAAAGCTCCTAACGACTTCACGAAGTCTCCTTAGTATGAAACAATCATCCACGAGTTTGTAGGGAATTTTCAAGTATCTGCGCTTTCGTTCATGAAGTCATGTACGCAACCATCTACGATTCTTTAGTTCAGAAATTTGACGAGGTGACCAAACGAAGCCGTCCCTAATTAAACAAGAAGTTGGCCTATACAACAATGTTAATGATATCATCGTGTTCTTTATTCTGCTTTTCTCCTCGATGGATCTGTAGTTTTATCTTTGATAAAATTATATAATAAAAATAAAAAATAAAAGGGGTTAGAAACCATTCTGGAATGCTTGTGTACTTTGTGATATGTAATCCTACAAACTTTTACTAGTTACAAGTCAGCAAACCATCCTCCAATGACCAATCAATGACCTTTTTAATTAGCATTTAACGGTTATCACTCACAAACGCAAAGCATAGGATATGCCTGAAGTTTGTTACTCTCCCACTTATATATACAGCAGAACTGTAAATAAATTAACGTATCTCTTTTACTCCTCTAGGACTATACAACTTGGAAGGTATGGCCACAGGCTTGAACAGTGGACGCGGGAACTCCCCCCCCCCCCCCCCCTCTTATATTTGCCAAATCGTTAAAACCAACCCGGGGGGGGGGGGTGTCCATTTCTTGAGGAGTATCACATTGTAAAGTGGGATTTGTGCTATTTTTAGAAGCCTACTTTTCCAAGCAGATTTGTAGCTGGGAAGAGCGGATTATCAATTAGTGGCCGTGTTGAGATTTAAATTCACTTTTACCTGCAGTATTTCTCGATTACAGATTTATCTAATAAAATATATTTGAAAACATCAAAATGATAACAAATATGAATATCAGTCATAAATAGTATATACATAACATTTATATAAAATACACAGAAAGAGCTACACAGATACACATACTTGATGCCTGGAAATGATAAAAAATTACAACTAGAACTATGATATCTAATGCAATATCAACATTTTCCAAAGGAGAAAGGATCTAACAGGCAACTGTACGTGGAACACTCTTCTGTCCGGAAAAAGAAATGCTACTTTAGTCAAATGCAATGACAAAAATAAGGATTAATTGTACAAAAAAAAAATAAACACAACTGAAGGTTAACCACTAGCAATTCATATAATTAAAAAAATATATATAAATGATATGATTTTTAAATCCAGTAACAGGACAGGGGAAGTTTGATTAAAGGTTTTTCTATTGCCTAGAAGCAAGGCGTTTTGTCAGTAAATGCGGGAGAATTAGTGTGCACTTTGTTTATACTCCATCTTTTAGGTGGCAGCACATACTGGCATGTTATCCTCAAAAAGCAGAATTCATGATTTTATTCCATTATTATCAGGGACGTGCAACACATCAGATGTCGCATCAGATTTACCAGTCCGGACTGCACATGCACCTTGTATCGAAAAAGCAGTGATCAGGTACACTGCTGAATACTGGTCTATCCCTGCAACTTCACAGTGATTAAATTCATCATTGTATGTTCCTTTTCAGATATTTTTGCCGTGAACATGTTACAGGTGGCTCACGTTGTATGTAAAATGTGGCTTAAAATTTTAATAAAGACCCACACTATGGTACCTGGAACCCCATCCTGAGCGAGCATTCATGGGCGCTAATACCAATATGGCCTGTACAACATCACTTTCTGGTGCGCACAGCCCTAAATATGATGGTTGAAAAAGGTTTCAGGTCAGAATGAGAAATTTTTGCATCAGTACATGAACAAATAATATCCATTTTCTAATTAACACTCTGAGTAGGAACTTGACTACTGACATAAATCACCTCCCTTCATCTGTAGGATCTTGTAGGACTAGCTGATGTTACTACACATGTAACTTGTATTCTGTGGTAACTATTACACAGAGGTTAAAACATGCCTTTCCTTGCATATTGCACAAAGCACTGCTACAACAGAAATCAGGAAGCCTATGTACATTACAAAATGTGAAAATCTATATGATTATATGGGGGTGAGAAGGTAAGATACAAAGATATTATAACACATATATAGTCTTATCCTAACAATACATGCTGGAGGTAGCAGCTCTTCAGCCACATGAAAGAACATAGAATTTATTACATTAAACCTTTTAGACAGTCTTGCACAAGCAGGAAACCCATAATGCATTGGCATACAGAACCCCAAACACCTGATAACACCAGACTATAAAATTATATGACTGAGGAAAATTCATTGTCAACTGAAGCTTTAAATGTAGTGTTATTTTATTAATAAGTACATTGGAGACAAAAATAGCTCTTCTTGGTGTTTAATCCCACTAAGAATCCATTCTGGCTTCACACGAGCTGGCATTTCTTGAAAGGAAAGAAGTTATGGAAGCGAATCCATTTAATGGCTCTAAAGAGTTGTTTCTATTAAAACGTTGCACAGTGCACACACTGTACGAGGAATGCTAAGTTGTTTACAAATCTAATATATCCTGTGTTAGGACAGCACTGCTGTTCAAATAGATCCATCCCTCTGAACAAGGTGTATGGCTCTTCCCAATGATCCATTCTTCTTAACATGGAGCACAGCAGTTTACAGAGCTGTCCCACTTAACTTGGTGCACAGTTGTTTATACTGATCCATCCCTCTTCACATGGTGCACAGCTGTTTATTAATCTGTTCCTCTTAACATGACACAATGTTATATATGTATTCATTCCTTTTTACATAACACAAAGCTGTTTATGGGTCCATTCCTCTTAACATAACACCTCGCTGTTAAGGGATCCATTTCTCTAAACAAAATACAGTTGTTTATGAACCCATCCCTCTGAACATGGTGCACAGCTCTTTATGGATCCATCCTTCTTAACATGGTGCTTAGCTCTTTATGTATCCATTCCTTTTAAAATAACACACAGCTGTTTATGGACCAATCCCTCTAAACATGGTACACAGCTCTTCATGGATCAAGCACATTCACTGCAGGAAAAGCAATTTTCTTGTACATTAAATCTATTAATTTTCAATGGTTCATTCTTGAAAACAGCAATAAGAACACCAATTACTATACAGCTATTCTTAATTAAATCAGCAAACAAACATCTAGACTACTTCTGAAAACACCCACTGAAACACCAGTCACCATAGATGAAAGAAAAATATTGCCAAGGCAGGACCTATGTTGTAAAAAAGAACTAGCTACAGACATATGCATACAACTGATACTATACAGCCTGTGAGTTGGCATAGTCCATCTACATCAAGACAATGTGATAAATCCTGGGACACTATGATTTAATTGGATATGTAGAAACCAACCTCAAGGAAATATTAACATTAGTAAGGAAACTCACAAGAAATTCAGAATTTCTAACTATTGTTTAATTGGAATACCATATCTCAAATATTCACCTTAAATAATGGAGTATGTATTAGGACGGCCCTTTAATACGAGGGTTTCACTGAAAACTATCCAGAAAAATACACCACATTTAAAGTAGATACTTGGAATGCCTTTATTATATCATTATTAACAAGGCTGTCATGGAGTATATTCAATAAATTTACTATATTAAAGGGACTGCCAGTATAATATGCATTTTCAACTTGTGCAAGCATCTTATAACAAGAAAAATCTCTGTTGACTAGAACTTGATTGCATATTTATCGCAGGTCTGGTTCTCCTTCGATGGTTTTCTTGATTCGGAGCAGTACTGTAGTGTACCACTGATCAAGACGAGATATACTGTCATACTCTCTCACGGCATCTGTGTATGCATCCACGTTCTGCTCATCACAAGCAGCAACTAGTTTCTGAAAAAACAAGGCAAAGAGTTAATTTAAACAACTGTGTATATAGAAAAGTACATCTTAACTGGTAAGCAGAGCCCCCTGCTGGTCAGTCTATGAATCAAAGTTTCACAAAGACTGAAAGAGACAAGTCGAAACTGTTAATTTCAATTTCTTTGTACTACCAAAATACATTTCAATTACAAATTTCATTACTATAAATATGACTTAAGAACCAGTTGCAGGTTAACAAGAATTTAAAACAAGTGACCCATGGGTCATGACGCTCAGCTGACTGGGAAGAGATTCGCAAAAGGAAATTTTATCATCTGAATGGTAGTATATACCCATTCAACTGAAGCATCAAACAGATTAACCAACAGGCCAAGATTGTGTCTGTATTTATATCTCAAAAATAGAGCAAAAAAGGCGTCAACTTTAAAAAAAATACAGATGGCTCCACCAGTCTGCAAAAACTAATAAAAACACTTAATGGTCAATATCCATGCAAAGAATCATGGTGATCTCTGCATAAGTTGTTCAGATACTTAAGCTTTTGTATCAAATTTTTCCATTATTCTGAGGGATACTTTGGAGTCCTATAGCTTGAAGGATATGGGTAAAGAGACCTAATTTCAGGTTTCCACAAACACTTTTCATGGGCCTCCTTGCATGACAAGAATGAAGATTCTAGGTCCAACTGTTACAATTTGTGCCGCGTTAACAGATGACAGCATCCTTAAAGGTCTCAACAATAGAAAAAAAAATTCGAATAATTGAATAAAATATAGGTGGCACTACCAATCTGTAGAAACTGATGAAACACTCCATAATCAATAATAATGAAAAGAATCATAGTGATCTCTGCATTAGTTGTTCAGATACTTCAGCTTTTGTATCAAATTTTCCATTATTCTGAGGGATACTTCGGAGTCCTTTAGCTTGAAGGATATGCGAAACAGAGACCTTATTTCAGGTTTCCACAGACCCTTTTCATGGGCCCCCTTGCATGACAAGAATGAAGATTCTAGGTCCAGTTGTTACAATTTGTACCCTGTTGACAGATAACCACATCTTTAAAGGTCTCAAAAATAGACATAAAAATTCGTAAATTTTTGAAAAAAAAAAGAGGTGGCGCATCCAGTCTGCAGAAACTGGTGGAACACCTCATGATCAATATGTATGCCAAAAATCATGACCAACAGTGTTGTAGTTATTGAGATACTGCAATTTTTGTTTCAAATTTTTCATTATTCTCGGGGGTATTTTGGAGCCATACAGCTTAAAGGATATGGGTAACAGAGACCTAATTTCAGGTTTCCATGGAGACTTTTGATGGGTCTCCCAGTGTGTCAAGAATGAAGATTCTAGGTCCAGTTGTTATGATTTGTGCCCTGTTTACAGATGTTCATATCTTTAAAGGTCTCAAAAAATAGAGAAAAAAATTCATAAAAAATCAAAAAATAAAGGTGGCAAATATAAACTCCAAGTAGTCTGGTAACTCCTTATAGAATTAAGTGCTGCTTTTCAAAGCTGAATTTGATGTCAAGGGAAATATCAGAAATATAAAAGTCTGCAACATTTATATTATCTGAACATTATTATTATTTTGAAAGAAAGAAATTAACGTTATGTTTATAAACACTTCAAGAACCAGAGAATGAGATATATTCTTTGACAGTGTTAAGTGTTCTAATAATTAATATGTAGTAAAAATTATAAAAAAAAAAACTTAAAAAGGAGTCAACAGAAGTTCCTAGTTAACTAATTGGACATAATGGTGAATTTATCCGAAAGAAAAGCATATGAAAATCCAGTGTAACCTAAGGTCCTAAAAACAGAGAAACAAATAAACCTAAACATTGAATATGGTAAGAAATAAAGACCATTTTAAACATCTTTAACATACTTTTCTTCATAAGTTTACCTTCAGTAGCTTGCATTCTCTGGAATCTGAGAATGCTGGGAACATATCTTCATATCTCTGTACAGCATTGGCTCCGTCCTGGACCTCCACACACATGTGACAGAGTGCTGCACGGAAGAAATAGTCCTTAGCACCATACCTCAGTAACTGGTTATCCATGGCTGTTGTACCAACCTGAAGGCAAACCAAATATTACCAAGTTCAAAGAATTCTCAAGGATAATGTTCTTGGTGTGTGTGTGTGTGAGTGTGTGTGTGTATATTTATATATATAATATACTTTCTAAACTTTATTGATATACTTCCCCTTGCAACCAATCTCAAGATAATTCAGCCTAGATACTGTCCTCCGAGTACTTTCATGTTGCATCCTAGTGCCCTTATTGAACCCTGACAGGTTTACTTCAAGAAGCGTTTCCTGACATCAATCATGGGGGCTGCCATTCTGAGTACACTCTAAACCCAGATGCAAATAGTCAAATGTCATAATTATGGGTATACAGTTAAATAAATATGAATACAATAACTTACCTGTTCATAAATGTTTATGGCCTTGTCATATCTCTCCAACTGGGCACAGTACTGAGCCACCTTCAGCAGGCACTTGTTAGCTGAACTAAAACAAATAAACTTGACAAGTCATGATTCCTATTTATATCCAACACTGATGTAAAACTTGAACAAATTAACCTAGAACCACCTTTATTACTTTCTTTAGAAAACAAGCAACATAATTACTTGTATCAAAACAGTTTAGCTCTGTTATATGTTTGTCTTTCCATTAATGTATTGGATAAATAGAGTTATTAGAGTTTATAAAATAAATGTGCAGAGTGTTAAGGGGAAATCACAGTAACTTAAGAGTCACTTGAAGGCCATTGGGAGTATCAATTAAATTTAAAGGCAGGGTCATTTTTTGTATCAATAATGGACTGAGTGACCTGTCAGAATTGTCCATTTCATCTTTACCTTAACTTAATCTTCAAACTGCATTTACAGATTTTCTATTTCAGTGTTTATCACCATAGTCCATTAACTTGGCCCGCCTAGTGACGGATGTGGAATGAGACGAGCAGTGAAATGAAATTCTCAGTGGAGAATTGGATCTGCATTCCGTGTGGTACAGAGTGACCACAATATTTGATCCAGCCAATATTAACATCAACAGTCCCATTGGTGTTTTACCGTGTAACCATCTGTCAAGTATGTGCCCCATGCAATTTTATACTGATTTTCTGAATAACAGGTTCTGCTGCCACAATTTGAATAAAGTGCACCAAGTACATGCAGCTTAAAGAGACTGATGCAACTGTGGTTGGCTGCAACTGTTCTTAATATATGTGATTTGTCTAACATAGAGAATTACATTATGATCATCTCAGAAACATAAACCTGTAGACATCATTAAATCAAAGGAAACTGGCTAGCTGACAGAGCAACATAATATTATCAGTCTGACAGTGCAACATAATATTTTAAGTCTGTATATGGACCAACTCTTTGGCATGAGACCCTTAGGGCATTTGGTTAATATATTTTTCTTTGAAATATAATTATTGTTATTTAATATATTACTTATATTACCACTTGTCAGCACCATTTAGAATGCAAATATTAAATCATTTGTTCTGAAAATATCTCATTAGAAAAAAATAGTAAAATGTAGTTTAAATCGTATCTCTATCTCTGATAAAAAATATTAATATAACTACTACTGTCCAGTATGAACATTTCCTTCAGAGTTGCTCTGTTTTTCTGAATGACCGGCATAAGTTGGCACTGAGACGTAAAAGAGATGATAGTCCTGTCAAAAATAAAAATAAGTTTTTATAATTAACGGATCCTTACCTGGTGGACTCCTCGCCCTTGTAATAATCAGCAGCTTGTTCATAATGGGAAATGGCCTGGAACATATAACTTTACTGTTAACAATAATGTATCAAAGAATACAAATATTCTGTTGCAAATGATAGTACATAAAAATTTTTAAACTAAATTCAATAAAACATGAGTACCGGAATAGTATTTAAATTATACATTTTAACTGTAAAGTCTTCATGCTAATAAATTCAGTTATCAATGTTCAATGCAGCTCATATATTATAACATTAATTGATCATTTCATACATATATTTCAATTAAACTTGTCTCACAGACTTGGTGATTAAACACTGAACCATCATGTCTAAATGCTAACAAATTAAAAACCTTTTTATTACTGAAATTTTTACAGTAGCAGCTTGTATTTCAAAAAATAAAATGCACATCTAACATTTTTGTCAATCTTGAGTACCAACAAATTTTAGATTATAAAACAACAAAATGTAATGACCTTGTGCTTACAAATAACAATATCAGTTATAAATGAAAACTGTTTATGGCATTAGTATTTTACATGCATTAACCTGCTGTAAAACATGAATATATATATAAAGTTATAATACATTTTCAGCTCTTAATTTTTAAATAATTAAAGCATACCTACCTTTTCAATATCAATTGTTTCAGTTTCATAAATTTCAGCAATACTGATGTGGTGCTTAGCTGCGATGGTAAATCTCCCCTGAAATCAATTTTGTATAAATTATCCAAATGAAGTAAATATACAAACCTGTCACAGAGTTTACACCATCATCAATACATAAAATCTCAGAAGTCGCAACACAATAATCTGACACTAATGTTACTTATGTGAAACAAATCTGTATCTTGAAATGACTAAGTCTGTGGCTGTGCTTTAAAAAATCTATATTCCACAAATCTCTCTGGGGTCTATTTCATTGAATAATAGCAATAGAACTAATCAAATAACTTGCATACACTTGTTTTACACAGACGTTTGGAGCAATGTTTTGATCAAACATTAAGCAATGCCTGGAAAGGATTAAGAACTTAACCAATAAAATAATGCCATGTAAGCCTGTCCCGTTGTTAAGTGTTTCTGTTCAGTAAGTGTAGACAATGTATTGCTTACATTTTACTGGCGGAGTTTGACTGATTGCTATGATTTTGGCCTTAACACTTCCAGCCTTGTTCATTATTCATGAAATATATGATAGAAAGGGTTGCAGAACTAAAGTCTGTAAAAGCGTAGCCACAGACTTGGCAGTATGAAGATGCAAATGAGATTTATTAATTTTATTAAACAAGGCTGTCTGAGAGTGGAATCACCTTAGGTATCCAAATGGAATCAAATTTGCAATGTATGATGGAGGGGCAACTCAACTGTGTTGAACATCATGCAAGGTAATATTCTAAACATTTCTTTGTTTCATAATTTTAAATTAAAGGGGCCATATCACCTATCTGACCTTGATAAACTTAAGGTTATCCCTTGGAGCATTTACAAAAATAGGCAAGAAAACATGGATATCACCGCATAAAGGCTGCTTGTTTTGTATATCAATGTGTATGTAATATGTGGGGGCCAACCAAAATTATTAAAACAATTTCAACAAGGGCATCTGGCAGCAAGTCAGATAAGCCAGAGATTTTCAAATGGCATTTTGCAACATGTGACTTTTCTGCCTCCCCATATATGCAACCTACCACCTTAGGTTACATGTTTTTCCTTGTTTGTCAACAAAGCTTTCTTAACAAACTTCTTGTCGATAAACAAATTCATACATCCTTCACGGAGGCATTATAAGAACTTTTCATAACCAGAATTACCCTTAGATCATTAATATATACACAGAGGAAGCTAGAAATCACATAATTTTTTTTCAATGTTTAATAGCATGATTTTGATTTTGCGATCATATGAAAATGAAACAAGGGACCCATTGGCCAAGTGCTCAGCTGAACTTTGTAAAATTTTAGCAAATGCAAAATGTACTTATTTTTATTTTTTTATATATTAGAATTGGAAAAGCTAAGAGGAAATGACCCTGCAAAAGAAATACTGCATGTTACTTTTATGGACTACATCACAGATGCAGGAGCCCCCTGAACAAATATTTGTAAAACTATCAGTATTTCAACTATGTGAAAGAAATATGGAAAATACTTATGCGTAACAAAAGGAATTTAATGGAAAATGAAGGTTTTTCCTGAATTTCACAAAGGAACGAAGCCACATTGACCCATTTTTCGAGTTTGGTATGAGAACTTGGGGTCATCTAACAGTATGCAGAATTTCGGATTCATAGGCCCAACAGGTTAAAAATGTGCCTTCTTAACAGACATCTGGATGGATGACAGACAAAGGACCATCGCTATAGCTCAGATGACACATATATATATATATATGTATAAGAAAGAGTATTACCATGTCTGTGTAGATCTCAATCCCTTTGAGCAAGCAGGTCACTGCCTCTGAAATAATAATAGCGCAAATGATTCATGGATGACACATCAGGCACAAACAAAACTTAATCCAGTATATCAACACACTCTGGGAAGCGTATAACCAGAAATCAATAATGTAGTGCTCATCTGGTGCCCTACCCACATAAAATTATGCAATTCTCATCGAATGTATGTAATGAATGTTTATATCACACAAAGTTTGTATCTCAGGTGGCAGCACCTGCAGGTTCAGAATTTTGTGTAAAAGATGAGAAGGTGTCACCTAGCCCTAACAGACAAAACATACAGAATAAGATTCTGCCAATAAGTTAAGGAAAAGCAGCATTTTTTTTGTAATTTTAATAAAAAAGTTTACATAAATTTGTAAGATTAAAGAATTTCAAAATTAACGGATGGACAGGCACTGACCATACCATATATAACCCATTTATGGGTGTATAAAAAGGTACTAGCAAGTACTGACCTTATGAGCACAATAGATTGGACAGAGTTGAGAAAAGACCAGTCTTTCGCTAACAATGTTAAATATTACCATACTTTTTTTTCAAATATATTGTGTTACTATAGTAATTTTCAACTTCACTTTTACAGAAATGTAAATATATAAACAAAAATAATTTAAACAGGCTGATAATCATCAGGGCTATGCCATTTTTCAAGGACTGTGGTTAGACTAACCATTTGGGTCAGCTTTCTTGAAACAGTTGGCAGCATCAACATAGTGTGTTGCAGCCTCGTGACGGCTGTTCAAGCGGATCTGTACCTGGGCAGCCTTGCAGAATGCATCTCCAGCAGCTGAAAATATAAGTAGTACATTATGTAAAATATGTAAGTAAAAGGGCTTTCTTATATATTAGCTTGTAAGGAATGAAATTAACTTTCAAATTGGGTTTATCAAAGAAACTATCAAACATTATGTAACACAGGGCTCAAAATTAATGGTTGACCACTTGCCTTGGGCAAGTTAAAGTTTCATAGAATGGTAGCAGGCCAGGGCAACCAAAAAATTGCCTCATGTGAGCTCAACTTGGCAAGTGGGTCCAACATATACCTATCCCAAAGGTCTGAATTTTAACCTATCTACAGTTAGCCAGTTTCTTTCTTAGAGAAATTAAATCTTACTGATAATTTATGTATATTCATATGTGCATACCTGAAGTGATACTTTTCACCCAATCATTATGTATTTCATTACATAAAATAATATGCAGATTAAATTCTTCAAGAAGGACTGTAAATAAACATTTTATCACACACAGTTTAACATTGGTAAATATACACTAACAGTGTTCTGATTTCTTAAATTCACTCTTTCAAGATTAACATTCAAATCATAGACACTTTATAAAAAGAACACTTGATACCAAATGGAATTTAAATTACCACTTGATAACAAAACCAACCAACCTGCCCATTTCTTTGCCATTTTGAAACTGTTTGCTGCACGGACAAACAGATCAGCTGCTTCCTCAGTCTTTGATGAGCCACTGGCATGAAAACAAATAGAACACTTGATTGTATCACCTGCTATGACAAGAAATCAGTCAGCTATTATCTAATCAGAAATTCTACAATTTCATTCTCACAACATATCAAGTAGAGCATCCTTACAAGTGACCCATTACTGGTGTACAAATAACATCTGCTGAGTGCTGACATTTAACTGAATACACATTAGTACAGTAATATTCTAATTACAACTTGATGTGGTCGGACAATGTTCCTCAGAGGCCCCCCCCCCCCTGTTTCATATAGTGCTGGATTTGTTTACATATGGGTGAAAAATTAAGTTAAATTTGAAAAATATGACAAAAAGAAACAGGTTTTTATCAATATGCATGAGGGAAAAAATCCTACTGGATCAAATTATATTAAAGAAGATATGTCTGAAATAATGTGTGCATTAGAAAATTTACAGAATGTAGTCTGTTAGCCATATTTTATTTTTGAGCAAGTCTGTAATTCAATAGGTCAGGAGCCCTCATAGGCACCAATGATCCCTGTGAAATTGGAAAAGCTGCATTAGGTTGTTGTTGAGTAATCACGTGCAAAAGAAAATCAGTGATCAGGTTGTGGCGACCATTTTGGAATTCCAACAGGTCTGTAATTCAATAGGTCTGGAGCCCTCATACGTACCAACCATCCCCGTAAATTTGGGAAAGCTGAAGTATGTTGTTGTTGTGTTATTGCATGCGAATGAAAATCAGCGATTGGGCCATGGTGGCCATATTGGATTTCTGACAGGTCTGTAATTCAATAGGTCTAGAGCCCTTATAGGTACCAATCATCCCTGGGAATTTGGGAAAGCTGCAGTAGGTTGTTGAGTTATTGTGCGCAAAAGAAAATCAGCAATAGGGCTGTGACAGCCATATTGGAATTTGGACAGGTCTGTTATTTGATAGGTCTGGAGTCCTCATAGGTACCAATTATCCCTGTGAACTTAGGAAAGCTGCAGTATGTTATTGTTGAGTTATCACGCGCAAAAAGAAGTATCACTGACGGAAGGATGGAAGGACAGATGGACAGACTGACACAGTGATCACAATAGGGCACTGCTTGTCAAGCAGGTTACTAATAATTAATAAAATTATTATAAAAAATACTTTTTGTATATAAAAATTAGCTAATCGGAATATGTTTATATAAAGTTAAAAAAAATAAAAAAACAAACCATGTATGTTGGACCCTGCCCCTGGAGATTCCACACTGTTAGTAAAATTCTCAACTTTGGGCCTTACATTGTTTGTAGTTGTAACTTTTCATTATATCACAAGTGTAATGACTACTCCTAAGTCGTTGTCAAGCACACCAGTGATGATGATCATGTGATCAGGTCTCAAACTACAACTACAAACAATGTGATTCCCTGAGTTGAGAATTTTACTAACCTTAAATAAAAGCCCAATGTGACGACATCTATCTAAATCTGTTATTACTGTTATCAATTTGTACAGGCAGCAATATGTATTCTCATTAGGAGATAATTAACTTACAGAAACTAATTGCGTGAATTAAAAATTATATGTCATAGAATGATGCCAAAGGAAATGGTATAATTCTGACATTAAAAAAAAGCTTTCTCAGAAACCAATTATTTCTCAAGTTATTATGGAATGTCTTTGTCAAATAAATGTGTACTTAATACTTTCAAATGTCCAGGTCAACTGAGACATGCAGCTGCTAAAAACTTCCTGTCGGTTTATTTCCTTAAGACTGATTCAGGTGAAACTGTTGATAACTGTTTAGAGTACACGCGTCTTTTATCAACAAGTGGGTTTTATAGGCAATATGATACAGACTTTTCTGAGTTCTGTAGTGGTTACACTTTGTGCTTTGCTAATGGACAGGCAGTTGGCAAGAAGGCCAGATGGACAAAGCGCCATTCCTATAACTCAGTTGACTTTCAGTCAGCTAAGTTAAAAATCTTAAGGAAACTAGATGTGTCGGAACGACACGAATGCCCCCGCCTGGGGCAAATTAGAAACATTTGTTAAATTTTGAAAAATTTTTTAGGTTCAGGTGTCATATGGTCAAAAGTAGGTCAACAAGGGCAAAATGCAAACTCGATCTGTTACGGGTCATTATCAAGCAACACACCAAAAATCAGGCCAGTATCTACAGGCACTGTGAAAAAAAGTCCATGCATGTGTATTTTCCATAAAAGTTTCTGTCTTTCATGAAATTTTCTGTTTAGGAGCCGCACACAATCAAAAGTAGGTCAACCGGGATGAAACGCTAACTCCATTTGTAACTGTCATTATCTGCCCACACACCAAAAAATCAGGGTGGTATCTGCAGGCATTGAGGAAAAAAAGTCGGTACATATGCATTTGTTATGAAAATTTCTATTTTTTATGAAATTTTCTATGTTAGAGCACTGTCAAACGGTCAAAAGTAGGTCAACTGGTACAAAACATGAACTCTATCTGTAACTGGTCATTATCTGCCCACACACCAAAAATCAGGCAAATATCTGCAGGTATTGCAAAAAAAAAGTCATTACATGTGTATTTGTAATGAAAATTTATATTTTTCATGAAATTTTCTATGTTCAGGAGCCGTAAAACGGTCAAAAGTAGGTCAACTAGGATGAAACGCCAACTCGATCTGTAACTGGTCATTATCTGCCCACACACTAAAAATCAGGCCAATATCTGCAGGCATTGCGAAAAAAAGATCGTACATGTGTATTTGACATGAAAATTTATATTTTTCATGAAATTTTCTAAGTTAAGGAGCCGTAAAACGTACAAAAGTAGGTCAACTGGGACGAAATGCAAACTCGATCTGTAACTGGTCATTATCTGCCCACACACCAAAAATCAGGCCAATATCTGCAGGCATTGCGAAAAAAAGTCCATACATGTGTATTTGTCATAAAAATTTATATTTTTCATGAAATTTTCTTAGTTAAGGAGCCGTAAAACGGTCAAAAGTAGGTCAACTGGGACAAAACGCGAACTCAATCTGTAACTGGTCATTATCTGCCCACACACCAAAAATCAGGCCAATATCTGCAGGCATTGCGAAAAAAAGTCCGTACAACCGTTTTATTTCGGAATGACGGAAGGATGGAAGGACGGAATGACGGACATGGGTAAAACTATATGCCCCGGCCACTTTGTGGCGGGGGCATAAAAAATACCCTTTTTATGGGGAAGCAAGGGTGGTATAATTAAACAGTCTGAGCTTATGGGGTAGATTTGATCAATAAAGGAATCATTTATTTGTGAAGCTATTTTAACTGGTTTAAATTTCACAGTATGAAAAATTATGTTACAACCAACTCTGTAATAATAAAAATTAACAACAAAACAAACACTGAATAAAAATGCCTGTGGGATGCTTCCTATTGTAAGGCCATTCACATAAAACTTATTATTATTGTGTTCTTGTTTAATGATTCTGGCAATTAATAACAACCAACAATGCATGTGTCACCAATGAAAACCATAGCAACCACAGTATGGATAGCCAAAAATAATGGTATCAATGGAAATGAGATAAGGTGATGCCAGCTGCCTCCCTTGAGAACATACACAAATATAATAGTACAGAAATTAATAAAATCTCAATCCCTGTTTGTTCAGAAACCGAAGCACATCATAATTATAATTATCAATTTACAAAAATATATAGGATTGCATACATCAAAAAGGGGTCACAGGGGTTGTACATTTTCTCATTAGATTTGCAAGTCTAGTATTGGGCTACATTATATAAAAACGTCTACTGGCCAATGGCCAACCTGAGTTACAACTGGGTTTAATTTTTTTAACCAGAAACATGGTTCCCAGGTGTATTTTTTTAAAGATTTCTTACTGAGAGAAATAAACAAAAAAGTCTGAGAGAAGACAGTTATTGCTTCATGAACTTCATTTTTCACTGAAATTATAAGCAGATTAACACCTGATGGTTGCAGTTTTTTTAAAAGATAATTAAAAAAAATAAAAGAAAATAGCTAAAATTTCCTTGGGTACAAATGATGCAACAAATTTTCTTCTCTACCAAGTGATCAAGCATTACAAAAAAAAATTTACTATGCATTATCATTACAGTCACTTGTTAACTAACTCTACTTTATAGTCATTGTAACCAGAGTAAATCTAAGTGTGTACTTGAAATATAAAAAACAGGAATACAACAATTTAACAGCATAGTTTTAAATTCACCTCTAGTCAAGATGAATAACATACTTCAAATTTTGACACCAGAAAATCATTTAATCTCCAATTAATTTTTTATTAAATTTAAACAAACAGACAATTATTTTACTGATAAATTACTTCATTCTGAGAAATGTGTGGAACCATGCCAACCAAATTCCAGATACTGAGAATCTGTGATTTAATTTCTGTTGAAAACCCTATGATATGTTTCAAACACACATAAGGGACTAAGTATTTACACTGTTTTTTTCATGTTTATATCTTTAAAGGCAAGTCACTATATTTATGATTGAAGTGTCATCCCTATAAATAAAACTAATGCTGACTTTAAGAGGTTAAAGAATTACACTGGCTAAAGGCCAAACTTGAGCCCTGGCATTCAATAACAAATGATCTGGTTAGACTTTTTAGTTGTTGAAAAATAGATATTATATATTTCTGTCCCAATATTGCAAAATAACATTATTACTTATCTAAACATTTTAGGTACCGTATCACAAGTCTCAGAAAGACAGACACATACATGGATGGGAAAAAATTCTTCTTTTGTGTAGCTCATCCTGCTGTTTCATCTGTGGTGAGGTACAAGCATTCCCCACTGATGTTTGATTTTTATATATTTTTGTTCTTACTAGGCCTGTGGATAGCCCAATTTAACTGGGTCTCAATATTATTAGGCCCTGTCATATATTGAGTCCGGTAGCCATACAGTGACAATTTCTCCAATATAAGCCTCAGACTACACACCAACCATTGCTCTTACCATTAGTGCCAGTGTGTCATCCTTTTCAAAGTGGGTCTGTTTAAATAAAATGTAACTAAATTCTGGCTCTCAGTCCCTTGAGTCAGCAAAGTTCCCAGGGAGGTATTCAAGAGCGCCCATACAACTGTTCTTCTCTGTACCTACTAAACTCGCTGATAAGTCTCTGATCAAAAGGTCAGAAATTGTTTAAAAATGATGATCCAAGTTTAATTTTAGTTGCTATCGAAACCATGAAACACATACTTATTGGTATCAAAATGGTGTAATCCTGTGTGGCTGTGTCATGTAGTTAGGCAGTAAAAAGGCAGTCAAAGAAGTTGCAACAGATCTGATGCCTATACCCTGGCTAATATTGTAAAAACTTTAACTGCATGGCTATCGGACTCAGTATATGGCAGGGCTTAAATTACAGAGTCCGAATAAATTGGGCTGGTCTGTGGACTGCAGATGGATGAAAAATTGACTGATATACCAACTGCAGTGAACCTAGCCCATAGCTTTCATGCTCTCTCCTTACTCTTTGGTTCCCTCCACTGAGAGAGCCCTAATACGAGGTGTTTGAAAACTGGAGACATGCCACTATACAATAAAACAATCTCCCAGCTAAAAATGTGTCATATATAAGAATACAAACATATTTGTATCATATGGTAACATAAAATACCACTTTAAATCCGTCATGTCCATTAAACAGTTGAATCAGGTAGGGCTTTATCTCAAGCTGTAAAAACAAGCATGTCTGGAGGGGATTTCCTTGGGGTTCCCCAACATAAAAAGTCATACCCGTTGTCAACCTCCAGTGCAGAGTCAAGATATGTTGTGTTTATCCTTACCATTCATGATAAATTTCTGTACCGTGTACGGACAATAATGCATCACACGCGCCACCTGGTGATTGTTCCAACTTTAGGTACAACTGTTAGGTCCAGGGAAGGTAAACTTTTAAAGTGAGTAATGTTTAGGCACTAAAGCAGGGGTTACAACAAAATTTCTTGTTCAGGCAAATACATTAACATTTTTTTGCTCCCGATTGCATCAGTTTCCCTGTTACAAACACAATATTTGATTTTATAGGAATTTTGCCCAGTACGATTTGCGTTCTCCAGTTTACTTGAAGCTTCATATGCGGCGGGTATCCATGGAATGGATACATACGCCGCATTATAACATGCAGTTACAGTGAACCATAACAATATCAATATGCTGTTGTTTTGGGTTTATTGATTATCTATAAAATTCTTCTGAAATACACATGAACTATACATGAAGCAGACTTCGGTTATTAAGGTCCAAGTCCTGATAGGAGTGTGACTGTCAAGTTTTGGGAATGACCAGATTGTGACATGACAGAATGAGACACATTCGTGTCTTGTCTTCGACTGGTAAGGGGGCGGGGCTATTCTGGTAGTCACATCGCACGCAGTCTCTCGGGGGCTGGATTCTGATGGACTCATATGACAGAAAATGAA